>CP139501.1:60057297-60729797 GCA_021014915.2 Artemisia tridentata subsp. tridentata | reverse complement strand
ATTTTGCTTAATAAACACTTAATTAGCCATAATTAAGCCTTTTATAGCAATAGCTTAATAATAAGCTCAGTCCATTTGATAAATACTTTTTAATACTTCAATAAGTTAACTAGAGTTAGTTTATTAGATATCTTAGCTTAAAAATCCGTTTTCAGTTGAAAATAACCAAAACAGACCCATTAAGGGCTGTTTGGCACAACTTAGTCAAATAGGTTAATTCAGCTTGTACTGTTACTTTGCCAATTGTCCAACTTTGATCTAGCCTAAATAAGCCATATTAAGCAGATTTCATGTCATTGTTAGCCTTATGGATAGATTTGGCCATTTTACACACCCTGTGATCACATCAGACCTCAAAAAGGTCCAAATAAGCCAATATTAGCCATAAGCTCTTTTGGCCCTTGTTCTTGGCTTTTCTGAGTCCCTTGTGATCTATTTAGAGTAGCTACAAAAGGTGGTTTGAAGTCCTTTGACTTGTGCTCTTCTGCACAGCTCTGCACATAGCAACTCAATATATACTGAGTTGCTGAGGCTGCTGATCTCATCTCCTTTGTGGCTTATCTAGATAAGCTTAAGCCTTGCTTTTTGGTTTTTAGAGTACCTAATAGTACTAGCTCACTTTTGCCCCCATATTATTCAACTTATCAGCTTAACTTAATTGCTTAATCTGCCCTGCAAATTAGTCAATTTCCTGAGTTTCTGTGTTAACCTTGCAACTGCTCAAGTGTTGAATTTGCTTATTTTGTGGGATTAGCTGTTTGAATTAAGTTGTTTTGTGCTTATAGTAGTGTATTAAACCTGTTCTGAGCTTTTGGTTAAGTTTTGAGCTTATTAGCTTATTTTTAGCTTATTAGCCCAACTGCTTATCTGCCCATCTGCTTATCAGGGCTTATTAAACTTTTGATTTTAATTTTCCTAGCTTTTAAATATTAATTTAGACTTAACCTAAATTTTTCAGATTTTTCCTAAGTCATTTGATATTTTTAATCTTTTTAATTAGTTTAAAATAGTAATTAAATCATAATAAATAGAATTTTAATCAGAAAAATATAAATCTTTTTTTTACATAATTTTCTTTTGTCATTTATAATCTAGAAAAAATATAATTATATTTTTAGACCTTAAGAAAAACAAAAATAGAAAAATAGTGATAGCTTCTATTTAATAGAATTTATCTTTTTAAATTTTAATTAAGCATTTTTCATTTTTATAATTTTCTTAGCTTCTTTTCACTTAATAATATTTATAGAAAAAGTTTTAGATTTTTCTTTGTTTATTTAGTATTTATTATAAATTAAATTAGTTTAATAAGTAATTAAATAATAAATAATTAATAATAATTAGATAAAAAGTGTAAAAAATATATTTTCAGTTTTAAAATAAGTTTTAGGTTATTTTAAATTTATCTAAGTTAAAATTTTAATTTTCTAGGTTAATTTCCTATTTTCTTTTAATTTAGTGCATTTTAAATAATTAATAAATAGTTATTAATTAATAATAATTAATTAAATAGTTAAATAAATAATTTTCTTTTTCTCAAAATTTTCTTTTATCTTTAGGTTTATAAAAAAGTTATTTTCATATTTTTAGGATTAATATTTCTTCATTTTCACTTTTTATTTTGTACGTTTACGTTTATTTAAATTTAAACGTACGTTTCTAGATTTCTAAAAGTTTTTAAGTAATTTGGTTTCCTGTATTTATTCCTGTAGCTTGTTTAAAGCTATTATCTTTTATTTCCTTAGTCTAATAATTCAAAAACCCCTTTTCCATTCAATAACACTTGATCAAAATTCGTCTTTAAACACAATTTCACGCTTCGCTGGGATATAACGACCCGGGAAAACACTGTACTCCTTGGTTAGTTGTCTTCAATTGGTTTGACTTTATTTGACCACATCCGTGGTTGATTTAAGTTGAGTGTTTGAGGCCAATCACTCTTCATACTTTCAGAAATAACTGTAATAGTGAAAGTAGTAAACACACGAAAAATAAACTCAAAGTTATACAATATTTACTTTCATACCAATTGCATTGTGCAATTTCCCGACCTAACCAAAGATAATGAATTACGCACGCGAACACAGGTAATGTAAGGAAACACACTTTGCCTAAAGCAATTAACCAACCACGGATTTTAATCTACAGGGTAGGCTAAGGTGTAAGGGTGTATCGAAACATTATAACAAAGGTGTAAGAAACGAAAGGAATGGCTCTGAGTGTTTTTCTAGGGGTATCTTACTCTAAAAGTGAGAGTAACAAAAGGGTTTATACGAGGGTTAACTAACCAATGTAGTTAGTTAATATCACATAACATATAAAGGCTATTTGGGTGTAATCCTAGAAATTTACCAATTTAGACAAGTCATTCCAATTATATAGATAATACTTATTATGGTGGTCTCGAATAGTATACAAGCCAAGTTCTAAAGTTTACAAGTCACCGGCACACTCATAGATTTGTGAATTTTGATAAGTTCACAATTTTTGAAAATAAGGTTATGTGTGCAGCTATGTAATTTAGACTTTAAACAAAAACATGCTAAAAAATTTTAAATTTTGATATATTAAGTACATATTAAGCATATTTTTGAAAAATAAGGACAAGTAAATGTTCTAATTCTCCAATCCCCCCACTTAAGTTAAACAACGTCCTCGTTGTTTGTATCAAAGGTTAAAAACTGGAAAATAAAAGAATTAGAACAGAAAAACTCCCCTGAGATTTGCTCGGTATGATCCTCCATTATTCGTATAAGAGCAAAAATCAACTTTCTTGTGGATTAGAACGTTTAAGCTTCAAAAATGATGTATCCACAGAAATGCAGGAATCTATAATACCATTCAGACTTTAACACACCTGAGTTAAGAAGGTTCAAACTTGCATAATACATTAGTAGTTAGTAAAAATAAAACATAAAAAATTAAAATGTAAATCATCAGGTCAGTCGATACGCCGTATCTTATGGAAGAAGATACGCCGTATCGATCCTGGAATAAATACGAATCAGAATAAAAGATGCGTCGCATCCTTAACCAGGGATGCGCCGCATTAAATAAACTGACAGAAAGTTTTAAAGTCAAAAATAAAAATGCAGAAAATTAAATAAGATATGACCAGTGCAGGCGATGCGTCGCATCTTAGGATTGAGATGCGCCGTATCTTCTGCAGGTCTGACAGACTCGACACAGAACAGAATATAAAAATTCTCCGGGTTGTCTCCCGGTCAGCACTTGTCTTTATTCCAGAGTCTTCAAGTTAGACTCACGTTCAGCTCTTTAATACTGATCATTGAAAGAGTCGGAAGCATCGCGCTCCCTCATCGCCAGTCCAGTAATATTGAACACTCCTTGCTCGTCCTTAATTTCCACGCCATTCTTCTTTAATATCTGTATAAACAAAGTTCTGTCCCTTTCGGGTAGAGATGACAAAATGATAGACGGGAAATTCTTATTATTATATAAGCATAAATATGCAAGGTGGGGTGGTAGTTCAATAAACACATCATTATTCAAATTTGTATTCTCAACTATTCTCCTACGTTTGTTAATTACTTCGCAATCGTACCACTCATCATCAGAATCATTAACAATATCGCGCCTAAGTTCGGTAGGTACATTAAGGTCAATAAATTCCTCGAAGTTCTCATGATTAGGATTAGTTGAGTTGTTTTGAATCAATGTTTCCCCCATAAGCCTAGCTTCTAGATCGAGGTCCATACGTTCTCTTAATCCTAGCACATAGACGCTTCTAATTATGCTTTTAGCAGGATTTTGACACTTATAGATTAGTTTATTATTCCCTACCTTTAATGAGATTTTTCTTTTAAACACATCAATCTTAGCATGGGCGGTAGACAAGAAAGGTCTTCCAAGGATTAAAGGAATCTTAACATCCTCGGGCATATCTAATATAACAAAGTCTACGGGGAAAACAAACTTCTCAATCTTAACTAGTATATTTTCAGCAACCCCTTCAGGTCGTTTTACCGTTTTATCAGCCAATTCAATAAGCAACTTAGTTGGTGCTAATTTTTCTAGTCCTAGGGTAGTGAATGTCTTAAGGGGCATAACACTAACACTAGCTCCTAAGTCAGCTAATACATTATTGAAAGATATATCATTAATTGAACAAGGTAAAGTAAAACTTCCTGGGTCCTTTTCTTTATGAGGCAAGGCACGTAAGTCGGTTGCAGAGCTTTCTTCTTTCATTGTAGCCTTGATCTCCTCTTCAATCTTTGTCTTCTCCTTGAGTAGCTTCCTTAAACTGATTGAAGAATTAAAGAAAAATTCGGGCTTTGCAGCATCATTACCATTCATCAATCTTCTAGGAAAAGGTATGTTAGGTGTGACTTCTTCAGTAGTGAATATGGCCTTGACATGATCTCTTGGGTTGGTTTCAGTTGAGCCAGGTAAGCTTCCGTATCCCCTTTCTTGAAGAACCTTGCTCATTTGTCCGATTTGTTGTTCCAATGCTTTGATCGAAGCTCCTTGATTTCTTGTTATAGTATCCGTTGAGGCTCGGATTTCTTTGATCATAGCAGTGTTCTCTTCATGTCTTTTAGCAGCATCGGCCATAATTTGCTTTAAAGTGTCATCCAAAGTCTGCCTCCTTTCTTGATAAGTGGGATTAAAGTTGTTCTTTTGATAGTATCCCGGAGCAGCTTCCCTAAATCTTCCTGAAGGTCGGAATGGTTGTCCAAATTGTGTGTAGTATGCTTCTTCAAAAGTCTCACTTTCATTCTTATTAGGGCAATCTTTAGTATAGTGAGGTCCTTCGCATTTTTCACATCCAACTTGGGCAGCATAAACTTTCTCATCACGCTTCTTCATCTCTCTACTAATTTTATCCAATTGAGCTTGAATTGCAGCAAACCCGTCAAAATTAGTGCTGCTCTTAGATCTAGTAGAGGTTCCGTCGTGCCATTTTTGAGAGTGATCAGCAGCTTCTTGGATAGCTTTTCTAGCATTGGCTGCACTCATTTGAGGCACAACTCCCTTAGCATCCAAGATTTGTCTAGTAGGCATGTCCAATCCTTGATAGAACAATATTATCTCCTGCATTGGACTTAGATAATGTTGAGGGCATTTTATCAACAAGTCTTTAAATCGTTCCCAAGCTTGATAAAGAGTTTCATCAGGCTCTTGCTTGAAACTGTTGATAGCCTCCATCTTTTTAGCAGTTTTAGCAGGTGGACAATATCTTTTCAGAAATTTGCTCTTCAAATCTTCCCATGTTGTGATTGAACTAGCAGGTTCATTCCTTAGCCACTTATTAGCAGCTCCTTTTAGCGAGATTGGAAAGATTCTTAGCATAAGTTGATCGTCAGAGACTCCTTCTGTAGTAAACAAATCTGCAATCTTGAGGACTTTTTCAACATGTTCATTAGCATCTTCATGTTCTGTTCCACTGAAAGCATTTTCTCTTAGCTCCTTGAGAAACTGACCCTTCAACTCAAATTTTGAATTTTCATCAAACTTTGGTCTAGCAACTCCTGAACTGTAATCAGCACAGGTTTTGTTCATGTATTCCTCCATAGTAGTGTTTTCCGCCATTGTTTCTGTTTCTTCTTCCTCCTTCTCTTCAGAAAAGTAATCAAGCTCGAACGATCTTGAAATTTCAAAGCTTTTTGTGTTGAAAAGCCTTTTAAGCGAATGTAAGGCTCGTTCAGGATCTTCGAAAGGTTTAATCAAGTTCTTAGTTGAACTCCTGGTCATGCACTTCCTGAAACCATCACAAAAGCATCAGTAGGGTATGTTCAAGAAAGTAATATATCAGAAAATTAACAACGAAAAACGGAATACGAAAAATAAAAGTTGCTGATATCTGCAAACGATGCGCCGTATCCAAAAAGTTGGATACGCCGTATCTTATAATCTTTAAAATCTAATCAGACTTTTATTCAGAAAGCAGATACGCCGCTTAGAATTAGAATGCGCCGTATCAGTTTTAAATTATCAAAAATCGTTTATATTTATTAAAATTAAATGCGTCGTATTAACAAAAGCTAATGCGCCGTATTTTCGTTACGTTTCAAAATACAAGATTTTTGATTTAGAAGATGCGCCGTATCGATAGAGATCGATGCGTCGTATCTGTTTAATAATTCGAAAACTGTTTTTAATTTAAATAATAAATACGCCGTATCTGTTAAAACAGATGCGTCGTATGGCGTTATCGTTTAGAAAAATTTCTTATTAAAAACAGAATACGCCGTATCTTGGGGAAAGATGCGTCGTACTCGAATTTATTAAACGCGTTGTATTTTATAAAAATTAAACGCAATACGCCGTATCTGTAAAAACAGATGCGCCGTATCGTTTGTATCAGCACAGTACAACGAATACAGAAAAAAAAAAAAAAAAACTAAAAACAAAAATAAAATCAAGCAAAAAGAAACAAAAATTAAAGAAAATAAAAACAAACAAAAACAGAAAATATGCAAATAATATAATGAATGCAATTTATCTAATATATAACAGGGTTGGTGGTTAGATTTTAAGAATTAAAAAGAAAACCTAATTAAAATACTAATCAAATTAACAGATAATAACAATTCACTCCCCGGCAACGGCGCCAAAAACTTGGTGTGGTGCGTTTTGTTCTAATTCTTTTATATCCCCGGCAACGGCGCCAAAAACTTGATGCGCGTGATGTGTCGTTGCGGTTTAGCAATATTAATGCCTACTCAAGTTTTAAATTTATATTTAGCCGACTTATCAATAACACACACACTTAACGAGCAGTGTACCCGGTCAGTATGAATATAATGGTAAGTAGAGTGTCGATCACTAAGAGTGGAACGTATTATCTAGTTATTCTAATCAGTATTTTAATATCCTAAGTTAGCTATACAACCTAATCTAACGCAAGGGGGTTCAGCCTGAGAGACTGGCACGGTTTGGTTATGATTAAATAGTAAACTAAACTAATGAGCACGAATCAGCGATTAGCACACACGTACACAGATAGATACTTGAGACAATAAGAAGGCCTGTCCTGATAATTAAGTAGCTTGTCACTTGTTTTATTGCTAGTTTTATATGAAGTGTATATAATTAACCCTTTCTCGTTGGCTCTAATCTTATCGGCGAGTAAACCCTTAATGATCACTTATGTCTATCCCACTATTCTAGAAACGATAGAATAAATAGTCGAGGAAGGGGCATGGCGACCCAAGCAATGCTCAGCTAGACACAGAGGTTATCAATGCACTAATAAAAGTCACCAAAGACATCAACATATAAACTTTAATTAATGGGAAAACAATTTTAAGGGGTGGACATGATATTCCGTAGTCACATGACATCAGCCCATCAATCCTGATGAATTAAAGTGTACTAATACAATAAAACAAAACTACTTAATGAATTGAATACATGCAGGACCTTCTTACAGCTCTTGTATCTTCGTTCAAGGTGTGTCTTGTGCTGCTAATACGTCTGAATTCGGCTTTAGGGTTTCTGTCTCTTTCTTCTGAGTTAAGCTAAGTGTCTCGAAATTCGTCTGGCCTTGAGGTATTTATAGTTTCTGTCTGAGGGATAGATGCGGCGCATAGGATAAGTAGATGCGGCGCATTGACTTAACTTCGCGTGGGGTCCAAGATTAATATATTCAGGAATATTCGTACACCGCCTTAAGATGCGGCGTAACTCCATTTCTCTATGCGGCGCATGTCCTTTGCCGTCTTGGATTGTAACTTGTGAAATCTTGATAGTGATACGCCGTATGTAAGAAGTATGTTGCGGCGTATCTGGAGCAGAATGATCTTGATCTTGCACATTTCAGTAGACTCTTAACATCTTGCTTGTTTTGCTCCATAATTAGTCCAAAATCACCAAGTTTCACATAATACTTGTTTTTACCTGAGAATTACAAAAGTAAACATTAACGTATCAATTCTCATTTATAATATAATAAAATAAGTCAAATAAATAGGACAAATGATGATAATAAAATGTACTTATTTGAGTTCATCAGCAAGCTTGATTGGATATTTGATACAAAAGATTTAAAGTTTTTGAATGGTAACGTATTCACCCTCTCTACGTTTTCACAATTGGTATCAGAGCCTCATGGCTCTTATTTTCAAAACAAATGGTTTTTAAAATGGAATACGATCCATGTATCAAATTACCATTGAAGCGGAATATAATATGAAAAATGTTTCGCTAATTATACTTAGAAATTTTGTTGTTAAATGTTACTTTGTATACAACCTTGAAGGTATCCTTGAAAAATAAAAGAAAACATTTCTTAAAAGAATTCGTAAGTGTCAAATTAAGTGCTTAGAGCAAATTTACGAAAAATACAGTTTTAAAATGAGCGTTTGGGATAACTACAAATTTAGTTGAAAAATCATCTCCGTAAATGTTTTAGATAAGTTACATAAGTATAAATGATGTTAAAATATGCGTATTATATGTTCACTATCAAATCTAGTAAATCCTACACATTTTCGCTATGTGAAAAAATACATATTTTTTTTCATTCTGTGTCATTTTGTCTTAGAGGACCACGGATCCCACGGAACCCTTTAAAGGGTTCCTTGGTCTGCACAGTACAAAATTTTTGTAAACTTTAAAAATTCATAACTAATTAACCGTAAGTTCGTAGGAGTCGCACCACCTATCAATTTAAAAGTAATTGAGTCTACTTTATTTTAAAATTAATCTTATGGCCTAAATCTAATTTGAAGTGAGTAGAATAAACTAAATACTATAGTGTGTCCAAAAATATTAAGTTTCATTTTGACATAGAAACTCAAACTTTTGAGTCGGAAAATTTAAGTTAGTATCCTTTGAACATTGATATAATTTCTTTTGAAATTAAAGAATTTTGTGATATTTATATATATAAAGGAAACTAAACAAGCTTGGTATACATCGTCATATTTAAACGTAAAGTGATGAAAAGTATCTTTCTTTTTATGCTATGCTAAATGATTACTTGTTTTGGTTTATGTTGGTTGCATATATGTTGCTTACTTATTGCAAATTGTTGTTTACACTTATTTGTTTGTGTAACATAAGTATCAATCTTACCATGATATTTATTCGCTTGTTTATCGATTTCTGGTTTATGCACAATAGGACATTTGCTATATTTTGTGCACTAAGTTGAAAAATTATTTTTGCATTGCTTGTAGACTTAGATAACTTTCTTTGCATATTTTATATTAAAATCTTGCATAATTCACTTAAGAATGAGAACTAAGGAAAACTATTCAAGTATTTTGAAAAATGTTGTTTTGCACAAACTCCCACCTAATAGTTCAAGTGTTAAAATGTGTCACTACCTTCAATGATTGTCTAAACTTACAATATCTTTGAAAATGGTGTGTGATACAATCTCAAATCAATGGTGTATGAACTATTATGTGCCTTGTGGGATGTTAACTTGTTATTTAACAATTATGTGAACTAACCACTTATCTTGCAGGTAGATAACATCGTTATGTTATCAAATCTTCACTTTTCACGTTTTAGTGAAATTTTCACCCATTGCATGATCTATACCTATACATGTTTATTTACCTATTTTATTCTTGTTTCTTAATCACAAATAATTAATTACACTTGTTCCAGGAAAAATTATGGAATTTGGATAAGGGTAAAAAGGTCAAAAAAGCCCTCTGTGAACTTTTCAGGTACCTACGGATGGGACGGAACCAAAAATTTGGTTCCGCCCATGTAAATTTTTGGCACCGCCGAAAATATAGGGGACGGATTGGGTGGCACCAAAAATTGGGTTCCGCCCGTTATATATTTTGGTGCCGCGGTCATGCAGTTCACTTTTAATTTTTTCGTTGCTTTCCCACACCACATATCATTCAATTATTATCATTAGGTCCTTTTTTACTTGTTATTACACACATTAGGATGATTTTAGTTCACTTGCACCAATAGGATAACCATATCTGATCATTCTTTCAAATGTCATGAAAATGCTCCAAGATACCTTTCTCTATAAAGGAAGGAACCCTAAAAAGGGTACCTTGCAATCTGTGGGTCTCTGACCACAAATGTTTTGTAATCATTACCCACAATAACTGTATTCTTCTGTCCTTTACTCATCCTTTATCCATTAGCTTGACTTGTTTTATGAATTGACAACTTCCTAACAAATCCGGACTCATTGTTTGCAAAGATAACATACAATATCAAAATCACAAATCCAACTTATGACTGTAGATATTGTCTTGTATCCACATATGTTGCCTCACTTGGTTAACATGAAAATAATGTGTCATCCTTCAAAACTATAAGAATTTACATCAAATCATAACTCACACTCAGGTTAAAGATGTATTATCAAGTCTTGCTATCCTTGAGTAAGATCTAATCTCAACAAAGTAGGATTGACAACTTAAATATTTTGTTCAAAATATTCAAGTAAAATTGACTTACAATTGTAGTCATTAAAAGTCATACCCGAAAAATCAAAGTATTTTAACAACATATGTTAAAACACTTATCCTAACACTCTCCCAATCAATAGGAATAAAACAAATGTCAAAAGGTCTTCATCTTTGAGCATTTACCACTTAAGTTCACTTGCTCTTTCACCATCATCTCATCACATTCACCTCTGTGATATATCTCAGCCCCTAAGCTTCACAAACATGACCAAAACTTCAAGAACTTCACCCACTAGTTGTACCAACCAATGGACCACAAGAATTAGTATCCATCATTGTTGTTTTCCACATTTATGAACTAATAATCAACCTAGGTACTCCCAATGCACGTTGAACAAACTCAACCATACTTTCCCACCTACGAGGACTTAGATGATTCATTATGGCTATAACCTCCATTATCAAATGAGCATGATGCTCCTGGTCATTTTTATCAATTTCCACTAGGTATAAGTAGTGCTACTTTCACAAGTTATCAAAGTATTATAAATCAAAGTAATACTTTATCGTTAAACCTTTGCATAAGTTTCGTTAAACCTTAAATCAACATTTTAACAACATATGTTAAAATGCAATCTCAAAGCCAACCTCATGCACCCCGAGTGACAATGCCTCTTGAGGAGTATACATAAGAAACTCGAGTGAATCCTACTTGTCATCATCTAGTGAATATAATCTTGAGACCGGGTATATTTAGGATAGGATTATCCGATTCAAACATTTTAGCTTCATATCTTCATTTAGAAAAACATGGTGTTTTGGAAAACATTATACCTAAAGAATCAATGCGTTAATTGTTCCTTTGGTTAAAAAGGTAACAAATGATATTGTATATCCTAGGCATCATTCCTTCCTTGTGACATGGACGGTTGTGTTACAAGAAATTTCATTACACCTCAGTTGTGAATTGGTCTTTGGACTAGCATTCATCTTAACTTACATTCTAATCTATATTTTCATAAGCGTAGTGATTTTATCATTAGATCATCTAACCTATTGAAAGATATAATCTTTATCTATTCCCTTCCAAGCTTGAATCATAACCAAATCTTGCTCACAAGATCTATTGAAGTTGGTAACCTTACTTAGATTCTTGTTGAATAAAATTCCAAAGAGCTTTCTTGGAACATTCTTAATTTAACATATTCCATTGTCACACACAAACACATTCCCTGGTCTTAGATGATCAAATCACATTTAAAGTACACACTTCAACTCAACATAAAAGATGTCATCCATTAGATCATACAATAAGCTTTGTAATTTGAACAACCTTAGATTCTAAACACAAGATTAAAACATATTGTTTATCAACACACCATTGTTAAAATTCATGTGTATAACATGACATCTTCATCACCTTAGTTATAATGGATTTAGTTGAGTCACATTTAGCCAAGTATTGGTAAACTTTCATCTTTTTTATACGTCAATAGGAAAAAATAGGAATTCCTATCTTTCTAACATGAGAATGACTAGAGGTAAATTACTTACTTGTAGCTCAATTGTAGCTCGGATGGCTAGAGGTAAATTACTTACTTTTTCATCGTATTCTAACCTTTTTTTTTTTTGTTTTTTTTGTTACACTATTATGTTTCATTGATATTTTAAACTTGTTAGATATATTGGCAATACAAATTTCCACCGTTGCATACGAGTCGGCGTTTAGTACGGGTGGTCGTGTACTCGACCCGTATAGAATAAGGTTGTCACCACAAATAGTGGAAGCTTTGATTTGCACCCAAGATTGGGTGAGAAGGTCATGTAAGCCTATATTTGAAGATGAAGTAATGGATATATTAAATGATGACGACATCGCAATTGGTAAAATTCAAGTCATACCTTTTTTTTGTAGTATATGTATATGTTCGTGCATTACATAATAGGCAATTAATCTTTTTTTTTCATTCTATAGAGATGGAAGAGGCTATCAACAAGCAAAACAAAAAAGTAAAAGAGAAAGTAACCCCTGAAGCTTAGGTGTATTTGTGATTCAAAACTTTTGTTGCCTAATTGGTCAATTGTATTTCAAGTTTTTTTTGCAAGTATTTCATGTTTTGCAGCAAGTTTTCATGGGTTTTCAGCAACTTTTTCATGTATTAGTATAAATGTTTGACATACATTTGACATATCATGGAAATAATATTTGACATATCACTAACATATATACATGGAAATTTCGGTACTAATCGGTACAAGACCGAAATAACGGTACCGGTATCGGTACCGGTACCGGTACCGTACCATTGAAATCGGTACGGTATTCGGTTCTCACTTTGGGTCGAGTTCGGTATCGGTACCGGTTTGGTACCGGTTCGGTACGGTTCCTGTACCGATCTCATCCCTACCGTTAGTAATAGTCTCATACTCATTCTCCAACTTGAAAAATCTTTATTCCTATACTTGCCCAAAGTAAGTGTTAAAATAAGATATTTTGCCTTGCCTTAGGAATATTAATCAAACAAGTAGTAGATATGACTTTTCTTTCTTGAGTTTATTAAAATCACTTGCATTACACATAAATTTGTTGATTACATGTTTTTGTTTGATATGATTAAGTATCTTGACGTTATCATGATAACTATTTGATTAATAATCAAATGTGTAAACCTTGGAAAAGGTTTTGTTTGCACGCTTATATGTTTCATGCTACTAAATGTTAACATGATTTGTATTATTTTTTCATTCTTTCTTTATATGATGTTTCGCAAGATTAACGTGTTACTTGTTAATTCATGATATGTCATTTTGATACATGATGTTTTTATAATATATCAATGTTTGAAAGCTCTTGTCTTTTGTTGGAATTTACTAAATCTATGCTTAGGATGGTCTAAATAATACATGCTCCAAAATGTTACAATCTAAACATGGCTTGCATGAATTTTTTGTCTTACTTCTTTTGTGTCTTTGCCACACTACTTGTTTGCTACTTGTGCACTTATAATTTATCAAAGTGCTTTTGGTATGATAAACATTTAGAAGTTTTTTTATTCTACAATTTAATCACGTAGATCATTGTGTTAATTAATGATAAGTATGCTTAAGTGTCTTAGCCTAACAACAAAACAATTTCACATTGAAGTGTTTCAAATAATGTTATGCTCTTTCATAATATGATTGTTTGTCTTGATGCTATCTTGCTATGTGGTAACTTTATGTCTAGTAGTATAATATGTTGTTTGTATAGGATATTATCTTATGATTTCTATATTTTTGACATCTTTAGACACTAATTCACTTGTTTTGTATGTTTTATGGACCCCTGCACTTGCATATAATTTTGAAGCATATAGAATTAAGTTTTAAAGGGTTGGCATTGCATTTTTGTATCTTTCAACCGACCTCTTTCCAAATCTCATTATTGCTTCCGCTTTCCAAAAATCACCTCCATCACTATTCAGTTATAACAATACTCTAATCCTCTAAACCTCCTATGAGGAAACCACATGCCTCTTCATGCGATCATCTCGCAGTGATAGAGAAGAGCTACGTGACTTCAAGGACGAAGTTCTTTGTATGCTAACCAACATCCGCAAAAACATTACTAAGCTCATCGCTTTCATTAACCTGCAACCTCCTAAACACTTTATCATCATTCTTTATTCGATGCATTACACATTATGTTGGATATCCATCAATTAAGGCGGAAAGAAATTCATTGACATAATTGTATTTTGTCAAAATGTATTAAAGAACACTTACTCATGTTTCTTACACCCTAAAATACCAACACATAGGTACACACCATTTAGTTAAAATCGGTTCACAAAACCACAAGTGTTTCAAGCCTTTTTAACCCAACATCACAAGTTTGCACCAATACCTCATCAAGTGAAAAACACATCATGTGTTTGACAAACTTCTTCATCTCCATAACCAACAACTAATTTAAATGGAGTCTAGGATTAAACCAGGACCTCACAACTTCATTGTATAGAACACCATAATAGGATCTCATCCTTTTATTCCTCGACACATATCATGCACGTCATTGTCAGTGCAAACGATATATTAATCAAAACTGTCATTCCCAACACTTTCTCAACACGTTGGTCTAACCAACACTCTCACATCATATGATGCAATTCTCATCCTCATATAGGTATTTAGTATTTTTATTTTTTATTTTGATATGGAATTTCTGATCCTATGTGCTCATTGTCTTCACTTCCTTTAATTCCATTCAAGCGTATATTATGGCATGATACATCATCTTTGGTAGATGATAATATCATAAAAGATCATGTCGGTCAAAACCATTTAATCTATGAATCCGCTACCAAACAAGGACAATAACCTAGGGGACGCAACAACCATAGGGGATTGAGTAGACAATTTAACTTCACTAAGGATGATGCAAGCTCGCCTTTTCGGGGAGAAATGAAGTTTAAACTCCAAGGACATGCCCTTTTTATTTCGAAAAAAGGGGGAGAAGAGTATAAACATAGAAGGTAATGTAGAAGGTAATACGGACACAAGTAACTTTTTACATTTTACTATCTATCACGTTTACATATTTCATCATCATCAAAAAGGGGGAGATCGTTAGTGCAAATATTACGATATTTAATCTATACAGTCTCGTTTATTTTGATTGATGACAAACATGTAATTTGATACATAACGTAAAAATGTACAAGTTACTCGTAATCATATTTTGTCTCAACATACATTCAACACCTTAAGTCCTCGTATGCTACAACACAGATTCATACATGTTTGTTATGTGGCATTATGATCAAACCCCTTAACAAATCATTTAGAATGTTTAAAATATGTTTAGAGTCATTAAGTATTTTAAAAGGTTAACCATTATATTTCGAACCTTTTTTTACATTTTGCATATACAAGTATTTTTACTTGTACATCATGCTTCCTAAGTTGTATTCATGTCAAAATAGAATAAGTGCCACATTAGGTGTCAAAGTGCACTTTAGGTGTCAAAATAGGATAAGTGCCACATTAGGTGTCAAAGTGCACTTTAGGTGTCAAACTAAGACAAATGTGTTTACATACTTCTAAAGATCTGGTTTGTTTGTAATCATATGGATTGTTTGAATCGAATGACCCGTTTTTACTCGAGTGTTTTCCAAATCTTTTATCTTATGTTCCAACTCCATGATTTCGTCCAAAAGTTTATCTTCTTTCTTTGCAAAGTCCTTTTTCAACTCATCCCGTTCTTTTTCAAGAATGGTATAAGTGGATTTTTGTTTTGAAATTTAGTTTGTTAAATCAAAAATTTCCTGTTTTAAAGAATTGATGGTTTTGGTCGAACTGATTTGATGTTCGTCAAACTTGTTTTGCAATTGTCTATCTTTAACAAGTAACTTCTTATAACCAATTTCAAATTCTGACTTGCGTTTATATCAATTTGAAAAGTTTTTTCATTTTCCTTGTATCTCTCAAGCTCAGCGGTCAATTTCTCATTCACGGCCTTAATTTCGCGATTGACCGTTTTAACTTTCTCAATTTTAATGCGACAATTGTTAATTAATGATTCAAATAGAGCACGTGTATAACAACCCGCTATTTTATAGGTCACCACTAATTATTAAACTCAAACTATTTATTTTGACGTTTACTTGAGAACAATTTACGTATAACTTCTTAGTTAAATAAACGTAAAACATGAATAACTCTTTTGTGCACAACGACTTTAGACTAAATTTAGTCTACAACATTACGGTACCTTGCCACTACTCCAGTTCATAATTTAATTGATAGGGCAATTGCATCTTTATTTACTCGCAAGTATTAATTTAATAAAAGCTTTCCGCAATTTAAATGAACAATGTACCCGACACACCCAACAATTATTTTTAATACATTCTTATGTTCCCTAATTTACTACAAAAGTGCAAAAATTATTTTCGTACACCTTTTTAATTCTTTTACTAAGCCCACTTATTTATATGTATTTAACTTTAACCGCAAAAACTATTAACAAATACCTATTTTTAATATCCAATACATTCAATAAATACATTACATAAAAGATTACCAAAAATCTTTTTTTTTTTTTTTTTTTTTTAATAATTACATTAGACGTTATTTTTTTTATATTACACTCATATTAATTATATCTTGATCAAGTATTACAAGTAATTCACATGGGAGACAAAGACTAAAATTCTTGTGTGCTTGACAATGAATATGTTTCCCTTTTCCCATGTTTTTCGGCAAACAACTAGCCACCAAAGACCAAAATGTGGTTTTTTTTACTAGACCTTGAATTCTTCTTATATATATATACCACACTAACACCTTAGTAACTTACAAGAAAAAAATAATAATAAACACTCACTCCCTCACTCACCCTAATCGGCCTAACGAAGAAAAAGAAGCAAGATAGTTGGTCTTCCAAGTTCAAGTATTCACTTGCGTTCATTTGGGTGTTACGATCAAATATTAAGGGTTTAAGAGATTTGGTTCTTAGGTACAACTTGTATTTTCATCATCTCATCATCCAAATCACACCAAGTAAGCACACCACTAAGTCCATAAACTTTTATACTACTCATTTGTGTATTACTTTCATTTACTAGTACTTATTATCAAGTTTGCATACACTTAGGTATATCACATTGTACATGTTTGAAATACTTTATAACTATATTAAACTTGTGACTATTAACTGAGTTCTAAACATATTTTCATGAACATACTAATAAATTTTTAATCTTGGCAAGAAGGTGGAAGAGTTAGGATTAGTTTTGAAGTTGTTGTAAGTGGTTTTGGATGGTTAAGAATACTGAAAACGCACTTTGACACTTTTTGACGAGAAGCTGTCCTATTTCGACTCACAAAGAAAAATAAGTAGGTTGGGAGTAAGATTAGCCTAGGAATTTAGAAAATAGACTCAAAAACGAAAACATGGCCGCTTGAACGGATTAAAACGGACTTATAACGAAGAAGATACGTTAATTCTAAGTTAGGCGATGAAAAAGAATTTTCTGAAATTATACATGCTGTTAGGGGTTTTTCGAAAGGTAAAATCGGGCATTAAAAGTTAACTAGACATTCCGAGGCACTAAAAACCTGTTAGTATACATGGATACGAACACGTGGATATATATAACTTTAGAAACGGAGCTAAAACGACCAAGATACGTTGTGTTGAAGTACCACGAAACCGATAAAAACCAACAGCTCAAAACTGTTAAAATACTTCTAAGTGTTGAAACTGTTTTTCTCGGGTGACCATGTTTAAGCTCGTTTTTCTCCAAGATAGAATCAGTTTTGGAAGAGTCACACCAGTAAGTAAAATGAAGTTTACCTAGCCTAGTTTCCAGAAAGTCCAGCCATATGTCAAACGAATCTAAAACGAATAAACTATAACCCCGTGAACTTGCCCGAAAACTACCTAGAATCACCACCAATGGCTTGATCACCTAACTTCAAGGCTGTATAATTATAGGATCGGGTTCGATTGAGCTGAAGGTCTCTTCCAGACCTTGTTGACCTTGCTGGACACTTCCTAAATCCACTAAGTTGAGTCACAAATACTAAATAACCACTGTTTTGCGACTAGTTTTACTAGGCCACTTAACCATTTTGGGAACTTAAAAAATTATAATTTTTCAACATAAAAATTTTTCTCGTTAATAACTTAGATGACAATAGCAGAATGTTTGTAAAGCGCGTCGGTGATTTTCTAAAATACTTATGAACAAGGCGACCATACATTAATTACGAGATAAACTAGTTACGTTATGTAAATGTGTATACTTGACTTTTAAATGAGCACCATAACGTGACTACGTTTTTAACCACCAAACTTTACAACGAACATGTACGGGTGATATATTAGTGTGTAAACTTGCATACACGACCTTGTTTCCGAACCTAAGACATAGTACTTATTTAGGTTGCGGTTAGAGCTACCGGACCTCGATTCACGTGCACATTATTCCTATTTGTGATACTTTACTGAGGTGATTTTATAGCCCCACTTTTACTCTTATTACTTGCTTTGCAAAACTTTGGGGTGAGAAATATGCAAAACTTTTATTTGGACCTGAACTACACTCATGTTTTTATCAAACTATTACGTAGAATTAGCCTAAGCATTAGTATCCCCCCTCATGCCCAAACTCATGAACCGTCAATTTCAGTTGGGAAGCGCGAATGCTATAAATTGATCTATTGGGGATGACATCCCCGTTCGGTTTGGCCAGGTTGACCAAATGCGAGCGAATAACATGTCGAAACACGAGTGTCACGGGATAGACAGTTACAAGGGCCTTTATTTAACGTACTTCTAGAGCATGCACATTGTCAAGCTTTGGTTGGATGAACTCAGTGCTGACGTAACAGACACCACTTTTGAGTGACATTATATTCATTGAAATATTCATATGCTTTGCTTATGGTCCAACTTTACTGTTTATTATAAACCTATGAACTCACCAGCGTTTCGCTGACTTTTAAGCATGTTTTTCTCAGGTGCTTAACTTATGATGTATGATGTTTTAGAAGGCTTGGCACGGCAAGGTCATAGGCACATTTGGAGCGAAATAATAACTACACTTGACCACTTTTGTAATTGTGACAACTAAAAACTTTATGGGTCTTGTACTAAAAAATTTGACCATGATGTCAACTCTTTAATTAACTTGATGTATGATTTTAAAACGGATTTGATAATTCGTTCTTTATTACCTTGTGTTGTGAATACCAATTGAGTAGTACCCCATGACCCGAATGCTTCTACTATACCAGATTTGGGGGTGTTACAGATTGGTATCAGAGCATTGGTTATAGAGAACTGGGTATATTTTTAAAAACCTAGACTATAATCACTTTTACAAAAACAAAACCCTATGACCGCCACGAGCTCGCCTGCCAAGCCTGCTGCCTTACTACTGTTTGCTTGTCATAACTATGTGTTACACCTTACCATTTGATGACTTATGTTGATTTGACTTACATTATGTACCGTAAGTATTTTCTGTATACTTATACATACATACATACCGTACTTGTCACAACGTTACGCCTTTTCCCCTACGTAATATCACTATTTGACTTCGAGTTGGGACACCCATCTTGGTCTTTCGAAACAACTTTTCAGGGCTGGCAAAACGGGTACCTGTTAAGACCTGTTAAAGGAAAAAATGTACTATGCAATTTTTTTATTTTTTAAAATAATTGTTTTCAGTATTAGAGGATTCAATATTTAACTTTTTTGATATATAAAACGTATATCTGCCAAACTCAAACTACCAAATCCAAGTGTTAAACAAGTCATTTTGTGGTTTGAAACTTGTGTTTTCGCGCGCTCCGAACCTGTTAAGACCTGTTTTGCCAGCTCTACACCCATCTTGGTCTTTCGAAACAACTTTTCAAAGCTAGAGATGTATTACTAGTGTAACTGAACTGACATACACACTTGTACTTTTAAAGGTCCTTTAAACTTTTCCAAGATATCATGATTAATACAAATGGCCTCTAAAAATTTTCACAATCATATGTAACATCGTTTTATGTGACATTAAAACCCGCTGCAGTCTGCCAATTTCCCTGATTACCACTCGTCCCATACTTTAGAACATCCACATCACCTCGTGAACCACCGCCTAGAAGCACTCCAGCTAATCATAACACGACCTCAAGCTTTCATCCTATGACATGCCACCTTAGAGCACCTACTTTTAAGAAACGTCTTTATTACGTCTCACTTTTATTTTCTTGTTTTGCAAGAAAATGCCGCCCATGTTTAAGGAAAAGTTCATGCTTGTATAATAAAACCGAAGTCTAAACTCTCTAGGTTTGTATTTCTTTTGCGTTTCACATTAAGTACTATCGTATAAGTTTCATATACTATTACGAATTTCTATCTAATGAATGTCCTATCTTTTATTGCCGCAATACGACAACTCTCATCCATTACACTCTCTATTTCACTACCTTTTCTAAACTGTTTTACAAGAATACGATATTGCTCTATTATAAACTAACTTATTTACATCGTGTAAAATGTCTGCTTAATATTATATAGGCTCTTGCCACCTTATAAAATGTTTTGCTAATTACCGTATAAATCTATTTTGTTACCATTTTACAATCTACTTTACAACTACCCTATAAACTACTTTTGCTATCGCCACACAAACTTTATTACTCCTTTGAAAACTATCTTGACCGTCATTTTATAAACAAAATGATTAATACTATTAAACTTTAAGAAACATAATGTTATTTTGACTAAACCGAGCATTACATCATTAGCTCTCAATTATACATAGCCTGGCCACCTATGTCTCATTCTGGAAGAATCATGTTATGATTGGAATAGTCACCCATGAACCTTACCCAAAAACAAACTCTTGATGAGCAAAACTTTTAAGCCATTCATAGACATTCGCCTTAAAAAGCACAGTAACTGAGTAAACCTTTAACTCAAACCTATCTTGAAAGGCTAACCCCATTTCATACCACAAGCCAACAAATTCGGATTCCTATCATTAAGGTTCGCTGGAATTCTCAAGGAAATCCCGAGTTCACTTGGGAACGAGAAGACCAGATCCGTCAAAAGTATCCACACCTCTTCTCTGACACCACTCCAACGACCAACACTAATTGAATCCGTGGACGAGATTCCTTTTATGGGTGGTAGACTATAACAACCCGCTATTTTACAGGTCAATACTAATTATTAAACTCAAACTGTTTATTTTGACGTTTACTTGAGAACAATTTACGTATAACTTTTTAGTTAAATAAACGTAAAACATGAATAACTCTTTTGTGCACAACGACTTTAGACTAAATTTAGTCTACAACATTATGGTACATTGCCACTACTCCAGTTCATAATTTAATTGCTAGGGCAATTGCATCTTTATTTCCTCACAAGTATTAATTTAATAAAAGCTTTTCACAATTTAAATGAATAATGTACCTGACACACTCAATAATTATTTTTAATACATTCTTATGTTCCCTAATTTACTACAAAAGTACAAAAATTATTTTCGTACACCTTTGTAATTCTTTTACTAAGCCCACTTAATTATACGTATTTAACTTATAACCGCAAAAACTATTAACCAATACCTATTTTTAATACCCAACACATTCAATAAATACATTACATATAAGATTAAAAAAAAACTTCTTCTTTTTTTTTTTACATTAGACGTTCTTTTTTTTTATATCACACGCATATTAATTATATCTAGACCAAGTATTACAAGTAATTCACATGGGAGACAAAGTCTAAAATTCTTGTGTGCTTGACCATGAATATGTTTCCCCTTTGCCATGTTTTTCAGCAAACAACTAGCCACCAAAGACCAAAATGTATTTTTTTTACTAGACCTTGAATTCTTCTTATATATATACCACACCAACACCTTGGTAACTTACAAGAAAAAAAAATAATAATAAACACTCACTCCCTCACTCACCCTAATCAGCCTAAAGAAGAAAAAGAAGCAAAAAAGTTGGTTTTCCAAGTTCAAGTATTCACTTGTGTTCATTTGGGTATTACAATCAAGTATTAAAGGTTTAAGAGATTTGGTTCTTGGGTAAAACTTGTATTTTCATCATCTCATCATCCAAATCATACCAAGTAAGCACACCACTAAGTCCATAAACTTTTATACTACTCATTTGTGTATTACTTTCATTTACTAGTGCTTATTATCAAGTTTGCATACACTTAGGTATATCACCTTGTACCTATTTGAAATACTTTATAACTATATTAAACTTGTGACTATTAACTAAGTCCTAAACCTGTTAGTAAAAACCTGTTGAAACTATTTTTCTCGGGTGACCATGTTTAAGCTCATTTTTCTCCAAGATAGAATCAGTTTTGGAAGAGTCACACAAGTAAGTAAAATGAAGTTTACCTAGCCTAGTTTCCAGAAAGTCCAACCATATGTCAAACGAATCTAAAATGAATAAACTACAACCCCGTGAACTTGCCCGAAAACTGCCCAGAATCACCACCAATGGCCTGTTCACCTAACTTCAAGGCTGTATAATTATAGGATCGGGTTCGATTGAGCTGAAGGTCTCTTCCAGACCTTGTTGACCTTGCTGGACACTTCCTAAATCCACTGAGTTGAGTCACAAATACTAAATAACCATTGTTTTACGACTAGTTTTACTAGGCCACTTAACCATTTTGGGAACATAACAAAATATAATTTTTTGACTTAAAACTTTATTTTTCTCGTTAATAACTTAGACGAAAATAGTAGAATGTTTGTAAAGCGCGTCGGTGATTTTCTAAAATACTTATGAACAAGGCGACCATACTTTAATTACTAGATAAACTAGTTACGTTATATAAATGTGTATACTTGACTTTTAAATGAGCACCATAACGTGACTACGTTTTTAACCACCAAACTTTACAACGAACATGTACGGGTGATATATTAGTGTGTAAACTTGCATACGCAACCTTGTTTCCGAACCTAAGACATAATACTTATTTAGGTTGCGGTTAGAGCTACTGGACCTCGATTCACGTGCACATTATTCCTATTTGTGATACTTTACTGAGGTGAGTTTATAGCCCCAATTTTACTCTTATTAATTTCTTTGTAAAACTTTGGGGGTGAGAAACATTCAAAACTTTTATTTGGACCTGAACTACACTCATGTTTTTATCAAACTATTACGTAGAATTAGCCTAAGCATTAGTATCCCCCCTCATGCCCAAACTCATGAACCGTCAATTCCAGTTGGGAAGCGCGAATGCTATAAATAGATCTATTGGGATGAAATGCTGTACTAAACTTGAGTCTAGTACCCCAAGCTTTCTGTAACCCCTTCCAGAAATGAGAAGTAAAGCGTGGATCCCTATCCGACACAATCGCTGTTGGAGTACCATGCAATCGAACAATCTCCTGCCGAAATATTTTTCCAACCTACCAACCAAAAAGTCTTTCTGAATGGGTAAAAAGTAAGATGACTTGGTTAAACGATCAACCATAACCCAAATAGCATCATTCCTCTTCTGTGTGCGAGGTAGTCCCATCACAAAGTCCATGGAAATCTGGTCCCACTTCCAAGTAGGAATATCCAATGGTTGCAAAAGACCGCTAGCACGTTGATGCTCAATCTTCACTTGCTGACATGTCAAACACTTGGCCACAAACATAGCCACGTCCCGCTTCATCCCATTCCACCAGAAGTGTTGCTTCAAATCTCTATACATCTTGGTAGAACCAGGATGGATAGTGAAAGGAGAACTGTGTGCTTCAGACAACACAGCTTCTCGAATAGAGGGATCACCAGGAACACACAGACGATTACCATACCATACAATTCCATCACCGTCAACACGAAACTCCGTCTGTTTACCCTCTTCCAGGTTCTGAATTATAGACCACAATTCGCCATCATCTTTCTGTGCTTCCTTAACCCGAGGTGTAAGGTTAGGCTCAACGTTCAAAAATGCCCAATAACCATCTAACCCCCGAATACATAGTTCAACCTCCATGTTCCAAGTCGTTGAGAATCTTTGGTGCAATATCAAGACTAGCCAAAATCCCAGACTTCCTACTAAGAGAATCAGCAACCACATTCGCCTTGCCTGGATGATACTGAATGTTGGCATCATAATCCTTAAGGAGTTCCAACCAACGCCTCTGTCTCATATTCAACTCCTTCTGAGTAAAGATATACTTGAGACTTTTATGATCGGTAAAGATGTCACAAGTTTCGCCATACAAATAATGTCGCCATATCTTAAGGGCAAACACGACTGCTGCCAACTCCAAGTCGTGTGTAGGATAATTTGCCTCATATGGTTTCAGCTGTCTAGATGCATAAGAAATAACTTTACCGTGTTGCATAAGGACACATCCCAGACCTTTCTTTGAAGCATCACTGTAAATCTAGAAACCACCGGTTCCTGAAGGAAGAGTAAGTATCGGAGCAGACACCAATCTCTTCTTCAACTCTTTTCCCGTCCTTCATCCCAAACAAACTTCTCGCCTTTTCGCATAAGTTTTGTCAACGGTAAAGCTAATTGAGAGAATCCTTCCACGAACCTCCTGTAATAACCAGCAAGGCCCAAGAAACTCCTGACCTCGGTCACTGTCGTCGGTCTTGGCCATTTAGTGATAGCCTCAACCTTCGTAGGATACATGGTAATACCATCCGCTGATACAATATGGCCTAAGAAAGCCACCTGCTCCAACCAAAATTCACACTTCGAAAACTTAGCGTATAACTTCTTCTGACGTAAAATCTTTAATACAATACAAAGATGCTTTTCATGTTCCTTCTTCGTCTTCGAATATACATGAATGTCGTCAATGAATACGATAACGAATTTGTCCAGAAATTCATGGGAAACACGATTCATCAGGTCCATGAACACAGCTGGAGCATTGGTCAAACCAAACGGCATCACCAAGAATTCATAATGACCATAACGTGTACGGAAGGCAGTCTTAGGAATATCCTGCTCTTTTACCCGTAACTGATGGTAGCCGGACCTCAAATCAATCTTAGAAAAGAACTTCGCACCCTGAAGTTGATCAAACAAATCGTCGATGCGAGGTAAAAGATAACGGTTATGAATAGTAATACGGTTCAACTTTCGATAGTCAATGCACAACCTCATACTTCCGTCCTTCTTCTTCACAAACAAAACGGGAGCACCCCAAGGAGAAACGCTCGGACGAATGAAACAACGCTCTAGAAGTTCTTGCAACCGCTCCTTTAATTCCTTCAACTCAATCAGAGCCATACGGTATAGAGCTTTAGAAATGGGTTCAGCCTGAGGAATAAGTTCAATGCCGAATTCTACTTCACGTTCAGGTGGTATTCCAGGAAGCTCTTCTGAAAATACATCAGGAAAATCCCGAACAACCGGATGACTCTCGAGGTGAGGACCATCCAATGAAGCATCCTTGATAGAGGCCAAGAAACCTTCACAACCATGGGAGATTAAGGTACGAGCCTTCAGAGCGGAAATGATCTTAATGGGTTTACCAAATGGGGAACCATGGAAGATAAATTCCGGATTATTTAAATCACCAAATATAACACGCTTGGTATGACAATCGATAGTGGCTTGATGTGTAGTCAACCAATCCATGCCCAAAATGATATCAAAATCACACATGTCTAACGGATACAGATTAGCAGAACGAATTTTATCGTCAAATCGAAGCGGACAATTCAGATATTCATGATGAATGATCACAAGATCTTTCATCGGAGTAGAGATCGATAAAGCATAATCAAGTTGTGTGGGGGATACAGTTATGTGTTTAGCAAATTTAACGGAAACCACAGAGTGAGTTGCACCAGTATCAAATAAGACAAACACAACACGATCATACATAAAAAGAATACCCGAAACGGTACCTGAAGAGTTTGCTGCCTGATCTCTGGTCAAGGAGAAAACTCGACCGTTCGCAGCAGGTACCCCTACCACCGTTTCCACCATTCTTAGGACAATCCCTAGCCAAATGCCCAGTCGAACCACAAGTAAAGCACGCTCCAGTAACACGATGACAAGGTTTCCCCGGATGCAACTTTCCACACGTCTCACAAGGTGGAGACGAAGCCTGATCGGGAAATCTCTTCTGGTTAGAGGAACCCGAAGCATAGTTGGAGTGCTGACTACGATCACGATCATGTCCATACCTCTGACCACTGTTGTAACCCTGCCTAGCAAGAACTCATCTATCAAACCCCTTCTGATCATAGGTCCGCTGCTCATAACCCCTCTGATTGCTGTTCTGAACTGCTGGCCTAATTCGGTCCCCATTACGATCTCTCTTGTTGTTCTGCCCAGATCTCTCTCGTAGTATCTCAATATTTCGAGCAGCATTGCCCACCTGGGCCACATCCGTGAACTCCATATTAACCACCCCATCCAAAATCCCATCATTAAGAGCCCACTTAAAATGTTTAGCCTGCTCAGCCTGTGTACATGCCTTAGACCCCAGAAAACCAGCCAACCTAAGGAAACGCTTCATGAATTCAGTACTCAGCTCATTCTCACCCTGACGAATAGTATGATACTCACGCTCATACTTCTGCTGTTCGGACAGCGGGAAAAACTGTAGGAAGAAAAGGTCACGGAAATCAGTCCATGACAAAGCAGCCACATACGACTCACCACCCTTTGCCTGCTTATGAGCCTTCCACCAACTCAAAGCATCGCCTTCCAACTTATAGCTAGCCAACCTAGCTTTAAATTCATCTGCACAGCCCAAAACCTCAAAAATCTTCTCTATATGGGCAATCCAATTCTCGGCATCCACAGGAGTAACAGCCGAGCTAAAGGATCGTGGCTTCTGCTTCATAAATTTCTCTAACCAAGTGTGGATGTTGCTGGGCTGACCACCACCAGAACTTCCACTACCAGATGCCTGTCCCTGACGGACCTCCTCAGCAATTTGGGTGGTAAGATTCGGTATCAAAAGGTTTACAGCATTCTGAACTGCTGCAGCAAATGTAGGGTTTGAGCTAAAGTCTTCGTTAGTACGGGTGTTCACCATCTGAACGGTTCACAAATGGATTAGTAAGATAAAAATAGCATAATATCAAAGTATGGAAGGAAAATATCAAAGGAAAGAGCATAGCAAAGGAAGCCTAATGTTTACCCAAATCCTCACAGGTCATATCCTAAGTTCTACAGGGCGAAACCTAGGCTCTGGTACCATAATTGTAACACCCCAACCCAAAAAGGGTAGAAATGTCACATTATGGTGTCACATCAGAACATAATAAATAACGCAAGCGGAAGATTTATTAATTAAATATCAAAGTCATGAAAACCAAAGACTTCCAAAGTACTAAGTCCAAACAATGTCTAAACCAAAGGAAAATATCCAAACAAATGTCTAATAATTCATAAGTTCATCAAAGGGAAACTAAGCAAGGCACGTCTTCTAATGCTCCTACTCTCATCACTCATGCCTAGCATCCCACTTATTACCTGCCGCAGGGAAAAGAAAATGCGGCTGAGCTAATGCTCAGTGAACAGATATAAATAATGAAAGGTAACAAGCAAACGAATGAATAAAGAAATAACTGAATATGAATAGGTATACAAAACGAAGTCAAGGGAATCTGCTGAACAATATATCATAAGTTATGAGAAATAAATGAATGAATAGGAATTTAGAAATAACAAAGGAATGCCCACGAGCCCTAAACAAAAATGTCTAAACATGATACATGAATAGACCCAAAACAGATAATCATAATCATAGCAAAGCATAATATAATATACACATGATATGCATCTCATGGTGTACCAAATGTGATATGGGGTGTATGGCACACACCATCCATTCACCAAATACCTGAACTGAACAAAGTACCTAGGATGCATCCATACGCTCCCTACAAAACAGATATACATATACAAGTACGAGACTGTGCATACGTATGTTAGTATAATAATAATAAATATGGCCATGGTTGCTATATAGCATTAGTGAGAACGCTGTGGACTAATCACACCGCCACAGATAGCGTCATGCCATAGGTGCCTCTATGACATGGTCATGGTACCTCCATGACTAGTTCAAATAGCTCGGGCAACAAAGATAACAAATGATATGAACAGAATGTAAAGGGAATCATTAATTATATAAATGAACGAAAAATCAAATCAATTTAATCATATAGGCATAGAAAAACGGATAAGGAGCAAAACAGAATAACAGAAATTAGGAAACAAATCATGAGAGAAAAGCCCTTACTGAAAAAGGGCGGAATATATGTACCTTAGCATGCAATGAAAACGAAAGGAAATGAACACGGGGACGGGAATCACTCCTTCTTCAGAGAATCTACATGAATTAGGGATCAACTATTATTTATCAGTTCATTTATTTAGGGTTCCTTCCAGTTTTAGTATGTTGGGAATTAAACTAACAGTTAATACTGCTAGGTTTAAAGTTTCAACTGCTGCAAGTTAACACAAGCAGTACTAACTGAGTTAGTACTGTCAGTACAAATGGTTTGTACTGCTTATGAGCTGAAGACAGAGATAAAGAAGCGTGTAGATAAATATAGAATAGATTTGATGTATATCTTATATTTATAGATTGATATGTATCTTGTAGTTTACTTGTACAGTACTCATTGTGCTATAAAAGGAGGTCCTAGGTTAGGTTTTCAGATACGAATAGTTGTTAAGGATTCAAGGTTTTGTAACCCTAGTGATAGCTAAGATCACTCGTATTATTCTCAATAATATTGAATCGTTTAGTGAAATTCTCTCTCTGTGTTCATTGTCTTACATACACTGTTCCATCAAACATTCAATAATTCTTCTAAGTGTGATCAAAGTAGATTCCGCATACTTGATCATATTCACTCAAAGTATCATATATACGCTATAAGGACTAACATCCTAAGTGTATTAAATCCTCTCAAGTGGTATCAGAGACAGGTTTGATACTATTGATTTAGAAGAAGTAATGGACATGGAAAACACTCAATCCAACATGGCTGCCAAACTCCCAATGCTAAAGCAGAATGAATTCAACATGTGGAAGTTAAGGATTGAACAATACTTCCAGGTGCAAGATTATGCACTCTGGGAAATCATTGAACAAGGAGATTCGTTCAAGCCTTCTACTACTACTACAACAGTTGAGGGTAAAGTTGAAACAATTGTGCAGAAAGTTTTAGTCACTGCTGAAGAGAGGCTTCAGAAGAAGAATGATCTCAAGGCCAGAAGTTTGCTAATGATGACTATTTCGAATGATCAACTTTTCTCTTTCAGCAAGTACAAAGATGCTAAGACTTTGTGGGAGGCAATCATTGCAAGATATGGTGGGAATGAAGCCACCAAGAAAACTTAGAAGACTCTCCTAAAACAAAACTTTGAGAACTTCTCTGCAACAAGCAATGAATCACTGGATCACATGTTCAACAAGCTTCAAAAGATTGTAAGCCAACTAGCTGTTCTTGGTGTGGACATACCTGAAGAAGATTTAAACTCCAAGTTCTTGAGGAGTTTGCCTGCTGAGTGGGCAATGCATGTTGTTGTTTGGAAGAACAAGCCAGATATAGAGACTATGAGCCTGAATGACTTGTACAACAATTTCAAGATTGTTGAGCAAGTTGTAAAGAAAGCTGGAGGATCTAGTTCAAGCTCAGGGAACATGGCCTTTGTGTCATCTCCCAACACCTCAAGTCCAGTTGAAGAAGTTAAAGTTGCTGGTGGAGTTAGTACTTGATGAACTCAAATAAGTACATTTTATTACTATCATTTATCCTATTAATTTGACTTGTTTTATTATATTATGTATGAGGATTGATACTTAATCGTTTACTTTTGTAATTCTCAGTTGAAAACAAGCATTTGGTGAAACTTGGCGATTTTGGACTAATTATGGAGCAAAACATGCAAGAAGTTAAGAGTCTACTGAAATGTACAAGATCAAGACTAATCTGCTCCAGATGCGCCGCATCTTGCTTATCACATACGGCGCATCACTATCAATATTTCACCAGATACGATCCAAGATTCAAGAGGACATGCGCCGCATCTATAAATGGAGTTACGCCGCATCTTCTGGCGGTGTACGAATATTCCTGAATATTATAATCTTGGACCCTACGCGAAGTTAAGTAAATGCGCCGCATCTACTTACTAGATGCGCCGCATCTTACCCTCAGACAGAAACTATAAATACCCCAAGACCAGACGAATTTCGGGTGACATATAATATATACGAAGACCGAAGTACAGAAACCAAGGACGAATTCAGTCGAATAGCGAGCACAAGACACACTCAAATCAAAGATACAAGAGCTGTAAGAAGGTGCTGCATGTGTTTAATTCATTAAGTAGTTTTGTTTTATTGTGTTAGTAAACTTTAATTCATCAAGATTGGTGGCTTGTGTAATGTGACAACGAAAAGATTGCACTCCCTTAAAACTGCTTTCTCATTAATTAAAGTTTATATGTTGATGTCTTTGGTGACTTTTATTAGTGCATTGATAACCTCTGTGTCTAGCTGAGCGTTGATCGGGTCGCCATGCCTCTGCCCTCGCCTATTTATTAGATCGCCTATGCATTCTATGGTCTGTAGAAAAGTAGGAGAAAGATAAATAGGATAGTCATAAGTAATCATTAAGGGTTTACTCGCCGATAAGATTAGAACCAACGAGAAAGGACTTAATCTCGGTGCGTTGCATCGAACTATACACTTCATATAACACTAGCAATAAAACAAGTGACAAACTACTTATCATAAGGACAGCCCTCTTATTGTCTCAAGTATTTATCTGTGTACGTGTGTGCTATTCGCTGATTCGTGCCAATTGGTTTAGTTTATTATTTAATTGCAACCAAATCGTGCCAGTCTCTCAGGCTGAACCCCCTTGCGTTAGATTAGGTTGTATAGCTAACTTAATATATTAAAATACTGATTAGAATAACTAGATAATACGTTCCACTCTTAGTGATCGACACTCTACTTACCATTATATTCATACTGACCGGGTACACTGCTCGTTAAGTGTGTGTGTTATTGATAAGTCGGCTAAATATAAATTTAAAACTTGATTAGGCATTAAAACTGCTAAACCGCAACGACACATCGCACGCATCAAGTTTTTGGCGCCGTTGCCGGGGAGTGAATTGTTATTATCTGTTAATTTGATTAGTATTTTAATTAGGTTTCTAATTTTTTTTTATCTAACCGCTAATTTTGTTGTGTATTAGATTAATTTGCATTCATTGTACTATTTTGCATATTTTCTATTTTTGTGTGTTATTTGTTTGTTTTCTTTGTGTTTATTTTCGTGTGTTTTATTTGTTTTTAATTTTTCGTATTTTTTTTTGTGTTCTGCTATCGTTGTACTGAGCTAAATCGAATGATACGGCGCATCTATCTTCATAGATACGGCGTATTGCGTTCAAAATTTTTATAAAATACAACGCGTTTAATTAATTCGATACGACGCATCTTTTCCCCAAGATACGGCGTATCTGTTTTTGATAAATTTTTTTTTCTAAACGTTAACACCATACGACGCATCTGCTTCAGCAGATACGGCGTATCTATTATTTTAATTAAAAACAGTTTTCGAATTATTAAAAAGATACGGCGTATCGATTTTTATCGATACGGCGCATCCTCTGAATCAAAAATCTTATATTTTGAAACGTAACGAAGATACGACGCATTAACTTTTGTTAATACGACGCATTTAATTTTAAATAAATATCGATTTTTGATAATTAAAATTGATACGGCGCATTCTAATTTATAAGCGGCGTATCCATTTTCTGAATAAAGACTGATTTAATTTTAACGATTATAAGATACGGCGTATCCAACTTTTTGGATACGGCGCATCGTCTGCAGATATCAGTAACTTTAATTTTTCGTATTCTGTTTTCGTTGTTAGTTTTCTGATATATTACTTTCTTGAGCATACCCTACTGATAGTTTTGTGTTGATTTCAGGAAGTGCATGACCAGGAGCTCTACGAAGAACTTGATTCACCTTTCGAAGATCCTGAACGAGTCTTTCATTCGCTTAAAAGGCTTTTCAACACAAAAAGCTTTGAAATTTCAAGTTCGTTCGAGCTTGATTACTTTTCTGAAGAGAAGGAGGAAGAAGAAACAGAAACAATGACGGAAAACACTACTATGGAGGAATACATGAACAAAACCCGTGCTGATTACAGTTCAGGAGTTGCTAGACCGAAGTTTGATGAAAAGTCAAAGTTTGAGTTGAAGGGTCAGTTTCTCAAGGAGCTAAGAGAAAATGCTTTCAGTGGAACAGAACATGAAGATGCTAATGAACATGTTGAAAAAGTCCTCGAGATTGCAGATTTGTTTACTACAGAAGGAGTCTCTGACGATCAACTTATGCTAAGAATCTTTCCAATTTCGCTTAAAGGAGCTGCTAACAAGTGGCTAAGGAATGAACCTGCTAGTTCAATCACTACATGGGAAGATTTGAAGAGCAAATTCCTGAAGAGATATTGTCCACCTGCTAAGACTGCTAAAAAGATGGAGGCTATCAACAGTTTCAAGCAAGAGCCTGATGAAACTCTTTATCAAGCTTGGGAACGATTTAAAGATTTATTGGTAAAATGTCCTCAACACTATCTAACCGCTATGCAGGAGATAATATTGTTTTATCAAGGATTGGACGTGCCTACTAGACAAATATTGGACGCTAAGGGAGCTGTGCCTCAAATGAGTGCAGCCGAATGCTAGAAAAGCTATCCAAGAAGCTTCTGATCATTTCTCAAAAATGGCACGATGGGACCTTTACTAGATCTAAGAGCAGCACTAATTTTGACGGGATTGCTGCTATTCAAGCTCAGTTGGATAAAATTAGTAGAGAGATGAAGAAGCGTGATGAAAGAGTGTATGCTGCCCAAGTTGGATGTGAAAAGTGCGAAGGACCTCACTACACTAAAGATTGCCCAAATAAGAATGAAAGTGAGACGTTTGAAGAAGCATATTACACCCAATTTGGACAACCATTCCGACCTTCAGGAAGATTTAGGGAAGCTACCCCGGGATTCTATCAAAAGAACAACTTTAATCCCGCTTATCAAGAGCGGAGGCAGACTTTAGATGACACTCTAAAGCAAATTATGGCCGATGCTGCTAAAAGACATGAAGAGAATATCGCTATGATCAAAGAAATCTGAGCTTCAACGGACACTACTACAAGAAATCAAGGAGCTTCGATCAAAGCATTGGAACAACAAATTGGTCATATGAGCAAAGTTCTTCAAGAAAGGGGATATGGAAGTTTACCTAGCTCAACTGAGACCAACCCAAGGGATCATGTCAAGGCCATAAGCACCACTGAAGAAGTCACTCCTTGCTTACCTAGAAGATCGATGAATGGTAATGATGGTGCAAGACCCGAATTTTTCTTTAATTCTCCAATCAGCTTAAGGAGACTACTAAAAGAAAAGACAACGATTGAAGAGGAGATCAAGGCTACAATGAAAGAAGAGAGCTCTGCAACCGACTTACAAGCCTTGCCTCATAAAGAAAAGGACCCAGGAAGTTTTACTTTGCCTTGTTCAATTAATAATATATCTTTCAATAATGTGTTAGCTGACTTAGGAGCTAGTGTTAGTGTTATGCCTCTTAAGACATTCACTACCCTAGGACTAGGTAAATTAGCACCAACTAAGTTACTTATTGAATTGGCTGATAAAACGGTAAAACGACCTGAAGGGATTGCTAATAATGTGCTAGTTAAGATTGAGAAGTTTATTTTCCCTGTAGACTTTGTTATATTAGATATGCCCGAGGATGTTAAGATTCCTTTAATCCTTGGAAGACCTTTCTTGTCTACTGCCCATGCTAAGATTGATGTGTTTAAAAGAAAAATCTCGTTAAGAGTAGGGAATAATAAACTAGTCTATAAGTGCCAAGATCCTGTTAAAAGCATAATTAGAGGAGTCTATGTGCTAGGATTAAGAGAGCGTATGGACCTCGATCTTGAAGCTAGGCTCATGGGAGAAACATTGATTCAAAACAACTCAACTAATCCTAATCATGAGAACTTTGAGGAATTTATTGACCTTAATGTACCTACCGAACTCAGACGCGATGTTGTCAATGATTCTGATGATGAGTGGAATGATTGTGTAGTAATTAACAAACGTAGGAGAATAGTTGAGAAAACAAATTTGAATAATGATGTGTTTATTGAACTACCACCCCACCTTGCTTATTTATGCTTATATGATAATAAGAATTTCCCGTCTATCATTTTGTCATCTCTGCCCGAAAGGGACAGAACTTTGTTTATACAGATATTAAAGAAGAACGGCGTGGAAATTAAGGACGAGCAAGGAATGTTCAATATTACTGAATTGGGAATGAGGGAGCGCGATGTTTCCGACTCCTTCAATGATCGATATTAATGAGCTGAACGTGAGTCTAACTTGAAGACTCTGGAATAAAGACAAGTGCTTACCGGGAGACAACCCGGATTTATCTTTTTATTATTCTTTTTTTGTGTCGAGTCAGTCAGGCCGCAGAGGATACGGCGCATCTCAATTCTGAGATGCGACGCATCTCCTGCAGATGGTCATATCTTTATTTTTCTGCATTTTTTATTTTCGACTTTAAAACTTTTTATCAGTTTATTTCAATGCGGCGCATCCCTGGTTAAGGATGCGGCGCATCTTTTATTCTGATCCGTATTTATTCCAGGCTCGATACGGCGTATCTTCTTCCATAAGATACGGCGCATCGACTGACCTGATGATTTTCATTTTAATTTTTATGTTTTATTTTTACCTAACTACTAATGTATTATGCAAGTTTGAACCTTTCTTATCTTAGGTGTGTTTTGAAGCTTTGGTGGTATTATAGATTCCTGCATTTCCTGTGGATACATCGAATATGAAGCTTAAACGTTCTCATCCACAAGAAAGATGATTTTTGCTCTAATACTAATGGAGGATCATACCGAGCAAATCTCAGGGGAGTTTTTCTGTTCTAATTCTTTTATTTTCCAGTTTTTAACCTTTCATACAAACAACGAGGACGTTGTTTAACTTAAGTGGGGGGATTGGAGAATTAGAACACTTAACATTTACTTGTCCTAAACTTTTCAAAATATGCTTAAAATGTGCTTAATATATCAAAATTTAAAATTTTTTAGCATGTTTTTGTTTAAAGTCTAAGTTGCATAGCTGCACACATGACGTTATTTTCAAAAATTGTGATTTTTCAAAATTCACAAATCTATGAGTGTGCCGGTGACTTGTAAACTTTAGAACTTGGCTTGTATACTATTCGAGACCACCATAATAAGTATTATTTATATAATTGGAATGACTTGTCTAAATTGGTAAATTTCTAGGATTACACCCAAATAGCCTTTATATGTTATGTGTTATTAGCTAACTACACTGGTTAGTTAACCCCCGTATAAACCCTTTTGTTACTCTCACTTTTAGAGTAAGATACCCCTAGAAAAACACTCAGAGCCATTCCTTTCGTTTCTTACACCTTTGTTAAAATGTTTCGTTACACCCTTACACCTTAGCCTACCCTGTAGATTAGAATCCGTGGTTGGTTAATTGCTATAGGCAAAGTGTGTTTCCTTACATTACCTGTGTTCGCGTGCGTAATTCATTATCTATGGTTAGGTCGGGAAATTGCACAATGCAATTGGAGTGAAAGTAAATATTGTATATCTTTGAGTCTTGTTATTTTTCGTGTGTTTACTACTTTCACTATTACCGTTATTTCTGAAGTCATGAAAAGTATGGAAAAATTCGTGTCTACCAAAAGCGTGTGTTTCAAGTGTTAAAGCGTGAGTTATTCTATGATATGAGTCTTATTCATGGGATGGTTGGGATAGTGATTAACCACACTTAGGATTTTAATTTATTTGTTTTGTTTATTTTTCATTTTACACCAATTTATATCCCAAATATTATCCATACCCTGTATTATTCTTTATCCAACCAAACCTTTGATTTATTGAGATTAGGGATTTGAGCAATCTTAAGTATCGTAGTCGTGGATTCGGCTATGTATTTATGATTTTGTCGCCCTTTTTGATATATTATTATTGGTGAAGTTTGGACCTATCTTTAGCCTATTCGAGTTAAGGATTTGAGCAATTGCAAGTATCGTGTTCGTGGATTCGATCATGTACTTGTGATTTTGTCGCCTTTTCTGGAATTTGAGATCGATAGTGATTAAGAATAATTAACCCTTTAAACCTCAAAACCTTTTTTACCGCTTTAGACTTGTTATTCCTTGGCTTTAGTGGGGGAGATGTGTATACTTGCCAAGCTTATGATAGAATATTCGTCGCGACTGGACAGTTAAACGATTAGATTTGCTTTTATCAAATTATTTTATTTTACTTCTAATTCGTTAAGTGTTTAGTTGTGTGATTATGAAAAAAATGAATACATGCTTAAATATAAAAATAAATCCTAATATCTTTTAGGATACATTTTCATAAGATTAATTCTAAGGTTTACTTGGGGACAAGTAAAGTTCAAGTGGGGGGATATTTGATGAACTCAAATAAGTACATTTTATTACTATCATTTATCCTATTAATTTGACTTGTTTTATTATATTATGTATGAGGATTGATACTTAATCGTTTACTTTTGTAATTCTCAGTTGAAAACAAGCATTTGGTGAAACTTGGCAATTTTGGACTAATTATGGAGCAAAACATGCAAGAAGTTAAGAGTCTACTGAAATGTACAAGATCAAGACTAATCTGCTCCAGATGCGCCGCATCTTGCTTATCACATACGGCGCATCACTATCAATATTTCACCAGATACGATCCAAGATTCAAGAGGACATGCGCCACATCTATAAATGGAGTTATGCCGCATCTTCTGGCGGTGTACGAATATTCCTGAATATTATAATCTTGGACCCCACGCGAAGTTAAGTAAATGCGCCGCATCTATTTACTAGATGCGCCGCATCTTACCCTCAGACAGAAACTATAAATACCCCAAGACCAGACGAATTTCGGGTGACATATAATATATACGAAGACCGAAGTACAGAAACCAAGGACGAATTCAGTCGAATAGCGAGCACAAGACACACTCAAATCAAAGATACAAGAGCTGTAAGAAGGTGCTGCATGTGTTTAATTCATTAAGTAGTTTTGTTTTATTGTGTTAGTAAACTTTAATTCATCAAGATTGGTGGCTTGTGTAATGTGACAACGGAAAGATTGCACTCCCTTAAAACTGCTTTCTCATTAATTAAAGTTTATATGTTGATGTCTTTGGTGACTTTTATTAGTGCATTGATAACCTCTGTGTCTAGCTGAGCGTTGATCGGGTCGCCATGCCTCTGCCCTCGCCTATTTATTAGATCGCCTATGCATTCTATGGTCTGTAGAAAAGTAGGAGAAAGATAAATAGGATAGTCATAAGTAATCATTAAGGGTTTACTCGCCGATAAGATTAGAACCAACGAGAAAGGACTTAATCTCGGTGCGTTGCATCGAACTATACACTTCATATAACACTAGCAATAAAACAAGTGACAAACTACTTATCATAAGGACAGCCCTCTTATTGTCTCAAGTATTTATCTGTGTACGTGTGTGCTATTCGCTGATTCGGGCCAATTGGTTTAGTTTATTATTTAATTGTAACCAAATCGTGCCAGTCTCTCAGGCTGAACCCCCTTGCGTTAGATTAGGTTGTATAGCTAACTTAATATATTAAAATACTGATTAGAATAACTAGATAATACGTTCCACTCTTAGTGATCGACACTCTACTTACCATTATATTCATACTGACCGGGTACACTGCTCGTTAAGTGTGTGTGTTATTGATAAGTCGGCTAAATATAAATTTAAAACTTGATTAGGCATTAAAACTGCTAAACCGCAACGACACATCGCACGCATCAGTACTGCTAGCTCAAATATTAGTACTGCTAGCTCAAATATTAGTACTGCTAGCACATCAAGCAGTACTAATGGTATTCTGGATGAGAAGACTTACTGTGCCTTTCTGACAACTCAGCATAATGGAACAATGTTGACCCATGAAGATCTCTAAGAGATCAATGATGATGATCTGGAGGAGATGGATATCAAATGGCAAATTTCTCTTCTTAGCATGATGGCTAAGAAATTTTATAAGAGAACAGGGAAGAAGATTACCATAAACAGCAATAATACTGCTGGTTATGATAAGTCAAAGATAGAATGCTACAATTGCCATAAGATGGGGCATTTTTCAAGGGAGTGCAGGAGGCCTAGCCAGCAAGACAACAGGAACAAGAACTATGAAAGCAAGTCCAAGGCTGTGGAGATTACTGAGACAAATTCAAAAGCCATGGTTGCTATTGATGGCTTAGGGTTTGATTGGAGCTTTATGGCAGCAGAGGAGGAAGAAGCAACTGAGATGGCACTCATGGCCTTCTTTGATTCTGAGGTACAATCTGCAAAAGTTTGTTCAAAATCTTATACTTCTATTAAAGAACTAGAAACTTTAAGAAAACATTATGATGAGCAAAGGATAGAGCTGAACAAAACCAATTATAACTTGTTAAATCATAAGAGGGGTTTGGCTGTAAAACCCGAAATATTTGAACCATAAATTTTGTACCATTTTGAATTTTATCCTAAGTATAAACTATAACTCTACCTTATAATTAATATACACATTATAATTAAATCCGAAAACTAAATAATTATAACTTATGTTTAATATTAATTCCTAAATGATACACGATTTACAAGTCCTCTATAGGACCAAATTATCTTAAGTTTTGTACATACACATAAATTGAAGATTTGGTCAATAGTTGTGATAAATGTGACCCCTAATTCTCTCCAGAAATCACGCCACTTTCCTTTTGGAATCACACGCTTAGAAAACATATCATGTTGAAGTATAGATACAAGGAAATAAAAAAAATATGATTTGGTCTCCTTTTGACCCCATAAACTCGGCCATCAATTCAGCCCCAACTCCCTAATTTTTCTATATTATCATATTATACACTCATCAAAACACACAATACACCCTAGCATCAAAATATAAGTGGCGGCCATCTTTTATCTCCAATAAAACAAGGTGCAAAAGAAGGGTCGAAGGGGTTTTAGATTCTGGTCCTCGTGTTCATGTTTCATCAGTTTAAAATCTGATACAAGAAGGAAACCCTAAACCACCCATTCGTATGTACTCTCCACCAAGAAGCTAGAGCTAGAAGTTGTTGAAGCTGTGGTTGTGTCGCGTTTGTCTTCAAGTTCATAGCAGATTTGCAAGTGATTAGTATTGATGGAGTTGTAGTTCTAGGTTCGACTTTTGGTTGCATTCTATCGTTCTGCCGACTGAGGTACCTCTTTCGTGTCGCCTTTGTGTTTCTCACTCGACATAAAATATACGAATACGTTAGATCATGTAATTTACCCTCTTGATTCGTTATATATATATATATATATATATATATATATATATATATATTATACAAATTTACAAGCCACATGACATACTGACATGCATTAAAAATTGGTAATGTACTTTTTCACTTGTGAGCAATTACGCAAATCTAATAACAAATCTGGTTAGAGAACATGTGCATGTTAAAATGAGTGTGCCGTGTGCGTTATGGACTGAATGCATGGGTAAATTAGAGTCGTTTAGGTGGCTTTGTGTGTGTAAATATGGTGTGTTATGGGCTGGAAGCATGGGGTGATTTGGTAGTTCAAATGTGTGATTTTATGTGATCAAATGGGGCCGGAAGTGGAGGGAAGCAAGGGTCTAATGTGAGCAAATGTTGGGTCATTATAGATGCTGTACGTGAGGGTGCAAAAACGGAGTCGTATAGTTGTGTATATGAGACGGTGTGTATGGGTCGAATGCAGGGGCTAGGCGTGGGTTCAATTCTAGTGTGTCTTAAGGAGTAAAGTCAAAATGGGTTTTATCAAATTGTGTACGTTGAGTTAAGGTTTTAAAAAAAAAAAAAAAAACGAAATAGAGTGTTGGTACATGGCTATCAGTAATGAGGTAAGTTATACAAATAGGAAATTTCATATGATTACGTAATTTGCATTTTAGTACTTGAACTTTGATAAAATGACATTTTAACCCCTAACTATTAAAAGTTGTAATATCATACCTTGAATTAAATGTTGATCATCTTAAGTCTTAAAGTTAATTAGTTGGCATTCATAACCCTAAAAGTTACTAAATCGGAAAACTTACTAAATTACTAAGATCGGAAAGTTACTAAAAATGGAATGAAACCCTAAACATGTTATTAAATAACAATAAATACTAAGATCCGTTATGACATTTAATGAGCTAATAAGTAATCCGAATTAAATAAATTCTTAATAAGTCAGTCATGAATTCGTGTAGATTCGCTGGAGATGGAGTTTGCTTCCGACCTTGATATCTTTTGTTGTGTTTTCGTTTGCGGTATAAGGTACAGATATTCTGACCTTTCTTTTAAGGTTTCTCATGATCTCTCTCGTATTCTGAATCCATTAGTTTCTGATTCGATTGCTATGATTTCCCTTTGCTTGAACCTCCCCAGTTGAGTTCCATTTGATATGAATTCTGAATCGAAGCTATGCTATGAAAACCTTTTCTAATTATATCTTGAGAATGTTTTGAGGAAAAACTATTTTGAAAGGGTGTTTATCAATGAGGCAAAACCATTTTATATAAATGTTACTAACTTTTATGAAGGCTATTTTGGAAGACTAATTTTTATGAAAAACCCTTTTTGAAAGAATATTTTATGAAAATTTCTTTAAAGAATCGTTTCATTACAGGCACAAATAAAGGATTGTTTAAAATGGACTTTGATGGAAGTTTTAAAATGAACTTTTGAGATGAACCTTGATTATGATTATGAGTTATGATTCAGTTAAGATTTCCCCGGGCCATTTCTATGTTTCCTTGTGTATGAACCTTTTGATATGACATTGAGATGCATTTCTGATATATGACTTTGAGATGACCTTGAGATATGACTCTTAGTTTGATACCCGAGCCACCTTTCTGTTTCCTAGCCAGGAAGGTAACCTGGCCGTGTCTGTGATGCACCACTGGCATGACTCCTGTGTGGGGGAGTGATTTCTCACGCCGTCCCCTTTTATATTATGATATGGCCATGATGACTTTGAAATTATGATTTTGAGATTGACTTTGAGTGGGGGCGTATGGATTGCAATCCTAGGCATGTATGTTTAGTGGATTTAACTATGACTTTGAGCATGACTTTGAGGTGACTGGTGCTGTGTGCAATACACGCCTTTCACATTTTTGGGAGCTAGCTACTCCACCCCTGTTGATACATGAGGACACCCCTCATATTATCTGGTTGCCTGAGAGGTATCCCCTCTGATTGTGAGACTATGATTTTGAGATGTGACTTTGAGATTATGACTTTGAGTTTCTGGGCTCGTGGTGGATAACTATCCTAAACCTTTACTCTTGTACCTTATTTATGTCTCATTCATTATGCTACATCTGATTATTTCCGTTTACTTTCGTTTCCGTTTATTATATATCTGTTCACTGGGCTTTGTAAGCTCAGCCGCATGTTTTCTTTTCGTGTGCGGCAGGTTTTAGATGGAAGATGGGTATGAGTGAAGAGACTTTTGGACCTAGAAGGCTGGACAGTTATGTTGGCCTAGAGATGATTAGAAGTTATTTTATTGTTAGAATTTGTATCCGTTTTTATAACCTTGTAATTTCAGTATTTCCTTTGTAACCCTTGAGAATCTTTGTATTACTTTTGAATGTATGCTTTGTTATATCTGATATGAAACCATTTGCGTGACATCTTTACCCTTGTCGGGTTGGGGTGTTACAATTATGGTATCAGAGACAGGCTGCGACTCGTAATACATTTACCCTTGACCTGTGTAAGTTAGGACCACTAAGCTTTCCCTGTAGGCGCTAGTAAGATAACCTTTGAAAATTTGCATTAGGATCTTCCCATAGGAACCTAAGTTTTGACCAGTGAGGAATGGGTAGACTATAAGACATTTGTTTAAGTATCTTTGCGTCCACATCACTCTGATTTGTGTCTTACTTTTGGTTAGATCCTGTTGATGCCACTTTTGGAAAGTGGAAGCTTATGCACCACCTAAGATTTGAACCTGATTGAATCTTGAGGACATTTAGAATTTCATAATAATGGCCTGACACTATTTGATCCTTATTTTCAAAACCCTTTTTGTTAATCATTTTGATAAAGACCCGCGTTTCACCCTGATTCTTCTGTTAATCACTTTGACGCCTCTTCGGGCATTCTGAGAATCTCCATGGCGATAACGTACTGGATATGTTTTGATTGACTTTTTCTTCTGATAAGTATCTATGAATCGTCCGACACTATTCAATTTCGATTCACCCATCTCTGTCCTTATAAGAAGCCTTGAGGTGTGTAACCACGAGGATAAGAATGTTTTCCCTCTCACTTTTAAATGATAAAGATTTGATTGTGATCCGTCTATCTTGGGATAGTTAACTTCAATATTATTCTGACAAGGAATCGGCTGATTGTGCATTCAAATATGGACAATTTCCCTTCTATGTCTCACCTGTAACGTTTGCAACAATTTTGAACTCCCTACCATGATTATTGATTGTTAAACGTTCGCTAGTACTCTGGAGACTCGTGTGTTACTCTCGCGTTTGGAAACAGCAATGAATGAACCTTATCTTGGAAGCTATTTGGCACTTTGAGTCGTCTGAGCATGAACCTTGTATTGAACGTTATTTGGCACCCTGAATTTTCTGAAACACGATTTCTGATTGAACCACCAAGTTTTCCACCGGAGTGTAAAGTAAGTTTGCTTAAGTGCATTCTCTTGGCGTAAGTCAGTTTTGTTCGCGATAAAGAAGAATGATGACAGGAGACATGTATTGATTTCTGGAAGCTGAATCGTAATAATGTTAGGAACCAATATTTCTCCACCCTGGGACGACTATGTGTTTTGTTTAAATTCAGAGCGCGAAGTTTTCCTTTCTGATTAATTGATTTTATTCTTGAAATTTCCTTCCATATTCGTAAACGACTACTATGATGGTTAGTGACGCTAATGGTATTAGCTAAAGCTCTGACTGTTTCGTGAATTTGATAAATGATGTTTTCTCGTAAGTACTTGGGCAAATGGTCATTGTATGACTTAATGGTACATTCGGAGACGAGGAAGAGAATGAAAATCATTTTTGCACCTTGTTAGAAATTTGACGATCATTTGTGCATTCTGGGAGATGGATATTTGTTGAGACAACGGTGTTCCTTGCCTGACCTGGAGTTAACAACAACGGAGACTACCCTGAAGAGAGAAGACGTTCCTTACAAGACAGAAGTGTTGGCGATGCAGAAGAAGAAGTCAAATCAAGACGGCGAACCTGGAGCTGACGAAGACATGCAGTCTCACTTCCCTATTCATCTTGGTTGTACTAAGATGAATTGAGAGCGGAAACAGACTGTATGATGGGGAGACTGAAAGGTCGTGCCAGAGATCCACAACACACCATCACATTCCAAAAAGAAATGCAGGAGGCTCGACGAACCAGTCACCAGTTCCCGATTGTGATTTCACCTCCCGATCGATAGACAGACGAGGACAGATTTACCGGACTTGAAGAGATTGGGTGTGTTAAATGAGCAGAGTTTTGAAACAGACCTTTCATGTTTGGAAGAATTGATTCCATGAAGGCGGAAGTTTGGCGACTAACTTTCATTTCCGTTGACCCTCTTAAGTTTCGTTATCTAGTAATAAGCTCCTCTTATGATTTAAGGTCCCTAGAAGCATTTAAGTTCGTGTTTATCTTTCGTATGATTCGGTGATGACTTTGTTTTGAGAGATTTTGGTGAATTATGGAAGATATGATGCTTGTAACGGCGTACCTCATTTCTGCTAGACAATCTGGGATTTTGATACTCGTGCAAATAGTTTTGTTTTCTCTCTTGACTGTGACAATTGTTTTGTTGACCTCTGAGACCATAGAAATACTAGGTGGATTAAGATAAGTGGTTTTGATTACGATTTGAGATAAAGTATGACCATCATGAGGGCATATTTATATGATGCCAGTATTATGACGTCTGGCCAACGTGATAATACTTACATCATATAACGTGCACTTGTTATGGGCATAGGATATCTCGAAATGTACCTTAGAAGTTAAGAATTGGAACTCCATTGGATTATCCGTAATTAGTGAGACTTTAGGTTCATTCTACCTATGCGTATACTCTGTTTTCGTTCATTAGATATCTGATTGAGTTGAACTCTCATTTTGAATTCCGTTGACCTCAGTTATAAATCTTGAACTCTTCGTAGAGCTCTCTACTGTTGAAACAGTTAATTTGACTTGAAATCTCGTTCGTATTCCATATGAACTTTCTAGAAGATTCGTCTATCGTCCATTTTATGTTGCATGGACATTTTGATTTGAATCAACTTATTTTGTTTCCTTCTGAGAAATTCGAACCCACCTCGTTTTGATTTGAGTCATGAGGAACTATTTGGTCTGAAGATCTTTTTGGAAGAACCTCCTCGGGCAGGAGAATATTACGATGATCTGTTGCGACTTGCTACGATTTCGTTCCACCTTGCGACTTTAATTTTCGAGGACGAAAATTTCTTTTTAAGAGGGGAAGAGTTGTAAAACCCGAAATATTTGAACCATAAATTTTGTACCATTTTGAATTTTATCCTAAGTATAAACTATAACTCTACCTTATAATTAATATACACATTATAATTAAATCCGAAAACTAAATAATTATAACTTATGTTTAATATTAATTCCTAAATGATACACGATTTACAAGTCCTCTATAGGACCAAATTATCTTAAGTTTTGTACATACACATAAATTGAAGATTTGGTCAATAGTTGTGATAAATGTGACCCCTAATTCTCTCCAGAAATCACGCCACTTTCCTTTTGGAATCACACGCTTAGAAAACATATCATGTTGAAGTATAGATACAAGGAAATAAAAAAATATGATTTGGTCTCCTTTTGACCCCATAAACTCGGCCATCAATTCAGCCCCAACTCCCTAATTTTTCTATATTATCATATTATACACTCATCAAAACACACAATACACCCTAGCATCAAAATATAAGTGGCGGCCATCTTTTATCTCCAATAAAACAAGGTGCAAAAGAAGGGTCGAAGGGGTTTTAGATTCTGGTCCTCGTGTTCATGTTTCATCAGTTTAAAATCTGACACAAGAAGGAAATCCTAAACCACCCATTCGTATGTACTCTCCACCAAGAAGCTAGAGCTAGAAGTTGTTGAAGCTGTGGTTGTGTCGCGTTTGTCTTCAAGTTCATAGCAGATTTGCAAGTGATTAGTATTGATGGAGTTGTAGTTCTAGGTTCGACTTTTGGTTGCATTCTATCGTTCTGCCGACTGAGGTACCTCTTTCGTGTCGCCTTTGTGTTTCTCACTCGACATAAAATATACGAATACGTTAGATCATGTAATTTACCCTCTTGATTCGTTATATATATATATATACAAATTTACAAGCCACATGACATACTGACATGCATTAAAAATTGGTAATGTACTTTTTCACTTGTGAGCAATTACGCAAATCTAATAACAAATCTGGTTAGAGAACATGTGCATGTTAAAATGAGTGTGCCGTGTGCGTTATGGACTGAATGCATGGGTAAATTAGAGTCGTTTAGGTGGCTTTGTGTGTGTAAATATGGTGTGTTATGGGCTGGAAGCATGGGGTGATTTGGTAGTTCAAATGTGTGATTTTATGTGATCAAATGGGGCCGGAAGTGGAGGGAAGCAAGGGTCTAATGTGAGCGAATGTTGGGTCATTATAGATGCTGTACGTGAGGGTGCAAAAACGGAGTCGTATAGTTGTGTATATGAGACGGTGTGTATGGGTCGAATGCAGGGGCTAGGCGTGGGTTCAATTCTAGTGTGTCTTAAGGAGTAAAGTCAAAATGGGTTTTATCAAATTGTGTACGTTGAGTTAAGGTTTTAAAAAAAAAAAAAAACGAAATAGAGTGTTTGGTACATGGCTATCAGTAATGAGGTAAGTTATACAAATAGGAAATTTCATATGATTACGTAATTTGCATTTTAGTACTTGAACTTTGATAAAATGACATTTTAACCCCTAACTATTAAAAGTTGTAATATCATACCTTGAATTAAATGTTGATCATCTTAAGTCTTAAAGTTAATTAGTTGGCATTCATAACCCTAAAAGTTACTAAATCGGAAAACTTACTAAATTACTAAGATCGGAAAGTTACTAAAAATGGAATGAAACCCTAAACATGTTATTAAATAACAATAAATACTAAGATCCGTTATGACATTTAATGAGCTAATAAGTAATCCGAATTAAATAAATTCTTAATAAGTCAGTCATGAATTCGTGTAGATTCGCTGGAGATGGAGTTTGCTTCCGACCTTGATATCTTTTGTTGTGTTTTCGTTTGCGGTATAAGGTACAGATATTCTGACCTTTCTTTTAAGGTTTCTCATGATCTCTCTCGTATTCTGAATCCATTAGTTTCTGATTCGATTGCTATGATTTCCCTTTGCTTGAACCTCCCCAGTTGAGTTCCATTTGATATGAATTCTGAATCGAAGCTATGCTATGAAAACCTTTTCTAATTATATCTTGAGAATGTTTTGAGGAAAAACTATTTTGAAAGGGTGTTTATCAATGAGGCAAAACCATTTTATATAAATGTTACTAACTTTTATGAAGGCTATTTTGGAAGACTAATTTTTATGAAAAACCCTTTTTGAAAGAATATTTTATGAAAATTTCTTTAAAGAATCGTTTCATTACAGGCACAAATAAAGGATTGTTTAAAATGGACTTTGATGGAAGTTTTAAAATGAACTTTTGAGATGAACCTTGATTATGATTATGAGTTATGATTCAGTTAAGATTTCCCCGGGCCATTTCTATGTTTCCTTGTGTATGAACCTTTTGATATGACATTGAGATGCATTTCTGATATATGACTTTGAGATGACCTTGAGATATGACTCTTAGTTTGATACCCGAGCCACCTTTCTGTTTCCTAGCCAGGAAGGTAACCTGGCCGTGTCTGTGATGCACCACTGGCATGACTCCTGTGTGGGGGAGTGATTTCTCACGCCGTCCCCTTTTATATTATGATATGGCCATGATGACTTTGAAATTATGATTTTGAGATTGACTTTGAGTGGGGGCGTATGGATTGCAATCCTAGGCATGTATGTTTAGTGGATTTAACTATGACTTTGAGCATGACTTTGAGGTGACTGGTGCTGTGTGCAATACACGCCTTTCACATTTTTGGGAGCTAGCTACTCCACCCCTGTTGATACATGAGGACACCCCTCATATTATCTGGTTGCCTGAGAGGTATCCCCTCTGATTGTGAGACTATGATTTTGAGATGTGACTTTGAGATTATGACTTTGAGTTTCTGGGCTCGTGGTGGATAACTATCCTAAACCTTTACTCTTGTACCTTATTTATGTCTCATTCATTATGCTACATCTGATTATTTCCGTTTACTTTCGTTTCCGTTTATTATATATCTGTTCACTGGGCTTTGTAAGCTCAGCCGCACGTTTCCTTTTCGTGTGCGGCAGGTTTTAGATGGAAGATGGGTATGAGTGAAGAGACTTTTGGACCTAGAAGGCTGGACAGTTATGTTGGCCTAGAGATGATTAGAAGTTATTTTATTGTTAGAATTTGTATCCGTTTTTGTAACCTTGTAATTTCAGTATTTCCTTTGTAACCCTTGAGAATCTTTGTATTACTTTTGAATGTATGCTTTGTTATATCTGATATGAAACCATTTGCGTGACATCTTTACCCTTGTCGGGTTGGGGTGTTACATTGGCTGTCCTAGAGGAACATATAGTACACTATAAGGGTAATGAGTCTAATTTTGTTGATGATATAGCAGTTTTAAAAAGAGATTTATCTTTTAAAAATGCTGAAATTAGTCTTTTGAAAGCTGAGTTGGATAGGATTAAAAAGGCTAATGAGAATATTCAATTAAGTGTAGAGACACTAGAATATGCATCTAAGGGTGTAAATAAAATAATTGAATGTCAATTAATCAACAAGGCTAAATCTGGACTAGGATATAAGTCTGTTCCACCTCCTCACAGAGGAATCCCTGCACCTCCAGGGATAGACCTAGAACATACAGGCTTACCTGAATTTCAACAACCAATGCTAGAATATGGTCCTAAGCAAAAAGATAATGAAGTTGTTGATAAGCCTGTAGATGTAAGTGAAACCTTTGAGAGTGCAAGTGATACTTCACTCACTAAGGACAAGGTGTCCTCTGGTAGGAACTCAGATGCTCCAACCATAGAGGATTGGACATCTGATGATGAGGATGATCAGGTTATGGCTAAACCTGATGTTGTTAAGATAGCAGGAACAAGTGTTCCTCAGGTGGTCAAGAATGATACTATTAGGCCTAAAACCAATGTTAAACAAGTTAGGCAATCAGTAAGGTATAGTGAAATGTATAGAACCACAAAAAAGCCCAGAGGTAACCAAAGGAATTGGAACAACCTCAAGTCTCACCAACTAGGTGATGACTTTGTCCTATATAAGAAAGCTTGTTTCACTTGTGGAGCTTTTGACTATCTTGCAACTTTTTGCAACAAAAGGGTAACTGGGTATTCAAACCATAGGGTGAACTTAGAAAGGCATCAAAATCACTCTAATATTGCTAGAATAACACCCAGAGCAGTTCTATTGAAGTCTGGCCCAAAACCACTTAGTACTGCTAGACCAGCAGTTAGTACTGTTAGACCATTTAAGCCTGCTTACCCAAATCCAGCAGTTCAAGGTGCTAAAACAACTTTCAAATATACACCAACACTTGCTAAAAGGCCTTTTCAACCAAAAGCAGTGGTACAAAAACAAATTTGGAAACCTAAGGCCACAACTGCAAAGCTAGCAGTTAATACTGCTAGTCAAGCAGTTAGTACTGGCAATTTTAAAAACACTGCTAGGGAACAGGGGGCTAATGCTGTTAAGGCCTCAGCATGTTGGATTTGGAGACCTCTTTAATCCAATGGTGCATCAACTGTTCTTAAAAGATTTAACTATATTGATGCACGAGGCAAACCCAAGTCAGTAATGGCTTGGGTTCCCCAAGGAAACTAATTTCCTTATTTATGTGCAGGGACATTCACAAGCAGATGGTGAAGATCAAGGATATGCAGATAGTGGGTGTTCCAGGCACATGACAGGCAACATGTCCTATCTCTCTGACTTTCAATCATTTGATGGGGGATATGTTACCTTTGGGGGAGGTATTGGAGGCAAGATTACTGGTAAAGGTACACTTAAAACCGGTAAATTGGATTTTGAAGATGTGTACTATGTGCAAGAACTTAAGTACAACCTTTTTAGTGTCTCAAAAATGTGTGACAAAAAGAACAAAGTTCTTTTTACTCACACTGAATGTCTTGTGCTTTCTCCGGATTTTAAGTTACCTGATGAAATTCAGGTATTACTCAAAGTTCCTAGAAAGGGCAACATGTACAGTGTTGATATGAAGAACATTGTTCCTAAAGAGGCCCTTACTTGTCTTGTTGCGAAGGCCATATTGGATGAATCAATGTTATGGCATAGGAGACTTGGTCACATTAATTTTAAAACCATTAATAAAATTGTAAAAGATGGTTTGGTAAGAGGCTTGCCTCAGAAAAGATTTGAAAATGACCAAACTTGTGTTGCCTGTCTTAAAGGCAAACAACACAAGGCTTCTTGTAAGCCCAAGCTTTTTAACTCTATTGATACACCTTTGTTTATGCTACATATGGAATTATTTGGCCCAACCTCTGTTAGTAGTATAATGCATAAGAGGTACTGTCTAGTAATTACTGATGACTATAGCAGGTTCACTTGGGTTTTCTTTTTAGGCTCTAAGGATGAGACACCTAGCATTCTTAAGACTTTCATTACAGAGATAGAAAATCTAGTGGATAGGAAGGTTAAAGTCATTAGATGTGATAAAGGGACAGAAATTCAAGAATAGAGTTATGGATGAGTTTTGCAAAGAAAAAGGTATTAGAAGAGAATTTAGTGTGGCTAGAACTCCTCAACAGAATGGGATTGCTGAGAGGAAGAATAGGACATTAATAGAAGCTGCTAGAACCATGTTGGCTGATTCTAAGTTGCCCATCACTTTTTGGGCTGAAGCAGTTAATACTGCTTGCTATGTACAGAACAGGGTTTTGGTAGTGAAGCCTCACAATAAGACACCCTATGAGCTTTTTAGAGGTAGAACTCCTGCATTAGGATTTCTAAGACCTTTTGGATGTCATGTGACAATTCTTAATACCTTAGACCATCTAGGAAAGTTTGATGGTAAAGCTGATGAAGGTTTCTTGGTTGGATACTCTCTCAATAGTAAAGCCTTTAGAGTATACAACACTAGAACTAGGAAAGTTGAGGAGAACTTGGATGTTGAGTTTTTAGAAAACAAAGCTAATATTGCAGGTGAAGGTCCCAAATGGTTGTTTGACCTTGAGTCTCTAACCCAATCCATGAATTATATACCAGTTGTTGCAGGAACTAATGATTTTGCAGGTTCAGAAGCTGATGATGCAACAAGTGAAGCAGGTATGGGGGAGAAGAAAACTCAAGATCATATTTTGATGCCAATATGGAATACTGTGGATTCATCTTCCAAGGGTGTTCAGACTCCTTCAGATGAAGCAAAGAAGGGTATTGAAGATGAAAATGATGTAGTAGGAGCTGAGGAACAAGAGGAACAAGCTAACAGTACAAATGATGTTTGTACTGTTGAGCCCCAAGTTTGTACTGCTGAGCCAATTTATCATACTGCTGGCTCATCAAACTCTAATGCAGCAGATTTCTCAGATGATGAGGTGGATTTAGGCAATCTACCACCTACCTATCAAGTCCCTACAACACCACACACAAGGATAAACAAAGATCACTCCCTGGATAATGTGCTTGGTGACATGCAATCTGGAGTAAAAACAATGAGACAACTTTTGACTTCAGATCAACAAGGGTTTCTCAGTGAAGTATATGATGCAAAGAAACATGAAGATGCCAATACTTGTTTATTTGTATGTTTCCTCTCACAGTCTGAGCCCAAGAATGTTCTCAAAGCCTTAGAAGATTCAAGCTGGGTAGAAGCAATGCAAGAGGAGCTTCTCTAATTTAAAATTTAGTAGGTTTGGGTACTTGTGGACTTACCCAAGGGTATGAGGGTAATTGGCACAAAATGGGTCTTCAGAAACAAGAAGGATGAAGGGGGCATAGTGATCAGGAACAAGGCTAGACTTGTAGCCCAAGGGTATGAGGGTAATTGGCACAAAATGGGTTTTCAGAAACAAGAAGGATGAAAGGGGCATAGTGATCAGGAACAAGGCTAGACTTGTAGCCCAAGGGTATAAACAGGAAGAGGGTATAGATTATGAAGAAGTCTTTGCCCCAGTAGCAAGGATTGAGGCCATTAGACTATTTTTGGCCTATGCTTCATTCATGGGCTTCACAGTGTATCAAATGGATGTTAAAAGTGCCTTCTTATATGGTACTATTGAAGAGGAGGTTTATGTCTCACAACCTCCAGGTTTTATTGATCCTGAGCATCCAGATAAGGTTTAAAAAGTTGTGAAGGCTCTCTATGGTCTACATCAAGCACCAAGGGCTTGGTATGAAACATTGGCTACCTATTTGATTGAAAATGGATTCCAAAGAGGCAAGATTGATCAGACATTGTTCATCAAGAAGCACAAGAAGGATATCTTGCTGGTTCAAGTATATGTGGATGACATTATCTTTGGATCTACTAGGAAGGAAATGTGTGTAGAGTTTGAGAAACTTATGCATGATAACATTGGGGAACTTACTTTCTTTTTGGGTCTGCAAGTCAAGCAATCAAGTGAAGGCATATTTATTAGCTAGGATAAACATGTGGCAGAGATTCTAAGGGAGTTTCAGTTTGTTGATGCTAAGGTGGTCAGCACTCCAATTGATCCAGACAAACCATTGCTCAAGGATGTTGATGGAGAAAATGTGGATGTTCACACATACAGATCAATGATAGGATCTTTAATGTATCTCACATCATCAAGACCTGACATCATGTTTGCTGTATGTGCTTGTGAAAGATTTCAAGTCACTCCCAAGGTTTCTCACTTAACTGCAGTCAAGAGGATCTTTAGATATCTAAAAGGTCAACCTAGGTTGGGTTTGTGGTATCCTAGGGAATCTCCCTTTGACTTAGTGACCTATTCAGATATTGACTATGCTGGTACAAGCTTGGACAAAAAATCAACAATTGGAGGATGTCAATTCCTTGGTTGCAGACTCATATCATGGCAGTGTAAGAAGCAAACAATTGTGGCAACTTTAACTACTGAAGCTGAATATGTAGCTGCTGCAAGTTGCTGTGGTCAAGTGCTTTGGATTCAAAATCAACTTCTTGATTATGGGTACAATTTCATGAACACTGTCATATATATTGATAATAGCAGTACAATTTGTATAATTAAAAATCCAGTTCAACATAGTAAAACAAAACACATAGAAATTAGGCATCATTTTATTAGAGATTGCAATGAGAAAAAGTTGATTCAAGTGGTTAAAATTGATTCTGCTCAAAACTTTGCAAATCTTCTCACAAAAGCCTTTGATGTAGGAAGGTTTCAATACTTGGTAGCAAGTATTGGGATGCTAAACCCTTAAAGTTTTTAAAACTATGTGTTTTTGTACATTAATTGGATTTATACTGCTAGGTTGTCAATTGGTACTGGTTGTATATAGTTAATACTGTTAGTACAATTTTGCTCTGTTTTATTCATACTGTTAGTCAAATGATTATACTGCTATAAGACAAGTGCTTTGCACTTTGTTCTTTTGGTCTTGGACTAACAAATTGCAGGTTGATTGAGCAAATTGCTTGGAATTGTGAATTGAGTGCTATGTGCTTTGGATAGTATGGTACTTTGGAGCTTGAAGTGTGTCATCTTTGCACACAACAAATGGTAATTGGTTCACCATGTCTAACCCACATCAAGAACCAACTAGTCCAGAGCAAACGGTTTCTGGTAAAGACTTCTCAAATCCGTTTATGGTTGATAGTTTACCAAAAACTATATGGTTCTCAACTCACCATACTTCACAACAAAGAGTTGGCTAGTCCAAAGCAAACGGCTATTGGTAAAGACACATCAAATCCGTTGATAGCTGATAGTTTGCTAAAAACTATGAGTGGGCCGTATTGTTTTTAAATCAAAATTGAGTTTATACTGCTCCTTAAAAATTTGTTTTAAAAAGTTTATACTGGTAGTTCAAAGTTTGTACTGGTAGTGAAAAACTTTGTACTGCTGAACTAGCCGTTACAACAGTTGTGTCAGTAACTAATTTCTAATATAGCCGTTGGGTAAATTCGTTTGTTACCATACTTATAGGGTTTTTCTTAGGATAATTATCTTCTTTCTAAATATTACTCTTATTCTCTTTAAAGATAATTCTTATCCTTTGCGCCAAATTCTCAAACCCTAACCCTAACAGTTAATCTATAAAATCCCAATTGGCTTTTCATATCTTTGATTAAACCACAAACGATCACTTTTCTGTCATAAATTGTATACATCTTCATGGCTAATTTGGAATTCGTTAAGACTCACAATCAGGTATGGACCAATCTTTCATGAGATTGTGGACTTCTTGCAACCCTACTCTATATGTCTCTCAAATCACAAAGTTTTGGCATACTGCAACTGTCACAACTAGTGAAAATGGAGACACAGAATTGCATGCTAATGTGGATGGTAAACACATCATTGTTACTGAGAAATCTGTTAGGAGACATCTCAAATTAGCAGATTCCAATGGTATCCATGATTTGCCAAACACTGAAATTTGGCAAGAAATTGCTAAAATGGGGTATGACACATCTGATCATAAACTTACTTTTCAAAAAGGATGTTTCTCACCCCAATGGAGGTTTTTCATACATACTCTCTTACATTGCTTAAGTCCTAAGAAAACCTCTTGGGAGCAATTCAGTAGCAATATTGCTATTGCTCTCATTTGCTTATCCACAAATAAGACTTACAATTTTTCAAAATTTATTTTTGAGAGTATGGTGAATAATGTAAAAAGCAAAACCAAGTTTTTGATGTATCCAAGATTTGTGCAACTCTTTTTGAACAAAAGAAAGAATGCATTAAAGAAACATAAGAAAACCTTTCCAACTCCTTGCCTGCAACAAAAGCTTTTTCAAAATATGGCAATGGCAAATAGACTTTTCAATGAGGTTGTAAAACCTCTTTTTCCTGAAATGTTGGAAAGGATACAATCTTTTCAGGGTGAAGGGTCAGTACTCCTAACTGAGTCCCAGCACACACCCATTGTGGTTCCAAATATTGTTCATACACCACCTGTAACCAACACCTATAGGAGAAGAATCTGACAGGAAACTATGGTCCCTCAGCCTAGTTCTCCTCCTCATACCTTTGTAGCAGATGAGGCTATCAATTTTGATAGTATGGATGGGGCTAACACTACTGCTTCAGGCTTAGTAGCTGGGCAGGAAAGTGTTAACATCATTAAGACCCCTACCATGGCAACATCTAATGTGCCAAGTCCTTCAAGACTTGCCACAGGTGATGTAATCCCAAGCCACATGGAACATATGGGTGGCTCAGGAGTACTTCCTAGTCCAACTAGGGAAGAAACTGAGTCTATGCCCCAAGATTCACCTCTCCTAGCAGGTAACACAGCTAGAAGTGATGAGGGCAGTGATAGACTAAAGGAATTGATGGTTTTCTGTACCACCTTGTCTAACAAGGTTTTTACTTTGGAGAAGGAGCTCAATGATCACAAGGAGCTTTTTAGCAAAGTCTACACCAAATTAGTCCAGAAGGTGAGGAAGTTACAGGACAAAGTCAAGAAGCTCAAGACCAAAAGAAAGGCAACCATTATTGATTCTTCCAGCTCCTCAGATGAAGATGATGATGATTTGGGTGATTCTCCTAAACAGGGGAGGAAAACAGATACAGATACTCAAGGGAGGAAGTTAGATTTTGAAGAACAAGATGCTGGTGGTGATGGTGATGATTATGATATGGATGATGATCAAGCTACAGAGCCTGTGGATATTGAAGAGGGTACTAAATTGTTTAATCTTGAAGAGTTGGAGGATGTTCATGATACTGCTACAAGTTCACAAAAAGGTACTGCTGGCTTAGTATCTCAAATATTTGAAGTATCAAGACATATAGAGGTAGCAGTGCAAACTGCTGAGGATCCAAACAAAGCAACTACTCAAGACAAGGGAAAAGCCATAATGACTGAAGCAGAGATTGAGCAACCAAAGAAAGTAAAGCTAAGGATACAAGCTCAGATGGACTTTGATGCTGAAATGGCAAGAAAAGTGCATGAAGATGAAGTTGCAAGTTTCATGGAAGCTCAAAGATTAGAGAATGAAAGAGTTGCCTCAGATGCACTTGTGGCTCAACAAGCTCATGCAGAACAGATACAGATGCTGATTGATGCAGATAAGGTTCTAAAGGAAAAAGTTCAACAACTTCAAGCTGATGAAAGTTTATCTGTTGATGAAAGATCAAGGCAGCTTGCAGAATTGATCAACTCAAAGCAAGAAGATGAAGCATTAAAGGAGTTGATTGAAAATATTAAGAGTAAGAAGAAAGTTTATAAGAAGAAGATACCTTCTAGAAGAGAGCAGATAAGTTACATGAAAAGCTACTTGAAGAATCAAGCTTACTGGAAGCAAAGCTACTTCAAAGGTATGTCAGATGCAGAAGTAGAGAAGGCTTATTTTGAAGCTTATGCAAGGATTCATAAGCCTATTCCAAAAGAATTTATCATTGAGACTGAGGATGGTAAAGGAAAGAAAAGAGGAGCTGAATTGTTTGAATCAGAAACATCTAAGAAGCAAAAGACTGCAGAGGAGAATTTAACTCATGAACAGCTCAAGAAAATGATTGTAGTAGTTCCTGAATCTACAAACATTAGTCCACTCCGAGCAAAACATCCTATCATAGATTGGGAGGTATACACAGATGGAAGGATGAAGGGAAGGAAGATTATAAGAGTAGGAGGAAAAACTGAGGTGTATAAGTTATTTGAAGACATGCTTAGAGGGTTTGACAGAGAAGACCTGAATAAGTTGTGGAGTTTAGTGCAAGAAAGGTTTAAAACCTCAGATCCCTCTGATGATAAAGATAAGGAATTGTGGGTTCAGCTGAAAAGGTTATATGAACCTGATGGAGGTGAATATATTTGGAGGTTTCAAGCTGCAATTAAAGAGGTTTCATGGAGATTATTTGATACTTGTGGTGTTCACAGGATTTCTACTAAAGATGGATTGGAGATTTATATGTTGGTAGAAAAAGAGTATCCTCTCAGAGCAGCAGTTTTATTGACCTTAGTATGTTCAAAGCTTGAGGTTAAAGGTGATTCAGAGATGGCAGATGAGCTTGTCAGGAAGATATTTGAGCTTGCAGAACAAAGAAAAGCCCAGATTAAAATATTGACTATGTAGTGTTTGGAAGAATTCTCCCAATCATCAAAGTTGGAGTTTAATTCAAGAAACTTAGTGATTTGCAGAGAAATCATAAGTTTAGGGGAGGATTGTTGGGAATTAAACTAACAGTTAATACTGCCAGGTTTGATGAACTCAAATAAGTACATTTTATTATCATCATTTATCCTATTTATTTGACTTGCTTTATTATATTATCTATGAGAATCGATACATTAATGTTTACTTTAGTAATTCTCAGGTAAAAACAAGCATTATGTGAAACTTGGCGATTTTGGACTAATTATGGAGCAAAACAAGCGAGATGTTAAAAGTCTACTGAAATCCAGAAGATGCGCCGTATCTCACTCAACAGATACGACGCAGTATCATACTTAGATGAATTCGAAGACCATTGCCTGACTTTGAAGAATGCGCCGCATGCAATTATGTCATGCGCCGCATATGAAACTTTGGTCAAAGAAGAAGATCAAGCTCGTTCTACTCCAGATACGCCGCAATATACTTCTAACATACGGCGTATCACTATCAAGATTTCACAAGTTACAATCCAAGTACATGCGCCGCATACAAAGATCAAGTTACGCCGCATCTGAAGACGGTGTACGAATATTCCAGAATATATTAATCTTGGACCCCACGCGAAGTTAAGTCAATGCGCCGCATCTATCAAATAAATGCGCCGCATCTATCCCTGAGACAGAAACTTTAAATACCCCAAGGACAGACGAATTTGAGGACTCTCTCAGACATATAGAGACCGAAGACCATATAACCCTAGAGCCGAATTCAGACGACCAAGCAGCACAAGACACACCTCAAACAAAGATACAAGAGCTGTAAGAAGGTCCTGCATGTATTCAATTCATTAAGTAGTTTTGTTTTATTGTATTAGTACACTTTAATTCATCAGGATTGATGGGCTTGTGTCATGTGACTACGGAAGATCATGCACTCCCCTTAATATTGCTTTCCTATTAATTAAAGTTTATATGTTGATGTCTTTGGTGACTTTTATTAGTGCATTGATAACCTCTGTGTCTAGCTGAGTCTTGCTTGGGTCGCCATGCCCCTTCCTCGCCTATTTATTAGAGACGCTTAAATAAATAGGATAGACATAAGTAATCATTAAGGGTTTACTCGCCGATAAGATTAGAGCCAACGAGAAAGGTTTAATTATATACACTTCATATAAAACTAGCAATAAAACAAATGACAAGCTATTTAATTATCAGGACAGGTCTTCTTATTGTCTCGAGTATCTATCTGTGTACGTGTGTGCTAATCGCTGATTCGTGCTCATTAGTTTAGTTTTCTATTTAATCATAACTAAACCGTGCCAGTCTCTCAGGCTGAACCCCCTTGCGTTAGATTAGGTTGTATAGCTAACTTAGGATATTAAAATACTGATTAGAATAACTAGATAGTACGTTCCACTCTTAGTGATCGACACTCTACTTACCATTATATTCATACTGACCGGGTACACTGCTCGTTAAGTGTGTGTGTTATTGATAAGTCGGCTAAATATAAATTTAAAACTTGAGTAGGCATTAATACTGCTAAACCGCAACGACACATCACGCTCCATCAAGTTTTTGGCGCCGTTGCCGGGGAGTGAATTGTTATTATTTGTTAATTTGATTTAGTATTTTAATTAGGTTTTTCTTTTTAGTTTTTTTTAGATTCTAACCACTAACTCTGTTGTATATTAGATAGATTGCATTCATTGTATAATTTGCATATTTTCTGTTTTTTTTTGTTTTCTGTAATTTTTGTTTCTTTTTGTTTGTTCTTATTTTTGTTTTCATTTTTTTTTCTATTTTTCCGCATTCTGCTATCGTTGTATTGTGCCTATACAAACGATATGGCGCATCTGTTTTAACAGATACGGCGTATTGCGTTTAATTTTTATAAAATACAACGCGTTTAATAAATTCGATACGACGCATCTTTCCCCAAGATACGGCGTATTCTGTTTTTAATAAGAAATTTTTCTAAACCCTAACGCCATACGACGCATCTGTTTTCACAGATACGGCGTATTTTCTATTTAAATTAAAAACAGTTTTTCGAATTGTTAAACAGAAGCGACGCATCGATCTTTATCGATACGACGCATCTACTAAATCAAAAATCTTGTATTTTGAAATGTAACGAAAATACGGTGCATTAGCTTTTGTTAATACGACACATTTAATTTTAATAAATATAATCGATTTTTGATAATTTAAACTTGATACGGCGCATTCTAATTCATAAGCGGTGTATCTGTTTTCTGAATAAAAGTGTGATTAAATTTTAACGTAATAAGATACGGCGTATCCAACTTTCTGGATACGGCGCATCGTTTGCAGAGATCAGCAACTTTTATTTTTCGTATTCCGTTTTCGTTGTTAATTTTCTGATATCATACTTTCTTGAACATACCCTACTGATGCTTTTGTGATGATTTCAGGAAGTGCATGACCAGGAGTTCAACTAAGAACTTGATTAGACCTTTCGAAGATCCTGAACGAGCCTTACATTCGCTTAAAAGGCTTTTCAACACAAAAAGCTTTGAAATTTCAAGTTCGTTCGAGCTTGATTACTTTTCTGAAGAGAAGGAGGAAGAAGAAACAGAAACAATGACGGAAAACACTACTATGGAGGAATACATGAACAAAACCCGTGCTGATTACAGTTCAGGAGTTGCTAGACCGAAGTTTGATGAAAAGTCAAAGTTTGAGTTGAAGGGTCAGTTTCTCAAGGAGCTAAGAGAAAATGCTTTCAGTGGAACAGAACATGAAGATGCTAATGAACATGTTGAAAAAGTCCTCGAGATTGCAGATTTGTTTACTACAGAAGGAGTCTCTGACGATCAACTTATGCTAAGAATCTTTCCAATTTTGCTTAAAGGAGCTGGTAATAAGTGGATAAGGAATGAACCTGCTAGTTCAATCACAACATGGGAAGATTTGAAGAGCAAATTCCTGAAAAGATATTGTCCACCTGCTAAAACTGCTAAAAAGATGGAGGCTATCAACAATTTCAAGCAAGAGCCTGATGAAACTCTTTATCAAGCTTGGGAACGATTTTAAAGACTTATTGATGAAATGCCCTCAACATTATCTAAGTCCAATGCAGGAGGTAATATTGTTCTATCAAGGATTGGACGTGCCTACTAGACAAATCTTGGATGCTAAGGGAGCTGTGCCTCAAATGAGTACAGCCGATGCTAGAAAAGCTATCCAAGAAGCTTCTGATCACTCTCAAAAATGGCACGACGGAACCTCTACTAGATCTAAGAGCAGCACTAATTTTGACGGGTTTGCTGCAATTCAAGCTCAATTGGATAAAATTAGTAGAGAGATGAAGAAGCGTGATGAGAAAGATTATGCTGCCCAAGTTGGATGTGAAAAATGCGAAGGACCTCCCTACACTAACGATTTCCCTAATAAGAATGAAAGTGAGACTTTTGAAGAAGCATACTACACACAATTTGGACAACCATTCCGACCTTCAGGAAGATTTAGGGAAGCTGCTCCGGGATACTATCAAAAGAACAACTATAATCCCACTTATCAAGAAAGGAGGCAGACTTTGGATGACACTCTAAAGCAAATTATGGCCGATGCTGCTAAAAGACATGAAGAGAACATTGCTATGATCAAAGAAATCCGAGCCTCAACGGATACTATAACAAGAAATCAAGGAGCTTCGATCAAAGCATTGGAACAACAAATCGGACAAATGAGCAAGGTTCTTCAAGAAAGGGGATACGGAAGTTTACCTAGCTCAACTGAAACTAACCCAAGAGATCATGTCAAGGCCATATGCACTACTGAAGAAATCACGCCTAACATACCTTTTCCTAGAAGATTGATGAATGGTAATGATGCTGCAAAGCCCGAATTTTTCTTTAATTCTTCAATCAGTTTAAGGAGGTTACTCAACGAGAAGGCAAAGATTGAAGAAGAGATCAAGGCTACAATAAAAGAAGAGAGCTCTGCAACCGACTTACGTGCCTTGCCTCATAAAGAAAAAGACCCAGGAAGTTTTACTTTACCTTGTTCAATTAATGACTTATCTTTCAATAATGCATTAGCTGACTTAGGAGCTAGCGTTAGTGTTATGCCCCTTAAGACATTCACTACCCTAGGACTAGGAAAATTAGCACCAACTAAGCTGCTTATTGAATTGGCTGATAAAACGGTAAAACGACCTGAAGGGGTTGCTGAAAATGTGCTAGTTAAGATTGAGAAGTTTGTTTTCCCCGTAGACTTTGTTATATTAGATATGCCCGAGGATGTTAAGATTCCTTTAATCCTTGGAAGACCTTTCTTGTCTACTGCCCATGCTAAGATTAATGTGTTTAAAAGAAAAATCTCATTAAAGGTAGGGAATAATAAACTAGTCTATAAGTGCCAAAATCTTGCTAAAAGCATAATTAGAGGCGTCTATATGCTAGGATTAAGAGAACGTATGGACCTCGATCTAGAAGCTAGGTTTATGGGAGAAACCTTGGTAAATAATGAATCACTTGAGACCTATAGTGGAGACTACATTGAATTAAATGATCTTAATTTACCAATAGGAATCAATGATCAATTTATGGAAGAGTTTGAACCCGATATTGAAGAAGGAGAAATTATGGATGTACCTAGAATCAATATGATCAACACTAAGAATTATGATAAATTTGAAGGATATCCTAGTTTCTGTGATTATGGTAGAAAGATCCATGTAGATTGTGCTTATAATTTACAATTTCCTTGCATGATAGGATTTAAACAGGTTAGTGCCAACTTTTTCCCTATTTTACCAATTAATGTAATGTCAAAAGATTTCTATAATTCTATAATGAAAAACAAAATTGAGTATAGAGGGAAAAACGTAGTTGGAATATTCATGAATGTACCTATTTTTGTTGGGAATTTAACTATTGTTACAGATTTCACCGTGGTGGAAAACATGGATGCTTATCGTGATGTTGAGATGGGTGACGTGATCGTTGGGAAACCATTTTGTAAGGAGGTCGAAATTAACGCTAAAAGATTTGAAGGAAAGATCACCTTTAAAAGTGGAAGCAACGTCATCACTTACATGATGCCTCGTGCTCACCCAAGGTTTAAACATGCCCCTAACAAATTTTGTTACAAATTTACACCATTTCTTTTTGTAGATGAAAATGATGCTGAGAAAGGGATCGAGTATCCGTACCAAAAGATGAAAGGATTCTACAAAGGTGTACTTGAATTGGGGCCGGAATATGTTCGTGACGAAGTAATTCGCAACTACATCGTGCACGGACATGTGAGGATCAATAGAAAAAAAATAAGGAGCTGTACGTGAGTCTAACTTGAAGACTCTGGAATAAAGACATGTGCTGACCGGGAGACAACCCGGAAGAAAAATTTTTACTTTTCTGTTTTGTGTCGAGTCTGTCAGACCTGCAGAAGATGCGGCGCATCTCCATCATAAGATGCGACGCATCACCTGCACTGGTCATATCTTATTTCATTTTCTGCATTTTTATTTTTGACTTTAAAACTTTCTGTCAGTTTATTTAATGCGGCGCATCCCTGGTTAAGGATGCGACGCATCTTTTATTCTGATTCGTATTTATTCCAGGCTCGATACGGCGTATCTTCTTCCATAAGATACGGCGTTGATGCGCGTGATGTGTCGTTGCGGTTTAGCAGTTTTAATGCCTACTCAAGTTTTAAATTTATATTTAGCCGACTTATCAATAACACACACACTTAACGAGCAGTGTACCCGGTCAGTATGAAGATAATGGTAAGTAGAGTGTCGATCACTAAGAGTGGAACGTATTATCTAGTTATTCTAATCAGTATTTTAATATCCTAACGCAAGGGGGTTTCAGCCTGAGAGACTGGCACAGTTTTGTTTGCAATTAAATAATAAAATAAACAAATAGGCACGAATCAGCAAGTAGCACACACGTACACAGATAGATACTCGAGACAATAAGAGGGCTGTCCTTATGATTAAGTAGATTGTCACTTGTTTTATTGATAGCTTTATATGAAGTGTATGTAATTAACCCTTTCTCGTTGGTCCTATTCTCATCGGCGAGTAAACCCTTAATGATTACTTATGTCTAAAAGTTATTCCTAAGTGATCAATTTAGAAACAACCGTGGGAGCCACATCTTGTCCCGCAGTCGGATGCCCGCAAGCCACTAATAAACACAGAGGTTATCAATGCACTAATAAGTAGTAACCAAAGACATCAACATATAAACTTTAATTGATGGGAAAGCAAGTATTAAAGGGAGTGCAATCTTTCGTTGTCACATTACACAAGCCACCAATCCTGATGAATTAAAGTTTGCTAACACAATAAAACAAAACTACTTAATGAATTAAATACATGCAGCACCTTCTTACAGCTCTTTATCTTCGATTTGGGTGTGTCTTGTGCTGCCTCCTTGACTGAATTCGTCCTTTTGCTCTGCTGTCCGAACTTCGGTTTTTGGGTTTCGAACCCCTAAATTCGTCTGGTCTACGGGGTATTTATAGTTTCTGTCTGAGGGAAGATGCGGCGCATCTACTAAGTAGATGCGGCGCATGTACTTAACTTCGCGTGGGGTCCAAGATTATAATATTCAGGAATATTCGTACACCGCCAGAAGATGCGGCGTAACTCTTGATTAGATGCGGCGCATGTCCTCTTGTATCTTGGATCGTATCTGGTGATATCTTGATAGAGATGCGGCGCATGTCGAGAGTGAGATGCGGCGCATCTGGAGCAGAATTGACTTGATCTTGTCCATGTCAGTAGACTTCCACTTTATGCACGTTTTGCTCCATTATTAGTCCATAATCGCTAAGTTTCACCAAATGCTTGTTTTTTTCCTGAGAATTACAAAAGTAAACGATTAAGTATCAATCCTCATACATAATATAGTAAAACAAGTCAAATTAATAGGATAAATGATTGTAATAAAATGTACTTATTTGAGTTCATCAAATATCCCCCCACTTGAACTTTACTTGTCCCCAAGTAAACCTTAGAATTTCATTTATGAAAATTTATCCTAAAAGATGTATTAGGATTTATTTTTATATTTAAGCATGTATTCGTTTATTTCATAATCACACAACTAAACACTTAACGAATTAGAAGTAAAATAAAATAAGTCGATAAAAGCAAATCTAATCGTTTAACTGTCCAGTCGCGACGAATATTCTATCATAAGCTTGGCAAGTATACACATCTCCACCACTAAAGCTAAGGAATAACAAGTCTAAAGCGGTAAAAAGGGTTTTTAGGCTTAAGGGTTAATTATTCTTAATCACTATCGATCTCAAATTCCAGAAAAGGCGACAAAATCACAAATACATGATCGAATCCACGAACACGATACTTGCAATTGCTCAAATCCTTAACTCGAATAGGCTAAAGATAGGTCCAAACTTCACCAATAATAATATATCAAAAAGGGCGACAAAATCATAAATACATAGCCGAATCCACGACCACGATACTTAAGATTGCTCAAATCCCTAATCTCAATAAATCAAAGGTTCGGTTGGATAAAGAACAATACAGGGTATGGATAATATTTGGGATATAAATTGGTGTAAAAATAAAAATAAACAAAAGAAAACAAATAGATTAAAATCCTAAGTGTGGTTAATCACTATCCCAACCATCCCATGAATAAGACTCATATCATTGAATAACTCACGCTTTAACACTTGAAACACACGCTTTTGGTAGACACGAATTATACTCAACAAAATCTTAATCAAAGAATAAACCTTAATCGGCATTCCCATAACTGCCAATTCCCATTCAATCCATAAATATAGTATAACAAATAGTGGTGATATCGACCACTTACATAACTCTACATCGTTGGCTTAAAATAAACATCCAACTCTTTTTTTCTTTCTTTTCTTTTCTCATTTTTTCGATTTTTTTTTTTTTTTTTTTTTTTTTTTTTTTTTTTTTTTTTTTTTTTTTTTTCTTACTTGAAACATAAATATAGATGTGTAAAATTTCACCACATCACTACAACTTTCATTCCGGATAATTTTTTTCATACTTTTCATACTTTCAGAAATAACGGTAATAGTGAAAGTAGTAAACACACGAAAAATAAACTCAAAAATATACAATATTTACTTTCACTCCAATTTGCATGTGCAATTTCCCGACCTAACCATAGATAATGAATTACGCATGCGAACACAGGTAATGTAAGGAAACACACTCTGCCTATAGCAATTAACCAACCACGGATTCTAATCTACAGGGTAGGCTAAGGTGTAAGGGTGTAACGAAACATTTTAAACATAGGTGTAAGAAACGAAAGGAATGGCTCTGAGGGTTTTTCTAGGGGTATCTTACTCTAAAAATGAGAGTAACAAAAGGGTTTTATACGGGGGTTAACTAACCAGTGTAGTTAGTTAATAACACATAACATATATAGGCTTTTTGGGTGTAATCCTAGAATTTTACCAAGTTAGACAAGTCATTCCAATTATATAAATAATACTCATTATGGTGGTCTCGAATAGTATACAAGCCAAGTTCTAAAGTTTACAAGTCACCGGCACACTCATAGATTTGTGAATTTTGGAAAAATCACAATTTTTGAAAATAACGTCATGTGTGCAGTTATGTAACTTAGATCTTAAACAAAAACATGCTAAAAAATTTTTAAGTTTGATATATTAAGCACATTTTAAGCATAATTTTTGAAAAAGTAGGACAAGTAAGTGTTAAGTGTTCTAATTCTCCTATCCCCCCACTTAAGTTAAACAACGTCCTCGTTGTTTGTATAAAAGGTTAAAAACTGGAAAAGGAAAGAATTAGAACAGAAAAACTCCCCTGAGATTTGCTCGGTATGATCCTCCATTAGTATAAGAGCAAAAATCAACTTCCATGTGGATTAGAACGTTAAAACTTCATACTTGATGTATCCACAGGAAATCCAGGAAACTATAATACCACCAACACTTTAAAACACACCTAAGATAAGAAAGGTTCAACTTGCATAACACATTAGTAGTTAGGAAAAATAAACTTAAAAATTAAAACTGAAAATCATCAGGTTAATCGATGCGCCGTATCTTATTGAAGAAGATACGCCGTATCGAGCCTGGAATAAATACGGATCAGAATAAAGATGCGCCGCATCCTTAACCAGGGATGCGCCGCATTAAAATAAACTGATAAATAGTTTTAAAGTCGAAAAATAAAAATGCAGAAAAAAAGAAAAAAATAAAATAAGATATGACCATTGCAGAAGATGCGTCGCATCTCAGGACTGAGATGCGCCGTATCTTCGTGCGGCCTGGACTGACTCGACACAGAAAACAGAATAATAAAAGATAAATCCGGGTTGTCTCCCGGTAAGCACTTGTCTTTATTCCAGAGTCTTCAAGTTAGACTCACGTTCAGCTCATTAGTATCGATCATTGAAGGAGTCGGAAACATCACGCTCCTTCATCGCCAATTTAGTAATATTGAACACTCCTTGCTAGACTCACGTTCAGCTCATTAGTATCGATCATTGAAGGAGTCGGAAACATCACGCTCCTTCATCGCCAATTTAGTAATATTGAACACTCCTTGCTCGTCCTTAATTTCCACACCGTTCTTCTTCAATATCTGTATAAACAAAGTCCTGTCCCTTACGGGCAGAGATGACAAAATGATAGACGGGAAATTCTTATTATCATATAGGCACAGATAAGCAAGGTGGGGTGGTAGTTCAATAAACACATCATTGTTCAAATTCGTTTTCTCAACTACTCTCCTACGTTTATTAATTACTACACAATCATACCACTCATCATCAGAATCACTAACAATATTTCGTCTAAGTTCCGTAGGTACATTAAGGTCAATGAATTCCTCAAAGTCTTCATGATTAGGATTAGTTGAGTTGTTTTGAATCAATGTTTCTCCCATAAGTCTAGCTTCAAGATCGAGGTCCATACGCTCTCTTAATCCTAGCACATAAACACCTCTAATTATGCTTTTAACCGGATCTTGGCACTTATAGACTAGTTTATTATTCCCTACCCTTAATGAAATTTTTCTCTTAAACACATCAATCTTAGCATGGGCAGTAGACAAGAAAGGTCTTCCGAGGATTAAAGGAATCTTAACATCCTCGGGCATGTCTAGTATAATAAAGTCTACGGGAAAAATAAACTGCTCAATCTTAACTAGCACATTATTAGCAATCCCTTCAGGTCGTTTTACTGTTTTATCAGCCAATTCAATAAGTAATTTAGTTGGTGCTAATTTTCCTAGTCCTAGGGTAGCGAATGTCTTAAGAGGCATAACACTAACACTAGCTCCTAAGTCAGCCAACACATTATTGAAGGATATATTATTAATAGAACAAGGTAGAGTAAAACTTCCTGGGTCTTTTTCTTTATGAGGCAAGGCATTTGAATCGGTTGCAGGGCTCTCTTCTTTCATTGTTGCCTTGATCTCCTCTTCAATTTTTGTCTTCTCTTTTAGTAGTCTCCTTAAGCTGATTGAAGAGTTAAAGAAAAATTCGGGTCTTGCACCATCATTACCATTCATCGACCTTCTAGGTATATTAGGAGTGACTTCTTCGGTGGTGCTTATGGCCTTGACATGATCCCTTGGGTTGGTTTCAGTTGAGCTCGGTAAACTTCCATATCCCCTTTCTTGAAGAACTTTGCTCATTTGACCAATTTGTTGTTCCAAAGCTTTGATCGAAGCTCCTTGATTTCTTGTAGTAGTGTCCGTTGAAGCTCGAATTTCCTTGATCATAGCAGTATTCTCTTCATGTCTTTTAGCAGCATCGGCCATAATTTGCTTTAAAGTATCGTCTAAAGTCTGCCTCCTCTCTTGATAAGCGGGATTGAAGTTGTTCTTTTGATAGAATCCCGGACTAGCTTCCCTAAATCTTGCTGAAGGTCGGAACGGTTTGTCCAAATTGGGTGTAATAAGCTTCTTCAAATGTCTCACTTTCATTCTTGTTCGGGCAATCTTTAGTGTAGTGAGGTCCTTCGCACTTTTCACATCCAACTTGGGCAGCATACGCTCTTTCATCTCGCTTCTTCATCTCTCTACTAATTTTATCCAATTGAGCTTGAATAGCAGCAATCCCGTCAAAATTAGTGCTGCTCTTAGATCTAGTAGAGGTCCCATCGTGCCATTTCTGAGAATGATCAGCAGCTTCTTGGATCGCCTTCCTAGCATTAGTTGCACTCATCTGAGGTACAGCTCCCTTAGCATCCAAAATCTGTCTTGTAGGCACGTCCAATCCCTGATAAAACAATATTATTTCCTGCATAGGGGTTAGATAGTGTTGAGGACATTTTATCAATAAATCTTTAAATCGTTCCCAAGCTTGATAAAGGGTTTCATCAGGCTCTTGCTTGAAACTATTGATAGCCTCCATCTTCTTAGCAGTCTTTGCAGGTGGACAATATCTCTTCAGGAATTTGCTCTTCAAACCTTCCCACGTAGTGATTGAACTAGCAGGTTCATTCCTTAGCCACTTGTTAGCAGCTCCTTTTAGTGAGATTGGGAAGATTCTTAGCATGAGTTGATCGGTATTGACACTTTCTGTAGTAAACAAATCTGCAATCTCCAGGACCTTTTCGACATGCTCATTAGCATCCTCTTGTTCCGTCCCACTGAAAGCATTCTCTCTGAGCTCTTTGAGAAATTGTCCCTTCAACTCAAATTTTGACTTGTCATCAAACTTTGGTCTAGCAACTCCTGAAGTGTAATCAGCACGGGTATTGTTCATGTATTCCTCCATAGTAGTGTTTTCGCCCATTGTTCCTGTTTCAACTTCCTCTTTTTCTTCAGAAAAGTAATCAAGCTCGAGTGAACTTGAAAGATCAAAGCTTCTTGTGTTGAAAAGCCTCTTAAGCGAATGCAGGGCTCGTTCAGGATCTTCAAAAGGTTGAATCAAGTTCCTCGTAGAACTCCTGGTCATGCACTTCCTGAAATCAATCACAAAAGCATCAGTAGGGTATGCTCGAGAAAGTAATATATCAGATAATTAATAACGAAAACGGAATACGAAAAATTAAAGTTACTGATATCTGCAGACGATGCGCCGTATCCAAAAAGTTGGATACGCCGTATCTTATAATCGTTAAAATTTAATCAGACTTTATTCAGAAAATAGATACGCCGCTTTAGAATTTAAGAATGCGCCGTATCGAATTAATTAATCAAAAATCAACTTATCCAATTAAAATTAAATGCGTCGTATTAACGAAAGTTAATGCGCCGTATTTTCGTTACGTTTAAAAATAAAAGATTTTTGATTCAGTAAGATGCGCCGTATCGACAGAGATCGATACGCCGTATCTGTTTAATAATTCGCAAACTGTTTTTAATTAAAATAATAGATACGCCGTATCTGCGAAAGCAGATGCGTCGTATGGCGTTAATGTTTTAGAAAATTTTTTTTATTAAAAACAGATACGCCGTATCTGCAAAAGCAGATGCGTCGTATTACTTTATCGCTTAGAAAAATTTTTCTTATTAAAAACAGATACGCCGTATCTTGGGGAAAAGATGCGTCGTATCGAATTAATTAAACGCGTTGTATATAAAAAAATTGAACGCAATACGCTGTATCTGAGAGATCAGATGCGCCGTATCGTTTGATTTAGCACAGTACAACGATAGCAGAACACACAAAAAACGAAAAATAAAACAAAAATAAAACACACGAACAAAAACAAATAAAAGCAAAAATAAAAGAAAACAAATAGCACACAATACAACAATTATGCAAAATAGTACAATGATGCAATTAATCTAATAAAAAGAAAAAACAAATCAAGATACACCACGAGTATTTTAATTAGGTTTTTCTATTAAAATACTAAATCAAATTAACAGATAATAACAATTCATTCCCCGGCAACGGCGCCAAAAAACTTGATGCGCGTGATGTGTCGTTGCGGTTTAGCAGTTTTAATGCCTACTCAAGTTTTAAATTTATATTTAGCCGACTTATCAATAACACACACACTTAACGAGCAGTGTACCCGGTCAGTATGAAGATAATGGTAAGTAGAGTGTCGATCACTAAGAGTGGAACGTATTATCTAGTTATTCTAATCAGTATTTTAATATCCTAACGCAAGGGGGTTTCAGCCTGAGAGACTGGCACAGTTTTGTTTGCAATTAAATAATAAAATAAACAAATAGGCACGAATCAGCAAGTAGCACACACGTACACAGATAGATACTCGAGACAATAAGAGGGCTGTCCTTATGATTAAGTAGATTGTCACTTGTTTTATTGATAGCTTTATATGAAGTGTATGTAATTAACCCTTTCTCGTTGGTCCTATTCTCATCGGCGAGTAAACCCTTAATGATTACTTATGTCTAAAAGTTATTCCTAAGTGATCAATTTAGAAACAACCGTGGGAGCCACATCTTGTCCCGCAGTCGGATGCCCGCAAGCCACTAATAAACACAGAGGTTATCAATGCACTAATAAGTAGTAACCAAAGACATCAACATATAAACTTTAATTGATGGGAAAGCAAGTATTAAAGGGAGTGCAATCTTTCGTTGTCACATTACACAAGCCACCAATCCTGATGAATTAAAGTTTGCTAACACAATAAAACAAAACTACTTAATGAATTAAATACATGCAGCACCTTCTTACAGCTCTTGTATCTTCGATTTGGGTGTGTCTTGTGCTGCCTCCTTGACTGAATTCGTCCTTTTGCTCTGCTGTCCGAACTTCGGTTTTTGGGTTTCGAACCCCTAAATTCGTCTGGTCTACGGGGTATTTATAGTTTCTGTCTGAGGGAAGATGCGGCGCATCTACTAAGTAGATGCGGCGCATGTACTTAACTTCGCGTGGGGTCCAAGATTATAATATTCAGGAATATTCGTACACCGCCAGAAGATGCGGCGTAACTCTTGATTAGATGCGGCGCATGTCCTCTTGTATCTTGGATCGTATCTGGTGATATCTTGATAGAGATGCGGCGCATGTCGAGAGTGAGATGCGGCGCATCTGGAGCAGAATTGACTTGATCTTGTCCATGTCAGTAGACTTCCACTTTATGCACGTTTTGCTCCATTATTAGTCCATAATCGCTAATTTCACCAAATGCTTGTTTTTTCCTGAGAATTACAAAAGTAAACGATTAAGTATCAATCCTCATACATAATATAGTAAAACAAGTCAAATTAATAGGATAAATGATAGTAATAAAATGTACTTATTTGAGTTCATCAGGCGTATCGACTGACCTGATGATTTACAGTTTAATTTTTTAGGTTTTATTTTTACTAACTACTAATGTATTATGCAAGTTTGAACCTTCTTAACTCAGGTGTGTTAAAGTCTAAATGGTATTATAGATTCCTGCATTTTTTGTGGATACATCATCTATGAAGCTTAAACATTCTCATCCACAAGAAAGTTGATTTTTGCTCTTATACGAATAATGGAGGATCATACCGAGCAAATCTCAGGGGAGTTTTTCTGTTCTAATTCTTTTATTTTCCAGTTTTTAACCTTTGATACAAACAACGAGGACGTTGTTTAACTTAAGTGGGGGATGGAGAATTAGAACTCTTACTTGTCCTAAACTTTTTCAAAATATGCTTAAAATGCGCTTAATATATCAAAATTTAAATTTTTTTTAGCATGTTTTTGTTTAAAGTCTAAATTACATAACCGCACACATAACTCTATTCTTTCAAAAATATTAAAACTTTAGTGTGCTGGTGACTTTTAAACTTTAGAACTTGGCTTGTATACTATTCGAGACCACCATAATGAGTATTATCTATATAATTGGAGTGACTTGTCTAAATTGGTAAATTTCTAGGATTACACCCAAATAGCCTTTATATGTTATGTGATATTAACTAACTACACTGGTTAGTTAACCCCCGTATAAACCCTTTGTTTACTCTCACTTTTAGAGTAAGATACCCCTAGAAAAACCCTCAGAGCCATTCCTTTCATTTCTTACACCTTTGTTATAATGTTTCGATACACCCTTACACCTTAGCCTACCCTGTAGATTAAAATCCGTGGTTAATTGCTGTAGGCAAAGTGTGTTTCCTTACATTACCTGTGTTCGCGTGCGTAATTCATTATCTTTGGTTAGGTCGGGAAATTGCACAATGCAATTGGTATGAAAGTAAATATTGTATAACTTTTAGTTTATTTTTCGTGTGTTTGCTACTTTCACTATTACAGTTATTTCTGAAAGTATGAAGAGTATGGAAAAATTATCCGGAAAAATAGTGATAGAAAAGTTGTGAAATTTTTCACATATAAAGTTTCAAAAAAAAAAAAAAAAAAAAAAAAAAAAAATCGAAAAAAAAAGAAAAGAAAAAGAAAAAGGAAAAGGAAAAGTTGGAAGTTTGTTTTAACCAACTTATGTAAAGTTTTATATTAAGTGGGAGATATCACCACTATTTGTTGTTGTATATTATATTTATGGATTGAATGGGAGTTGGCCGTTATGGGAACGCCACCTAAGGTTATTCTTTGATTGAGATTTTGTTGAGTATAATTCGTGTCTACCTAAAGCGTGTGTTTCAAGTGTTAAAGCGTGAGTTATTCAATGATATGAGTCTTATTCATGGGATGGTTGGGAAAATGATTAACCACACTTAGGATTTTAATTTATCTGTTTTGTTTATTTTTCATCTTACACCAATTTGTATCCCAAATATTATCCATACCCTATATCATTCTTCATCCAAACCTTTGATTTATTGAGATTAGGGATTTGAGCAATCTTAAGTATCGTAGTCGTGGATTCGGCTATGTATTTATGATTTTGTAGCCCTTTTTGATATAATATTATTGGTGAAGATTACTTGGTCCTATATTTAGCCTATTCGAGTTAAGGATTTGAGCAATTGCAAGTATCGTGGTCGTGGATTCGATCATGTATTTGTAGTTTTGTCGCCTTTTCTGGAATATGAGATCGATAGAGATTAAAAAGGATGATCAACCCTTAACCAACAAACCCTTTTTACTGCTTTAGACTTGTTACTCCTTGGCTTTAGTGGGGGAGATGCGTATACTTGCCAAGCCTATGATAGAATATTCGTCACAACTAAGCAACTAAACGATTTAGAATTGTTTTACATTAAAAATTATTTTGGTTTATAATTCATTAAGTGTTTGGTTGTGTGATTATGACAAAACGAATACGTGCTTAAATATAAAAATAAATCCTGATATCTTTTAGGATACATTTTTATACGATTAATTCTAAGGTTTACTTGGGGACAAGTAAAGTTCAAGTGGGGGGATATTTGATGAACTCAAATAAGTACATTTTAATATCATCATTTATCCTATTTATTTGACTTGCTTTATTATATTATCTATGAGAATCGATACATTAATGTTTACTTTAGTAATTCTCAGGTAAAAACAAGCATTATGTGAAACTTGGCGATTTTGGACTAATTATGGAGCAAAACAAGCGAGATGTTAAAAGTCTACTGAAATCCAGAAGATGCGCCGTATCTCACTCAACAGATACGACGCAGTATCATACTTAGATGAATTCGAAGACCATTGCCTGACTTTGAAGAATGCGCCGCATGCAATTATGTCATGCGCCGCATATGAAACTTTGGTCAAAGAAGAAGATCAAGCTCGTTCTACTCCAGATACGCTGCAATATACTTCTAACATACGGCGTATCACTATCAAGATTTCACAAGTTACAATCCAAGTACATGCGCCGCATACAAAGATCAAGTTACGCCGCATCTGAAGACGGTGTACGAATATTCCAGAATATATTAATCTTGGACCCCACGCGAAGTTAAGTCAATGCGCTGCATCTATCAAATCAATGCGCCGCATCTATCCCTGAGACAGAAACTATAAATACCCCAAGGACAGACGAACTTGAGGACTCTCTCAGACATATAGAGACCGAAGACCATATAACCCTAGAGCCGAATTCAGACGACCAAGCAGCACAAGACACACCTCAAACAAAGATACAAGAGCTGTAAGAAGGTCCTGCATGTATTCAATTCATTAAGTAGTTTTGTTTTATTGTATTAGTACACTTTAATTCATCAGGATTGATGGGCTTGTGTCATGTGACTACGGAAGATCATGCACTCCCCTTAATATTGCTTTCCCATTAATTAAAGTTTATATGTTGATGTCTTTGGTGACTTTTATTAGTGCATTGATAACCTCTGTGTCTAGCTGAGTCTTGCTTGGGTCGCCATGCCCCTTCCTCGCCTATTTATTAGAGACGCTTAAATAAATAGGATAGACATAAGTAATCATTAAGGGTTTACTCGCCGATAAGATTAGAGCCAACGAGAAAGGTTTAATTATATACACTTCATATAAAACTAGCAATAAAACAAGTGACAAGCTACTTAATTATCAGGACAGGCCTTCTTATTGTCTCAAGTATCTATCTGTGTACGTGTGTGCTAATCGCTGATTCGTGCTCATTAGTTTAGTTTACTATTTAATCATAACCAAACCGTGCCAGTCTCTCAGGCTGAACCCCCTTGCGTTAGATTAGGTTGTATAGCTAACTTAGGATATTAAAATACTGATTAGAATAACTAGATAATACGTTCCACTCTTAGTGATCGACACTCTACTTACCATTATATTCATACTGACCGGGTACACTGCTCGTTAAGTGTGTGTGTTATTGATAAGTCGGCTAAATATAAATTTAAAACTTGAGTAGGCATTAATACTGCTAAACCGCAAGGACACATCACGCGCATCAAGGTTCAAAGTTTCAACTGCTGTAAGTTAACACAAGCAGTACTAAATGAGTTAGTGCTGTCAGTACAGATGGTTTGTACTGCTTATGAGCTGAAGACAGAGATAAAGAAGCGTGTGGATAAATATAGAATAGATTTGATGTATATCTTATATTTATAGATTGATATGTATCTTGTAGTTTACTTGTACAGGACTCCTTGTGCTATAAAAGGAGGTCCTAGGCTAGGTTTTCAGATACGAATAGTTGTTAAGGATTCAAGGTTTTGTAACCCTAGTGATAGCTAAGATCACTCGTATTATTCTCAATAATATTGAATCGTTTAGTGAAATTCTCTCTCTGTGTTCGTTGTCTTACATGCACTGTTCCATCAAACAATCAATAATTCTTCTAAGTGTGATCAAAGTAGATTCCGCATACTTGATCATATTCACTCAAAGTATCATATACACGTTATAAGGACTAACATCCTAAGTGTATTAAATCCTCTCATAGTATCTTTCCATTTTAGTAACTTTCCAATTTTAGTAACTTTCCGATTTTAGTAACTTAGGGTCACAATTCATAATTAATCAAACTTAGGTGTTTACAAATGATAATAGGTTAAAGGTTTAATATGATAAATACCATATTTTAGGGTTTAACATGACAATTTCCATAGTATCTATCATTCATAGTTTAGGGTTTCATATATCATTTAATAAAGCCTAGGGTTAAATGTGACAATTTCTAAAGTTTAGGGTTAAATGCATCAATTTAGATTTTAGGCTTATTATAGATTCAGAAAATGAATATGGAATTTCGGATGAAACTACTATACCCGAATCGAACTCGAAATACACAAAACATATACGAATCACATTTATTTAAATCAACATCGGGTTACCCCATAACATATCGGTAATAGACTCATACCGCGACACACTTTGGCGAGACCAATATAGAAGTCTGCGAGTGGTTTAGCGAGGTAGCAGTTGGGCGAGACAACTAAGGCTAAGCCGGAATGGCGAGAAAAAAATAAAGGTGGTGCGAGGGGGTTTCAAACGAGCAGCCAACAAATGCAAACCAACACCATGCAACACGATTTAGGCAACATGATAAAGACTCATTGAAAACTCACATATTCGACACACAAACTGTCCACACTTAACAGATTTAACGAGTCAAGTCACAACAAAATATCCACATGAAATCATGGCATAACACACCCTCGATATACTTTATCTCAATGCCTAGGTTTTCTATTTTAGCACTTCATTTATGATCATTTGTGACAGATTTTAGTTTTAGTTTTACTGGTATTAAGGGGGTCAATATGGGGCTGGTTTAGCTTTATCTTTAGGTTGACAAAAAGGGCTGGTCGAATGTCATCAAAACAGTTTGTAAACTCGCGACACAAAACAAACATATAGGCGCAACACTTGTTAGGATTTCATGTGATAATATGCCGCGTTCATTAACAACATTATAGCCTTGTTTTAACATGTTCTATAACATAGTAATGAGTGGCAGATTTACAGGTTCAGGTTACACAAAACGCATGGGTTTAAAGTGTTTATAGATTCATATTATCATGCATGTGAGTGTCGAATTTGGAAAGAAAACAAGAATGTTGATACCTTATGTTAACGAGACAGTAGAGAAGGAAAGCGGACAAGAACCCAACCACGAATCCAATACCACGAATCAAACCCAACGCCCTAATCACCATGAACAAGGCTTCATCCACTCCTTCGAATACTTGATATTTTAGAGAGAAAATGGCAGAAAGATTGGTGTGTTTAGTTGTGTGCTTCGTATGAATGGGAGGTAAAAGGAAAAAAAATGCGTTATATGAAGAAGGGATTAGGAGGAGCGTGGTCTAATATGGAAACTCATTAATTGTATTTAATTGGTTTGATTTGGGAGTTTAAGATAATTGGTTATGTTTTGTGTCAATGATGGCCGAGATTTATGGGCATTGAAAGCCAATTTCACGTGTGATGAATGCTCCCATTTAAGAAGGTATTATTTGTGTGCACATATGTTTAAATTAGAAGTGAGCTTAGGTTAGTAACTAACATTTTTAATATAACAAATAGTATATAGTTTAAGGTTAAAATTAAATCGTAATAACTTTAGGGTAAAATTCAAAATTAGACATAATTTGGTATTCGAATTTTAAGGTTTTACAAATATCATATGTGTTTTTGGTGTGATGGGTGAGTTTGTTATATGTCCTAATTCTTTAGATACTCCCTCTTCCGCGGGGGGCAGCGCACCCCTGAAAGAATTTTTCGGTAAATTAGGAGTCAAAAACTAGGTTTTTGTATGTTAGATATTCGGCGAGACCTAAAGAAACTCAGACGAATTTCACTCCTTGGTGCTCGGTAAATACCCTATAAATTCAAAAACATAACTCCATACTCGGAAATTTTTTGTTTCTCGAAGATTTCCTTACTCGAATATTGTCCTTACTCGAAGATTTCCTTACTCGATGAACTTTTCTAACTCGGAGAAATTCTTCTAACTCGAAGAAATTCAACCCTTACTCAGAAATCTTCAAGTCCTTACTCGAAGAACTTCATCCTAACTCAGAGAAATGTAACCTTACTCGAAGAAATTCATACCAGAACACCAAAAATAACATTTTTCACCACAGAACACCACGATTCACCCCTGGTTAGCTCTGGTACCACTTGTTAACATCAAGAAACACGTTCGGGAGGTCGAGGTTGATCGAAATACATCCTGATTCTAGAGAGAGAAAGTAGAGAGAGAAAGGTAAAAGAAAAGTGTTTTATTATAATGAATAAATGAAATGCTTACACTATTTTCCCACACCCTTCATGGAGAGTCTTGAGGGGTATTTATAGGCTCCTAACGCTTATAGTTTTCCCCGTGTACATTATTAGTCCTTACGGGTGCAACTATATTACGTATATAGTCCAATTCACGTGTAAGACGTTACCTTCATAAAATAGCACGGCTAATAATAGCGGTACTTAGCATAAGCATCATAATCAGGAAAACATACGTTTAAACAATTATGTTCATAAAAAGTAAGTAGCATGTATCTCCCCCATAGGTTAATAAAACAATTTAAAAGTAAAGAGTGGGGCTATGAATCACACCTTAGCAGTATAGGAAACAAGATATCACAATATAATCAGATAGTAGAGCACAACATATAAGCCTCAGCCCAACCTAGTTATTTAGATAACATGTCTCAGAAAAATGATAATCAAAAAGTAATATATAAAAATAACGTTCGTGGAATACTCATGTTGTTGAACAAAATATTTTGTTTTAATGGCGACGAAAAGTAGTAATCGCTTGTTTCTCGTGTGGTTTTTAGAAAATATAGTTTTAAGAGTAAATCAAGTTAAGACGATGAAGGTCGGCGAAACTCAATCAAACACATAGAAAAGAATCAAGAAACACAAAGGAAATAATAAAATAATAAAGAAATAAGAATAAGGAAAAGAAATAAAACGTCAAATAGTTGTTTCGGTGTTTTACCCCGTAACCCAAAATAGTTGATAAAACGTTATGGTTTAGTAAAGAATCGTATATTTGACAAAAGGTTTATAGCGTAAATAATTAGGTAATTAGAAAAGCTTACAACACTACAAATCGTAATCGTTTAAATTATAAAATGGTTTTCATAAAATTTGGACATGAGGCGTCCGTTTATACAACATTTTCCAAGTTGTTACAACTTTTGAATAACAAAGTTTAATTATTACAATTCCAAAAATTAATACAAATGAATACAAGTTTATACAAATTATACAAGTTTAATACAAATTTATACAAGTTTTAATTAATTATTCGTCGTTATTATTCGCCTGAATATTAGTGTCGGGTTTATCGGGTATTTTGTACCCGTAGTACAAAATTGTCCATAAGTCCTTCGGCTAATACCGTAAATCTAATAACGAGAAATCAATATCATCCAAGCATAGGTAATAGTAACAAGTGTCAAATTTTTCATATCGATATCCAAATACTCCCAAATAGCATTAGAAACACCATCGACAAAACAAACAATTATAAATTAAGTTATTATATGATTAACGAAATAATTAACGACAAAAGAAAAATAAATAACACACCATTGGGCTTTTGGGCCCAATATAGACATATGAACCAACTTATGTTAACGGGCTCCTTAGCCCATTAACCAAATCCAAACACAAACCCAACACATAACTTTAGTTTTAAACAATTACATTTTGACACAAAAAAGGCTAAGACAAGCTCGAGGTTACCTAAACCTCGTTAACGATTCAAAAGACATACGCCTAGGCCAATAATTACAAACAAGTCCCCACGACACTTTGTGTGTCGTGGTACACAATCAACATTCACCGAGATTACCGTTTCCAAACTATTATTCCACAAATAATTTACCACGGCCAAATTAATAATCCAACATCAATAATGTTTTTACCAAAAAACTCGTGGCCGTAACTCCCATGAGCTACGGCTCACTCCAACGATATTAATAGCATCACCTCGACTCAAAACAACCAAAACAATCCACAGCCGTGACTCCCATGAGTCACGGCTCAACCACATAAGAACTAAAAACTTCCTAGGGTTTGGCTAACACAAATAACCACGAGGTGTGACTCCCTTGAGTCACGACTCACCTCCACTCGAACCATAACCCATTTGGCCACAAAGAAACCAAACCAAAATAATATCAAACTCAAAAAATAAATTCACAAGAAAAAATATAAGCTCGAATACAAATAAACAACACCAAATAAATTCAAAATGGGTCCGGGTCAACTCAACTCGTAAGTTCACCCAGACGAGTCAAACGACTGGGTAACGAGTCCACACGATTCGAGTGTTAAAAACCAAGATCCACACGAGTTTTATAATAAAACATCAAGTTTTGTTTAGTTCTTGTATTAAAAATCATTTATATTAATATTAGTCCGATTAGGGTTTTGTTAAAATGAAGAAAAATTGAAAAGGTGGCGCGTGGCTTACCAACGAGAGAGAAAGAAAGGAAAGAAGGTGGCGGTGAATGGTGGTGAGCGACAGTGGATGGCGGTGGAGCTCCAAAACGCGACCAAATGTATTCCTTGCGTCTTCAACTACTCCAGAAATGGTGTGGGGGTATCGATCTATGTGTCACATAAGTTTTGGGGGTGGTCAGAATCTCGGCGGAAAATAGGTGCGGCGCCGGAGTTTAGAATTCCGGTGAGGTGGTGGTGGTATTAATGGGGAAACCCTAATTTAGGTCTTATATATACTCCTTGAGGGGCTGTTTTTGCCAAAAGGAGGAAAAAGGGAGGCGGCGGTGTAATTTTAGTGAAGGGGTAGAAAGTGAAACTTTGGTTCTCTTTTAATAATAACCTTGTGGGCCCCGTTTGACATTGTAAACTTGCGTTTTAAATTACGGGACTTTCGACATTGAGTCCGGAATAATTTTTCTGGTAAAAATGAGTATTCACACGTATAGTATTTCTCAGATTTAATTTAACTAACAAATCAAATTGTTTTGCGTATTTTAGGTTTTGACGGCTTAGTTAATGAATAACGCTCACGTTTAAACAGATAACCTTTGTTTTTCAAGCTCAAATAAGTTCAGAGAAGTTTAAAAGCCAAGGGATATAAAAAATAAATATTTTGGCTAATAAAATAAGCTGAGGAAAATTATCGGATGTTACAACACCCACATCATATTTTGAATCCGTCATGCATTTCAGTTCGCGTTACTAGTTTGGTTTGGGGAAAGGTGAGGGTAGTGTTTGAACTCTTCCTTGCGCTCCCATGTAAACTCGGGACCTCTCTTGGAATTCAAACGGACCTTAACAATAGGGATACAACTCTGCTTAAGTTCCTTAGCTTCGTAGTCCATGATTTCGACGGGTTCCTCAATGAAGTTCAATTGCTCATCAATCTGAATCTCTTCCAGCGGAATCAGGAGCGGCTCATCTGATAAGCACTTCTTCAGATGAGAGACGTGAAATGTGGGGTGCACTTAACTGAGCTCGGGTGGAAGTTCAAGTCTATACGCTACTGGACCAACCCTGTTTAAAATTTTGAATGGCCTAATGTACATCGGGTTTAGTTTTCTCGTTTACCGAACCGTACCATGCCTTTCCAAGGCGAGACTTTCAACATCACCTTATCTCTGACTTGAAACTCCAGGGGTTTGCGCCTAACGTCGGCATAGCTCTTCTGTTGGTCTCTTGCAGCTTGTAGTTGGTTCCTAATTTGCAAGATCTTTTCAGTCGTCTCACGGACGATCTCTGGTCCAGTGAGCTGGGTTTCTCTTACATCGGCCCAACAGACAGGTGATCGGCACTTTTGACCATATAATGCCTCAAACGGAGCAGCTTTAATACTCGCATGGTAACTGTTGTTGTAAGAACACTCGATCAACGGGAAATCGGTGTCCCATCCATGTCCAAAGTCAATGACGCAAGCTCGGAGCATCACTTCCAATGTCTGAATGGCCCTTTCGCTCTGACCATCGGTCTGAGGGTGATACGCAGTGCTCATATCTAGTTTGGTTCCAAAGGCATCCTGGAGTGATTGCCAAAAGTTGGAAGTAAGCTTGTTGTCTCGGTCAGATATGATAGAGATTGACATGCCATGCCTCGAGACTACTTCCTTAATATAGAGTCTCATCAACTTATCCATACCATAGGTCTCCTTGATAGGTAGAAAGTGCGTAGATTTGGGGAGTCGGTCGACTATTAGCCAGATAGCGTCATAACCACTTGAAGTTCTAGGAAGTTTAGTGATAAAATCCATGGTAATCCGTTCCCACTTCCACACGGGAATATCAGGATGTTGTAGAAGACCAGATGGTTTCTGATGTTCGGCTTTAATCTTAGAGCACGTAAGACACTTGCGGACATAGTCGGCAATGTCAGGCTTCATGTTTGGCCACCAATACATCTTCTTGAGATCTTGATACATCTTCTCGGCTCATGGGTGCACAGAGTACTTCGACTTGTGAGACTCGTGCATGATTAAGTCTCGTAGACCACCATAACGTGGTATCCAACTTCGTCCCTTGAAACATAAAGTCCCATCCGAAATTTTCTTGAACTTTTTCTTTATCTTGCCGTATAGTTTCTCACTCTTGAGATCTTCTTGATTCACTTCTTCTAGCTGAGCGCTGAGAATCTGAGCGGGAAGATTTAAATCGATGGTCATAACCAAGGCTCGAACTCGTAATGGCTTCAACCGTTCCTTTCGGCTCAAGGCGTCATCCACGACGTTCGCTTTTCCTAGGTGGTATCGAATCTCACAATCATAGTCGCTTAACAGCTCCAACCATCGTCGTTGTCTCATATTTAACTCCTTTTGATCCAAAATATGTTGAAGGCTCTTGTGGTCGGTAAAGACAGTACACTTCGTACCATATAGGTAGTGCCTCCACATCTTAAGTGCAAAAACCACGGCTCCTAACTCCAAATCATGTGTCTTATAGTTCTCCTCGTGAACCTTAAGTTGTCGTGAATCATATGACATAACCTTTCCTCGTTGCATCAGAACTGCTCCAAGTCCTTGATGCGATGCATCACAGTATACTACAAAATCTTCAGTCCCATCCGGCAATGCTAAAATCGGTGCACTACAAAGTCTCCGCTTCAGGGTTTGGAATGCTTCTTCTTCATCTTCACCCCATTCGTACTTCTTGTCCTTCTGAGTTAACTTGGTTAACGGCTTAGCTACTTTGGAGAATCCTTCGATGAATCTCCTATAGTACCCATCCAGACCAAAAAATTGACGAATTTCTGTAGCATTAGAGGGTGTCGGCCAGTTTTCAATAGCTTCAATCTTTGCGGGGTCGACGTGCAAACCTTTGCTGTCAATCACATGACCAAGTAATTGTACCGTGGGAATCCAAAATTCACATATAGAAAATTTTGCGTACAATTTCTCTTCCTTGAATAGATTTAGGATTATCGTTAGATGCTTCTTGTGCTCCTCCTCACTCTTGGAGTAGATCAGTATATCGTCGATGAAAACAATAGCAAACTTGTCCAGATATGGCTTACACACTCGGTTCATGAGGTCCATGAATACAGCCAGTGCATTTGTCAAGCCAAATGGCATTACTCAGAACTCATAGCGTCCATACCGAGTTTTGAATGTTGTTTTGGGAATATCCTCTTCCCGAATTCTAAGTTGATGGTAACCTGATCGTAAGTCTATCTTAAAGTAATAGCTAGATCCTTGCAACTGCTCGAATAGGTCGTCGATTCTAGGTAACGGTTATCGGTTCTTTACTGTTAGCTTATTCAGTTTGCGATAGTTAATACACATCTTGATCGACCCATTCTTCTTCTACACGAACAAGACCGGCGCTCCCCAGGGTGAGGAACTCGGTTGAATAAACCTATTTTCCAACAACTCTTGTAGTTGATTAGACAATTATTTCATCTCGGTCGGCGCTAAACGGTAAGGTGCACGTGCCACGGGTGCAGCTCCCGGCACAAAGTCGATTTGAAATTCCATTTGTCGTGTCAGTGGAAGTCCATGTAAGTCATCAGGAAATACTTCAGGAAAATCACATACATTCGGAAAAATCTCCAGTCGTCTCTCGCCAGACTTCTTCTTAACCACATGTGCTAGGAAAGCATAACATCCCTTCTCGATGTATTTCAGAGCCTTGATGGAATATATGATGTTTCGACGGGTTCCGCTCTGGTCACCACGGATAATCAGAGTTTCGCCATTATGAGGGATGTGAACAACTCGTTCTCCACAGATGATACTCGCCTGATTCTTGGACAACCAATCGATACCAATGACCACGTCAAAACTACTAAGCTCAATGGGCATATGCTTGATACTAAACGGTTGATCTAGAAGGGTTAGGGTACAGTCTCGGATTATGGTGCATGTTTTTACTAGGTTTTCGTTAGCTAACTTGATGCTATAACTAGTGTTTAGGGTGGTTGGGGCGATACTAAGTAGAGGTGCAATTGAAGTAGATACAAAGCTCATATCAGCACCAGAATCAAATAAGACCTTAACACGAAGATTGTTGAGTAGAAATGTACCAATAACCACGTTCGGGTCTTGTTGTAGCTCTCCATTGCCCATCACATATGCTCTACCACGAGTGCCTTCCACTTGCTATCCATTGTTTTTAGGGCAATGATTCTTATAGTGTCCACGCTCTACACATCCAAAATAAGTCACCACAGGCTGCAAGTTACTCCCAGTAGCTATAGTCCTGCTCCTACAGTGCTTAGCAATATGTCCCACTTTCTGACAATTCTTACACTTAGCTATGCACGGCCTAGAGTGGTACTTCTTAAACTTGTCACAGAACAGATGATTCCCAACATAACCTCCACCTTGTGCTGGTGTAGCCACATAGGCTTTGACGACTTCTTGCCTTCTATTCTGTTGGTGGTGATGGTTATTGTTACGGTACAGATTATTGTTTTTGTGATTATCGTTGTTGTAGTTGTTGTTCTTTTTGTTGTCGTCCCACTTTCGCTTGTTATCACTGTTGCTACTCATCCGAATAGTTCTGTCTTTGATCCCTTGATCCAAAATCTCTGAGCTATCCCGATGGCCTCATCTAGGGTTCGAGGGTTATACGATGTCACGTTCCCTTTAATGCTAGACGGCAGTCCTCCAATAAAGTTTTCCAGCAAAGTCTCATTATCCGGAACCATGTGAGGACACAAAATCCGCAACTCTTGAAATCGGCGAACATAGGTCGCGAGATCATTTCCCTTCACAGCCAAGTAGTAAAACTCAGTCTCTAACCTCTTCACATCGCTTCAAGTACAATACTTCTTAACCATTTCCTTTTTGAACTCTTCCCACGGAGTACTGTAAGCATTCCCTAGTCCAAGTTGCTGAGCATGGGAATTCCACCAAGACAAACAAAATTTCTTTGCAAGAACACGGATTCCATCTGCTCAAACCATTGAGTCAAACCAACGGCTCATTCAGTCCCCTTATAGGTGATCGGATTGCAGTTCATAAAGTCCTTATGGGTGAAGAAACGGTTCTCATTAACGTTTCATCCTCCAGTAGCTTCACTAGTCTGACTGCCAATTCCTCCACGTCCCGCAAGCGCTTCGGTCACGCTGTCTTCCACAAGCTTTTGAATGGCAGCCGGTGTCATCTTCTTAGGCGGCATAATTCTATCAATCGTTACAAGTGTACAACACAGTAAGTATCTGATTAATATCATAGAATTACAACACACAAAAGAATAAATAACAAATGATCACATCATAACATAACATATGTCCAACATCATAAACAGTACATCACCATCATACATCTTAGATTTTATACTTGATACAAGTCTTACAAGATATGCAAAACAATACAAGTTTCATATAAATACACTAAATGAGTCTAATCAGTTTAGTAAGTACATGGTAATCAACTATTATGATCCTAAACTACTATGATAAAAGACGGTCTCTAGCTCTCTCACTGACTTGCATCTCCATACGTGGCTAGAACATCAGTACTATCGCTGAAACGAAACTTCTCCATCCTATCTTAATACACCTGCCACTGTACTCCATGCAACTCAGCTCGCAACTCTTGAAGATCATCATAGTGTCGACGTCCATCCATATCAGTGAAAACGGCTTGCATGCCCAACTGCATCACCGTCTTCTCAACCTCTGCCATCTTCTTCTCCAACGCTGTAAGGCAAGTCTGCAACTCTGTCAATGTCGCCTCAGTAGAACTCTCCCTGTCAACAAAACCAATCATCTCCAAGTCAAACATCTCCATACTCCTATGATCTCTCCTAATCTGCTTCCATAGCTTCATAACTTCAGTCTGAAATGTACACAAGTGTCGAGACATAGACATATAGTGACCGGTACACAAACCGATATCATGACGCAAACGGCTTAACTCGGCCCTAAGCTCTGAGGGTGTAACTCGTGGTGCTGACGAAGACTCACCAACCTCAAAAGTAGATGGTGGACCAGACGTCCCATCTGTAGCGAGTGCATAACCCAGTGGTTCCGACGTATCGGACTCGTAGGTAATGTCTGATACTACTGGCGAAGGGGGCTGGGGGAGAGCCTCCTGCTCCTCCTCCTCTGGGTTTATATCATCATAATCCTCATCATCATCATCATCATCATCCATATCCTCGGGACCTACCTCATCATCCTCCATCTTCGGGTCCTCCTCGTCATCGAGGTAAGGTGCATCAATAGGGTCTATATCCTCTCCTGGGATGTGAGGTGTGGGTGCAACCGGTAAGTGTCAGGCAAGGCGGGGGCACACATGATACTCTACAAAGAGTACCTTGAGTCAAAATCCCAACCAAAGTGTAAAAGAAAATAGACTTTATATAAAGTGAAACAATAATAACGAAACCCCAAGTATATAATAGTATTAGTATATGTATAACATATAAGATCGATAAGGGAGCGAAGTGGCACGGAGGGCTGATGGCTATCGAAGTAAAAATGTTTTGACATGAAAAACTGTTTATAGTCGAGAAAAACATGACCTCGTTCTCTATAAACTGTGGCTCTAATACCATTCTGTAACACCCCGGGAAAAATATAGGTTTTTGTAGCGAAATAAAATATAATTTTTGCAGCGGAAATAAAGTTTGTGGGTTACTTCATAACAAGACAGCCACAACCATAGAAACGAACTTAAGTGAATTGTTTTAAATACATACCATTCAAATTATAACAAAATAACAAAGTCAAAAAGGTTCCAAGTAGTGCAAAGCACTCAAAATACATAATAAGTTAAAAGGTTTTTATGAAAGTAGATAGCCATCAATAGTCTTCATGCCACTCCAATAGCCAGAAAAGCAATACTTCAAATACCTTAGATAAAACATGCTAAAAAGACAGCACAAAGGTTTTGTGAAATTCATAGGTTTAAAGTAAAGAGTTGAACACAAGATTTATAAAGTCTGGATGATATGAGTAACAAATACAAATATCGGTTAAAGCGTCGTAAAATTAGCTAAGCTCATGACATGTAAAACGTTAACCGGCATCAATAACATTGATGTAAACTATAATAACAATCTCAAATTTGCCCTCAAGTAGGTAGTTTGCCGTCTACCTAGCGAATATAGCACACACATATTGCCTATCTGGTCAACAGAGTGGGGTGCATCAGTCCTATAGGCCTATACACTATATTCGTGCTCACTCGCAAGTGATTAATGGTTCTTGATAAAGGGACTTGCTGGTGGCAATAGCGGTACTTAGCATAAGCTTCATAATCAAGAAAGCATACGTTTAAACAATTGTGTTCATAAAAAGTAAGTAGCATGTGTCTACCCCATGGGTTTATAAAAAAATTTAAAAGTAAAGAGTGGGGTTATGAATCACACCTTAGGAGTAGAGGAAACAAGATATCACAATATGATCAGATAGTAGAGCATAACAGATAAGCCTCAACACAACCTAGTTATTAAGATAACAAGTCTCAGAAAAATGATACTCAAAAAGTTATATATAAAAATAACGTTCGTTGAATACTCATGTTGTTGAATAAAAGATTTTTTTAATGGCGACGAAAAGTAGTAATCGCTTGTTTCTCGTGTGGTTTTTAGAAAATATAGTTTTAAGCGTAAATCACGTTAAGACGATGAAGGTCGGCAAAACACAATCAAACACAGGAAAGAATCAAGAATTGAAAATGAAATAATAAAATAATAAAGAAATTAGAATAAGGAAAAGAAGTAAGAAATAACAAAATAAAACGTCAAATAGTTGTTTCTGTGTCTTACCCCGTAACCCAAATTAGTTGATAAAACGTTATGGTTTAGTAAAGAATCGTATATTTGATAAAAGGTTTATAGTGTAAATAATTAGGTAATTAGAAAAGCTTACGACATTACAAATTGTAATCGTTTAAATTATAAAATGGTTTTCATAAAATTTGGACATGAGGCGTTTGTTTATACAACATTTTCCAAGTCGTTACGACTTTTGAATAACAAATTTTAATATTACAATTTCACAAATTAATAAAAATGAATACAAGTTTATACAAATTATACAAGTTTAATACACATTTTACAAGTTTTAATTAGTTATTCGTCGTTATCATTCGCGTGCATATTATTGTCGGGTTTATCCGCTATTTTGTACCCGCAGTACAAAATCGTCCATAAGTCATTCGGCTAATACCGTAAATCCAATAACGAGCAATCCATATCATCTAAGCATAGGTAATAGTAACAAGTGTCAAATTTTCCATATCGATATCCAAATACTCCTAAATAGCATCCGAAACACCATTGACAAAACAAACAATTCTAAATTAAGTTAGTATATGCTTAACGAAATAATTAACGACAGAAGAAAAATAAATAACACACCATTGGGCTTTTGGGCCCAATATATACATATGACCCAACTTATGTTAACGGTCTCCTTAGCCCATTAACCAAATCCAAACACAAACCCAACACATAACTTTAGTTTTAAACAATTACATTTTGACACAAAAAAGGCTAAGACAAGCTCAAGGTTACCTAAACCTCGTTAACGATTCAAAAGAAATACGGCTAGGACAATAATTACAAACAAGTCCCCACAACACTTCGTGTGTTGTGGTACACATAACAACACTCATCGAGAGTGTCGTTTCCAAACTATTATATTGGGAACACATTTTATTATAAAGTGTTAGTCATAGTAATATGTAATAGGTTGATTATTAGTTAAGGCCTTTATGTTTTTTTAAGCCTTTGGCCTCTGTAGAAGGCTCATGGTCCGTGGCCTTGTTAAGCATTATGCTAGGCGTTGCCCAAGCTCATGTATCCTATAAATACATTGTATCCTCTCACTTGAGAGGAGTTGGTTATTCATATATTCTACTAAACCTTTGCTACTCTTTTTATGATATAATCTACCTATACTTTATCTCTTTTTCTCATCTCTCTCACTTATACTCTTGTGTTATATCTATTATGGTGACCTAACAAGTGGTATCAATCACCTAAAGATCATTGTTTTGTGTGTTTTAAGTCTTACGTACATCATTTTTCATAAAAGGTTTGGTTTTTATTGCTTCAATCGCGACTAAAATTTGTTTCTTACACTTGTTCTTAAAGCTTGTACAAGTTTTAAGGCTTTTTTTAGTGTTTAGAAATCTAGTTAACAGTCAAAGTTAAGTTCTTTATAAAGTTTTTACATGTTTTAGTCGTAGTTAAGATTGTTACGTTTCATCGAACTTTTTGAAATTTTAGTTTAAAGTTTAAAGTTTGCAACTTTCATGTTATTTAAGTAATTTTAAGGGTTTTTGATCGGTTGGTTTAGTTTAGAAGTTTGTATTTTGTCCTTAAAATTAATTTCCAAAAAAAACTGTTCTTCCATCGAACTTTCACCTAGGGTTTATCGAACTTTCAACATTAGGGTTCATCGAACTTTTGGTTAGGGATCATCGAACTTTGCACAGTTAGGGTTCATCGAAGTTTTGGAGAACAAGTCTCATCGAACTTAAACAAAGACACTTCTTCTACACGATTTGTGGTTTACTCAGTACTTTCCTTGCTTGTATAAGCTTGTAAAATACTTCGCCTAAGGGAAAATCTTCTATCTTGTATAAGTTAGATAGATCTCATTGAACTTGCATTTTCATCGAACTTGCACTTGTTCATCGAACTTGCACTTTCATCAAACTTGCTGAGTTCATCGAACTTACAGTTTAATCTACTTTACTGTGTTCATCGAACTTGCATCTCAACTCATCGAACTTAGACTTTGTAAACTTCATCAAACTTGCAACATATCAAACTCATCGAACTTTACAAAAGTGAACAGTGACTTCAAACTTTACAGAAGTGAACAGTGACATCGAACTTTACAGCAGTGAACAGTGAACAGTGACATCGAACTTTACATTAGTGAACAGTGACATTGAACTTACCAAAAAAAAAAAAAAACAAATCTCATCTTCTACAACATACGTCACAATTATCTACAAGATCCATTTTATCGTAAGCACAAGTTAAAAATCACAATCATGTCTCAACCACCTCACTTCAACTACTTTCCTTAGCAGTATTCTCAGCAACAGCAGTATCCTCAGCAACAGCCGTATCTTCTACAACAGCAGTATCCTTAGCAACAACAGTATCCTCAGCAACAACAGTACCCACAACAACAACAATTCTTTCCACAACAACAATTCATTCAACGACAACCATATCTTCCTCCATAATTTGCAATGAAATTATTAACTACATTTCCTCCTCCATCTAACGAACCACATTGGTTTGCTCAAATGTATGTGGCAATCAGTAGCCAACAGTCTATTCATGAAGCTGGATCACTTGAACGACCTCCAATGCTCACTCCTGAAAATTATGTTCAATGGGCAAGTCGATTCTTTAGGTTCATCGAACTCTGGAAACCTCATGGCAAATATCTGAAGAAGGTTATACTTGAAGGTCCATTCCAAATGCCAACTATAACTGTTCCTAGAGATCCACAAGCTTTCCTCCAAGACCTGAAACTGTTACCACCCTTCCTGAGAATCAACTAACAGCAGAACAAATACTTCAACGTGAAGTTGATGAACTTGCAATGGAGTATATTGCTCTAGGTATACCTAATCCAATTCTCTGAAGTGTTGATGCTCAGAAAACTGCAAAGGACATGTGGGAACATATACATCTCTTGATGGAAGGCACTGAACTTAACCAAGAAGACATGGAATCCAAACTTTATCTCGAATATGAAATGTTCATGATTGATCTAGGGGAGTCATTTGAGTCTTATTATCATCGATTCATAAACATCATTACTGACTTGGACAGACACAACATCATCTTACCAAAGATTGCAATCAACATGAAGTTTCTCAATTGTCTGGGTCCTGATTGGCAAAATTATGTCACATTTGTTCTTCAAGCTAAAAATCTACATAATGCGAAGTATGGATTGTTGTATGACTATTTGAAGCACCATCAACCTGAGGTTGATAAAGATAGAGCTATGCGTGCAACGCTTACACCTTCAAATTCATTAGCACTTCTGGCTCAATCATATTGTGCTCCATATCCACAACCTAACCATTCTGCTTACCCTCAGCAATCACCTTCAACCCAAATCATTCCATATGAGTCCTCATATCAATCAACTAACACTCAACTAGTTCCATACAACAACTCAGATTCCATGTTCTACACACAAACAAATGATGAGGACGACGATGCATTCAACTCATTGAATCAAGGATTTGCTCTCATTGCTCGAGCCTTCAGCAAATTTTCAAACAAATCTAACAATCGTCTCCGTACTTCATCTAACACAAGGAATCAAGCTGTTATACAAGATGGACGGGTGGAAGTGCAGAATCGTAATTATGGACGTCAGTTGGGCTTTGGAGGTTATGCGGGTAATTCAGGAAATGGACAAGTGTTTAATACAGCTGGTGGAAATAGGAACAATGCAGGTGCTCCTCAAATAAGGGTTGAAATTGGAAATTCATAAAATGAGAATACGGGGATAAGGTGCTACAACTGTAATGACAAGGGTCATCTGGCTAATGCATGTCCAAAACCAAGAACCAGAGGCAGTGATTTTCACAAACAAGCATTACTTCTTGCACTTAAGGACGAAGCTGGTGGAAATCTCACTGACAAAGAAAACAGTTTCATGGAAAATGCTTACTCAGATGATGATATGGAAGACTTGGAAGCTAATGCAGCAGTTATGTTGATGGCAAACATGTAGGAACTTCACATGAGTGACACAGGCCCATTCTATGATACTGATGGCTTGTCTTACATACTCGATCCAAATGCATGTCTCATACATGAACTGGTATCTCCATCTGCATCTGCGTCAGACAAGCATCAATTTATTCAAGACAATTCATTGCTAACTCTTCAAGAAGATGATCAAATTAACACTGTTGTTACATTTGATGATCCAATTGAGAACCTTAACAATGATCAACTTGAACAGATTGAACCTTTGTCTGAACCAGATCCAGAACTCATGACCTTGCTTATGACCACCTAATCCCAAGTTGAAAACTGTAATGAAATCAACCGTAAGTTAAAAGCTACAATGGCATCATTAACTGCGGATATTGAGTGCTCTAAAACATAACTCACAAATTTCGAAACAAAAACAAAACGTGAACAAAGCTTTGAAGTTGCTTTTCAAAATGCGTATGTCAAAGAACAAGAGATACAACATCAACTACGAGAGTTAGTCACTTCCAAAAATAACTTGGTTTCTTAAATGGAACAAGAAAAACTTAAATTCAAAGAATAAGTTGAACACCTCAATTCTAAACTTTCAAAAACAAAAATGGGATTGTCAACTTGTCAAGTTAGTTTTTCTGAACATAAACAAGTGTCTAAGAAACGAATTACTTCTTATCTTGATGAAATCGTACATTTGGAAAGTAAATTAAAAGAGTTTCAAAAAGTGGTTTACAAAACTGGTGAGTCTGTAACAACAATTCAAAAATTTACTTTAAAGCAAAATCCCCAAGGTAATGGTTTTGCTCTTGGTGACGATAAACAACGTTTTCTAAACAGAGTACTCAAGGAAAATCCGAAGTTGTATAGTGCAGAACATTTCTTTGATGATTCAATTATGCGTGTTGTTGTATATAATTGTGAGGAAGAACAGGAACAGGCAGACGAGAGTCGATAAAAAATGAGCAACGTTAAGTTTAATAAACCATTTGATTACTCAAAATTGCCTCATATTTTTGACACTTTTGTTCCTCAAAAAGAAAAAACAGAACAACCTTGGTTTATCACTCAAATTCATGAATATACTTCTGATGTTGGTCCCGTTATACCAGTTGCACAACTAAATGGCCCTTTACCATCCTCTGGTGAAATTCAACCATTACTAAAATGATGCCTTGTACTTCGGTACTTTGACAAGTTTATGGAAGATATCAAATTCTTGGAACAAGCAATTGAACGTAATTCTGAGATAACTGTTTCAACTTTTCAATCTGCTTACGTAAAAGAACAAAGAAATTTTTTTCAAACACAATTTTTACCTCATGTCCAATATTTGCGTCTTTGTGCAACACACTGGGAACGGGAACTACAAATTGAAGTGTCATCTATGATGAACATTTTCAATGCAATTGAAAATTCAATTTCCAAACAAAAACATCGAAACAAAATTCTTCAAAGTGAAGCAGATCGACTCTTGGAAGATGTTCTCAGTTCTGACATTATCTCGGTGATCATGAATTCTATTTATGATTCTTGTAATTCTTTGCTTATTGCTGGCCATAATTCTGAGGATGAAAAGTTAAGACACGAGATTGAGATTTTAAAAGCTGAAAATATGAGAATCATTAAACAAAATGATGATGTTCAAAATAAACATTCAATAGAGATTTTTTGACTAAAACAGAAACTTCAATGGTGTGAGTCTCAAAGCATTGACTTTGAATTAGCCTTACAACACCAAAAAGAAAATCGGGGTTTTGCAAACAATTTGTCCTCAAAAGTTGAAAATCTTGATGATGAGAACGCAGACTTACAGTGTCAATTGCTCAAATATGAAAAAGAAATTGAGAATTTAAAAAATGAGTACAAAACAATATATGACTATTAGAAAAAGACTCGGTCTCAACTTTTGAAAGAAAACGCTGACTGTAGGAAAGTCCGTGAAGCCACTGTTCGCTTAAATAGAGAACTTGATAGAAGACTACAAGATTAGCAAAACATCATCATTGAATTAAAATAGAAACTCCAATTACTAGAAAAAGGAAAATCTGTTAACACAAATGTGATTGCACCAGGAATGTACAAGGTAGACACCACATCTAGGCAGAACGTTACAAACACAAATCAGACCACTAATTTGATTCCTTCCACTTTAACAGGAATAGTCACCACTACTAGTGTTAGCAGATCAAAGCGTAAGAGCAACAAATGGAAGAATAGGATCTGGAAACGTAGAAGCGGGAAACTAGAATCCCGAGAAGTAGAAGATCAACTTAGGAATTTGAATAAAACGCATGTTGCTTCTGATTTAGATTCGAACTTAAAAACTTGTAATTTAATATCGATGTAACGAATGCTCAGACTTTGAATGTTTTAAATGTTAATGCTTCTTGTGTTTTCTGTCGTAAAAGCATGTTATCTGGTGATCATACGAAATGTGTTGCAAAATCTCTTTTATCTCGCAATAGGAAAGTTACAGCTGGCAATACCTCTAGGCCCACTAATGCTTCTAAGTCTGTACTAGGAAAACCGTCAGTTGTAGTTTCTCAAAATGCCTTAGATACTCCCATAGTTACGAATACAAATCCTAAGATAGTGCAATCACCTAGTAATTGCACTGAGACAAAAGCACGAAAACGTTGGACATGGCAACGTTGGCTACAAGGGACACCTAGTTTTAAATGGATACCTAAAATTTTTAATGTGTGTTCTTCTAACCCAACGGAACCCAAAAATTCTTTGGGTTCCACCCTTACAATTATTCCACCTTCGCCATCTTCGTGTGATGCATGTGACCCAAATCATTCTATGGATTTTTTATAGCGGTTTTACCTGACATATGACAGGCAATCTCAAACTGTTAGAAAACTTTGTTGCAAAGTTCACCGGCACTGTCAGATTCGGGAACGATCACTTCGCTGCTATCATGGGTTATGGAGATTATGTCAATGGCAACATCAAAATTAGCCGCGTGTATTATGTCAAAGGCCTTGGTCACAATCTTTTCTCAGTCGGTCAATTTTGTGATGGGGATTTGGAAGTAATATTTAGGGAGAAAACATGCTTCGTTCGTGATTTACAAGGAAATGATCTAATGTCAGGCACTCATGGAACAAGTCTTTATACAATCTCAATGTCTGATATGAGTGCTTCTTCTCCAATATGTCTGCTCTCCAAAGCAATTTTGACAAAATCATGGTTATGGCACAAACGACTTTCTCATTTGAACTTCAAAACCATGACTGAAATTTCATGTCACAAGCTAGTCGACGGTCTTCCAAGATTCTGTTTTTCCAAAGATCACTTATGTCCAGTATGTGAACAAGGAAAAAGCACTCGTGCACACTTTCCCACAAAAACAAAACCCAGTACTGATCATATTCTTCAACTACTTCACATGGATTTGTGTGGCCCAATGCGCGTGCAGCCGATTAACGGCAAACGATACATTCTGGTAACCGTTGATGACTACTCCATATGGACTTGGGTTTATTTTCTAAGAAGTAAAGATCAAGCTCCTCCTATGATCATCACCTTTCTCAAGAAAATTCAAGTTCAGCTTCGTAATACAGTCAGAAAAGTTAGAACACACAATGGCACTAAATTCAAGAATCAAACTCTTTGAGCTTATTTTGAAGAAGTGGGAATTAAACATCAAACATCCATTGCAAGAAGTCCAGAACATAATGGGGTTGTTGAAAGACGCAATAGGACGTTAGTGGAAGCTGCAAGAACGATATTAATTAATGCTCAACTTCCAGATTACTTATGGGCAGAAGTTGTCTCGACTGCATGCTATACTCAAAATCGTTGTATGATCTACCAATGCCACCACAAAACACCTTATGAGCTTGTCCATAATCGAAAACCGATTATAAAATACTTGCATGTATTTGGTGCTCTTTGTTATTTAAATAATGATCGTGAAGACTTTGGCAAGCTCAAAGCTAAAGCTGACATCGGTGTATTCATTGCATACTGTGAAACCTCTAAAGGCTTTCGCATCTGGAATCATCGTACTAGAGTAATCATGGAAACCATTCATGCTAATTTCGATGAACTTACGGATATGGCTTCTGAGCAAAACAACTTAGGACCCGCAACCAACCGTCAAAACTTTCCTGATCAATCAGCTGAACCTCTTTCGCTAAACCATCAAGAATTGGAAACCTTGTTTGCTCCATTGTTTGATGATTCATTCACATGTCGTGCACCAGATGTATCTAATGTTTCTGCTGCACTACCTGATAATATTCCTATACCTGATACACCTGCACCAACTTCTACAACCGTTGCAACAGATGCACCTCCAATTGAATCTCTGACAATAGTAGAACAAACCGCCTCCAACACTGACAATATAGCTGATGATCAACATGAACATGAAGTACCCGCACCTGGAGATTATGAGGGAAATGCATTCTTCAATCCATTTGCTCCGACTCCCACCATTCCCGATATTGCAGAGTCGTCTACACGCAACTTGGATCCGTCTAATATGCACTCCCTTTATCAACATCACCCTTCGACACACAAATGGACAAGAGCTCATCCCTTAGTAAATGTGATTGGTATTCCAGATAATCCAGTCATGACACGACAAAGACCTCAAACGGATGGTGAAACCTGCATTTATGCTCTTTCCGACTATCGAGCTGAACCAAAGAACATTAAAGAAGCAATGACTTATGACAAATGGATTGAATCAATGCAAGAAGAACTTGATCAATTCAAACGTCTTGAAGTCTGGGAATTGGTAGAAAGACCCGATGGAGTCTAGGTTGTCGGACTTCAATGGATTTGGAAAAACAAACTTGATGCTGATGGAACAATAATTCATAACAAATCGTGTCTGGTTGCCAAAGGCTTCAGCCAAGAAGAAGGAATTGATTTTGAAGAATCCTTTGCACCACTGGCTAGACTTGAAGCTGTCCGAATGTTTCTGGCGTATGCTGCCCACAAGAACATCATTGTTTCTCAAATGGACGTAAAAACTGCATTTCTAAATGGTCAACTCCATGAAGAAGTGTATGACACTCAACCAGAGGGCTTCATCAATCCAGATCATCCAAATCATGTATACAGACTCAAGAAAGCCCTTTACGGCCTTAAACAAGCCCCGAGGGCATGGTACGATAAACTGTCCACATTCTTACTTGCTAATCACTTTACCAAAGGATCAGTTGATCCCACTCTGTTTATTCAAAGACACGGGGAGGACATTTTAATTGTTCAAATTTATGTTGATGACATCATTATTAGTTCAACACATAAAAAGTACTCAAATGCTTTTGCAAGACTAATGAAACAAAACTTTGAAATGTCCATGATGGGTGAACTAAAGTTCTTCTTAGGACTTCAAGTTCATCAATCCCCCCATGATATTTTTCTAAACCAGTCCAAATATGCTATTGAGATTTTAAAGAAACATGGCAAGACAAGTTGTGATACTTATAATACCCCTATGTCTGCCTCATCACCAAAGCTGGATGCTGATTTACATGGGACACCAGTTGACCTTACAAAATACCGAAGTATTATTGGGTCTCTCATGTATCTAACAGCCAGCAGACCAGATATAGTATTTGTTGTAGATCTATGCTCCCGTTATCAGTCAAATCCAACTACAAGACACCTCTCTGAGGCTAAAAGAATCCTTCAATACGTAAAGGGAACCATTAACTTAGGAATCTGGTATCCAAAGGATTCTGGTTTTGAGCTAATAGCCTTTTCAGATGCTGACCATGCAGGTTGTTCAGATACACGCAAAAGAACTTCTTTTAGTGTTCAGTTTCTTGGAGATAAGCTAGTATCTTGGCAATCAAAGAAGCAGGATTGCACTTCATTGTCATCAACAGAGGCGGAATATGTAGCCATGTCAGCATGCTGTGCTCAAGTCATTTGGATGAGATCTCAACACATGGACTACAACTATGTATTCAACAAAATCCCGATGTACTGTGACTCCAAGAGTGCCATTGCCATCTCCTGCAACACTGTTCAACATTTGAAATCAAAGCATATCGCTCTCAGATATCACTTTATCAAGGAGCAAGTTGAAAAGGGTACAGTTGAATTATACTTTGTGGGTACACAATACCAATTAGGAGACTTACTCACCAAAGCCTTGCTTCATGCAAGATTTGTGGAATTAGTTCATCAAATTGGTATGCGATGTTTGACTCGAGAAGATCTGGAAAACTTTCTCAAATATTCTTGAAAACTCAAACATCAAAACAATTTTTTAAATATTTTATCAAAACACAGAATACAAAAATATAAAACTTTCTAAAAAAATGCAATTACAAAACTTCCATCAAAATCTTGTTAAATTAATCATTTTTTTCAAACCAGTGTTGAGGGGGAGTGTAAAATTCAAATTTTAACATTTTCATTAAAATTTGTACTTGCATATTTTCAAAAGGATGTTATTTGCAAAATGTGTTGGTAAATCTATCCTCGTAATACCCTCCTTGATCTCAAAATGCCATCTTATTCTAAAGTCGAGGGGGAGTATTGGAAAATTGTTTGTAGTCAAAAGATATTGAGTGTGTCTATTTTTTTTGTGAGTTAAAAGGACTAAGGATAAAAGAGATGCTTGGTTAAGGGACCAATGGTGTAAAAACCTTAAACTTCAATACTTAGTCAAAATTAACGTTGACCACTTAACTTATCACACCTGCAAAATCATTAAACATCACAACCACCAATATTGACGGCCTGAATCAAAGATCTAATCTAAGCGAGTTTTTTTTCAAAAATCTGTAAGTACTAAAGTGGTCTTAACACAAATACAAGAAATGGTTTTTGATATCTCGTTGATCCAAAGGTTAAATTCTTCATTATCAACGATTTGGGGTTTAGGGTTTATGTCGATTTGGGGAAAATCATTTGAATGTGTTTGTGTTTGATATTATTGGTGGGATATGTTCAATATCAAGTGGTTAACTTGTTTATGTCGATTAATTGTTCCCAGAAACACAAATTGAATGATTCTTGAATTAGGGTTCATACGACCAATTTGGGGATTTCAATATCTGAGTGTTTTGGCCTAAATTGATGAGTAGGAAAGTGTTCTTAGCAGATAAGCATCAATAATTGATCACCAATTTCTACTCAGAAAGATAAATTAGTCAAGTTTGATCATTAGGGTTTAGGATGAACACGTTCAAGACTAATTTCTCATTTTTATGGTTAAATCTTGTTAAGTTTTGTGTCATTTCACTTAGATACATCATATGAAGTCTCTTGAATCATTGCATGTAACATCTAACATAAATAATTTCATGTTCGATCTATAGTGATTAGGGTTCATCGAACTTAAATGTGTACTGATTCAATGTTTTTTGATTATCTTTTGTTATGCTTGAAATGTGGTTTAAAACAGTTTGTAACTTGTGGTTTGTGATTTAACTGGACAGGAAAGGAATTTTGATTTTCATCCATCGAACATGTATGTCTACAGTGTTCATCGATGTTTCTTGTATAAGAAACGTCGAACTTTCAAATGTATAAGTTCCATCAAACTTATCAAGTTCATCGAACTTATACAAATCCATCGAACTATTCAAAGTTTCATCGAACTCGAAAAATTTAGTGAATTTGACTAAATTCCATCGAACTAACAACAGTTCCATGGAACTTAGATATTTTTCATCGAACTTTCGAGTTCCATCAAACTTTCATAATTTGTCGAACTTGTGAAATATCCATCGAACATTCAAATGCATCGAACTTGTGAAAAATCCATCAAACATTCAAATCTATTGAACTTTCCAAGAAATTCATCGAACTTAAATTTTTTTTGATTGAACTTATCAAAGGACATAGAACTTAAAATTTAGATGAATGTCACTTAGATTGTTGGAAGGATATTGAGCTTTTGACTTGACTCATTCACAAGTGTTTTTCACAAATAATCAAAATCACAAATCAAAGACATATTAAATCAGCAAATCAAACATAGGGTCATATATAGTGTCAAAACTGTCACAATGTGCTAACACATATGTACCTTGTATGTTTGTGTCTCTGTTTTGTCATTTCAGTTACCACAAATGGCTGCTCAACAACAATTACCAATGCTCACAAAGAAAGACGTCTTTCCAGAAGGCTACTCAGTGTCTATAGGCAGCAACAATGCCCGAGTTGAATTTCATAAAATTAAATGTTTTGAACCGTCATGCCAGATTGCTATTGAGATTCTAAAGAATCACAAGTGCAAGAATATGCTGCAGAAGTCTGCCCGTGTCCCTGAATTCTACATCTATCAGCTCTGGCACACAATTCAACTCAGCATTAATGAAGATTCAGTCTCTTGCAAGTTGGATAGAAAAGAAGTCACTGTTGACATCAATTATGTTCGTACGTGTCTACTTCTACCTGAAGTTCCAAAACCCAGCATGAGATTTCATGACACTCCATCGGAAAAGACAGTTCTTCACTTTATGCAGGAAATTGGCTATGATGAACAACCAACAAAGCCACTGAAGTCTTTCTCCAAAGTTGAGGGCAAGTACATTCTGCAACCATGGAGAACTGTCTACTACATCTTGGCACGATCAGTTATAGAAAGAGATAGTGGTCACGATCATCCCCGACTCTCTCATCTTCAAATATTCTGGGGAATCGTAAATCAAAAGCAAATTGACTATGCTCAACTCATCTGGGATGACATAGTTTTTCAAATTCAGAACCACTACCTCACTCCATTAACCAAAATCCCATTTGTCAGATTCACTAAGTTAATCATCCACAATCTTCTTGACGATAATGAAGATATTTCTCGTCGTCTGAATGACCTCGAACAACACCCGCTTGCCCTGGATAAAACCGTTAACAAAATCAATGTTCAGGCAATGTGTACTCGTAAACAAGGGAAAAGAATTCCTAGCAATCTTCTCTCTGAAAAAATCCTGAAAACACTTGCTTATAAGAAGTACGAAGAAGCATTCAAGGTTGGAAGGGTAGGTTTCCATCACTATGAGGCTGAACCTTTAGAAATCAAAACCCGAAGCAAACGCGATAGCAAAACTGGAAGCACGGCAAGCACTACAAAGCAAAAGAAACCTGCACCGCCAAAACTTAAGAAAAGATATGTGCCTGCAAAAGTTGCTAAGCCTGAGCCAGAAGAAGAACAGATTGTAGAAGAAGAGGAATCTGGTTCTAAGAGTGAAACCGATGATGAACCAGTCATCTACAGAGAAGACATTGCTACCAAAATCGCTCAGGAAGCCAGTCTTGAGTCGCTTACATCTGATGAAGAGAGGAAAAGGAAGAAAATGCATGATGACAAAAAGAAAATGGATGAAGACATTGATAGAGATTTTGGTGATGATCAGACCCAAGGAGGTAATATGAAAACCGAGGTAATAGACACGAAGAAATCAAAGGAGAGTGCCTCACATGCTGTTCAAACCCTCATCATTCCGGTTAATCAACCCGGTGGGTCAGGACATGCTGGTGATGTCTCCCAACCTCTTCGGGTTAATCGACCCGGTGAGGGTGAAGATTCTTCAAAGATTGTCTCCTCTGATCCGGTTAATCAACTCGGTAAGGAAGGAGACATAGAAATAGCCACCGGACATAACGTGTATGAATTTCATCAAACTGATGATTTTGTTATGGATGATGAAGACAATGATGACAATATGGAGTTAGTGACTGATGAAGACGTGCAAAAGGCTGCCGAAGAGATGGAGCTAGTCAAGAAAGCTAAGGAAGAGGAAGAGAAGAAACGGAAAGAACAGGAGGAGTTAGAAAAGGAAGCTGACAACTACATTCAGACACCTCCAACATCTCCTCTAACATCTCCTCCAATTCTTGATGACACATCTCCAGATTCTCCACCAACCTCACCAAAAGAAAAAACCATTAAAGAAAATATCATTGAGTCTTCAACACATTCATCTCCACCACCAACACATATAGCATCCATAAGCAAATCCATTAAGAAACCAACAAACCCTTTGGTTTCACAAGCATCAATAAAGGTGAAACATGCCGTGAAACAAGCACGGATAAAGAAATACAACAAGCTTATTGACCAAATTGAAACATTGACAAGTATGGTCACTGGTCTTGTTGGATAAGTGAACGAGCTCCAAAGCAAAAAAGCTCAAGTTGATGAGTTTCTTTCCGATGACATTCAGGATAAGATGATCACTGCTATCAAAGGTAATACAGAGAAATACCTAAAAAAGTATTTTCCCAGAATTACATCAAATAAAGTCAAAGAATATCTTGATCCGAACATCGACAGTCTTCTCAAAAATGTTGTCGCTACAGTTCCATTCGTCCTACAAACTCAACCAACAAAGCCAAAGGAACTAACACTTGAAGAACTTCAACTACAATTGTTTGAAAGATTTTCAAGTCTTACAACACCGAATCTTGAACAAATTACAATTTCTGATGCTATCCAGGCTAATATCTCAAAGGAGTCATGCAAAGCTGATGCTGATAAAGGAAAACGACCAACAGAAGATGAAGACCCTGATCCGAACTCATAAGCTAAGAAACCAAGGAATATTAGTGGTTGTTCTTCTCAAAACAAGGTGTAACACCCCCAATTCAATGATGCAGCGAAATTCAAACTGGGTGTTACTCGACGACACAACAGTCATAATAATAGAAAACGATGTAGGTCCACACGAATTATGGATCCAAGTAGCCTTTGTTACTTGTTAGACAACTTGAATAAATCCAAATTGATCTAAGTAAGAAACTCTAACAAATTGTTAATTGCTAATGCGGAATCGTAACAATGAACAATGAAGAACACAATAATACTAACTTCGTATTCTATTAACTTTCAATAACTAACTTTCACATATATGTACAACTCTTTAGCCTTAGGGTTCCTTTTATACACCAAGGAAACCCTAGATACAAAACGTGTAGAAGGATATACGTATCTTCTATTAAGATAACTACGTATCATTTCCTAACTTATAGCTAACAAACTTTACTATAATTCATAAACAGACTTAACTAATAAAGTCAACCAGACTTAACTATAGAATCTGTCTACCAGATTTAACATTGAACTGGCAGACTTAACTATGACATAAATACAACTAACAGACTTAACTACGTAACCCAGCAGACTTAAGTCTGTTCTTCATATTAAGTCTTCTCTTGTGATAATTCCCAACAATCCTCCCCTAACTTGATCTTCATGCTTCATGAACTTCAAGTTCCTTCTGAAATAAGCTTCTGAGGATTGAATCTTGAACTCTTGGAATTATCTCTAACTCTTCAAAACATCATATCTGATCTTTTATGCAGCAACATTGATTTTAACAAACTTTTCACCATCTGATCTTCAATCCATCTGATCTTTTCAGCAACCATGACTACTTGTACATCAATTCTTTTAAGTTTCATACTATTCTCATCACTTCCAGGTGTGTTAACTCCTGTGAGAGGTGAATCATTGAAAATTAATGGATTTGATGTCTCTTTACCAGATAGCCATTAACTACTGGAGTAGCCAATGTTTTGGTGTGTAAGACCATGGTACATTGATAACCATATGGTTTTTAGCAAATCATCAACTATCAACAGAGTTGTTTTGTCTTTACCAAAAGCCGCTTGCTTTTGGACTAGCCAATTCTTTGGTGGAATACACCTCACCTTGGTGAATTGATTACCAATTATGGTTTTCCCACAGCCTTTACCACAAGCCATACTCTTGAGGGCTAGCCAACTCTTCACTATCACAGATATGGTGAGTTGATTACCATATAATTTTTGGTAAATTGTCCACCATTAACGGATTTGAAATATCTTTACCAGAGCCGTTTGCTCATGGATTAGCCAGTCCTTATGTGGGTTAGACATGGTGGACTGGTAACCATTTGTTGTGTCAGTGCTAAGCACCTTCACCAAGTGAGAAGTTCCTTTAGTCTCACTTAACATCTTGAAAATTCTTTCAAACACTTCGAACACCCCAATATGGTTGCTTTAGAGATTGTTCCTTAATCAAATCCAAAAGCTTCTCATATACCTCATCTTTCTCATCTGCAAACAATTTCTTTTCTAACATTTCTTTGCAGACCCTAGGAGGTAAAGGATACTCCACTTCTGCAAGCATATAGATATGTGCTGACTGCAAAGTTAAACAATGTACCTGACAGCTGTGAAAATATCTCCATCTAACAATTTCTTGTTGGTATGGCAGCTTCCAAATTTCATCTGCTCTTGAAGGTGGCTCAAATATAACCTTTAGATCTCCCCAAAAGACCCTTTCAAACTCCTCCTCAGGTCTAGTGTCTCCATGTCTGATATTCACCAATTTGTACAACTCATTGAGATCTTCCCTAGTTACATCATTCAGCAGCCCTGGAAAGTTAACATAAACTACCTCAGTGTAATCTTCCCTAATAATATGATAAGCTGCTCTCTTTCCAGCCTTAATAATGTAATACTGGACAATCTTAGCTGGTAGGGCTGAGCTTTCGGGAATAGATCCCATGGTGAACTCCTCAGATGAAGACTCCTCTTCTTCTGATTCTTCTTCCTCTTGCACTTTGTTCTTGGACACTGATTTTGCCTTCCTTGCTATACTCTTTCTTCTGGTCCATTTGATAATGGGCTTTTTCACTTCAACTTCTTCTTTTACTTCACTAGATTTTTCAACCACTTTCTCAACATCAATAACAGGCTCAGACTATGTCACCTTTTGTCTTTTGAAGCTCCTTCTGATAGTATCCTCATAATCAATTGATCTGTAACCATGATCCCTTTCATATCCCCTTAGGTACATGGCTTCAATCTCTTCATAGGATTTTCCTCTCATGTGCTCAAAATTAGAATGCATCATGTTTTTCAAATACATCTTCATATCATGCATCTTTTCTGCTTAGAGAGCTTCTTTCTTGCACCACTTTTCTTTTGAGTTTGCCTGATCTTTGACATGAAATCCCCCAAAGTTTCTGAATTTCTTCTAGTATTGATGAAGTCAGCAAGTTGTTTGGATTTTTCTTCACCTGTCAGACTTGTATCAGCCTTTAGCTCATCCAATTTTGCCCTCAACTCATCATCATCATGAATCATTGACATAAGAGGATCATCAGTAGACTCCTCTTGCAATCTTCTTGCAAATAATTCATCTTGCCTCTTTTGCTCTTCCTCTTTATCTATCTCTGCTTGTTCTGCTGCTTGTATCCTAGCAATCTCAGATAGAGATGCTTCCTCTTCTCTTGCTTGTTTCTTTGACTTCTTGGGCTTAGGAGTTTCAATCAAGATCTGCTTGCCTTCCCTTTGCTTGCCAACAGACTTATCATCCTGAGCAGACTTTTCTTCCTGAGCAAACTTAATTACCTCACCAGAATTAATATTATCAGCATTATTACCACCAGACTTAATCACATCACCAGACTTATTCTCAACACTAACAGACTTAACACCCTTAGCAGACTTAACCATTTCTTCATCAGAATCAATCTCTTCATTAATTATCAACTTCCTTTTTAGCCTTCTTTTCTTGTTTTCTTGTTGAATTTTGCTCAGAGATTGGGCTAATGTTTCTGCTGCTTCCATAGCATCTGGACTAATCTCAATATCACCAACATTTTTAGTTTGAGCAGGAGTTGTGAAAACTTGTTCTTCATCCAAATTCCTCCCCTGTTTGGAAGAATTTTCATCTTCACGCTCCTCCTTATCACCAAAAGTAACTCCCTTTTCTTTCATCACCTTCTCCATTTTCTTCACCTTCCTAACCAATGTCACAACAGCTCCACTCAAGGCTTTATTTGCCTTCTCCAAATCTGAAACCCTTTGAACCAAGGTAGGCACCAGCTGCAAAAGACCTTCCATAGTCATGGAAGTAGATTCCTCCTCCTAAGTAGGACTTGGAACCTGAGTTTGCTGTGGTGGTGAAGGTGGTGTGGGTGAACTTGGTTGTGGTGTAGGGGATCTTGGTTGTTCCTGGGTTTGCTCCTCATAGGTTGGCTCCACTTGTGCAGCACTAGATGTACCTGCAATGTTAGTTGTACCAGAAAGCATAGCAGGCAAAAGTGGCCAATGTGCCCCAGAAAAAACCCCTTTTCATATTTGAAAAGATTTTATCTTTAAAAGCTACACTTTCAAAAGTTTGCATTTTATTATCAGTTTCAAAATTCAAAATCATTTGTAGAAATCGAGGATACATTAGAAATTTGTGCTTACTGTTGACATTGACTACCATGCCATCAAAAATAAGTTTTGAAAAGTTAAAAGGCTTTCCAAGTGAAAGACAAACCAATGCAGAAGCAATATTGCTTCCAAACTAATCCCATCCTCCACTCTTGGGACTTAGGCAATGGAGCAAATGATGAAGTAAAAACTTCCATTGAGGTGAGAAAAAGTTTTTCCAAAAAGTAAAAGTACCTTCAGCGGGATAGCCTATGGTTCTCATACCCTCTAAAAGTTCATCATTAGGCAATATATAATCCCCTGAAGCATCATCCAATTGAAGACTACTCCTTATGGATGCTTCAGTGATAAAGAAATCATGTGTATCTATTGTTGCCCTTAACTGTGGTGTCCCATCAGCAAGAGTTTCAGAGGTAACAGACCCCCAAAACTGCTTAACTAGGGAAGCATAGATTGTAGGATTATGAGTTAAAGCATACCGAATGGAAGAACCTCTCAAGAAATCCACAATCTGCTCGAAACCTTCACTTTTGTTTGGTTTCTTCAAGAAACCAACCTGGTTGTGCTTGTCACAAAACTTTAGAGAAGCCATTGATGATTGGTAAGTGCTGGTTGACTATTGACTTTAGGGTTTATACTGGCGGTTAAAAACAGAGTAATCTTGGCCGAAAATTAAGATTTTAAAATTAGAAGTAGATAATGGATAAAGATGAAACAGTAATTAAATCTTATCCATATATACTTCGTTTTCCAAAAAAAATATCAACGGTAATATTTAAAAAGGAAAATAATTAAATGTATGACCAGACCTAACGGTAAAAAAAGATATTTTTACATTTTAACCCTACCAGACTTAAAAATGGTCAACCAAACTTAACCAATGACTCACCAGACTTAACCAAAGGATCAGAAAAACACGCATAAAAAGCAATAGCAAGGCTTCTGATCATCACCAATCCATGTGTTTCCTGCAAAAGTTAGTCCCAACACCAAGAAAAACCAAGAAAAACATACAAACAACCAATTTTACAATCAGAATTAAAAACATTAACTACCAGAATCAACTCTACTACAAGAATTAACTTCTAAAGCTATCAGAATTAACTACTTATCAGAATTAACTACTAAGTACTGGTTATTATACAAACTTTACATTTTATCTCCCCTTAAATATAACCTCCCCTTAATTCCAGCTATGGATTCATCATACCAATATTAACCACTAAGTAATTAAACCTAGGTCCATCAAAGGCTTTGGTTAATAAATCAGCCACAATTAAGTCTGTGTGTATCTTTTCCACCCTAATTAGTTTCTTTTCAAAGCAATCCCTAATGAAATGATGCCTTATTTCTATATGCTTAGTTTTAGAGTGGTACACAGGGTTCTTAACTATACAGATAGTGCTCTCATTATCTATTTGAATTACAGTGTTCATAAAGTTCAAACCATAATCCAGCATTTGATTCTGAATCCACAAGACTTGTCCACAGCAATTAGCAGCTGCTACATACTCAGCTTCAGTTGTTGATGTAGCCACAATGGTCTGCTTCTTGCATTGCCAGGAAATCAATCTGCTTCCAAGGAATTGGCAACCTCCTATTGTGGATTTCCTATCAAGTCTTGCTCCAGCATAGTCACTATCTGAATAGGCTTCCAGGTCAAAAGATGACTCTCTAGGATACCAAAGGCCCAAATTGGGTTTGCCCTTTAGATACCTAAAGATTCTCTTCACAACATGAAGATGTGAAGTCTTGGGAGTAACCTGAAAACGAGAACAAACACACACAACATACATTATATCAGGCCTAGAGGCTGTTAGATACATTAGAGAACCTATAATTGATCTATAGAGGCGCACATCCACATCATCAACATCTTTATCCTTTGTCAATGACACCTTGTTCTCTATGGGAGTGACTGCAGTCTTCACATTTGTAAAGTCAAACTTCTTCAAGATCTCAGCAACATACTTGTCTTGAGAAATGAAGAGGCCATCTTCTTTTTGCTTCACTTGCAGTCCAAGAAAAAATGTGAGCTCACCCATTGAACTCATTTGAAACCTTCCCTTCATTAATGTCTCAAACTCCTCACACCAAGACCTTTTAGTAGTACCAAAAATGATATCATCCACATAAACTTGAACTAGGATGATATCCTTCTTGTTCCTTTTGATAAACAAGGTCTTGTCTATAACACCTCTTTTGTACCCATGCTCTTCAAGAAAGTTGGAGAGTGTTGCATACCAAACTCTAGGAGCTTGATGGAGACGGTACAAAGCTTTAATGACTTTGTATACCTTCTTGGGGTGAGCAGGATCAACAAAGCCATGAGGTTGGTGTACATACACCTCTTCTTCTATAGTGCCATACAGAAAGGCACTCTTGACATCCATCTGATAGACTATGAACCCCATATATGATGCATAGGCTAAAAATAACCTGATAGCTTCAATCCTAGCTACAAGAGCAAAAACCTCATCATAGTCTATTCCCTCCTCCTGTCTGTACCCTTGTGCTACTAATCTTGCCTTGTTCCTAACAACTACTCCTCTTTCATCCCTTTTGTTTCTGAAGACCCACTTTGTGCCTATAACTTTAGCCCCATTAGGTAGATCTACCAGAACCCAAACCTTTTCCAATTTGAACTGCAACAACTCCTCCTGCATTGCTTCCACCCAATTCTCATCTTCAAGTGCTTCAGAGACCTTGGTGGGTTCCTTTTGAGAAAGGAAACAAGCAAACAGACAATGTTGTTGGTCCTTGTGGTTGACCCTTTGCTATTTCTTAATAAGGATGATAAGTGCATGAGATTCAAGAAGCTTTTGCACTTTACTTCTGGTTTGAACAGATGATTTAGGATCACCAATTATCTGACTTTTAGGATGAATGTTGTGAATTCTGAGTGTTGGAGCTAGACTTACACCCACTTCTGTGGGTAAGTTGTTGAAATCAGTGATTACTCCTTCTTCATCATAAGAAGCCCCATCAAAAATTCCTTCACTTGGATTATCAAAGAACTCAAGTTCTGGCATCTCAGAATCATCAAAATCAGCATTTGGAGTAGACTCAGGTTGAGCAGAATTAACAGCATCACTACCAGAATTAACTAAGTTAGTACTGGTAGCAGAATTAATGAACTCACTACCAGACTTAACCAGGTTAGTGCTGGTAGCCTTCTTCCCAAGATGTTTGTCAGCCAACGCATTCACTTCTTCTCTGAAAGATGAAATATCTTCTGACACTTTAGTAGGAGAAGCCTCTTTCCTTTCTGCTTGAGGCTTGATCACAGTCTCCTTCTTCTTTGTAGAAGATTTCTTTGTTCCTTCATCAGCTGTAACATGTTTGACTTCTGTGGTAGGAATCACAATAAGCTCCTCAAATTCCTTTTCTTGCTCAGCAGTGCTTGCATCAGAAGTAACTTGGGTACCTGCATTGTTAGTTACTTATATGGAACCTGCATCAGGGTTAGCTTGATTCTCCTTAGAAACAGGAATATAGTTCATAGAATCAGCTAAATAGTCAATATCAAACATCCATCTATGACCTAGTCCCTTCACATTGGGTTTTTCCTCAAGAAAATTAACATGTAGATTCTCTTCTACCCTCTTAGTCACTAAATTGTATACCCTAAAGGCCTTACTATTCAGTGAATACCTAACTAGAAACCCCTCATCAGACTTTCCTTCAAATTTGCCAAGCACACTGAGTGTATCAAGAATAGTAACATGGCACCCAAAAGGCCTTATATAGCTAACAACTGGTTTATTGCCAAAAATAAGCTCATAAGGTGTTTTATTTTGAGGCTTGGTCACTCTAACCCTATTAAATATGTAGCAATCAGTGCTTACTGCTTCAGCCCAAAAGGTTGTGGGTAGGAGTGAGTCTGCTAGCATAGTCCTAGCTGCCTCAATCAGGGTCCTGTTCATTCTCTCAGCAACTCCATTCTGCTGTGGAGTTCTAGCATTGCTATATTGTTGCTTGATTCCTTTATTATTACAAAACTCAATCATGCTCCTATTCTTAAATTCTGTGCCATTGTCTGTCCTAATGATCTTAACCTTTTTATTAAGTTGGTTTTCTATCTGCCTAATGAAAGTTTGAATTAATGAAGTGGTTTCAACTTTCCTAGAAATAAAGAACACCCAACAAAATCTAGTGCAATCATCAGTGATGACAAGGCAGTAGCTAGCATGGTTGATACTTTGAACAGATGTAGGGCCAAACAGATCCATATGTAAGGTATGCAAAGGCTCAGTAACAAACCTATCTAACTTAGCCTTACAAGAAGCCCTATGCTGTTTGCCCTTACTACAAGCTACACAGGTATGGTCATTCTTAAAAATCTTGGAAGGTAAGCCTCTAACTAGGTTATTCTTCACAAGTTTATTTATGTTCTTAAAGTTAACATGACCTAACCTTCTATGCCACAATTTAGATTCATCCAAAGTAGCTTTTGCAATCAAACAGGCAAAACCTTTTGCAGGATCAGGTTGCTTCATATCAAAGCTGTACATGTTGTATTGTCTTGGGACTTTGAGAAGTATCTGACTTTCATCAGGCATCTTAAAGTCAGAAGTCAACACAAAACATTCAGATTCAGTAAAAAGCACCTTATGCTGATTATCACAAATTTGTGATATTGAGAAAAGGGTAAACTGCCCTAGTTCTTTTACAAAAGATACATTGTCAAACTCTAAATTTCCTACAACAATCCTTCCTTTACCAGTAATTTGCCCTTTACTACCTCCAAAGGTAACATAACCTCCTTTGAATTCTTGAAAATCCTTCAGGTGATCCTTGTTACCAGACATGTGCCTAGAGCATCCATTGTCAAATATTCCTCTGTCTCCCATCTTCTTGTATGAGCTTGATCCACAGTTGTTCTTGGATTGGTAGGTAAGTTCATTCTTAAAAGGATCCCAAGACCAACATGCTGAGGTCTTAACAGCAGATTCCCCATTTTCCCTTACAGCATTTGAGCTTGAAGTTTGTGCTGTATTCTTAGCAAAGGGTCTTCTCACAGGTGAATGTGATTTATAAAAATTGTTTCTTTGATTATAGTTATTCACCTGTGGTCTATTAACTGGTTGTCTGGGTCTAACAGCATTAACATACCCAGAATTAACATTTGTCTTCATAGAACTAACATATTGCCCACCAGAATTAACTTTTGGCCTACCAGAATTAAAATTTGGTCTAACAGAATTAACAGATGACCAACCAGAATTAATATTTGAGCTACCAGAATTAAATGGTACTGGTCTTGTGACAAATTGGTTTGCATGGTTAATTCTGTTTGTACTATTCCAAACTGGTTTAACATTCATATGGCCAGTATTAACACTCTTCTGCTTCCTAAGTTCAGCCTCTCTTTTCATTCTTTTCTCATAAAAATCACAGTCTTTAATTAGATGACTTAGGCTACCACAGACAAAACACCTCTTAGGACCAAAATTGTAGTTTTTCTTATACTCTCTTCTCATATTATCAGATTTTGGTGACTCTTGACTTTTGACAGACTTCCTAGGAGATTTTATGTGAGTATCACAACTAGGTTTATCTGTATCAGGTTTGGGTGTAGTCACAACTGGTTCACTATGTTTGACAGATCTTGACTCAGAAACTTCTTTAGGTTCACTCTCTGATTCTGATTCAGACTGCTCAGAGACATCTCTAGTGGATCCTTCACTGTCATTAGTTTGACAGGTAGAATATTCACTTGATTTGTCATCTGAGTTGCCTGTTTCAGGATATATAGGACCCTTTTTACCATATACAAACAAAGAATCATCAAGGTCTTCCTTTTGTAGAGGAGTGTAATCTCCACTTAATGGAGGTGGCACCCCTTTAAAATCATCAGTTTTAACGAACCTATTGTAAACTGGTTTACCAGCAGAATCATCTTCTCTACATTTGAACACAGATCTCTCCATCTCTTCCTCATAGCTTAGAATTTCCTTATCTGAGTGTATCCCATAACCTAACCCAATCTTACAAGTAGAACTCATACCAGACTCTATTATCCTATCCAAACATTTAGCAGAATGATTCCATGAGTCTACTCTTTTCTGCAATTCATCCCTTTCTTTCACTGCTTTCATGCCAATTCTTCTATATTTCTTAAGTTTTTCATCCTTTTCATATATTTCATTAGCCTGAAAGGTGAGTTTTTCATTTAAGGAAGCTTGTTGTTTTTGATAGGTGACTATTTGTGCTTCTAAAGTTTTAACAGCCTTAGTATAAGCAAGAATTTTTACTTCCTGATCACCTATTTCTTTTAATTGTTCATCACACAAAGCTTTAAGATGATTGTATGAATCCATGCATATTTTGGAACACAAAGATACCTCATTACTGGAACCAATAGCCATAGGTGATGGGTTTGGCACTTCTTCCTCCGGTGTGTGGTCATCCCAATTCACAGCTCCAGCTTCCAGTGTCAACATGCTCATCTGATTCTTCTCCAACTTGTCATCATGTTGAGAGTCAGAACCCTTCTTCCTGTTCCCATCAGTAGTCATCTTTTCCTTGCAATCCCTAGCAAAGTGACCATGTTTGTGACACCTGTAGCACTCAACAGTCCTCCTATTGTACCCCACTGGTGTCTTCCCATCAAACCTAATGTTCCTCCCAGTCTGCTTGTAAAACTTCTTAACCCTGAGAGCAATCATGGCAATTTGCCATTTGATATCCATCTCTTCAACTTCAATATCATTGATCTGTTCCAGATCCTCACTGATGAAGTCCTTCTCTTCTGGTTGCTTAGCAAAAAATGAGTAAACTACTTCATCAGCAAAACCTGCAGGAGCATCTCTCTCTCTCATGCTGCTTGAAGAAGTTTCATAACCACCAGAATTAAAAACGCCAGACTTAACCTTGTTAGTGCTTCCTTTGCTTTGAGAAACAAAGGCAACATTGGTAGAACTTGAAGATACTTTTGTGTTTCCTTGGATTTCCTGTTCAAAAACCCGAAGATTGTTGTACAGGTCATCAGTTGTCATGGTGTCAATTTCTTCCTTCATTCTCATGGTCATTGTCACACTTGACCATTCTGTTGGTAGTGATCTGAGAAACTTGTGGTTTGCATCTTCTTCAGACACAGCAGCACCATGAACCTCCAATTGTGATAGAAGGTGTTGAAACCTGTCATAACCTTTTTCCAACCCCTCTGAACTGGATACACTGAATGCTTCAAAATGCTGTTTAAGAACAGCCTTCTGCATCTTCTTGGAGTTAGCATTCCCTCCAAATCTTTCCTTGATAGCCACCCAAATTTCCTTGGCATCATTCATGCCATGAAACCTTCTAAAGTGCTCCTTGGGAAGTGCCATCAGCAGCTTAATTCTGGCCTTTCTCTCCTTTTCTACGGCATGTATCTCTTCAGCAGATACTGGTGGTAGCACCCTAACCACTCCATCTTGACTAACCGAAATCCTCTTCTTCGAATTCCCCTTCTGTATGACCTTCCAGACCTCGTTATCAATATACTCTAGATAGTGCTCCATCTCCATAGCCCAGATGTCATATTCTTCCTTCTTCAGGATTGGGAGTTTTATGTTGGATACGGTTGTTGTCGCAGGGATAGTTAGTTGTGGTTTAGATGTGCCAGCTTCAGATTTTTCATCTTCATGGGTTGATTTCTCATCATCACTGGGATGGTTTGAGAAATCATCAGGCTTCTTCTCAAACTCAGACATTGTGCAGGGTTTATTGGAGTGAATTTGGGTTTGTGGTTTTTGTGTTTCTTCGAACTTAGAGTCTCTTTACAGGCTCTGATACCACTTGTAGGTCCACACGAATTATGGATCCAAGTAGCCTTTGTTACTTGTTAGACAACTTGAGTAAATCCAAATTGATCTAAGTGAGAAACTCTAACAAATTGTTAATTGCTAATGCGGAATCTTAACAATGAACAATGAAGAACACAATAATACTAACTTCGTATTCTATTAACTTTCGATAACTAACTTTCACATAAATGTACAACTCTTTAGCCTTAGGGTTCCTTTTATACACCAAGGAAACCCTAGATACAAAACGTGTAGAAGGATATACGTATCTTCTATTAAGATAACTACGTATCCTTTCCTAACTTATAGCTAACAAACTTTACTATAATTCATAAACAGACTTAACTAATAAAGTCAACCAGACTTAACTATAGAATCTGTCTACCAGACTTAACATTGAACTGGCAGACTTATTATTCACTAATCTCATGTAACCAATACGTTAACGTGTGCCAATATCGATCGACTGATTGCCCCTGTAGGTACTTTGCCAACATACCTAAGACTCAAATATAGTGTGTTTGATTACCGGACCGGGTCAATACAAACGGGATTCGTCAATCCCAATAGGCCTATTCACAATATTCGCGCTCACTATCCTAGTGATTAAATGGTTCATGATATGGGGACTTTGATTGGCAATGATGGTACTTAGTGATAATAAAACAATCAGATAGCATACAATTTCAAAGCATTGTGTTCGGTTAAAATAGCATGTATTCCCCCAAGGGTTTGTAAAACAATTAAGTAATAGAAAGTGGGGCTATGAACTCACCGTGAGTTGGATGGTGTTTTAGTGCTTCAATGAGTTCGATGGATAAGTCGGGAAACCTCTAAGTGCAACCTATAATAGAACGTTGTGACTTAGGTTTGGAATAAAGTCTAAGAATACAAAGACGTACATGTATATGTCTTGCATATGGTTTATGAAACATGTTTTGTTTGTATATCTCGTACTACTGTTTGGGCCATCATAATTCAGAGGTCATGCAGTAAACGTTCGAGGAGCTAGGACACTTTAATTCGTAAATCCAGCAACTCGTCGATCCGTTTACCCAAATGAAACCCCTCACATGAAGCTCCCTACTAACATAGTATTTAATATGTGAAACATATATTTTGCTTACTTGATTATATGACAAACTAAGAGTTTATAAAACACTAAATAATCAAATAAAAGTTCATAAGTAATTAAGGTTCATAAATACTTACCTTAATATAGAATGCTTGAGTATTATAGAAAATGGAATATAAGCGGAGCTTCGACGTAGAATTTGTAATCTTCGTAAACCCGAGGCTACTTGAAGATTATAACGACACCTTTTTGGAAACCCGAAGTGATTTGAAGATATTAACAAGTCTTTTTGGAGACTTGAAATTATTTGAAGATTATAACGTCTCTTTCTTGAAAACTTGAAGAAAACAAGATCAAAACCTAGTTTCTTCTCAAGAACACAAGAGTGTTCTTACCAAATCTAATAGAATTGCCTTTAGGGTTTAGGACTTTAGGTTTATAAGAAAGGAGGGTGCAAGAATTAGTGTTAGTTTAGGTTAGTATTTATAGGAAAAATTTAGGATAGTTTTGTAAATAAAATTTTACACTTGTAATGATCTTAGGAATCAATGGCTAGGATCAAGCCACATGCCATTGGTTCCTTCCTTGATAAGCTTCATGAAGCTTTCATGAGAAGCTTGATAAGTTTCTTGCATTATCTTGCTTTTACGAAGTGAGTTTTGGTCCCGGTAATTGCTAACGGTAAGTATTTAAATCACGAAACGCAAAACCTGGTATCGTAAAAATACGAAACTTGTAGAAATGATTAAAATCATCAATATACTCATTATTATCTTATAAAAATGAGTGATAAGTTTAATGGGTTGCGAAAATGCTGATAACGCTGGAAACGTAGGTTTAAAACGCGTAAAACGTAAAACATACGAAAGTTGCGTAAAACTGAGAAAAGTAAAATGTAACTTTTCTTATATGACGATAATGAATTAAAATGGACTATTATGTCTAGACTGGGCTCAGTCTAGTGTCGGTTGGTGTAAAATGTTCTTTAGACCTAAAACCGTAAGCCTAAAAATTAAGGAATGATTTCTAAAAATCAAGGAATGATTTTTAAAATCAAAGAATGATTTTATGGTCAATGAAGGAGGGAAAATATGTTGACTTTTTCAACAATATAAAAGCTTCTAAATGTCTTAGAAAATTTGGTGCAGGTAAAGGCTAAGGTTGCGGATAAGTAAAAGTGTTTAAAACGCAATTTCTGTTTTATAAGACACAGGGTCTATTTGGTAACATTTTAACTTTAAATCAAAAATTCCCTAATTGATTGTGAGTGTACCAAACATTAATCTGATGCGAGGAAAATTGTCACAGTTGGTTTTCGTTATACGCAGGATGTTTAAACGACGTTTAAACCAAACGTATAGATTCTTAATAACTTTTGCGAAAATGATCCGATGAGCATCAAACTTTTATTTTATCATGGAAATAATTTATTTCACGAGAATATGAAATAAAAATTTCGGAAATGAATAGTGCAAGTGAATAGTAAAAATGAATAGTAACATGAATAGTAAAATTTTCGGGAATAGAAATTAACCTGAAATGCAAATTGTTACAGTCTCCACCCCTTAAGAGAGCTCCGTCTTGAAGATCAATTTGCGTTGGGTGTAGAAGCATTGTTGGTAAAAAGGTGTGGGTATTTCTGGCGTATTTGGTCCTCTCGTTCCCATGTGTATTCTGGACCACGTCGTGAGTTCCAACGAACTTTGACAATTGAAATTCGGCTTTGTTTGAGTTGTTTGACCTCTCGGTCCATGATTTCTACTGGTTCCTCGAGGAATTGAAGATCGTCATTGAGTTGGATTTCATCGAGTGGAATGACGAGTGATTCGTCTGATAAGCACTTCTTCAGATTAGATACATGAAAAGTGGGGTGTACACTAATGAGTTCGGATAGAAGCTCAAGTCTGTACGCCACTGGACCAACCCTGGTTAGGATTTTGAATGGTATGATGTATCTTGAGTTTAGTTTTCCTCCTTTACCGAATCGTATCAAGCCTTTCCAAGGCGATACTTTTAGCATAACCCTATCCCCAACTTGGAATTCTAGGGGTCTGCGTCGTGTGTCGGCATAACTTTTCTGTCGATCTCTTGCGGCTTGAAGTCGATTCCTGATTTTTACAATCTTCTCCGTTGTTTCACAAATGAGTTCTGGACCAGTGACTTGAACATCTCCCACTTCGGCCCAACAGGCAGGTGAACGACACTTTCGTCCGTAAAGCGCCTCAAATGGTGCTGCCTTGATACTTGCGTGATAACTGTTGTTGTAGGAGAATTCGACTAATGGCAGGTGAGTATCCCATCCTTTTCCAAAGTCGATTATACAAGCTCGAAGCATGTCTTCCAGCGTTTGAATAGTTCGTTCACTCTGACAATCGGTCTGAGGGTGATACGCTGTACTCATGTCTAGCTTTGTTCCAAAGGCGTCTTGAAGTGACTGCCAGAAGTTTGAGATGAATCTGCTGTCTCGGTCAGATATGATAGATATTGGTGCACCATGTCTTGAGACTACTTCTTTAATGTACAGTCTGGTTAACTGATCCATTTTGTATGTCTCTTTAATTGGTAAAAAGTGTGCGGACTTTGTGAGACGATCAACTATGACCCAGATGGAGTCATAACCGCTTGATGTCTTTGGAAGCTTGGTAATGAAGTCCATTGTAATTCGTTCCCATTTCCACATAGGAATCTCTGGTTGTTGTAATGGACCGGATGGTTTTTGATGTTCGGCTTTTACTTTGGAGCATGTAAGACATTTGCCAACGTATGTTGCAATATCGGCTTTCATGTTTGGCCACCAATAGAGTTGTTTAAGATCCTGATACATCTTATCAGATCCTGGATGTACGGGTTTCGAATTTCTTCTGTATCATGCCGTCTAACTTTTCCTTTTTGATGTCTTCTTGTTTCACCGCTTCAGCTTGAGCGTGAAGAATTTGAGCGGGAAAATTGGAATTTATGGTAAAGACTAAGGCTCGGACTCGTAATGGTTTAACCCGTTCCTTTCGGCTCAGGGCGTCGGCTACTACGTTTGCCTTTCCTGGGTGGTAGCGAATGTCGCAGTCGTAATCACTTAGTAATTCCAACCATCGACGTTGCCTCATGTTTAGTTCTTTTTTATTCAAGATGTGTTGAAGACTTTTGTGATCGGTGAACACAGTACATCTAGTACCGTATAGATAGTGTCTCCAGATTTTTAGTGCAAAGACTACAGTTCCTAACTCTAAGTCATGAGTGGTGTAGTTTTCCTCATGTTTCTTGAGTTTTCGTGAAGCATAAGCCATGACTTTCTCACGTTGCATCAACACGGCACCCAAACCTTGGTGCGATGCATCACAGTAGACTACAAAATCTTCGATCCCATCTGGCAATGCTAGAATAGGGGCACTACAAAGTTTTTGCTTGAGAATTTGGAAGGCTTCTTCTTCATCTTTGTTCCAAATGTACTTCTTGTTTTTCTGGGTTAGCTGGGTCAAAGGTTTTGCTATTGAGGAAAATCCTTCGATAAACCTTCGGTAATACCCAGCTAGTCCTAGAAATTGATGAATTTTTGTAGGTGTGGTAGGTGTTGGCCAATCTTTGATAGCTTTAATTTTAGCGGGATCGACGTGTAAACCAGTGTTGTCAATCACATGCCCAAGGAATTGTACCGAACAAATCCAAAATTCACATTTTGAAAATTTCGCATACAATTTCTCTTCCTTGAGTAACCCTAAAATTGTTCTTAGATGTTGTTCGTGTTCTTCTTTGTTTTTGGAGTAGATGAGAATATCATCGATGAATACAATCACGAATTTGTCTAGGTATGGCTTACACACTCGATTCATGAGATCCATGAATACCGCCGGTGCGTTAGTCAATCCGAATGGCATTACTTTAAATTCGTGGTGACCATATCGTGTCCTAAAGGCTGTTTTTGGAATATCTTCCTCACGAACCTTAACTTGATGGTAACCTGATCGTAGGTCAATTTTGGAGTAATAGGTTGAACCTTGTAACTGATTGAATAAATCGTCAATTCTTGGTAATGGGTATCGGTTCTTTATTGTTAACTTGTTTAGTTCACGATAATCAATGCACATTCGTAATGATCCGTCTTTCTTCTTTATGAACAAGACGGGAGCTCCCCAAGGTGAAGAACTAGGTCGAATAAATCCCTTGTCCGAAAGTTCTTGTAATTGATTTGATAGCTCTTGCATCTCTGACGGTGCTAGTCTGTAAGGTGCGCGGGCTACTGGCGCTGCTCCTGGTACTAAATCAATTTGGAATTCTATTTGACGATTTGGTGGAAGTTTGGGAAAGTCTTCGGGAAAGACTTCGGGAAATTCACGTGCGATGGGAACATCTTCAAGATGTCTTTCTTTGGATTTCTTTTCGGTTACGTGTGCCAGGAAGGCATAACATCCTCTCTCAATGTATTTCAAGGTTTTGATACATGAGATGATATTTAATCGGGTTCCACTTTGATCACCACGGATGACCAAAGTTTCATTGTCACAAGGAATGTGAACAACCCTTTCACCACAGATGATGTTAGCTTGGTGTTTAGATAGCCAATCCATGCCGATGACTACATCAAAACTTCCAAGTTTGATTGGCATAAGGTTGATGTTAAATGGGTGGTCTAGGAGATTAAGGGTACAGTCTGGGATTACGGTATTAGTATTTACTAAGTTACCGTTAGCTAGTTCAATACTGTAATTTGTGTTTAGAGTGATTGGTGTGATACCAAGTAAAGGCACAATTCTAGTAGATAAAAAGCTCATATCAGCACCAGAATCGAATAAGATTTTAACAGGAATGTTATTGAGTGAGAACGTACCAGTAACCACATTCGGGTCCTGTTGTGGTTCACCGTTGCCCATGATGTAGGCTCTACCATGAGCACCTCCGCCTTGTTGACCATAGTTTTGGGGACAATGGTTGCGGAAGTGTCCTTTTTCACCACACCCAAAACATGTAACTATAGGCTGAGTGTTAGCTCCAGTCGCCCTGTTTTTATAATCCTTGGTAAGATGTCCCGGCCTTTGACACTTGTTGCACTTGGCCGGGCAGGGACCTACATGATGATAGTTAAACTTAGTGCACTGTGGTTGGTTCCCAGTATATCCACCTCTGGTTGGTGCAGCAACATAAGCCGTTGCGGCTTCTTGTCTTTTGTTTTGCTGGTTATGATGGTTGTTGTTTCGGGTTGGGTTGTTGTTGTTGTTGTTACCTCCACGGTTACCATCCCATGGTCACTTATTGTTGTTGTTTCTATTGTTATTGTTATTATGGTAGTTGGAGTTGTTGGTGGTAGTGGTGTTGTTGTTGAGGTTTTGCTTTTGGGTAGCTCCCGATCGCACCACTTGATCCGTGAGATTGCGAGCCAATCGCATAGCTTCATCAAGTTCCTTGGGAGCGAATGCATTCACGTTCCCTTGTGTGCTTGGTGGGAGTCCCCAGATATATCTTTCCAACAGTTTCTCAGTTGTTGAAACCATTATTGGACATAGTATTCTCAATTCTTGGAATCAAAGGTTATAAGTTAGGATGTCATTCCCTTTAACAACAAGGTTCCATAATTCCACTTCTAACTTCTGAATTTCAATGCAGGGGCAGTATTCTTTGATCATCATGTTCTTCAAATTATCTCAAGAAATCTTATAAGCAGTTTCAATGCCTATTGGTTGAGATACCGAGTTCCACCATGATAATGCCTCATCCAGCAGTGTACTGGTGGCAAATTTAACTTTATCCTCCTCGACACATTTTCTGATTGAAAATACTGACTCGCATTTTTCAAACCAGCGTGTCAAACCTACGGCTCCTTCAGTACCCTTGAAATTAGTGGGTCTGAAGTTCAAATAGTCCTTGAATGTGCAGCACTTAGTTGGGTTTGGTCCTTCAGTGTTAGGGTTAGCTGTGTTATTCAGGGCAGCTTCGGCAGCTGCTGCAGCTACGGCTGCGCGTTCAGCTTCGAGTGCGGCTTTCACACTATCATTAACTAGTTTGTTGATGGCGGCTTGAGTCATTGTTGGTGGTGTACTCTTCTTTGGCGCCATGATGCTATTACATAAAAGGTATGTCGTAAGTATAGAGTTGCTAGAATAAGCATGATTTTGATGGAAATGATAAAATAATTATGTTGGAGGTTTAGATTATAACACATGATAATACAAAGCAAGAGTTTTATTCATATAACGTTGATTGATTACAAAATCGAAACCTATTACAAGCTTCTTCAAAATTTACTAACTGACACTTTTAGTTTAGTAATTACAATGTTTTACTACCGCTAGCTATTACATGGATTTTTACATAGTTTACTAACTGAGTCTACTCAGTTTAGTAGTACAAAAGATAACTATAATACTAGTCTACTTCTAGTTGGAGGATTCGGACCGATCGGTGTTTCCATAAGTAGTTAGCACATCCACACATTCATTCGGGCGAATCTCATCAACTTCTCTTTGACGTAACCTTTGTTGCATCGCATACAACTCATTCTTGAGTTGGTATCGGTCGAAGTTGGCAACATCCAGTCGGATCTGTGCTGCCATTAGGTGGTGTTGTAGCGCGTGAATTTGGGCCGCGTCTTGGGCTTGAGCTTTTTCTACTCGCATAAGTCTATTCTTGATGTCATCCAAGCCGGTTAAAGGATCCAAGACTATATCCTAAACAAGAGTCAAGTCTTCCTTTACACAGCTCGTATTAAGGATAAACAAATCGAGGCGTTGCCGTGCATTAACGGCCTCCATTCTGGCTGTAGTAACCTTGGGTTCATAGTCATTCATTTGGCGTGTCATGTTTTGAAGTTTATGTAGAGTTAGGTCAAGGCCTTGTTTTAAGCAGTATACATCGTACTGGGCAGAATTTATGAATGTAGGTGTGAGTTTGGATGATCCGCCGATTTCATATGTGGACTTTGGACCTCGAGTGGGAGTATTATGATTTGATTCGGAGGAGGTTACAGAGATCGGAGGTGGTGATGTCAATGGTGATAGTGGTCGTACCACTGGTAGTTCCTCCTATTCTTCCTCGTCTTTGTCCATTTCGGGATCTTCGTCCGGATCTTCTTCCATTTCTTCCTCTTGGTCACTGACTATATCCTCATAAGGTTCTTCGTCATTGTCATAATCAAGTGCTTCAAGATAGGGATCATTGAGTCTGGGAAGAAATGGCAAGTGAGCGGGCATAGCGGGAATGTGATCGGGTTATGGAGGTACAGACATGATGTCTACAATAAGGATTATCATGTTAGAATAAATCTAATGCTTACGAGAAATGTTCAAATATGAAAAGTGTGTATGTATCAATATGTTAATATGTTTGCGTAGCATAACATGCTTATGTGAAAATGCTCAAATGTGCTAAGGGTACATATATCAATATGCTAATATGTTTGTGTACTAATAAAATGCTTAACAAGTCCCTGATCTTCAGAAGGATGGAAGGCACGAAGAGCGGAAGGCTATAAAAATGTTTTTGCTTGTAAAAGTGGTTATAGTTTAAGTCTCATTTAGACCCGTTTCTCTACAACCATGGCTCTGGTACCAATCTATAACACCCCCAATTCAATGATGCAGCGGAATTCAAACTAGGTGTTACTCGACAGCACAACAGTCATAATAATAGAAAACGATCTCTAACTGAGTCATTTTAAAAAGGCTATAAAAATGTTAGTAAAAATGAATAGTAACATGAATAGTAAAATTTTCGGGAATAGAAATTAACCTGAAATGCGAATTGTTACACAAGGAACCTGTTAACCCATCAGCAACCACAACAACTGCCAACCAACCGCCAAAGAAATCTGAAACCGGTCCAACGGAAACCGAACATCATTTTGAGTACAATGATGAGGACGAATTTCAACAACCACAATATCAACCAGACTCTCCAACAAAGTCGAAAGCTAAAATGTCTAAGAAAGAAAAGAAGTCAAAGAAAAAACAACCTAAGGTTTTCACATGGCTTAAAGATGACACGACTGAGGTAAACGAGTGGTCTGATAAACTTGTCAGTGCTCAACCATATGTCGACGATGACTCCATGATCGAAGGACGCACACTTGAGCTCACACAAAAACTCAAACGTGATCAACGAATCAAGAAGGTTACAAAAGGAGAACTTCGTCGCATAAAGAATGATGCATTCAACTTGCTGAAAGATCGATCCTTAAGTGCAGCTGAGCTCGAATATCACTTGGAAAACATTGAACGTGCAATGTCGAATGATATCAGCTGGGCAAATCCGGACACGTATGTGATTGATAATACTTCTCAACACAAAGAACCATACTTTACGGATTGGACAAAGCCTCTGCCAGTAATTGGAACTTCTGATCAACCTGCTATTCCATACAGCTTCTTCTTCAACAACGATCTGGAACTTCTTGTATACGGGAACAAGTTTCAACCTAAGTATGCAACGTCAATAACCTTGATTCCTGCTGCAAGATATCCACAACCGACCATCGAAGAAACAGCAACAAGACTCTTCATTACAAACAGAATGCTGTACGATCAAGATGCGCATCTGGGAATCTACCACTGGTATGAGAAAAGGAGAACCTGGTACAAAAGCAAACTTACGAAAAAATCTCCAACTCCGGTGATGAGCGATCTCAGAATAATTGGTGTAGTTAGCATTGAAGCAGAAAAAAAGTATTATTATACCTTGCTACATAAAATCAAGGTTAGAAGACAAGATCAGAAGATTTACTCATTCTCAGAAGTAGATTTCCCTGATTTGAACCTTAACGATCTTGAAGATATGTATCTCATCAAAGTTCAAGGGAAGATGCATCATTTCTCAACTGATCTTATGTACGCATTCAACTCATCATTGCTCTACTACATCAGAAGAAAGATCAATCAAGAACGCATTGAAGACTTGCAACTTGGGGTCGAGAGCTATCAAAGGAAGCTAAACTTAACCGCACCACTTCTACACCTTCCAGAGATCAATAAAGAACCTCATTATATCCTGAAAAAACACCCAACCTTTGGTTTTGTCTACAAAAGTGATCACAGCATCAACTGTTTCATGGGATACAAAGAAGTTCACAAGTTCTGAAACCACACACTCAAGAAGTTTCGAGACGGACTAGTCATTCGGTTAAGAGATCGGGAGTTGTATAAGACAAGCAGGTGGACAAATACTCAAATGCGAGAAGTTCGTCAATTCATCTAGAAGATTTAGAAGAGACTTGTACTCAGAGATTAGATGCGGAGGATGGAAAGCTATGTTAGAGGCAGACTAGCATTCCCTATCAGAAATTTTCAACGACCTGATCCAATGTTAACAATCTTTAGAAACACTGATTGATGTAAGATTTGGGTATTCTTGTGATTATTTTTTACTTGTAAAACATAATGGCTTATGCACACATAACAGTGCACAATCCTAATATAAGGAGCGAAAGCTTCTAGCTTTTGAGTAGAATTAATCAAATTTCTTAAGTTTTTCATAATTCTGCTCAAAAGAACAAGTAGTCCCTCGCGTAATCAAAACCTCAAAAACGTTATATCACTTGTTGAGGGGGAGTATTTGAAACAATCTTTGTTCAAAATGACAAGTTCTTGTTCGTTTCTTCCCACAAACCTCGAAAAGCATATTTTAATCGATATGTTCTTCAAAAACAACATAAATGTGCTATTTTTGAGGGGGAGAAAAACAAAAATGATTAAAATATGGTAACAAATGTGGAATCTCATATGAGCTCGACTCAGATTTGTCCAACGAAATGACGAAACTAAACTGTCGGTAATCGAAAGGACTTATCCTGGACGGGTAATAATTTCAAGCTGGTCTAACGAGTGATGTAAGCGTGTCTCGAATAGGACTTGTCTAAGTAAAGTGTACCATTTCGAGAGATTCTCCTTGAATATGACCAGGACGGGTAATAATTTCAAGCTGGTCTAACTAGTGATGTAAGCGTGTCTCAGAGCGGTCATGTTCACTGAGAATCAATCAATTCAAAAGTGCGATCTCCACCCAACATGTGTAAACTTTCTTTAAAATTCATAAACACATGTGAAGGGGGAGTATTTCTGAAAATGGAAAACCCTCAAAGTGTTAACAATATATGTTTTATAATCATAAACACTTTGAGAGATTTTTACTAAGCTTTTAGGGAAACATGATCCGAAAAACCTAGGATAATCATGGAGTAATAAGGTGATTGCTAGGTTTATGACCAATGATCCGCCAGAGCCGAAGGGATCTACCTAAGGACAACACCAATAGTTTAATACTAGAAGTCCTTAGGTATGATTGATAAAAGGAGTAATGAAATGAAAGGAGAAAGAAGGAATTGAAGAATTAAAAAGAAAAGTAAAGTAAAGGGTGAAAAGAAATAGCCCTCCAAAAGTTCAACTTAGGCCAGAAACTGGGTTCAATTCATATGCTACTGTGTGTCACTAAGATGACACCGGTATTGAAGATAAGACGTCATGGACCCAGTGACGCACTGCACTTAACCTTCTAGTTACTCAAGTTCTCTCAAAAGGACTTGTTTCATTTCTCACGGGGAACCCTGCATAATATCTCAACCTCTCACTACGAATTGTGTTGATATTGAAACAGGAGACACCGCTCCAGTCTCCGACTACAAAAATCAAAATGCACTTATTGAGTCTAGAGCCACGAGATTCATCAAAAGATCTCTTAGGAACACTTAAACATTTATACACTTGTTGTTCAACAAAAAGAACTCTAGTTGTAAATATTTGAGTCCTACGCAGATCTTAGCAATCTGCCAGAACATTCATGAGAGGATTTACTTATAAAATTCTCAGTGATTGAATGGAAATTCCTGCCAGGGTCAACATCAAACAACCCTGACACCAGGTCACTATGGTAATCCCTTGAGGATTACACTTAGTATTCACGGTGGTTTCAAACGGTCTACAGTCGTGGAGTAATACTTTGGTATACTTCAGCGGCTCACCCTGAATCATTGATATACTTCGGTATATCTGTGTAAGCCCTCTTGGGGGTATCCAATTCAGGAACAACCTTTGTAAGGATTAGAGAGAGTTTTCACACTATTCTGTTAATTATCTCGAAGTCCAACTTGTAAGTGCTAGAAACTTTATTGCTAACTGTTTTCATGCAGGTACTCATGAAGACCCAGAGTTCCAGCTAGCTGTGACCATAATTACCACCATTATCATCAACAACATTCCATTTCCACATGCTCATACCAACATCCGAATGTCATTCAAAGCTGAAAGACACTTCTCATCAAAGATCGAAGCAAAAGTTCATAAATCAAAGATCAAAGCTAAAGAATGAGAATCATTTGAAGTACAAAGATCAAAGTCAAAAGAAGTATGAGCATGATGGAAAAGACGTAAAGACACCAGAGACAAAGACGTTGATGAAAGGAAGATCACAACATTATCACATCACAAAGAACATGAACAAAGAACAAAGATACAAAAGACGTCAAAGACAAAAGAAGCAATGAAGACGTCAATCAACCTTAATGACCAACCCTTAGAGGGAGATTGTTGGGAACACATTTAATTATAAAGTGTTGGTCATAGTAATATGTAATAGGTTGATTATTAGCTAAGGCCTTTATGTTTTTTAAGCCATTGGCCTATGTAGAAGGCCCATGGGCCATGGCCTTGTTAAGAAGTATGCTAGGCGTTGCCCTAGCTCATGTATCCTATAAATACGTTGTATCCTCTCAATTGAGAGGAGTAGGTTATTCATATATTCTACTAAACCTTTGCTACTCTTTCTATGATACAATCGACCTATACTTTATCTCTTTCTCTCATCTCTCTCACTTATACTCTTGTGTTATATCTATTATGGTGACCTAGCATATTATTCCACAAATAATTTACCACAGCCAAATTAATAATCCAACATCAATAATATTTCTACCAAAATAATTTTTATGATTCCCCGACCTCGACTAAATGTCTCGGTCAGCAAAACTCGTGGTTGTGACTCCCATGAGCCACGGCTCACACCAATGATATTTGTGACAAATGGTAACTTTCACACTTTAAGTTAGTAATAAATATTTATTTATTATTTTTAAGCCGGGCATTTCTATGCGCAATTGCATGTTTCTGAGCATGTCTGAACATTTTTGGGAGCTGTCTCGCATACTGTAGCTTACAGTTATTGCTGATAAAGCTTATTTTTGTCAGTAATCGTAAATTATTCTATTTCTGATAGTTACTGACAAGTTTCGTATTTAACTGAGAAACTTTCTCGTATTTACTGAAAAGCAACCCCACACGCGAACCGACACTACAGTATATATGGTAGCAGTCAAATAAATGCATTTCTGAGTAAATAATAATATTTTATTATTATTCTGACGAAAACGTGAATAAAACCTTTATTTTACGTATACGTGTCCAAAAATGTCAAACCGGGACTTTACGGTAACATTTTAGCTTAAACAGACACACGATACACTAATGAGGAGTAAAATTGTTTTACCCTCCGCCTCTTGGCTCGTTTAAGCTTACCTCCCCCACTACATGACAAGAAATTCTTATCCTAATGTGTGTTAGTGGATGATGACATGCATGGTTTTGTTTTTATACCCTAAACACACCACCTAGAAAAACACACATACATTTTATCCTAAAAACCTTCCTAGATCATTTTTCTCTTCCAAAACTCACGACCAACAACAAAATTCAAGATCTACAAAAATCAAGTGAAATTTGAACTAATCGGGGTGTACTTTCAAGTGTTTTGGGGTAATCGGAACGTATTGTGGATGATTTGGAAACAATTTGGGTCTTTCTTGGGCATCCTACCTCACGTACAACACACACTTTTTGTAAGGATTTCATGTTCCTTAATCTTGTGTTTCTCTTGTTTTACTTAAATGTGAAACATCTTAATATCTAATAATATGTAAGTATCTTTAAGTTTTGAAAACTATAAATGTGTTCCTTGTACTTTTTTTTTCACACGACATACATATGCACAAGGATTTGTGTTTTGAGCTTTTGTGGTGGAGACTAAACTTGAGTAATATTTATAAGCACTACAAAATAAGCTAGAGCTTATTTTGTACCAAATCAACACATACTTGTTAATATGAAAATATTTGGAGTTTTTGGACTAAAAAGAAACATGAGAAATCATAGATCTAAACGTAAACATAAGTCTTGGCTCAAGATTGGACAAGTGGTTATTTTCTTACTTTGATTTAACGAGTTAAATGACTCACAAATATTTAACGAGCTCGATTTGTAAGATTTCGTTGGTATTGATTTTTATTGGGTCGAATGGGACATTGGGCCAAGATTCACTCGAGCCCAATGTGTAATCTTTGAGTTTACAACTTATTTGAGTAATAACATACCATATTAACGAAGAAAACGTGCTTGAAATCGGCTAAACCAAACACAAACTACGCATATATACACACTGTTATACGTATGCACAGGAGACACAGCCCAAACGAGCCATGTAAGCCCACTAGGGGGGGAGAAGCTAGCACCAAGGTGGAGCTAGGCCACTGGTTGGGACGTTTGTGTGTTGAACGACAGGTCTAGGGTTCGATCCTAGCGATTGTCACGTTTATTATTTATTTAATTTTTGACCTTTTACACTTTTAGTACTTGAACTATTTGAGATTAATTAATATCTTGTTGCAACAAAATTTATATTAAGCCCATTTATTTAGTTATACTATTTTATAAAATATATATTGACGAGGGATATTTTGCGTCACTTAATTTATAATAGAAAACTAATAATTACGTACGAGTCATGCCCGATTTTTGTTAAAATTCCATACTTAGTTTATTTTTATAAACTCGACTAAATTACAAAAACTATAAGAAATATTTTCAACAAATAAAGTGTAAACTTTTCCTAATTTATCGACCACTAACTTAATAAAAACATGACTATATATACACGATATCACGTAAGCATTTGTATCATAAAGACTTAGTCCAAGTTTTTATTATTCACTGACGTATTATTCTCAACACCACATTTTTCACGAATATTTTCACATACTTATATATGCAAGCACTGTCCAAGAGCCAAAACTTACAAATGCTTTGAAACTTATTTAAACATAAACGCTACCACGCAAGCAACAATAAACACAACCACTTGAGAAGACTTAAACTTATTTAAGCTCATTGGGCCGTGAATTTAATCTGTAAACTAAGACTTGCCATATTAATTTAGGTCGCGTGTTGGAGCGGTTGCACTGTGTTGTTCTTGACTAGCAGATTGCTATTGTTATTAAGGTGAGTTTATAGCCCCATTTTTATACGTATTGTTTTTATAAACCTTGGGTTAAGAAACATGCAAAACTGTTTTCATGGACCAAATTGAACTTTGTTTTTATACACACTTGTATGCTGATAACCTAAGTTTTGCTGAATCCCATTGCGCCCACTATCATCAACCGTCAATTCTTGCTAGGAAGCGCGTGCGATATAAATAGATCTATTGGGGGTGACTCCCCCGTTCGGTTGGTCCGGCATGGTCAAAGCGAACGTATACCATATCGGAATTTGTCGAGTGTCTGGGGATTAACACTCGTGGGCACCCTTTATTTGCTATGCCAGCTTGGCATATTGTTTGTCTAGTTTCGGTTGGATGAGCTTACTGTTTGCATACCGAATTAGTGTGCTTGGTGAATTATTTGCTATGGTCCATATGAGCTTATTTACTTTAAACCTATGAACTCACCAGCGTTAGCTGACTTTTAGCATGTTTTTCTCAGGTATTTGAGAATGTGTTTACTGAAGGCAGGGCAAGGCAATGGTCATTAGTTTGTTGGAAATGTTTTTGCTTATGCGTTAAACTCTAAATTTGGGACCGCTTTGTTAAATGGGCTTCATTTTATTTGAATTGAACTTGATGTGTGACAATTTAACTTTGGAAATGTAAACTATTTTAAAATAGATTTTTAATCCGTTCTCTATATCCTTGTGTTGTGATTATCGATTTTGGGGGTGTTACAGATTGGTATTCAGAGCTTAGGTTATAGAGAACTAGGTTTATAAAAACCATAAACTATAACCAGTTTATGAAAAATGTTTCCTTATGACCGCCAGATGCCTGTCTGCCTAGCTTGCCATGATTTGATTGCTTTTTGCCTTATATGATTAAGCATTATACTATGTTGTTTTAGTATTTTTACTTAACATATATGATATACGTATTTTCTATATACTTATACATACCATACCATAATTGTCACAGACCATGTCCCTACGTAATGTCATTATTTAACTTTGAGTTGAATACTCGCTACATACCACATGAATTCATTTTCTATTCGACTCTAAGTTTGGACAACCATCTTATTCTTTCGAAACACTTATATTACTATCGTAAAGGAACCCACCAACTAATGTGAGCACGACCCTAACCTACCGCCTTGTAACATATCTCTTGGAACCATCTACTCTTAGGACACATCCTTGCTAGGTCTCACGCTTCTTTTCTCATTGTGAAAGACCATGTCACCTGAGAGGCAAGACCTAAATTCCGCAGCCATGGAACAACTCATAGCCCAACGAGTAGCAGAGACTATTGCTGCCTACGAGTTAGGAATTCGCAACGCTTGCGACTTAATGAACCGAGGGGCACTTCAAGAAGCTAAGAAAAATAACAAAAAGAGGAAACGGGATAACAACCTAGGAAACAAAGGGGTTCCACAACCCCTCAGAAAGCCAAAGTTGGCCAAAACTTTCACTGCTGGACCTAGTAACAGAAAGGCTTATGCTAGAAAGTTACCAACGTGTAGTCGTTGCAAACTACACCACAATGGGCCTTGCACCGTAAAGTGCCACAAATGCCAGAAGGTCGGACATCTGGCTAGAGGTTGTAGGTCTAAAACCGTTGCAGTAGCACAGACAACATCAGGGAAAAATCAGAGAGCTGAGGTAATCTGTTTTGGGTGTGGAAAGAAGGGGCACTACAAGAACAAGTGTCAGGAACCAAAGGACCAAGAAGAAGTGAGCAATCAAGGAAAACTTGGAGCGGGAGAAAACCAGGACTCAGACGTGATGACATAAGAATGACTACCCTATGTAATAGGACCTAAGTTTAGACTCTTTTAAGTTCGTTTCTGTCAGACTTCATTAGTATCTTTCTGTGAACCGCGTCGTATGGTATGGATTTGGTGAACTTTTATTATGAGATTTTAGCTTATTTGACTCCGACTATCAACGGTCCTATGCCAACTAGAAGTACCAATTGCCGCCCGTTGCACTACTTAATTTTTACTATCATTTAACAAACAACTTTGTCATCATTTTTCAACTATTTGAACTCGTATTATAAACAAGTTGTCTACCATATCATCTTTTCATGAAATAATAAATTGTATTGCCACAAACACTCGAACTTTTGCAAGTATTCCACAGACTATCTTACAGTCATACTACAAATCGTTTTACTACCAGATTACAGAATCAAAGTTTTGACCTCACTACTTTCTTTGAAACAAGGAACTTTCCTCATATTGCCTTACGAACTGTTTTACTAACAATTTATAAGCTAAACTATAACTTGGATACTATTTTGCCAGTAATGAATTGTTTTCCTATTACTCTATAAATTGTTTGCAAACCATTTTACAAACAATTCTGTTACCGCTCGGTGAATTATTTACTTTTTGAAAGGTAGTTTGTGTTGTAAGTATGCAAAGCCTGATCACCTATGTATAATTCGGGTAGGACCATACTATGCTAGGAATGGTTGCCTTAAATTTTTATGAAAGTCGAATTTTTTATTTCTTTTTTTTCGAGAAATCAAAAACTCGCGTGTGTGAGCACATAAAAGTAGTGCAAGTCATGGGCATCCGTACTAGGAAACACCGTAACTAAATAGTCTTTGACGCCAAGATACTACCTAGAACTAGCCTTACTTCATACCATGTCCAAAGCCAAAAGGGTAACTTACACTACTAGCCAACATAAGATGACCCCACCGATTAGCATCTCACGGTACACTACCCTTTTCGATTTCGAGACATTGCATCATCTATCAGACGAATCTTACTGAGCCAACAAACTGACTGCTAGTGGCAATCAACACCATCTTTCAAGGTCGTACTCTAGACCTGCAAAACTCCTCAACAAACAGCGACCCTAGGTCCACAAAACCTGGAGACTCCAACATCATCCCCAATATAGACTGGATGTCAAAATACCACGCTGTAATCATCCACGATGGGAAACTCGTCCGCATACCTTATGGTAATAAGATCCTAACAATACAAGAAGGACCCCTAGACAGAATTAAGCAATGAGTGAACCACCAAACATTTAAGGGTCTAGAGATTTACCAAAAGTTGACTCGTAAACCAAAGGAAGCCTTAAGACCATATGGTGCAACCTGAGACATTATATTTGGAACAGTTGTTTATCTTTGGAACATTATCTTGGGGATACTAGCTTGGCTAGGACATGAGGTTTTATAGAAACACCATTGTTCACCAAACCAAATCTTAGAAGTGAATCCAGCACCCTATCGATTAGCACCGACGAAATTGCAAGGACTGTCAAACCAGTTGGCTGAACTTTCGGAAAAAGGATTTACTAGACCGAGTTCTTCACCTTGTGAAGCTCCGGTCCTGTTTGTTAAGAAGAAGGATGGATCCTTCATGATGTGTATCGATTATAATAAGCTAACCATCAAGAATCGATACCCACTCCTGAGAATCGATGACCTATTCCATCAACTAGAAGGTTCACCAGTTTACTCCAAGATTGACCTTAGATCAGGTTATCATCAACTCCGATTCCGAGAAGAGGATATCCCGAAGTTTGCATTCAGAACCCGATATGGCCATTATGAATTCCAAGTTAAGCCATTCGGCTTGACTAACGCACCAGCCGTATTCATGGACCTCATGAATCGAGTGTGTAAGCCGTACTTGGATAAATTCATGATCGTGTTCACTGACGACATCCTGATATATTTTAAGAATGAGAAAGAGCATGAGGAACACCTCAAGCTAATCTTAGAATTATTGAAGAAGGAGGAGTTATATGCCAAGTTTTCGAAGTGTAAATTCTGGATATCAACTGTGCAGTTTTTGGGCCACGTGATCGATAGTCAAGGCATTCACGTGGATCCCGCAAAGATCGAGTCAATAAAGGGTTGGGCGACACCCACAACACCCACCGAAATTCGCCAATTCTTAGGACTTGCCGGTTATTACTGAAGGTTTATAGAAGGTATCTCCAAGACAACGAAGCCTTTGACTAAACTGACACAGAAGAATGTGAAATATGACTGGGGAGATAAGGAGGAAGAAGCTTTTCAACTCCTTAAGGAAAAGTTATGTAGTGCACCTATTTTGGCCTTACCTGAAGGTAGTGAAGACTTCGTTGATTATTGTGACGCTTCACACAAAGGTTTAGGAGCCGTGTTAATGCAGAGAGAGAATGTGATAGCATATGCTTCTCGACAACTGAAAACCCATGAGAAGAACTACACAACCCATGAACTAGAGTTAGGATCAGTCGTGTTTGCACTTAGAATCTAGAGGCACTATCTCTATGGCACGAAGTGCGTGGTGTATACCGACCACAAAAGCCTATAACACATCTTGAACCAGAAGGAGTTGAACATGAGATAGCGCCGATGGTTGGAATTGCTTAGCGACTACGATTGTGAGATCCGTTACCACCCAGGCAAGGAAAATGTGGTTGCCGATGCCCTCAGCAGAAAAGAGCGGATCAAACCTCTCAGAGTCAGATCGTTAGGAATGACGATCAGTTCACCACTTCCAGCGAAAATTCTTGAGGCTCAGGTCGAGGCACTTAAGGAAGAGAACCGATCGCGCGAGAAGATTTACGGAATGCCAGAGAGTGAGAATGGCTTCGTAAAAAGAACCGATGGAGTTTTGTGTTATGGGGACAGAAGTTGGATCCCGCTATACGGAGGAATTCGTGATTTAATCATGCACGAATCCCACAAATCCAAATACTCCATCCATCCAGGATCCGACAAGATGTACTTGGATTTGAAGAAGCTATACTGGTGGCCAAACATGAAGGCCGATATAGCTAAGTATGTCAGTAAATGTTTAACGTGTTCGAAAGTCAAGGCTGAACACCAGAGACCATCTGGTCTACTTGCACAACCTGAAATTCTAGAATGGAAGTGGGAGCGCATCACTATGGATTTTATCACCAAGCTGCCTAAGACGTCAAGCGGTTATGGCACGATCTGGGTAATCGTGGACCGTCTCACTAAATCTGCTCATTTCCTTCCTATAAAAAAGAATGATAGCATGGACAAACTTGAATGACTGTATGTGAAGGAAATTGTCGCAAGGCATGATTTTCCTGTTTCTATCATCTCTGATCGAGACAGTCGTTTCACATCTAACTTCTGGAAGTCGCTCCAGGATGCATTGGGAACAGACCTCGACATGAGTACAGCTTATCATCCTCAGACTGGTGGTCAGAATGAAAGGACCATTCAGACGTTAGAGGACATGCTGAGAGCCTCTTTGATTGACTTCGGGAATGGATGGGATAGGCATTTGCCTTTAGTCGAGTTTTCCTACAACAACAGCTACCACACCAACATCAAGGCTGCACCGTATGAAGCCCTTTATGGTCGCAAGTGCAGATCACCAATATGTTAGGCTGAAGTCAGAGAAAGCCAACTTACTGGACTAGACCTAGTCCACGAGACTACCGAGAAGATTGTGCAGATTAAGAGCCGAATGCAAGCGGCTCGTGACCGTCAAAAGAGCTATGCCGACAAGAGGCGAAAACCCCTTGAGTTCCAAGTGGGTAACAAAGTGATGTTAAAGGTCTCTCCATGGAAAGACGTGATAAGATTTGGTAAACGTGGGAAGTTGAACCCTCGTTATATTGAACCTTTTGAGATTCTTGCCAGAATCAGGCCGGTAGCCTACCGACTCGAATTGCCGTCCGAACTCAGTGCCGTGCATGACGTTTTTCATGTCAGCAACTTGAAAAAGTGCTTATCTAACGATAACGCTGCCATTCCCTTGGATGAGATTCAGCTTGATGAGAAACTGAATTTCATCGAAGAACCGATTGAAATCATGGACCGGGAAGTTAAACGACTAAAGCAGAGTCGTATCCCAATTGTGAAGGTCCGTTGGAACTCTCACAGAGGTCCCGTATACACTTGGGACCGAGAGGATAAAATTAAGCGAAAATATCCTCATCTTTTTTCGAACTCATTGAGTAACGCAAATTGAAATCCGGGACGGATTTCCCCATTAGCTGGGGAGACTGTGACAAATGGTAATTTTCACACTTTAAGTTAATAATAAATATTTATTTATTATTTTTAAGCCGTGCATTTCTATGCGCAATTGCATGTTTCTAAGCATTTCTGAACATTTTTGGGAGTTGTCCCGCATACTGTAGCTTACAGTCATTGCTGAAAAAGTTTATTTTTATCAGTAAGCGTAAATTATTCTATTTCTGATAGTAACTAACAAGTTTCGTATTTAACTGAGAAGCTTTCTCGTATTTATTGAAAAGCAACCCCACACGCGAACCGATACAACAATATATATGGTAGCAGTCAAATAAATGCATTTCTGAGTAAATAATAATATTTTATTATTATTCTGACGAAAAGTGAATAAAACCTTTATTTTATGTATACGTGTCCAAAAAGGTCAAACCGGGACTTTTCGATAACATTTAAGCTTAAACCGACACATGATACACCAACGAGGAGCAAAATTGTCTTACCCACCCCCTCTTGGCTCGTTTAAGCTTACCTCCCCCACTACATGACAAGAAATTCTTATCCTAATGTGTGTTAGTGGATGATGACATGCATGGTTTTGTTTTTATACCCTAAACACACCACCTAGCAAAACACACATACATTTTATCCTAAAAACCTTCCTAGATCATTTTTCTCTTCCAAAACTCACGACCAACAACAAAATTCAAGATCTAGAAAAATCAAGTGAAGTTTGAACTAATCGGGGTGTACTTTCAAGTGTTTTGAGGTAATCGGAACGTATTGTGGGTGATTTGGAAACAATTTGCGTCTTTCTTGGGCATCCTACCACACGCACAACACACACTTTTAGTAAGGATTTCAAGTTCCTTAATCTTGTGTTTCTCTTGTTTTACTTAAATGTGAAACATCTTAATATCTAATAATATGTAAGTATCTTTAAGTTTTGAAACCTATAAATGTGTTTCTTGTACTTTTTTTTTCACACGACATACATATGCATAAGGATTTGTGTTTTGAGCTTTTGTGGTGGTGACTAAACTTGAGTAATATTTATAAGCACTACAAAATAAGCTAGAGCTTATTTTGTACCAAATCAACACATACTTGTTAATATGAAATTATTTGGAGTTTCTGGACTAAAAAGAAACATGAGAAATCATAGATCTAAACGTAAACATAAGTCTTGGCTCAAGATTGGACAAGTGGTTATTTTCTTACTTTGATTTAACGGGTTAAACGACTCACAAATATTTAATGAGCTCGATTTGTAAGATTTCGTTGGTTTTGATTTTTATTGGGTCGAATGGGACATTGGGCCGAGATTCACTCGAGCCCAATGTGTAATCTTTGAGTTTACAACTTATTTGAGTAATAACATACCATATTAACATAGAAAACGTGCTTGAAATCGCCTAAACCATACACAAACTACACATATATATACACACTGTTATACGTATGCACTGGAGACACAGCCCAAATGAGCCATGTAAGCCCACTGGGGGGAGAAGCTAACACCAAGGTGGAGCTAGTCCACTTGCTGGGACATTTGTGTGTTGAGCGACAGGTCTGGGGTTCGATCCTAGCGCTTGTCATTTTTGTTATTTATTTAATTTTTGACCTTTTACACTTTTAGTACTTGAACCATTTTAGATTAATTAATATCTTGTTGCAACAAAATTTATACTAAGCCCATTTATTTAGTTATACTATTTTATAAAATATATATTGACGAGGGATATTTTGCGTCACTTAATTTATAATGGAAAACTAATAATTACGGACGAGTCATGCCCGATTTTTGTTAAAATTCCATACTTAGTTTATTTTTATAAACTCGACTAAATTACAAAAACTATAAGAAATATTTACAACAAATAAAGTGTAAACTTTTCCTAATTTATCGTCCGCTAACTTAATAAAAACATGACTATATATACACGATATCACTTAAGCACTTGTATCATAAAGACTTAGTCCAAGTATTTATTATTCGCCAACGTATTATTCTCACGACCACATTTTTCACGAATATTTTCACATATTTATATATGTAAGCACTGTCCAAGTGCCAAAACTTACAAATGCTTCAAAACTTATTTAATCATAAACGCTGCCACGCAAGCAACAATAAACACAACCACTTGAGAACACCTAAACTTATTTAAGCTCATTGGGCCGTGAATTAAATCTGTAAACTAAGACTTGCCATATTAATTTAGGTCGCGTGTCGGAGCGGTTGCACTGTGTTGTTCTTGACTAGCAGATTGCTATTGTTATTAAGGTGAGTTTATAGCCCCATTTTTATACGTATTGTTTTTATAAACCTTGGGGTGAGAAAATGCAAAACTGTTTTCATGGACCAAATTGAACTTTGTTTTTATACACACTTGTATGCTGATAACCTAAGTTTTGCTGAATCCCATTGCGCCCACTATCATCAACCGTCAATTCCTGCTGGGAAGCGCGTGTGATATAAATAGATCTATTGGGGGTGACTCCCCCGTTCGGCTGGCCCGGCATGGTCAACGCGAACGTATACCATATCAGAATTTTCAGAGTGTCTAGGGATTAACACTCGCAGGCACCCTTTATTTGCTATGCCAGCTTCGCATATTGTTTGTCTAGTTTCGGTTGGATGAGCTTAGTGTTTGCTTACCGAATTAGTGTGTTTGCTGAATTATTTTCGATGGTCCATATGAGCTTATTTACTTTAAACCTATGAACTCACCAGCATTAGCTGACTTTTAGCATGTTTTTCTCAGGTATTTGAGAATGTGTTTATTGAAGGCAGGGCATGGCAATGGTCATAAGTTTGTTGGAAATGTTTTTGCTTATGCGTTAAACTCTGAATTTGGGACCGCTTTGTTAAATGGGCTTCATTTTATTTGAATTGAACTTGATGTATGACAATTTAACTTTGGAAATGTAAACTATTTAAAAACGGAATTTTAATCCGTTTTCTATATCTTTGTGTTGTGATTATCGATTTAGTAGCACCCAAATATGTATGCTTCCGCAAATCTTGAATTTGGTGGTGTTATAATATCAATAGCATCACCTCAACTCAAAACAACCATAACAATCCACGGCCGTGACTCCCATGAGTCACGGCTCAGCCACATATGAACTTAAAACTTGCTAGGGTTCGGCTAACACAAATAACCCCGAGGTGTGACTCCCTTGAGTCACGACTCACCTCCACTCGAACCATAACCCATTCGGCCAAAATGAAACCCAAATAAAATAATATCAAACTCGAAAAATAAATTCACAAGAACAAATATAAACTCGAATACCTATAAACAACACCAAATAAATACAAAACGGGTCCGAGTCATCTCAACTCGTGAGTTGACTCGGACTAGTCAAACTACTCGGTAACGAGTCCGCACGATTTGAGTGTTATAAAACAAGATCCACACGAGTTTCTTAATAAAACATCAAGTTTTATTTAGTTCTTATATTAAAAATTGTTTATATTAATTTTTGTCCGATTAGGGTTTTGTTAAAATGAAGAAAAATAGAAAGGGTAGCGTGTGGCTTACCAACGAGAGAGACAGAAAGGAAAGAAGGTGGCGGTGAACAATGGTGAGTGACGGTGGATGGAGATGGAGCTCCAAAACGCGACCAAACGCACTCCTTGCGTCTTCAACTGCTCCAGAAACGGTGTGGGGGTGTCGATCTATGCGTCGGATAAGTTTTGGGGTGGTCGGAATATGGCCGAAAAATAGGTGCGGCGTTGGAGTTTAGAATTCCGGTGAGGTGGTGGTGGTATTAATGGGGTCGAAAGTGAAACTTTGGTACTCTTTTAATAATAACCTTGTAGGCTCCGTTTGACATATTAAACTTGCGTTTTAAATTACAGGACTTTCGCCTTTGAGTCTGGAATAATTTTTCTGATAAAAATGAGTATTCACAGGTATAATTTTTCTCTGAGTTAATTTAACTAACAAATCAATTTGTTTTGCGTATTTAGGTTGTGCCGGCTTAGTTAATGAATAACGCTCACATTTAAATAGATAACCTCTATTTTTTGAGCTCAAATAAGTTCAGAGAAGTATAAAAGCTAAGGGATATCAAAAATAAATATTTTGGCTAATAAAATAAGTTGAGAAAAATTACCGGATGTTACAAAGTAAGCTAACATACTTTCTAAATACTTGACAACTTATTCAAGTCCACAAGCCCAATTACTTAAACTATCACACATTACCAATTTCTATTAATAATGAATGACCATCACTTTCTATTAAGGCTAACAGATTTGCTTGAGAACGACACATACATGCTAATAACACCATTTGTACTTTTCAACTTTATAAATCTTACTAGGAATGAATAAAAGATTTACAAGGGATAGCCTATGGAAAACTACCCCGGGTTGATGACATATTTTATCCTAACTCAAAAAACATGTGGTAGCTAGCTTTGCATTGTTGTTCCTTGGAGAGGAGGATTCTAACCATAATACTTTGTATTATTTTCTTTGTATGAATCTCTACTTAACTTGGTTACAACTGAGTGTTTATATAGGAGGAGATACAGTGGTTGCATGTGGGTTTCATAGTAAGTTTTCCACTTGCTATAGATAGGCACGTGTCAAGTAGGCCAGTCTGAAGCGTACTTTCGGCTTTCCTAATTTGAAAACTTATAGTTCCAATGCCTATTTCTCATATATCGATAAGTACTTGAACTTATCTTCATAAAGAAGTTTCCCGCCCATGCATTCAGAGTTTGTGGTTGTAATCCAGAATCAAGTCCTCAGAGCCATAGAGACATTTGTGAGATCTCAGTGACACTGGTGTTGCTTTTAGCTCCTTGTAAATCACTCACTGATACCGCATCATTTTGTGAAATGTTTTCTTCAGTTGGTCTTTGACGTCCCAGAAGCCATACAGACGTTTGAGCTTTATACAACACTCACTGATTTCTTTATCAATGAGTCACTTTCTGAATAATAATCAGAGAGGTATGTTCTCTGATAACACATCAAGGAGTATATAACTTCTGATAACTATCAAGTTCACATTGATAGTTATGAAGTGACATTCTTTGTGATCGTTATTAGAGACTTGATGCTCACTAACCTTCAGAAGGTGTGTTAGGCTATTTTGTGGTTAAATACTTGTCAGAGACAATTGGGTCAGTTTTTTAGACCCAACAATAGGGTTTGACATGATGCTCTGGTAACTGAGTATAAAGGGTAAGAATCGATAAAGCATTTATAAAAAAATAACATTTATATAAATAAGAAGTAACACTCGGGTAAATAGATATAAATAGTCGAGAGCAAATCAAGAATATATAAATAGTCCTTATATAAATAGTATCAATAGTGGTGCTTTAGAAAATAAGCAAAAATACTCTAAAAATATAATTGCATGGGGAGTAAGATAACCAAAAGAAATTGATAAACCGTAACGGGTTTCGTTATCTCATGAAATGATATTATATAAAGTTATGAAAAAGTTTAGAGACCATTGTAGTCACTTATAATGTCTTGAGAAAGTTGTATAGGTCATTAAAAGTAGGAGTAGGTATATGATCGGGGAAAACAAGGTTCGACATGAAGTTCTGGAAACAAACGTAAGAGGTCAAAATTAGTCAAACGTTTATATGATTAATCTTTATATAAATAAATAGTGATACTTGATAAACAAGTATAGTGATTGAAAAACAATTCAAGTATGTATATAAATATCCTTTATATAATACAAATAGAGATGCTTCAGAAAATGAGCGGGAGCGATTACAAGGCAAATCAAGTGTGTATATAAATATTCTTTATATAAATAGCATAAAAAAGCTTAAATTATCACATAATTGTTCGAAAAGTGTAGGGCACGGAGAGGGTAAGGCGATAAAGAGTGAAATGTTTTAATGTAAAATCGGTTATAATCTAGGTGTAAAATGTAACTTGGTTCTTTATAACCATGGCTCTGGTACCAGTTTCTAACACCCCCAAAATATCGCAACGGAAGAATATGATTACTTCATAGCACAACAGTCATAAATTATAGAAAACGACTCTAAATGAGACGTTTTAAAAAGATTATCATTTGATTAATTAAAATATCAGAGTTTACAAGAGAGGTCCACAAGTAGTTTTCAAGTACATAAATACAATAACATGAAGGTTGAAAAGTTTTCATCGAATGATAACAAAATAAAGCCTTCTAAATATCCATGCTACTCCGTGCCAGCCAAGTACCTTAAGGACCTTAGATAAAACATGTTATAAAGTCAACACAAAGGTTGAGTGAAATTCATAGGTTTATAATTAAATAATGGAACACAAGATTTCAGAGTTGTGGTGATAATTTGCAACGAATACAAATATCAGTAAACCAGTATTTATTGCACTAAGCTCATGACACTCAGAGCGTTAACTGGAAATGTCAAAACAATGATAATAATAATTTTAACAGTTGCCCTCGTGTAGGTAATTTGCCGTGTACCTAGTTTCTCAAATACAGTGCATTTGTTTCTCTATCCGATCAACACAAACAAGATTCGTCCAACCCAATAGGCCTATTCGCGATCACACACAAGTGATTAATGGTTCATGATAAAGGGACTTGCTTTTGGAAATAGTGGTACTTAGTGTCAACAAAACATTCAGATAAACATATAGTTTTGAAAGTACTTATGTTCATGTAAAATAGCATGTATCTCCCCCAAGGGTTTATAAACAATTTATGGAGTGAAAAATGGGGCTATGAACTCACCGTAAGCAAAGTGAATAGCAAAGTGAGAGTATGGATATGCCGCGAAAGTCCTGCAAGCAACCTAAAAATGTGCGTTGTGTCTTAGGTTCTAAAATGATATTGAATATGCAAATATGCTTTATAATGTCATTAGTTATGCTTTGGTACATAGTGTTTGTAAAGTCAATGAGTGTTAAAAATTTAGTTCTAACCAAGTTAAAAATAGTTATAAGTCCAATTTTATAAGTTATTCGGTATTCGAGTCTTATATCATTATTAATAGTCCACATGCTCAAATTCGTTCATTTTCAGGTCAATTAGTCTATGAAAGAGTAAATGGGTCTCTTTTTTCGATAATAAGTTCTACCTCTTCGATTTTTATGTCATTTCTAAACAGTAAAGTGTTATGATTTGGTCTTTACATCCTCGGAAAGGTTTTTGAGTGATTTACACAGATTAGTGTGTCCCACTGAGTCAAATATTATATAATATATGCAAAATTATCAATTTACCGCTATGTGTACAAGCTGAATTTTGGACAGCTCAAAACAGTCCCGATAGTGTGGCGGTATATAGAGTTCTACAAGTCCATTTTTACCCATTTTCATGGCCAGGTTTAAGTTAAAGTGTTGGCAACAACTTTTATTCTTTGTCCAACACTTGGTTATATGCAAGAAAAAAATTACTGTTATTGGTTTGGAATCTGTTACTCAGAATTTTAAAAGTTTCACCAAAATATTTCTAGTTTAATCATCGTAATGAGTTATGGAATGAGCCACCAGGAAAAACGACTACAAGATATAGATCTATGTCTCTATTTTTTTTTACCTAAGTCCAACAGCCCACTGATTTTTCACTATAATCCCGTTCTTACCCCTGGTCAGAATCTAGTTTTGAATGTCAAGTTTTTTTTATGTTTTCTAGTGATTTAGTCCATGTACGAAGCATGATTAAGCATAACAAGCATATAGAACATATAAAATACATAAAGAAAACACGTAATTTCAGTAATGAAATGAAAAAGTGAGTGTTTGATTCCTTACAATTGTTGCGATTGAAAGTGACAAGAGCAAGATCAAAGAACTAGACCAAGAACACTAAACCTATATTCACCAACAACTTTTGAACCCTTTATAAAACTCTTGATCAAATCAGCAAATAATCTTTATCAAAACCCTTATATAACCCTTGCAAGAACTTCTAACATAACCCAATATTCCTTTCAAATTAACCCAAGAGGTGATCAAATGAACCCAAGAACACAAACTAGCCATCTAACCCTTCAATCTAGCACTAAATCTTAACTAAAAATTAAAGAGTGAATGTGTGTTGTGTGTTGTTTAGCCACGACTTAAAGAGGAGAAACAAGACAGAAATGAAGCTCTTGGTTAGTTTTGTATGTATACAAATGAGGTTGATAGTTTATGTTGGGAATACGTGTAGCTAGTATCAAGTCTTGGTCATTATACTATGTAATAGGTTGCTATAATATTAGGCTTATATGTTTATTTAAGGCCCGGTCCATGAAGTAAGCCCATGGACCAAGGCAAATGTTCTAGAAATATTACAAGTAGGCGTTGCCCAACTTCCCACTCTATAAATACTTCATGTAAACCTTATTTGAGGTTGTTGGTTCATTTATGCAAGTTAATCTTTCATTATAATACTCTCATATTTGTTCCATACCATCTCTCCCTCTCTATTTTCTCTCACTAAAATATACTTGTGTTATAACAATATGGTGACTTAACAAGTGGTATCAATCGCCAAAAGAGAATTGGAGTGTTTGTTTATCTTAGATTCGCAGTTTCTTTTAAGTTTTTTTTACAATTTTTTTTTGCATTTTTTCTTTGACTCTTACACTGTAATCCTTTGCATACTTAGATTAGATGTTTAGGTAAATTTAGAGAAAGAAAGAGATGAGAGAGTTGGGAGATGTAGAGTGAGAGAGTGAAAGAAAAACTAGTTGAATGTTTAAGAATCTCCAACCCTTCCCACACTTGGGAAGGGGTATTTATAGTTACTATCTATGGTGCCCCTAGTGGGCTGTAGAGTGAGTTGACAGTAGGTAAAGACCCGACCCACTCCACAAATACTATAATAACTAAACTAATATTACGTTAACTAAACTAATACTAATTAGCCTATGAGCTACATAAATGCTAAATAGATACTCGGGGTGACCGAGTCATCACATGAATATTTATATTCCTAACAATCTCCCCCTAAGGGAGGTCACCCCGGAAATAATAATTTGAATTCTAGCATTCTATTACATGACTGTAACTTCCTAGCTCGTAGTATTTGATTCTTCAAATTCATTACTCTTTGTACATTCAACAGTGTTCTTTTGATGACCGTTCTTCTGTCTTGGATGATCTTTGGTGATTCTTTGATTTCATCATCCAACGTATGTCTCCAGGTCATCTTTTAGCATTATGTCTCCATGTGAAGTTGTGATCTTGGAGCCTTCTTTGAGATCATCAGCCACCGTAAATCTCTGAGCTTCCATTGTAGTAATGCCTCCATGTGATATGTTGTGACCGTTGGACTCGCATGCTCACACTTTTCTGGATCATGATAACTATCATCAGAGTTGCGGAAGCTGTCTTGTAGGTCTTTTTGCTATCCAGCTTGTAGTAATGAGTCTTCCAACAAATTAATGTCAGAATCATCATACTAAGCATGTTCTCATACCGGAACGTCTCAAAGCAGACAGCACGGTAGAGTGAATCAGTGAATTAAATACCCACTGATTGACGAGAAATTGATTAGAAAAATCACTTGCGTGTCACTGGATAAACATTTTGTGCAACACGACAAGGGTTTTATAAATTGAATCACATTTCTGTCAAAAACACTTTTGTTTGAAAATTTTCACAATCAATGTGCTCGAAATTCAGTTGGTGAGCACATTGAAAGGTTTTCCAAAAGCGTCCGTCAATCCATTTCCTGGAACAAGTTTGATTCAAATGAGAATCACCGCATCGTTTCTTTCCAGTTGTCACAAGTTTGATCCATGAAGGATCTCACATGTCACCCACCAAGAGCTTGTTTGATGTTGGCTCTAGAAGGATTTCCATCTTCATTATGAATACTTTACGTATCACTCGGATGTTCTGGCAATACCACAAGGATAATGCGTAGGACCCTTCATATATATTTTCTTGCTTTTCACGGTGTATGAAACAACAAGTATATTAGAAATGTGTCCTAATGAGATTAATGGATGATCTCTTGGCTCTAGACTCAATAGTGCATTTTGATTTAGTGATCGGAGGCTGGAGAGGACTGCCACCTTTTCAATATCATCTAACTCGGAGTGAGAGAGACGATAGCAATGTATTGATCTCCGTGACAAGTGAAACAAGAGTCCTTTGAGGGACCTTGAGTGGCTAGGGAGGGTTGTGCAGCGTATTAATAGGTCCATGATACTTTGTCTTCAATGTCAGCAATCAACTAAGTGATTCTGACAGCATATGTATTGACCCGGTTTCTGCCTAAAGTGTAAGGAGGGCTTCTTTCTTTTCACCCTTTATCTTTACATTTCTTTTTCATTCTTCAACCCCTTCAGCGCTTACCGAGACTTCAATACTAGCACCTTGTTGGGTTTGTTCCAGTACTAGCTCCATCTCAGTCGGCACTTTTCCCTTATTCACTTTTCTCCTTTTTAATCATTCCTAAGGACTTCTATTTTAACTAGAGGATTGTCCCTGGGAAGATCCCTCCGGTTCTGGCTGGATCATGGGAACTAATACCTAACCTCACCATCCTTATAACTCCAGTACATAAAGTAAAATGGTCGGTCTTTGGTATTCTTTCACAATTGCCATCACAAATCATTTGATCCCCCTCAATATGTGCATCGATATACGAAAGAGTTTAGAACATATTTGGGAGCCTATACATGAGTCCAAAAGATCACATTTTATCAGATTTCATATTTAAATAACATTCTCTCCCCCGATAAAAAATTTCAAACCCTTTGAGATTTGTGATCCCAATTGATTTAAATAAGTTAGAAAATTATGGGAGAAAATGTGGTCAGGTTTAATATATTCTGATAATGAGACATTACGATGCTCCCCCTCAATCAATGAGGGAGAATGTTAGCGTTAGGCATGATAGGTTTGAAAGATTTTGAATTAAAACAATCATACACTGACACATAACAACAAATGTTTATTCACTGCTTATTATGTACAAAGATAATCGTTATGACACGAATGATGTTGACCTTTTCGCTTCCCTGCGGGAGTCAGTAGTCAGCATCGATTATCCATCCACCAGCAAATCTTCCCAAGTATTATAGATCCCCACTTGGCGAGACCAGAATAAGTACTGCTTTGTTGAAATGAAGGTGGTGGAGGTGAAGACAGTGTTGTTGTTGTTGTTGCCGATGTTGTTGTTGTGGTGAATTCAGAGCCAGTCAATAGAGTTTGAACATCTGATCAAATGGTTAGAGCGGGAACTGGCACATTCATATTGTCTATGGAATCTGCATAAGAATATCAACACAGATATACATACATACATATACACTATTCATTAATGGCTACCACATAGCAGCTTGCCAACTCATAATACCAAATTCATCTCATAATCAAACCACAATCAGGAGCTACATCAAACCGCTATCTAGCATGAAGAGCAATCAGCAATCATGAGCATGGCAATTCACACATATTTCAACTTTCAACTCAGGATCTTAGGGACATGATTCTAACATGATAGCTACATACCTAAGCATATCCTGAGAGCACATGCACTAAATCAACAACAATTAAGCAGCTATCGACTAACAAAAGTCAATCAACATTTGAAACTCATTCATTCAGATCATACAAATGCCAGTGGAGAATTCAAGAACATCAAACACAATGGGTTTTCTAACTTCTTTTAGATTCTGAGTTTTAAAGTATTTAGGGGATTAAACGAGGATTCCAAAGTGACACAAATGAGCCTTCTAGTTACATAAAGCTAGGAAACTATACGCAAGTTGCACATAATGCCCTAATCTTTCTAACAACTAACACATTTGGCCATTAGATATAAAGCATAGTAACTTCCTCTTCAACTAATACCCCATTAACTACAGAACCTTTTCTAAGGATTATGAGTTAACCAAGAAACCCGTTTGATGAAATAAAATTTGAAATCACTCTCCCCCTCAATCAATGACCCGTATTCTAGTTAAAGAGTTGTAGTCATTGATTGAGTGACAAATTTTAAGCACAGTTCAAGTCTAAAAGAATTTCAAACAACACGTAACCACCAAGTGTCTCACAAATAATTTTCAGAAGAATCATAGAAAGAAAACTATTTGTGTTCAAAGAAGATTTCTCTTCTTAATCCAAAAATAATGCACTGAAGCGTACACTAAATCGGGGATGCACGTATATGAAGTAATCCATGCCCGGGTGAACATCACCCAGTGGGAGGAACAACCATCTTTTTGGCAACGTGCTTTCCCCATTTTGAAACGTGGGTTGCTATCTGAAGTAATAGCAAGCCATTTAGGCATGTTTTGAAAACCTTTTTGAACTTCTGCTCGAACTTCATTTAAAGACCCGTGTCATTATTGAATGACATTTCTAGGACCGTAAATGTTATCGATACCAGAACACATGCCTTGAAAAACTATTTTTGGTATTTTCTATTTTTCTAATTTTTATGGTTTTTCTTAGTTTTATAATTTTCTATTTACATTTTGGTTTTATAATTTTCTATTTACAGTTTGGTTTAAGATATGTACATAGTATATTATTCAATTTAAGAAAATGTTGACATGAATACCGAAATAAGGATACGTTCAGTATGTTGTAGAAATCAGTAGTCAACATCTCTTAAACTTTCACCACCAAAGCGTTCGAGGCTCCTGAATAATCGCCCAAACTTTAGCCTTCTCAATTGTAAATGTAATACCTGAAACTCAGATAACATGTAAAATGACCAAAATGTCCCTACAATCTTAAACTTTGATTAATAAACGTATAAAGTACCAAACGAACCCCAAACTTCTGGAAATGATCAAGATACGAAGTAAATTAATTTTACTACTACATTTTAACATTTGTAAAGTACAAAAAAAATCATTTGAACACACAAATTGTTCCAAGGGCCGAAAATTTAAATGTATGTATGTATTTATTATTATTAATTAATAGTATAAACTATGTAAACATAGAAATAATTCAAGAAATTATTATTTTGAAAACAAAATTGAATGGGTCATTAAGAGTTCCGAATTTTCAGCCATAACCCCCCCCCCCATCACGCCTATTCCTCATTATTTAGTCAAACTTCCTTTTTAATTCTATTAAAACATACCGATAATACCAAAACACACAATAATTCAAAAACACTTCCATCCGGCATTCTAAAATTCGTGGGTGATTTTTCTGGAGTGATACATCAATTTAGGGAGCTAATAAAATTGGTTTCAAGGTTTGAGGTCCATTCATTTGATCGTTTGAATTATTCTTGTCGAAAAACCCAACCGTGAGGTATAATTGCTAAAAATTCTTTCCACACGTTAAATAATTGGTATGGCATTTTTTTTAACTTATTATATCACATATGATCTGGTAAAAATATGGGATTCGAATCATGCAAGGTTTAATGGGTCGTTTGAATTAAAAATTGGTAAAATGGGTTAATTATGTAAATCATGTTATACGATTTTTCTGGGTTGTATTATTAATTTTTATGAGTTCCTTGGCCATCACATAAGCTGGGAAAAATGGTGTTTCGAATTTTAGAAGCCTAGGTTAGTCGTTGTGAATTTAAAGTTTTAAAAAGGGTGTGAATTCTAATATATGATAAACGAATTTTCTGGGCATGGATATTATTTTTCTTAGACTCTATATAATTATTATGAACCAGTAAAAATAGTGGTTTGATTTATAGAAGCTTGAAATGGTCGTGGTTAATTATTGTTCAAATCGGGTTATGGTTTTCGAATGGGAAAAATATAGAACTAGGGTTTACGATTGAAACTAGGGCTTCTAAATCTGGATTTGGTGATTTAAAAATGTAATTATAATGGGGTAATTATGGCATAATGATTGGATCAAATTTGGGCTTGTTTTGGAATTAAAAAGTGTAATCCGATTTGTAATTAAATCACAAGGGTGTGTTTTGTAACTTTTGAAACTCATGGGTTATTTTTAAAATATTATTTAGGTCTGGTACAATGTGGGAAAAATATAACTTGAGGGTCCTATGTGTAAATATTGCAAGATAATGAATTAATGGTAATTAAAGGGTATGATTTGTAATTAATTAAACTAGAGGGATTAAAAGTGTAAATTCTGGAAAGTTGAAGTTATTCTGGGTAAAATATGATATTAAAAGTGATTTGGGTAAATTTGAATATTTATGGGCTTAATATGTAATTAATATAGGATTATGATTTAAATTATAAGTTTTGTAAACTTAAGGGACTAAATGTGAAATTTCTGAAACTTGAGGGGCTGGATTCATACAATAAGTAATTCTGATGTCATATTCTGTATTTTGATAAAATATGAGGCTTGTTTGATAATTATGGATATGATAAGGTTTTAAAGTGTAAAATTATGAATTAAGAGGTTTAAATGGAAATTTTGTAAACTAAGGGGTATAAAATGTAATTTTGGCAAACTTGAAGTATTGAAGATGTACATTCTGAATAAATGAAGGATTAAAATGAATGAATGTGATAATTACATATTTGACCTTTAACTTTGGAAGAATTACATTTGAAACCCTAAAGTATGGAAACTTGCCAAATAAGGAAAACTGCCTAAAATAGAAAGTTACTTGATATGGAAAATGGGATCTTTAGTAATTCTGTCTTGACTCCTCTAGGTGTGAAGAGGGAGTAATCCATTGTCTGTCATTGATCATCCTTTGATTCGGGTGCTAAGGTACATATATTCTGCCCTTTTTCAGTAAGGGTGCCCTCTTGCTTATTTCATTCAGTATCTATGATTCATATTAGTATTTCTCTGAGCCGTTGTTATGTCGTCTCATACTCTGATTGGTTCTTCATTATGCATATCAGTTGGTTACGATCTGAGCCTTTTTATATGGGGCTTTCCTATTTGAATCTATGCCTTTGTTATGTTTTCCCTAATTCATGAACCTTGCTTTATTTCTTTTGATACATGGTATGATCTGTTCATCACCCTGTAATGTGAATATTTATGACCCTGGAATACTTTGAAGGTTCATAGGATTTTATAACTAAATGTAAAAACTCTTCTTAATCACATGTGAAAATGTTTTGAAAACTTTCTTTAAAGGACCTACTTTATGAAGACTGTTTTAAGGTTTACTTTCATGAAAGCTATTTTAAGAGATTACTTTTTGAACTATGATAGGAACTTTTAATATAAACCTTTAAATTGAACCTTGTTATGAACCTTGAAACAAATTGATATGAACCTTCTGATTTTGGACTCCCTGATACTTGACCCTTCTGACTTTGGACCTTTTGATATTGAACCTATTTTTCTGATTCCTGATTTATTGCTATGTTTCCTTGTTCTGTGAACCTTGCTTGCTTCTTTCATGATATTATGAGCTTTTGGCATGATCTTTCTGATATATTCGGGTTTGGGTATGAGTGAAGAGACTTTTGGACTTAGAAGACCTTGATAGTTATTCTGAAGTAGAAGTCATTAGAAGGATTGCATTTGCAGACTTAGTATTTAGTTTTGTTTCATTCTTAACCTTATAATGTTAGTATCTCATTTGTAACCTTTGATATTTTATTGTATTACTATTGAAGTATGCTTTGTTTGATCTGATATGAAACCATTAACGTGACACCTTTACCCTTGCCGGGTTGGGGTGTTACAAATATGGTATCAGAGAGACAGGCTGCGACTTGTAATACATTTACCTTGTCCTGTGCGTTTAGGACCATTAAGTTTCCACTGTAGGCGCTCATAAGATAACCTGTAAGAAGTTGCTTTAGGATTTCTGGATATGAACCTAAGTTTTGACCGGTGAGGAATGGGTAGACTATAAGGCATTTGTTTAAGTATCTTTGCTTCCGCAATACTCTGATTCGTGCCTTACTGTTGGTTTAAGCCTGTTGAATCCCTCTTGGAAATTGAAAGCTTATGCCTTACACCTAAGATTTGAAACCTAATTAAGTTTTGAAACATTGAAACTTGCATAGAAAATTCCTGACACTATTTGATCCTTATCTCCGGATTCTGACTCTGACCTCTGATCCTTTGTAAATCATGTGATACCTCGTCGGGCAATTCTGAGAATCTCCATAGCGATGACGTACTCGATACATTCTGTTGTTTGTCTCTTGCTTTTGATAAGCATCTGTGAATTTTCTGACGCTTTTTGACCTCTGAGACCGTAGGAAGACTAGGTGGATTAAGATAAGTTTGTCCTGTTCACGACTTGAGATAAAGTATGACCATCATGAGGGCATATTTATATGATGCTAGTATTATGACGTCTGGCCAACGTGATAATACTTACATCATATAACGTGCACTTGTTGTGGGCATAGGATATTTCGAGAAGTGCCTTAGAGCTGTAAGAATTCTGATAACTGTTTGAGATTATCTGCATTAGTGAGACTTTAAATTCATCCTAATTTTACGCGTAATCTGCTTTCACCGTTATGCGAATTGATACGTCTGGATTTCGTCACGCGTTTTGCTGACCTCTGTACATCTGATACTAATCTTAGTTTCTGTTATAGAACTTTGTGCCATTGATGTCATCGATAATCTAATTTATGTATGTTCAAATCTGATCTGTCTAATCAAATTCTGTGAACGGCATATCTGTCAAAACCCTATGTATTTCTTTGTCTCTTCCAAGAGAATCTGATTTTCATCTACTACGTTTGCTATGTTATTCTTCTGATCTGGATTCAGTATGTTATGTCTGTTCTGAGGATCTGAAACAATTTTGGAATCTACAAGTTCGAGTCATGAAAAATAAATCTTTCATATGTCTGTTCACCGTCAGTTGTGTTTCTGTTTCGTTTCACCTAAATTCTCGTCTTAGTTGTTATGTCTTTGTTTTGCTTTCTGCTCTCTTTTCGTTCTGCTTTCTGCAAATTTCGAGGACGAAATTTTTTGTTAGTGGGGAAGAAGTTGTAATACCTGAAACTCAGATAACATGTAAAATGACCAAAATGTCCCTACAATCTTAAACTTTGATTAATAAACGTATAAAGTACCAAACGAACCCCAAACTTCTGGAAATGATCAAGATACGAAGTAAATTAATTTTACTACTACATTTTAACATTTGTAAAGTACAAAAAAAATCATTTGAACACACAAATTGTTCCAAGGGCCGAAAATTTAAATGTATGTATGTATTATTATTATTAATTAATAGTATAAACTATGTAAACATAGAAATAATTCAAGAAATTATTATTTTGAAAACAAAATTGAATGGGTCATTAAGAGTTCCGAATTTTCAGCCATAACCCCCCCCCCCCATCACGCCTATTCCTCATTATTTAGTCAAACTTCCTTTTTAATTCTATTAAAACATACCGATAATACCAAAACACACAATAATTCAAAAACACTTCCATCCGGCATTCTAAAATTCGTGGGTGATTTTTCTGGAGTGATACATCAATTTAGGGAGCTAATAAAATTGGTTTCAAGGTTTGAGGTCCATTCATTTGATCGTTTGAATTATTCTTGTCGAAAAACCCAACCGTGAGGTATAATTGCTAAAAATTCTTTCCACACGTTAAATAATTGGTATGGCATTTTTTTTAACTTATTATATCACATATGATCTGGTAAAAATATGGGATTCGAATCATGCAAGGTTTAATGGGTCGTTTGAATTAAAAATGGGTAAAATGGGTTAATTATGTAAATCATGTTATACGATTTTTCTGGGTTGTATTATTAATTTTTATGAGTTTCTTGGCCATCACATAAGCTAGGAAAAATGGTGTTTCGAATTTTAGAAGCCTAGGTTAGTCGTTGTGAATTTAAAGTTTTAAAAAGGGTGTGAATTCTAATATATGATAAACGAATTTTCTGGGCATGGATATTATTTTTATTAGACTCTATATAATTATTATGAACCAGTAAAAATAGTGGTTTGATTTATAGAAGCTTGAAATGGTCGTGGTTAATTATTGTTCAAATCGGGTTATGGTTTTCGAATGGGAAAAATATAGAACTAGGGTTTACGATTGAAACTAGGGCTTCTAAATCTGGATTTGGTGATTTAAAAATGTAATTATAATGGGGTAATTATGGCATAATGATTGGATCAAATTTGGGCTTGTTTTGGAATTAAAAAGTGTAATCCGATTTGTAATTAAATCACAAGGGTGTGTTTTGTAACTTTTGAAACTCATGGGTTATTTTTAAAATATTATTTAGGTCTGGTACAATGTGGGAAAAATATAACTTGAGGGTCCTATGTGTAAATATTGCAAGATAATGAATTAATGGTAATTAAAGGGTATGATTTGTAATTAATTAAACTAGAGGGATTAAAAGTGTAAATTCTGGAAAGTTGAAGTTATTCTGGGTAAAATATGATATTAAAAGTGATTTGGGTAAATTTGAATATTTATGGGCTTAATATGTAATTAATATAGGATTATGATTTAAATTATAAGTTTTGTAAACTTAAGGGACTAAATGTGAAATTTCTGAAATTGAGGGGCTGGATTCGTACAATAAGTAATTCTGATGTCATATTCTGTATTTTGATAAAATATGAGGCTTGTTTGATAATTATGGATATGATAAGGTTTTAAAGTGTAAAATTATGAATTAAGAGGTTTAAATGGAAATTTTGTAAACTAAGGGGTATAAAATGTAATTTTGGCAAACTTGAAGTATTGAAGATGTACATTCTGAATAAATGAAGGATTAAAATGAATGAATGTGATAATTACATATTTGACCTTTAACTTTGGAAGAATTACATTTGAAACCCTAAAGTATGGAAACTTGCCAAATAAGGAAAACTGCCTAAAATAGAAAGTTACTTGATATGGAAAATGGGATCTTTAGTAATTCTGTCTTGACTCCTCTAGGTGTGAAGAGGGAGTAATCCATTGTCTGTCATTGATCATCCTTTGATTCGGGTGCTAAGGTACAGATATTCTGCCCTTTTTCAGTAAGGGTGCCCTCTTGCTTATTTCATTCAGTATCTATGATTCATATTAGTATTTCTCTGAGCCGTTGTTATGTCGTCTCATACTCTGATTGGTTCTTCATTATGCATATCAGTTGGTTACGATCTGAGCCTTTTTATATGGGGCTTTCCTATTTGAATCTATGCCTTTGTTATGTTTTCCCTAATTCATGAACCTTGCTTTATTTCTTTTGATACATGGTATGATCTGTTCATCACCCTGTAATGTGAATATTTATGACCCTGGAATACTTTGAAGGTTCATAGGATTTTATAACTAAATGTAAAAACTCTTCTTAATCACATGTGAAAATGTTTTGAAAACTTTCTTTAAAGGACCTACTTTATGAAGACTGTTTTAAGGTTTACTTTCATGAAAGCTATTTTAAGAGATTACTTTTTGAACTATGATAGGAACTTTTAATATAAACCTTTAAATTGAACCTTGTTATGAACCTTGAAACAAATTGATATGAACCTTCTGATTTTGGACTCCCTGATACTTGACCCTTCTGACTTTGGACCTTTTGATATTGAACCTATTTTTCTGATTCCTGATTTATTGCTATGTTTCCTTGTTCTGTGAACCTTGCTTGCTTCTTTCATGATATTATGAGCTTTTGGCATGATCTTTCTGATATATGATCTTTCTGATGTATGATTTTTCTGGTATATGATCTTTTGATATTAAACCTATCTGATATTGAAATTTCTGATATTGACCTACTGGTATGATCTTTCTGATATGAATCTCTGATATGAACCTCTGATATGAACTTCTGATATTTTGAAATGGAATTTGACTTATGCAACTAACTTAAATACTTGATACCTTGCTATGAACTTAACTTGAACCCTGATTCACTTGATATGAACCATTCGACTTGAACCTTTATTTGAACCCTTGTTCTGATCCTTTGTTCTGAACCTTGTCTTGAACTCTTATATAAAACATGACCTGGACTACCTGACCTTTAAATACTTGAACCTAACACTTAATACTTGAACGTGACACCTGATACTTGAATCCGACACCTGATACATGATACTGAATTCTGATACATGATACTGATTTCTGATACATGATACTGAATCCTGATACATGATATCTGATACACGTTATTGATCTCTGATACATGATACTGATACATGATACTGATTTCTGAGGCATGACACCTGACACATGATACATGATACCTGACCTTAACCCACAGTTTGATACTACGAGCCATAACTAGTCATGAGGGTTTCATGACCATGTCATTGATGCACCGATGGCATGACTCTAGGGCAGGAGAGTGATGACCTGTTCCGTCCCTTTTCTGTATTTTATTTGGTGTGTTGGGAGGTTTATGGCCACCAGGGGCGTATGGATGCATCCTAGAACTGTTACTGTTACTGATTACTGATTTCTGTATTACTGGTGACTGATGGTGTGTGCGATACACGTCTTTCACATACTGGGAGCTGATCACTCCATTTACTGATTGAGGACTCCCCTCATAATTACTGACTACTGAGAGGTCTCCCCTCTACATGATTATACTGATACTGTTACTGTTACTGTTACTGTTTCTAGGCTCGTAGAGGATTTCTGTTACCCTGCACCTTGTGACCTTATAACTTTACTCACCATTATTATTACTGTCACCCTGTAACCTGATATATGACTTAACACTTGACTTGACTGGATCTGATCTGGTATGTGGTAGAATTACGGGTTACATTTTATACTATTTCTGCAACTAGTTTTAATAATGTTATATCTGTATAACCTTTACATTCCATTACTGTTACTACTACCCTATCGTATGATACATGACTTAATACTGAGCTTGACATGATTTGACTTGGGTTGTGTGGGTTACGGTTTCCTTTTCACCTATCTTCTGTAACTAGTTCTAATCCTGTTATATCTGTATAGTCTTCATGTTCCTGTTCTTGACTATCGTGATACCTGGTACTCGTTCATTTACTTCACTACTTTACCGTTACTGCTTGTTATCGTTATATCTGTTCACTGGGCTTTTTAAGCTCAGCCGCACGTTTTCTTTTCGTGTGCGGCAGGTTATAAGCAGGACGACGGGTTTGGGTATGAGTGAAGAGACTTTTGGACTTAGAAGACCTTGATAGTTATGCTGAAGTAGAAGTCATTAGAAGGATTGCATTTGCAGACTTAGTATTTAGTTTTGTTTCATTCTTAACCTTATAATGTTAGTATCTCATTTGTAACCTTTGATATTTTATTGTATTACTATTGAAGTATGCTTTGTTTGATCTGATATGAAACCATTAACGTGACACCTTTACCCTTGCCGGGTTGGGGTGTTACAGTAAAGCTTTGATAGCTTCCCCCCAAACCGACAATCTCCTTTTTGAGCAGTTTAAAAGCTCTCTTTCAAGCTTATGAAAGGTAAGTGTACAGAAGAAACCGTAGCAAACCACATCAAACATTGCTGCTCCTTTTAAGAATAACCATCATGATTCTCCGATCGGGGGATCCTCAAATAAATCAGCAGCGTATCATCTCACACTTGAATAATTCTTCTCACATTTCTTCCTGCTGAAGACTGAAGAATACATACCGAAAGTATCCATAGACCACTTCCCCCAAGTAGTTGAAGAGATGCAAACAGTCTCATTGTATGAAGCTCAAAAACCCGAAGCACACACTCAATCCCATAAATGAAGACGAAAACGTAACATCAAGATCAATTAAGACCCGAAAATCCCCTTTTCTCCCTTCAAGAAATTGCCATTGTGAACCTCTTTTATCATCGGAAACTGTTTCATACATTTCTTCCCCCACGTAGTTGAAATGATACACCATAAGGAACGAGTTAAAACACTGATTTTCTCTGCGGTTATGACATTTGTCTTCCCGGAATAACCTCAACTCGGAAGAGGTATAAAGTTCATCATGTGTACTCATTGTGCGTTCATATGTATGTCTCCTTCCCCCTTGCTGTTTTTGATACCTCAGAATCAGCAACACATTTTACGCACATATACATGAAATCTTGTGAGAAGAACAAAATTTGCTCAAATCTATCAAGTGAGAATCAACCGATACCGAAACTGTCTCTGACCATCTTTACCAACCCTTAATCAGGCTATTTGACGAGATGACTGATGGAACAAATCCGATATACCAAACTTGACACTGAAGTAGAATTCCCCGTTCTCGTGACTTAAACTTGCACTAATGTTGGAAGAACGGTGTAGAGAATTAATGCTCCAAGCAAATCTCTAAGTACTTAATACCCAACTAAAGTATGAGACATTAACACCTCTTGCGATTATCCACAACGTCATCGGCGTGTGACACTGAGTACTACAACGTAACTCCTTTAAGTGATAGTTAACCAGGTCATCAAACATTTACCCCGACTGCTGGTAACTAGATAAACTAAGTCTTCAACTTACATCTTTAGCACGAGCAAGTTATCACCGAAAGTCATGCATCCAACCAACCCCGACTTCAAAATAGAGTAAGATCACGCCTTTGGGAAAGTCAACTTCAACATCAAATAAGTGATACCTGATCAACTCCGTAGTCACCATTAGATGCCCAACAAGTTAGTGAACAACCAATCAAGTGTACGTCGATCCACTTGTTCACACTTCTCCCCCTCAAAAATTGCATATGAGGATGCCATTTTTGATTGAACAAGTGTATATGAGGTTGATCCACTGTTCACACTTCTCCCCCTCAAAAATTGCATCTGAAGTTGCCATTTTTGATCGAGTGAATAAACTTCCAATCTAATGAAAGTAGATCCACTTGATGACTGAACGAGCATGGACCAAGTATAAAGCTTGTAGATGAGAATAGTCAGAAACAAGAAGATTTCTCTTCTTCTGAAGATAAAGCGCACTTAAGCATACACTTTTCTTTTCTTTGATGAACGGGGCCTGAAGAGATGTCAGCAGACGCCATTATGTTGACAATGAGGCCTGAGGCTTGAACTGCAGTGTTCAAACGTCATAGACGATGAAGAACGAGGCCTGAACTGATGTGAACAGACGTCATTGTCGTTGAAGAACGAGGCTTGAACTGATGTGTTCAAACATCATTATCGATGATGTTCATCAAGCTTGAATTGCTTGAACCCCTACTTCATGAGATATCAATCTTTTCGGCACCCAAACCCTGAGTCTTTCCTTAGTAGGAGGGAACGATGTACCTGCACTTAAGTAAAGACTTCCTGCATTGACATTAAGAGTTTGTCTGCATTTATATGGGTTAGTGATATCAGCATTTAAACCATTTGGGGTTTCAGTGTCAACCTTGGTTCTGCACTCAATGAACATCTTTCTACTAGGTATCCATCTAAGACCCACAATCTTAAAAATTCTACCCGTCGGTATCCACCTAAGACACGATTTAGGAGTGTTTGGTTTCTCATGCATAGTGAAAGACTTGTTGGGAGAAAACCTTTGTCCTATAGCAATCTGCCTACCAGGTTTCTGAATATACTTCTTTGGTTCTACGGGCTTGTTGTTGTTTCTAGTCTTAGAGGATGGAACCTTAGCACGAGCATTCACTTCCTTCAGGAATTTTGTTATACAATCATCATGGGTTGCATTAAAAACACATTTCTGACAAGTCGAGCAAACAAAGTGTTTGGAATCAGAAAAAGATCTAGGATTCTTAGAGTGATCTGCTACGGGAATTGCTTTAATTGGCACGCAACTACTCTTAGAAACAGGCACATTCCTAGTGTAACACCCTGACCCGACAAGGGTAAAGATGTCACAACAATTGCTCCATATCAGATCAAAACAAGGCATACATCTACAGTAATACAAAATCTCAAAGGTTACAAATAAAATACTGAAACTACGAGGTTACAAATGAGAACTTCCAAAAACACTAATTCTAAAATATGTAATCTTCTAGTCAACTCTAATCCAGGATAGCTACCCAATCTTCTAAGTCCAAAGGTACACTCTTCACTCATTCCCAGCTTCCTACTAAAACCTGCCGCAGGAAAAGAAATGCGGCTGAGCTACGAGAGCTCAGTGCACAGATATAACGGTAACAAGCAGTAGAATAATGAATAATAATAACAGTATGAATAAATCAGAGTTAAGCATCAGTATGTAGTAGCAGTAACGAAAGATAAAGAGTAAAGGTGTAGGAAAACAGTAATCCTCTACGAGCCCAGTATCAGTAATCAGTAACAGTAATCAGTATAATCATGTAGAGGGGAGACCTCTCAGTAATCAGTAAATATGAGGGGATTCCTCAATAATGGGTGGAGTAGCTAGCTCCCAGAGTGTGAAAGACGTGTATCGCACACACCATCAGTCACCAGTAATACAGTAATCAGTAACAGTAACAGTAACAGTAACAGTTCTAGGATGCATCCATACGCCCCAGGTGGCCATAAACCTCCCAACACACCAAATAAAATACAGTCAGGGACGGAACAGGTCATCACTCTCCTGCCCTCGAGTCATGCCATCGGTGCATCAATGACATGGTCATGAAACCCTCATGACTAGTTATGGCTCGTAGTATCAAACTGTGGGTCAGTGGTCAAGTATCAGTATTCAGTATTCAGTTTAGTTTCATAGGTCAATATCCATTTCAGTATATCAGAAAGTTCATATCAGATGGTTCAGTAACAGAAGGGTCAATATCAGTAGGTTCAATATAAGAAAGGTTCAGTATCAGTAGGTCAATGTCAAAGGTTCACAGAAACAAAGAACATGGCAGTGAATCAGAAATCAGAAATGAGACGAAGGCACCTTACTAAAGAAGGGCAGAATATCTGTACCTTATTACCAATGCAGAAAATAAACAAGTAAATAAATACTGAACAGATCAAGGCTTCTCCTTCTTCGAACCTAAAGGAGTAGAAGACGGAATTACGAAGGATTCCAATTCAGATTATTACTTTTAGTTTACCTTTCCATTTTAAGTAACTTTCTATTTTTAGTAACTTTCCAGATTTAGTAACTTCCCATAATTAGCAGGTTTCCAGAATTAACAGATATTATCATTTCAGATTAGATTAAGCCCTTACTCAGAGACTATAATAGAATAAAGGTATATTTTAACAAGTTACAGAAGTCTAAGGTTATTTATGGCAAGTTCACAATGTTCAGGGTTTTAATTGTAATTTCATCACTTTCAAGGGTATCAAGTGAAAATACTTCAAGTTACTGATTTAATACACATTTTATTCAGAATGACATCATAATCCCTTTAGTTTCATAATTTTACAGTTTATACCCCTCTAGTTACAATATTTACAAAACAAACCTTATATTTACATAATTTATGATTTAATCCCTCTAATATCCATATTTACCAAACAAGCATATTATTTTACCAAATTTCAGAATGTCACATCAGAGTTTACATATATTACTATTCAGCCCCTCAGATTTCAGAATTTACACAATTAGTCCCTTAAGTTTACAAAACTTATAAATTAAATCATAATTCCATAATAATTACACAATAGGCCCATAAATACTCAAAATTACACAAAATACTCTTAATATTATTATTTGCTCAAAATCACTTCAAGTTTCCAGAATTTACATCTTTAGTCCCTCTAGTTAAATTAATTTCAATTCGGATTAATAATTATATATAATTACCCATTTAACCTTTTAAATACAAAATTCACATATCAAGCCCTCATTTTATATTTTATACGAAATATACATGGTCCAAAATAACTTACAAAAATATCCCTTGAGTTTTTAAAATTACAAAACACCCCCTTACCTTTTATTTTTAAAATCGGTAATACATAAAAATGACCAAAAATATTACAAACCCTAATATCAATTGCCAATCATTACCCCATTGATTACTAACAACCTTAAACCATCATAAATGACCAGATTTCATGGCATAAACCCTAACCCTAGCTCGATTTAGTTAGGGTTTCTTTTATTTCCTTTTTATTTTTTTATTAGCCGATTATACAATAAATTAACAACACAATATTTAGGCCTCCATAATTCAAACCATTATTTTTCTGAGATCATATATATTATATAGAGTCCATATAAAATAGTGCTCATGCCCAGAAAATTCGTATATAATTATTTAGAGTTTTATGACGTTTTTAAGGTTTAATTCGCAAATAATTCATAGAGCATGCATGGTTCATGTTTATCATTTTATTTGAGACTTATATGATGTAAGAGACGTGAGAAAAATACCAAACCCAATATGGAACGCGTAGAATAGGCTGGACGAATTTTCTTCTCTCGGATTGAATAAAACGACACCAAAATTCCCACGAGCACAAACGTGACCAAAAAACCTTGGAATAAATTTTCACAGATCATATACGATGTAAGGAACTTAGGAAAAATGGAAAACAAATTTTACAAGGGTCGTAGGAATTAAAATGGAATTTTACCTCACTTGTGAACAAAATTCGACAACAAAGAAAAAAGGCCTTTATAATTCGAATGGCTATTTTTCTTGGCTTCCTAGCAATAGATTGAACTCAGAAAAATTATATTTGGCTCTCCAGAAAGTCGCAAGAATGAATGGTGAATTTTTTGTGTTTTGTGTTTACTCGGCAAAATTATTTAGGAAGGAAAAGGTAGAATAAAATTATATAGAGTGTATGATCTGGTCTTAGGGGAGGGTAGGCTTAAGTCTCGGTCCAAATATGATAAGGAAATCAGATTTTGATTTTTAGAGATCATATCTTTATTTATTTGATATTTACCTAACTTTTTAAAACATTTTAAATGTATACCGAAATTATTATATATATAAAATCGGTTTTTAACTTTTGTATGGTATAAAATAATTATTTTCTGACATATAAAATTATTAGAAGTCTTGTCTTAATTTTATTGTAATTTGTATGTAGTTTATTTGACATAATTCGGATTTATGTAGCTTAATATAGGTTTTAATTAAATTTTTAAGTTAGTGAGGGCATTTTGGTCATTTGACATGTTATGTGAATTTCAGGTATTACAACTTCTTCCCCACTAACAAAAAAATTTCGTCCTCGAAATTTGCAGAAAGCAGAGAGAAAAGAGAGCAGAAAACGTAACAGAGACATACCAGACTAAAACGAGAATTGAGGTGAAACGAAACAGGAACACAACTGACGGTGAACAGACATATGAAAGATTTGTTTCTCATAACTCGAACTTGCAGATTCCAAAATTGTTTCAGGTCCTCAGAACAGACATAACATACTGAATCCAGATCATAAGGATAACATACCAAACGTAGTAGATGAAAATCATATTCTCTCGGAAGAGACAAAGAAATACATAGGGTTTTGACGGATATGCGGTTCACAGAAATTGATTAGACAAATCAGATTTTGACGTACAGGAATTAGATTATCGATAACATCAATTTGCATAAGGTTCTACAATGGAACCTAAGATAGTTATCAGAAGTACAGAGGTCAGCAAAACGCGTGACGAGAATCCAGACGTATCAATTTGCATAACGGTGAAAGCAGATTACGCGTATAGGTAGAATGAACTTAAAGTCTCACTAACGCAGAAAATCTCAAACAGTTATCAGAATTTCTAAAGCTCTAAGGCACTTCTCGAGATATCCTATGCCCACAACAAGTGCACGTTATATGATGTAAGTATTATCACGTTGGCCAGACGTCATAATACTGGCATCATATAAATATGCCCTCATGATGGTCATACTTTATCTCAAGTCATGAACAGAACAACTTATCTTAATCCACCTAATCCAACTACAGTCTCAGAGGTCATCAGAATCAACATCATAACTAAGAGGAGAAACGAACTACTCGAAAGAGTTAACGGAACAGGTCTAAAGTGTCTATCAGAACCAGATACGTCGCCAATAGCGTCAATACTTCATCACTCATCAGAATCAACTCAGACAATACCAGAGGTTGCTTCAAAATCCTCATAACAAACCATCGGCCTACATACGCAGAATGAATACATAACGGAATTATTAACAGAGGGTCTAAATCATTCAAAGGATCTTATCATCTGGTTACAGAAATTTAAGTAAGTTAAGTGAAATACGTCATCCATAGTTTCATCCTTCACAGAATCAACTCTTCCAAACACAAACGTTTGCTTCAGAATTATCATTCCTTCAATACATGATCTTCTTCCAAGTCCATGCAGTCTGTCGTATGATCATAGGGTGTAAAGGAATTATAAACTTGAGTCTGGCCCCTCAAGCCTTCGACACTTCTTCTGGACATTGTGGTGTGGTAACGTGAACCTCTGACATGGTCACTGTGCATCTTTCCTTCGCGAGTCTGCTTCTGCTCTCAATTCATGTTAGTACAACTAAAATGAATAGAGAAAACAAGACGGTGTGTTTCTGACAGGTCTTCCGGCACAGTTCGAAATTCGCCAACTCAACTGTTGTTATCATAGGATACGGGGTAGTGATACAATTAGGTTTACGAAAGTTGACACGCTGACGTGGGATTTTCTCTTTCTTCTTCATAAATGAAATAGGGTATCCAAAAGAAACACTGAGGTGAACAACATTATAATCCATCAACTTCTTAAATCTCTCAACCTCTATAGCATCATGTGTCATCGATTGAGGTCGGTTCAAGGTCAATTCTACTTTGCAACAGGAGGGGAAAACTCAAGAGTTTCATCAGAAAACATCAGAATATTTGTACAATAAAGCTTCCAATGCCCAAAACTTCTAAGGGTGGATATCAATGGTGTCAGGAGAAATTCGACAATCAAATGAGATCGGAGTATGTGCTTCCGTAGCAACATTAATCTTAACAGATTTAAGCGGCGGAGGGTCATCATAATAAAAGTAGAGTAAAACAGATTTGTTAAGAGTCATATTTCAGATACGGTAGTCTATGGTAGCTTTATGAAGAGTCAGCCAATCCATAACCAAAAGACCTCAAAATCAAATATATCCAGAGTAAACGGATTCGTAGGATGAGCACGGTCGCCAAGCCAGACGGATAGTTCATATATCAAGGTTAAGTACATGATTCATTAAAGTGTGGAAATAAATAAGCGGACAATTCAAGGTGTTGGAGTCTTATTTAGCTATTTAGCATAAGTGGCAGGCAGGTTGGATCAGCGTATAATTGTCAAAATGAAGCGTATAGAATATCGGTTATTAGCATCATCATACTCAGTTAACAACTTCATAACGAGACAAAAATTATCATCATATCATTCCAAAAGGAACTAGTTGGCGGCAAGATTCATTATTCAGAAGGGGGAAATAAACTTCCTATTTCCGTGTTTAATAATCACCAGAGTTCTCATAGGAGTAGTAATGGGTTTTGCAAGACAGAGTAGTATCAGATGATACATTTATATCCGGCATGGGAAGTAAATTCATAAAATGTGTCAAACACATTAGGGTTAAATGACCTTTCGGAATAGTCGGAGAAGTATCAAACTATTTATCAAACAGATCGGAATGAAGATCAAAATCAGGTAGGGGAACACTCCCAGAAGATATACTTAAGCGGCTCACTTCCTGGTCTTCGGTTGTTGCTCTTTCTGGTTGCTCACGTCAACTGGTATGAAACCGAAGGACATCTTCGCTTGGCAGCTAGACAATCTCTCGGTATCATGTCAAATCCTACTTCGCAGTCCGGTGAAAACTTGATGGTTCAAACTAGGAATCATCTTCGGAAAACTCAGGGTGTCATTAAATTTTCAAGATAAAGTTCAATCATTGGTGTACCAAAATGGTTTCAAGGAAAACTTCATAACCGTGAAAGTAACACACGAGTCTCCAGAGTAATAGTGCTAGCAAGGAGTTTAACAATGGGTAATAATGGTAGGAAGTTCAAAATTGTTTCAAATGCCAAAGATGAGACATAGGGGGATAGTTGTCAGTATTTTGAGGGTTCAATCAATCTCTTATCAGAATAAAATCAAAGTTAACTATCAAAGGAAGACGCATTAACAAAATAGATCTTACCGTTTCGACTAAGAGGGAAAACATTTTTATACTCGTGGTCAAACACCACAAGACTTCTCATGGGAACAGAGGTGGTTAAGGCTAAATCAATTAATGTCAGAAGATTCATAGATGATTATCAGAAGGAAGAAACAACTAACAGATTGTATCGGGTGTATCATCTTCATGGAAATTATCAGAATGCTCGAAGAGATCAGAATGATTAACAGAAGGTTCAGGGGTTAGAGTCGGAATCTGAAGACAAGGATCAAATAGTGTCAGGAAATTACTATGCAAGTCTCAATGCTTTCAAAGTTTCCAATCTTAGGTAGTGCAAGACATACGTTTTGAATCTCCAAGAGTGATTTCAACAGGCTTTAATCAAAAGAAAAGCATGAATCAGAGTGATGCGGAAGCAATGATACTTAAGCAAATGCCTTATAGTCTACCCATTCCTCAATGGTCAGATTTTAAGTTCCTATAGGGAAATCCTAAAGCAAATTCTTTACAGGTTATCTTATGAGCGCTTATAGTGGGAACTTAGTGGTCCAGACTTCACAGGTCAATGGTAAATGTATTACGAGTCGCAGCCTGTAGCTCTGATACCATAAATTGTAACACCCGGACCCGACAAGGGTAAAGATGTCACAAGAATGGCTCCATATCAGATCAAAACAAGGCATACATCTACAGTAATACAAAATCTCAAAGGTTACAAATGAAATACTGAAACTACGAGGTTACAAATGAGAACTTCCAAAAACACTAATTCTAAAATATGTAATCTTCTAGTCAACTCTAATCCAGGATAGCTACCCAATCTTCTAAGTCCAAAGGTACACTCTCCACTCATTCCCAGCTTCCTACTAAAACCTGCCGCAGGAAAAGAAATGCGGCTGAGCTACGAGAGCTCAGTGAACAGATATAACGGTAACAAGCAGTAGAATAATGAATAATAATAACAGTATGAATAAATCAGAGTTAAGCATCAGTATGTAGTAGCAGTAACGAAAGATAAAGAGTAAAGGTGTAGGAAAACAGTAATCCTCTACGAGCCCAGTATCAGTAATCAGTAACAGTAATCAGTATAATCATGTAGAGGGGAGACCTCTCAGTAATCAGTAAATATGAGGGGATTCCTCAATAATGGGTGGAGTAGCTAGCTCCCAGAGTGTGAAAGACGTGTATCGCACACACCATCAGTCACCAGTAATACAGTAATCAGTAACAGTAACAGTAACAGTAACAGTTCTAGGATGCATCCATACGCCCCAGGTGGCCATAAACCTCCCAACACACCAAATAAAATACAGTCAGGGACGGAACAGGTCATCACTCTCCTGCCCTAGAGTCATGCCATCGGTGCATCAATGACATGGTCATGAAACCCTCATGACTAGTTATGGCTCGTAGTATCAAACTGTGGGTCAGTGGTCAAGTATCAGTATTCAGTATTCAGTTTAGTTTCATAGGTCAATATCCATTTCAGTATATCAGAAAGTTCATATCAGATGGTTCAGTAACAGAAGGGTCAATATCAGTAGGTTCAATATAAGAAAGGTTCAGTATCAGTAGGTCAATGTCAAAGGTTCACAGAAACAAAGAACATGGCAGTGAATCAGAAATCAGAAATGAGACGAAGGCACCTTACTAAAGAAGGGCAGAATATCTGTACCTTATTAGCAGTGCAGAAAATAAACAAGCAAATAAATATTGAACAGATCAAGGCTTCTCCTTCTTCGCACCTAAAGGAGTAGAAGACGGAATTACGAAGGATTCCAATTCAGATTATTACTTTTAGTTTACCTTTCCATTTTAAGTAACTTTCTATTTTTATTAACTTTCCAGATTTAGTAACTTCCCATAATTAGCAGGTTTCCAGAATTAACAGATATTATCATTTCAAATTAGATTTAGCCCTTACTCAGAGACTATAATGGAATAAAGGTATATTTTAACAAGTTACAGAAGTCTAAGGTTATTTATGGCAAGTTCACAAAGTTCAGGGTTTTAATTGTAATTTCATCACTTTCAAGGGTATCAAGTGAAAATACTTCAAGTTACTGATTTAATACACATTTTATTCAGAATGACATCATAATCCCTTTAGTTTCATAATTTTACAGTTTATACCCCTCTAGTTACAATATTTACAAAACAAACCTTATATTTACATAATTTATGATTTAATCCCTCTAATATCCATATTTACCAAACAAGCATATTATTTTACCAAATTTCAGAATGTCACATCAGAGTTTACATATATTACTATTCAGCCCCTCAGATTTCAGAATTTACACAATTAGTCCCTTAAGTTTACAAAACTTATAAATTAAATCATAATTCCATAATAATTACACAATAGGCCCATAAATACTCAAAATTACAAAAAATACTCTTAATATTATTATTTGCTCAAAATCACTTCAAGTTTCCAGAATTTACATCTTTAGTCCCTCTAGTTAAATTAATTTCAATTCGGATTAATAATTATATATAATTACCCATTTAACCTTTTAAATACAAAATTCACATATCAAGCCCTCATTTTATATTTTATACGAAATATACATGGTCCAAAATAACTTACAAAAATATCCCTTGAGTTTTTAAAATTACAAAACACCCCCTTACCTTTTATTTTTAATATCGGTAATACATAAAAATGACCAAAAATATTACAAACCCTAATATCAATTGCCAATCATTACCCCATTGATTACTAACAACCTTAAACCATCATAAATGACCAGATTTCATGGCATAAACCCTAACCCTAGCTCGATTTAGTTAGGGTTTCTTTTATTTCCTTTTTATTTTTTTATTAGCCGATTATACAATAAATTAACAACACAATATTTAGGCCTCCATAATTCCAACCATTATTTTTCTGAGATCATATATATTATATAGAGTCCATATAAAATAGTGCTCATGCCCAGAAAATTCGCATATAATTATTTTGAGTTTTATGGCGTTTTTAAGGTTTAATTTGCAAATAATTCATAGAGCATGCATGGTTCATGTTTATCATTTTATTTGAGACTTATATGATGTAAGAGACGTGAGAAAAATACCAAACCCAATATGGAACGCGTAGAATAGGCTGGACGAATTTTCTTCTCTCGGATTGAATAAAACGACACCAAAATTCCCACGAGCACAAACGCGACCAACAAACCTTGGAATAAATTTTCACAGATCATATACGGTGTAAGGAACTTAGGAAAAATGGAAAACAAATTTTACAAGGGTCGTAGGAATTAAAATGGAATTTTACCTCACTTGTGAACAAAATTCGACAACAAAGAAAAAAGGCCTTTATAATTCGAATGGCTATTTTTCTTGGCTTCCTAGCAATAGATTGAACTCAGAAAAATTATGCTTGGCTCTCCAAAAAGTCGCAAGAATGAATGGTGAATTTTTTGTGTTTTGTGTTTACTCGGCAAAATTATTTATGAAGGAAAAGGTAGAATAAAATTATATAGAGTGAATGATCCGGTCTTAGGGGAGGGTAGGCTTAAGTCTCAGTCCAAATATGATAAGGAAATCAGATTTTGATTTTTAGAGATCATATCCTTATTTATTTGATATTTATCTAACTTTTTAAAACATTTTAAATGTATACCGAAATTATTATATATATAAAATTGGTTTTTAACTTTTGTATGGTATAAAATAATTATTTTTGGACATATAAAATTATTAGAAGTCTTGTCTTAATTTTATTGTAATTTATATGTAGTTTATTTGACATAATTCGGATTTATGTAGCTTAATATAGGTTTTAATTAAATTTTTAAGTTAGTGAGGGCATTTTGGTCATTTGACATGTTATGTGAATTTCAGGTATTACAACTTCTTCCCCACTAACAAAAAAATTTCGTCCTCGAAATTTGCAGAAAGCAGAGAGAAAAGAGAGCAGAAAACGTAACAGAGACATACCAGACTAAAACAAGAATTGAGGTGAAACGAAACAGGAACACAACTGACGGTGAACAGACATATGAAAGATTTGTTTCTCATAACTCGAACTTGCAGATTCCAAAATTGTTTCAGGTCCTCAGAACAGACATAACATACTGAATCCAGATCAGAAGGATAACATACCAAACGTAGTAGATGAAAATCATATTCTCTCGGAAGAGACAAAGAAATACATAGGGTTTTGACGGATATGTGGTTCACAGAAATTGATTAGACAAATCAGATTTTGACGTACAGGAATTAGATTATCGATAACATCAATTTGCATAAGGTTCTACAATGGAACCTAAGATAGTTATCAGAAGTACAGAGGTCAGCAAAACGCGTGACGAGAATCCAGACGTATCAATTCGCATAACGGTGAAAGCAGATTACGCGTATAGGTAGAATGAACTTAAAGTCTCACTAACGCAGAAAATCTCAAACAGTTATCAGAATTTCTAAAGCTCTAAGGCACTTCTCGAGATATCCTATGCCCACAATAAGTGCACGTTATATGATGTAAGTATTATCACGTTGGCCAGACGTCATAATACTGGCATCATATAAATATGCCCTCATGATGGTCATACTTTATCTCAGGTCATGAACAGAACAACTTATCTTAATCCACCTAATCCAACTACAGTCTCAGAGGTCATCAGAATCAACATCATAACTAAGAGGAGAGACGAACTACTCGAAAGAGTTAACGGAACAGGTCTAAAGTATCTATCATAACCAGATACGTCACCAATAGCGTCAATACTTCATCACTCATCAGAATCAACTCAGACAATACCAGAGGTTGCTTCAAAATCCTCATAACAAACCATCGGCCTACATACGCAAAATGAATACATAACGGAATTATTAACAGAGGGTCTAAATCATTCAAAGGATCTTATCATCTGGTTACGGAAATTTAAGTAAGTTAAGTGAAATACGTCATCCATAGTTTCATCCTTCACAGAATCAACTCTTCCAAACGCAAACGTTTGCTTCAGAATTATCATTCCTTCAATACATGATCTTCTTCCAAGTCCATGCTGTCTGTCGTATGATCATAGGGTGTAAAGGAATTATAAACTTGAGTCTGGCCCCTCAAGCCTTCGACACTTCTTCTGGACATTGTGGTGTGGTAACGTGAACCTCTGACATGGTCACTGTGCATCTTTCCTTCGCGAGTCTGCTTCTGCTCTCAATTCATGTTAGTACAACTAAAATGAATAGAGAAAACAAGACGGTGTGTTTTCTGACAGGTCTTCCGGCACAGTTCGAAATTCGCCAACTCAACTGTTGTCATCATAGGATACGGGGTAGTGATACAATTAGGTTTACGATAGTTGACACGCTGACGTGGGATTTTCTCTTTCTTCTTCATAAATGAAATAGGGTATCCAAAAGAAACACTGAGGTGAACAACATTATAATCCATCAACTTCTTAAATCTCTCAACCTCTATAGCATCATGTGTCGTCGATTGAGGTCGGTTCAAGGTCAATTCTACTTTGCAACAGGAGGGGAAAACTCAAGAGTTTCATCAAAAAACATCAGAATATTTGTACAATAAAGCTTCCAATGCCCAAAACTTCTAAGGGTGGATATCAATGGTGTCAGGAGAAATTCGACAATCAAATGAGATCGGAGTATGTGCTTCCGTAGCAACATTAATCTTAACAGATTTAAGCGGCGGAGGGTCATCATAATAAAAGTAGAGTAAAACAGATTTGTTAAGAGTCATATTTCAGATACGGTAGTCTATGGTAGCTTTATGAAGAGTCAGCCAATCCATAACCAAAAGACCTCAAAATCAAATATATCCAGAGTAAACGGATTCGTAGGATGAGCACGGTCGCCCAGCCAGACGGATAGTTCATATATCAAGGTTAAGTACATGATTCATCAGAGTGTGGAAATAAATAAGCGGACAATTCAAGGTGTTGGAGTCTTATTTAGCTATTTAGCATAAGTGGCAGGTAGGTTGGATCAGCGTATAATTGTCAAAATGAAGCGTATAGAATATCGGTTATTAGCATCATCATACTCAGTTAACAACTTCATAACGAGACAAAAATTATCATCATATCATTCCAAAAGGAACTAGTTGGCGGCAAGATTCATTATTCAGAAGGGGGAAATAAACTTCCTATTTCCGTGTTTAATAATCACCAGAGTTCTCATAGGAGTAGTAATGGGTTTTGCAAGACAGAGTAGTATCAGATGATACATTTATATCCGGCATGGGAAGTAAATTCATAAAATGTGTCAAACACATTAGGGTTAAATGACCTTTCGGAATAGTCGGAGAAGTATCAAACTATTTATCAAACAGATCGGAATGAAGATCAAAATCAGGTAGGGGAACACTCCCAGAAGATATACTTAAGCGGCTCACTACCTGGTCTTCGGTTGTTGCTCTTTCTGGTTGCTCACGTCAACTGGTATGATCCGAAGGACATCTTCGCTTGGCAGCTAGACAATCTCTTGGTATCATGTCAAATCCTACTTCGCAGTCCGGTGAAAACTTGATGGTTCAAACTAGGAATCATCTTCGGAAAACTCAGGGTATCATTAAATTTTCAAGATAAAGTTCAATCATTGGTGTACAAAAATGGTTTCAAGGAAAACTTCATAACCGTGAAAGTAACACACGAGTCTCCAGAGTAATAGTGCTAGCAAGGAGTTTAACAATCGGTAATAATGGTAGGAAGTTCAAAATTGTTTCAAATGCCAAAGATGAGACATAGGGGGATAGTTGTCAGTATTTTGAGGGTTCAATCAATCTCTTATCAGAATAAAATCAAAGTTAACTATCAAAGGAAGACGGATCAACAAAACAGATCTTACCGTTTCGACTAAGAGGGAAAACATTTTTATACTCGTGGTCAAACACCACAAGACTTCTCATGGGAACAGAGGTGGTTAAGGCTAAATCAATTAATGTCAGAAGATTCATAGATGATTATCAGAAGGAAGAAACAACTAACAGATTGTATCGGGTGTATCATCTTCATGGAAATTATCAGAATGCTCGAAGAGATCAGAATGATTAACAGAAGGTTCAGGGGTTAGAGTCGGAATCTGAAGACAAGGATCAAATAGTGTCAGGAAATTACTATGCAAGTCTCAATGCTTTCAAAGTTTCCAATCTTAGGTGGTGCAAGACATACGTTTTGAATCTCCAAGAGTGATTTCAACAGGCTTTAATCAAAAGAAAAGCATGAATCAGAGTGATGCGGAAGCAATGATACTTAAGCAAATGCCTTATAGTCTACCCATTCCTCAATGGTCAGATTTTAAGTTCCTATAGGGAAATCCAAAAGCAAATTCTTTACAGGTTATCTTATGAGCGCTTACAGTGGGAACTTAGTGGTCCAGACTTCACAGGTCAAGGGTAAATGTATTACGAGTCGCAGCCTGTAGCTCTGATACCATAAATTGTAACACCCTGACCCGACAAGGGTAAAGATGTCACAAGAATGGCTCCATATCAGATCAAAACAAGGCATACATCTACAGTAATACAAAATCTCAAAGGTTACAAATGAAATACTGAAACTACGAGGTTACAAATGAGAACTTCCAAAAACACTAATTCTAAAATATGTAATCTTCTAGTCAACTCTAATCCAGGATAGCTACCCAATCTTCTAAGTCCAAAGGTACACTCTCCACTCATTCCCAGCTTCCTACTAAAACCTGCCGCAGGAAAAGAAATGCGGCTGAGCTACGAGAGCTCAGTGAACAGATATAACATTAACAAGCAGTAGAATAATGAATAATAATAACAGTATGAATAAATCAGAGTTAAGCATCAGTATGTAGTAGCAGTAACGAAAGATAAAGAGTAAAGGTGTAGGAAAACAGTAATCCTCTACGAGCCCAGTATCAGTAATCAGTAACAGTAATCAGTATAATCATGTAGAGGGGAGACCTCTCAGTAATCAGTAAATATGAGGGAATTCCTCAATAATGGGTGGAGTAGCTAGCTCCCAGAGTGTGAAAGACGTGTATCGCACACACCATCAGTCACCAGTAATACAGTAATCAGTAACAGTAACAGTAACAGTTCTAGGATGCATCCATACGCCTCAGGTGGCCATAAACCTCCCAACACACCAAATAAAATACAGTCAGGGACGGAACAGGTCATCACTCTCCTGCCCTAGAGTCATGCCATCGGTGCATCAATGACATGGTCATGAAACCCTCATGACTAGTTATGGCTCGTAGTATCAAACTGTGGGTCATTGGTCAAGTATCAGTATTCAGTATTCAGTTTAGTTTCATAGGTCAATATCCATTTCAGTATATCATAAAGTTCATATCAGATGGTTCAGTAACAGAAGGGTCAATATCAGTAGGTTGAATATAAGAAAGGTTCAGTATTAGTAGGTCAATGTCAAAGGTTCACAGAAACAAAGAACATGGCAGTAATCAGAAATCAGAAATGAGACGAAGGCACCTTACTAACAAAGGGCAGAATATCTGTACCTTATTAGCAGTGCAGAAAATAAACAAGCAAATAAATATTGAACAGATCAAGGCTTCTCCTTCTTCGCACCTAAAGGAGTAGAAGACGGAATTACGAAGGATTCCAATTCAGATTATTACTTTTAGTTTACCTTTCCATTTTAAGTAACTTTCTATTTTTAGTAACTTTCCAGATTTAGTAACTTCCCATAATTAGCAGGTTTCTAGAATTAACAGATATTATCATTTCAGATTAGATTTAGCCCTTACTCAGAGACTATAATGGAATAAAGGTATATTTTAACAAGTTACAGAAGTCTAAGGTTATTTATGGCAAGTTCACAAAGTTCAGGGTTTTAATTGTAATTTCATCACTTTCAAGGGTATCAAGTGAAAATACTTCAAGTTACTGATTTAATACACATTTTATTCAGAATGACATCATAATCCCTTTAGTTTCATAATTTTACAGTTTATACCCCTCTAGTTACAATATTTACAAAACAAACCTTATATTTACATAATTTATGATTTAATCCCTCTAATATCCATATTTACCAAACAAGCATATTATTTTACCAAATTTCAGAATGTCACATCAGAGTTTACATATATTACTATTCAGCCCCTCAGATTTCAGAATTTACACAATTAGTTCCTTAAGTTTACAAAACTTATAAATTAAATCATAATTCCATAATAATTACACAATAGGCCCATAAATACTCAAAATTACACAAAATACTCTTAATATTATTATTTGCTCAAAATCACTTCAAGTTTCCAGAATTTACATCTTTAGTCCCTCTAGTTAAATTAATTTCAATTCGGATTAATAATTATATATAATTACCCATTTAACCTTTTAAATACAAAATTCACATATCAAGCCCTCATTTTATATTTTATACGAAATATACATGGTCAAAAATAACTTACAAAAATATCCCTTGAGTTTTTAAAATTACAAAACACCCCCTTACCTTTTATTTTTAATATCGGTAATACATAAAAATGACCAAAAATATTACAAACCCTAATATCAATTGCCAATCATTACCCCATTGATTACTAACAACCTTAAACCATCATAAATGACCAGATTTCATGGCATAAACCCTAACCCTAGCTCGATTTAGTTAGGGTTTCTTTTATTTCCTTTTTATTTTTTTATTAGCCGATTATACAATAAATTAACAACACAATATTTAGGCCTCCATAATTCCAACCATTATTTTTCTGAGATCATATATATTATATAGAGTCCATATAAAATAGTGCTCATGCCCAGAAAATTCGCATATAATTATTTAGAGTTTTATGGCATTTTTAAGGTTTAATTTGCAAATAATTCATAGAGCATGCATGGTTCGTGTTTATCATTTTATTTGAGACTTATATGATGTAAGAGACGTGAGAAAAATACCAAACCCAATATGGAACGCGTAGAATAGGCTGGACGAATTTTCTTCTCTCGGATTGAATAAAACGACACCAAAATTCCCACGAGCACAAACGCGACCAAAAAAACTTGGAATAAATTTTCACAGATCATATAAGATGTAAGGAACTTATTAAAAATGAAAAAAAATTTTACAAGGGTCGTAGGAATTAAAATGGAATTTTACCTCACTTGTGTACAAAATTCGACAACAAAGAAAAAAAGGCCTTTATAATTCGAATGGCTATTTTTCTTGGCTTCCTAGCAATAGATTGAACTCAGAAAAATTATGCTTGGCTCTCCAGAAAGTCGCAAGAATGAATGGTGAATTTTTTGTGTTTTGTGTTTACTTGGCAAAATTATTTAGGAAGGAAAAGGTAGAATAAAATTATATAGAGTGTATAATCCGGTCTTAGGGGAGGGTAGGCTTAAGTCTCGGTCCAAATATGATAAGGAAATCAGATTTTGATTTTTATAGATCATATCCTTATTTATTTGATATTTATCTAACTTTTTAAAACATTTTAAATGTATACTGAAATTATTATATATATAAAATCGGTTTTTAACTTTTGTATGGTATAAAATAATTATTTTTGGACATATAAAATTATTAGAAGTCTTGTCTTAATTTTATTGTAATTTATATGTAGTTTATTTGACATAATTCGGATTTATGTAGCTTAATATAGGTTTTAATTAAAATTTTAAGTTAGTGAGGGCATTTTGGTCATTTGACATGTTATGTGAATTTCAGGTATTACACCTATTGTTTTCAAGTGTGTTTTTCTTAGCATCCTCTAGGTTGTGATTTTGAACACTGTTTTTATGTCTAACATGTTTCTTTGGTGTCACTAATGACACACGCTTTGAACTAATCCTAGAAGAGCTTGAGGCACTCATGTGATGAGGTTTTGCAAACGTACATTCCTTTTTCTTAGGTCTAGATTATGAAGTGACTGGTTTTGACAAAACTTATTTCGAATCAACTTGGGAGGCAAACCGTGGTTTTAAGGATTTTGGTCGCTCAGATCTAAACGCAGTTGGTTGTCTAACAACTGATTAGTTTCTAAGTGGTGGTTTCCCCAAGATTGATGGTTTTGCAAACTTAGTGTTCACACCTTTTTCATTCAATTTTCTCAACTCGTTTTTCAATGCTGCAATTGCAAAACCCTTTTCCTGAAGTTGAGCTTTGAATTCATCGTTTTTGACAATCAAAGAGGTTGTTTGCTCTATAGTCTTAGTTTTCGCTTCTTTGATTGAGTTACACAGTTCATTGCAATGAATTTTCAAAGTCTCATTTTCATACAGTAATTCAGCCACTTTATGTTCTAGTTCAGCATTTTTTGTTGCATTATCATCATTATCATGTTTAGCCTTAACTTCATTACACATATCACGCATCTCAGCAATACATTTTTTCAGGTTGATGATCGTTAAGTTTTGGCTTCTAGCTGAGCTTTCAAATCGTTTATTATAAAAAATTCACGGAATTCAGGAAATTCCGGATTCCTACATGGTTGGTTAGTTTGAAGACTTTCTTCCTTTTGTTGCATTGAGATTTCAAGTGAAATACAATGTTTTTCGAGTTGTAAAAATCTGTTTGAAAGTTCATCATAAACTTCTTTTTTAACCATATCATTTGATTTGAAAACCTCAGCAGTAAGCAAAGAACTTGACGTATCATCATGTTCAGCATCCTGATCAATTTCTCCCCCCTTATGACTCATATTTGTTGAATCAGAGGTGATATTGCTATCAGTCTTTTCCAACAGATTTGTGTCATAAGTAGGTTTAATTTGATCAGTGTGTTGAACAGTTACATGTATCTCAGCAAATGGCTCTTGGTCATTTACTGGTCTGATATCAGCATCCACAACATGTGTGATATGAGTCACATAACTGCTGCTTGCATCATGCTTGTCTGATTCTGTTCCATTTCCCACATGTTGAGCCCTTTCATTAATGAACCCCGTAACATTACTCATAAGTTGAAGTAATGTCCTTCTGAACATGTCAACCTCAGTTCCAGTGTAATTAGCAAAACACTTTTTCGCCATTTGACTATCATCATCATAATCTTTAGTGTATTGCGAATCAATGAACACTTGAAATTGGTTGTTAATCACACCCAAAGCAGCCATGGATCTATCTTCAGAAAAATCTCCTTTATCAAGTTGATCCAAATACAGAATCATCTTGACTGTGAAAGTCTGAACATCTTGACCAAAGAGTGATGCGAATGCACGCCTGTATCCTCCCAAGTATCCGGGCTGTTCGAAGAGAACCTTGATATGTGAATGAAGTAATCAAAAACATTCAATGCAACTTTCCTTTGCATTAGGCACCATTAGTGACTGAAGAAGCTCTCTCTCTCTTGTGAATTCGAGCACGAAGATTCCACATTAGTATTATCAACATCACCCACGTTTATTTGTTGTACAGAATTGGAAACCTTTTGTTTATCATATGTGTCGTACAACTTGAGTACCTCAGATATGAAGGAATCTGAAGTAGTAGACATGATGTAAACGTGCAAGGGATTTTACAATTCTATGATTTAAATCGAGAAATAAATTCTTTCGCGGGATTTTACAAAAATCAAGAATGAACCGTGAAATGATAATGATAAATAGAGTATGTTGAGAGTGAAGATGGATTATTAGATTTCGTGAGTTGTTGTATGATTTTGGTTCAAAGGGTTTAAGAGAATCCAAAATAACCACAGTAGTTAAATCCAATAAGCTAACAAAATCTCAACCCAAAATAATTTTCAATCTCGGCTTCTTGAAGCACAATCAAAAACCGTGATCCAAAAATTATACCAAAATACTTTACCAAACAATGCCCACACAATTTGTACTTGTGATAACAACCCAATAATATTCACCCTAAATAAAAATTAAACTAACAAAAAATTCGTCCTTGAGTAAATGCAGCATAATATCAGCCCAAGAAACCCAATCAATTCGACCTTGTGATAACTGTCTAATCCAAAAGAAAAATAGGCCCAATGATACCACTTGCCACCAGCCCACTTTCTAATCCACACAACCCAAATTATTTTCGGTATGAATCACACCACTTAATCCCAACTTAATCAAACCCTAAAAATAACAACGCCTCTTTACTCTCCTCACAATCAACAATAAGCAGCCACCAACCTAACACAACCCTAATCTTACTCTATCAAACAAATGCAGTCACAGAAAAATAACCTCCCACCTACCCTTTCTTCTCCACTCAAGCACGATCAAATCACGTTTTGATCTAACACAACCCTATACCTGCGTTTCTAGCTTAATCCGAATCAAGAATACGTTTAAAGTCTTCAAGATCCTAGAATGGGTCTCGGGTAAGGTTCTTGTTTTCAGTTTATTTCAGACTGAAAAGAGGGAACACCATTGTTTTTGTTCTTTCTTACTTTTTACGAAAAAAAACTGAGATTCTTTCCTTTTCGATTGAAGAACGTGATGGTACGATGCAGAAGAAAACGTGTCCAAAGAGTCTAGAGGTCGAGTGATTGTTATTGTTGAGACACTGAGATAATGTAGGTTAGATGTTAGGTTGATATTGATTTTGAAAAAAATTTGTGGTTGTAATTAAGTTTCTCTTTTAAAAGGATTAGGAACTGTGGATTTGTTTGGTTGTAATTGGTTTTTTGTAAGTTTCAAACAAATACCATTTGTTGTTTTGTTTAACTAATTGTTGTTTAATTGTTGCTCCATTGTTGTTGTGGATTTGTAAATAATCTTTTGAGTTGAACTTGATTAATTAGTGGTTTGTTAAGCTTTAGTGGTTGTTGTTTTGCCACGAACTAGGGAAGTCTTGTAAACCGCTAGATCACAAAACCGCTAGAACACTGAATCAGACCACGCAAGCCGCTAGATCACAAAACCAAACCGCTAGATCACAAAACCGCTACACTGAAAGACCAAACCGCTACTGCAAAGTGACAAACCGCTACAGTCAAACGACAATCAAACCGCAACTGGTAAAGTCACTTTCACTCAATTTGTCTTCTTTCCAGTTTTAGTTAAGCTCCAAACTACAGTTTCACTTCTTGCCAAACCGCTACTCTTAAATACCAGTCAAGGCACAAAAGTAAAGAGACAAACCTTTACATATAGAATGGTTACTTTCAAGTGTTTTGTCACTTTCCGGTTTTAGTTAAAGTCCAAACCGCTGGTATGAATAGCTTCTTTGACAAACCGCTACCAAGAAGTCTAAGAACAGTTTCTATTGACAAACCGCTGCCAAGAATTTTTCACCAAGAAGCAGTTAAGACCACAAGTTACAAACCCGTTCTGAGAACTTACCAGTTACTAGTTCAGACTAAAAAGAAATGAATCCGTAAACCACTACCAAGAATAGTGGAAACGTGAACTTTGAGATGCACACGGAAAGAAAAAAAACTTGTGATGTTTTCACTTCTTGGGTATTATATCACTCCTCGAATTAAGTTAGCTTCAAATAAGCCATGAAACAACAAGAAAGAAAGGAACAAGAACAACTTGAAACATAAAAAAAAGTTAAAAACAAGAAGTAGAAAACACAACTTCTGTTCGAACAACTTGAAACACAAACAACAAGTGAGTGAACCCAAAACAAAAGTAACCCAAAGAGAATGTTACTGTTAAGGCCCAAAAATTTGTAAATAAAAATGTTAATAACAACAGTGATGCGGTGCGTGTATTGCTCTAATTATATATCCACGATATGTCGTTGTGGTTTTAGCAGTATTCAAGTTTTAAATTTATATTTAGCCGACTTATCAATAAAACACACACACACTTAATGAGCAGTGTACCCGGTCAGTATGAATATAATGGTAAGTAGAGTGTCGATCACTAAGAGTGGAACGTATTATCTAGTTATTCTAATCAGTATTTTAATATCTTAAGTTAGCTATACAACCTAATCTAACGCAAGGGGGTTCAACCTGAGAGACTGGCACGGTTTGGTTGTGAATAAATATAAACTAAACTAATAAGCACGAATCAGCGAATAGCACACACGTACACAGATAAATAGTTGAGACAATAAGAAGACCTGTCCTGATAGTTAAGTAGCTTGTCACTTGTTTTATTGCTAGCTTTATATGAAGTGTATAGTTCGATGCAACGCACCGAGATTAAGTCCTTTCTCGTTGGTTCTAATCTTATCGGCGAGTAAACCCTTAATGATTACTTATGACTATCCTGTTTATCTTTCTTCCTACTTTTCTACAGACGATAGAATGCATAGGCGATCTAATAAATAGGCGAGGAAGGGGCATGGCGACCCAAGCAATGCTCAGCTAGACACAGAGGTTATCAATGCACTAATAAAAGTCACCAAAGACATCAACATATAAACTTTAATTAATGGGAAAGCAATTTTAAGGGGAGTTGAAGTGAATGATAACATAACACAAGCCCATCAATCCTGATCAATTACAGTGTACTAATACAATAAAACAAAACTACTTAATGAATTAAATACATGCAGGACCTTCTTACAGCTCTTGTATCTTCGTTCAAGGTGTGTCTTGTGTTGCTACTTCGTCTGAATTCGGCTTAGGGTTTCTGTGGTCTTCGGTCTTCTAAAACTGTCCAACCCCGAAATTCGTCTGACTTTGGGGTATTTATAGTTTCTGTCTGAGGGCTAGATGCGGCGCATAGGATAAGTAGATGCGGCGCATTGACTTAACTTCGCGTGGGGTCCAAGATTAATATATTCAGGAATATTCGTACACCGCCAGAAGATGCGGCGTAACTCCATTTCTAGATGCGGCGCATGTCCTTTCTGTCTTGGATCGTAACTTGTGAAATCTTGATAGTGATGCGCCGTATATAATAAGTAAGATGCGGCGTATCTGGAGCAGAATGATCTTGATCTTGTACATTTCAGTAGACTCTTAACTTCTTGCATGATTTGCTCCATAATTAGTCCAAAATCGCCAAGTTTCACGTAATACTTGTTTTTACCTGAGAATTACAAAAGTAAACATTAACGTATCAATTCTCACAGATAATATAATAAAACAAGTCAAATAAATAGGATAAATGATGGTAATAAAATGTACTTATTTGAGTTCATCAAATATCCCCCCACTTGAACTTTACTTGTCCCCAAGTAAACCTTAGAATTAATCTTATGAAAATGTATCCTAAAAGATGTTAGGATTTATTTTTATATTTAAGCATGTATTCATTTTGTCATAATCACACAACCAAACACTTAACGAATTAGAAGTAAAATAAAATAATTTGATAAAAGCAAATCTAATCGTTTAACTGTCTAGTCGTGACGAATATTCTATCATAAGCTTGGCAAGTATACGCATCTCCCCCACTAAAGCCAAGGAATAACAAGTCTAAAGCGGTAAAAAGGGTTTGTTGGTTAAGGGTTAATCATTCTTCTTAATCTCTATCAATCTCAAATTCCAGAAAAGGCGACAAAATCACAAATACATGATCGAATCCACGAACACGATACTTGCTGTTGGGTCTAAAAGATGCTGCTGATTTGAGAAACATAACTCTGCTGAATAGTTATGTGACTCTGCTGATTAGTGCAATGACTCTGCTGTTTTATGACTCTGCTGGTTTGGGATAATAGGCATAGTGTAACTCTGTTGCTAGCTTACGAAGACTCTGCTGCTAGAAGATTTACTCTGCTGCTTAGTAAATATGTATAGTATGTTAAGGATAAGTATAGAAGAGATATGTAAGATATTTTTCTTGTATAGAAAGTCTTGTAAACCGACTAGGACTCCTTACGCTATAAAAGGAGGTTCTAGGGTTAGGGTTAGAAATTGATTATCTTAGCATACGTATCTTTATTGTTTACACTTCAAGGTTTCTTGTAACCCTATTACTGTCGAGCAATCGTATTAATATTGAAGTGTTGTTTGATAATTCGTTTGTGTTTATTCTTCTTAAGATCAAGTATTAGTTTCCGCATAATATTTGATATATAACTCAAGATCAGTTTCTATACCGATTACTTTAGATTTATCTAAGGTAATTAATAAGATCGTGAAGCTCAACTGGGATCAACAAGTGGTATCAGAGGTTGTGATCTAGAAACTGGTACCAAGAAGAATTACTGAATACAAGTTTTGCTAATCATCAAAGTAAGCAATGGATTCCGACTCTACACACATGATTACTGCATCAAGGGTCCCCATGCTCAAGACTGGAGAGTATGAGATCTGGAAGATGAGGATTCAATAATACATAAGAATGGTTGATTACTCACTTTGGGAAGTTGTTCTTCATGGCGATAGTGTGCAAACCAAGACTGCTACTGGATCAGTCTTGACTCTCAAGACAAGTGAGGAGAAAGCACAAAGAAGATTGGAGGTTAAGGCTCACAGTATTCTCATGATGGGAATACCTAATGATTATCAATTGAGCTTTAATCATATTGAGTCTGCTAAGGAGTTATGGGAGGCAATTGAACTTCGATTTGGTGGGAATGAAGCTACCAAGAAATCAAGAAAGAATCTACTGAAGCATCAGTTTGAAACTTTCACTGCTTTAAGTTCTGAGAGCATTGAGGGAACTTATGATCGACTTCATAAGCTAACCAGTCAGATGGCTCTTTTGAAGATTGAGCCATCTCAAGAAGATGTCAATCTAAAGTTTCTGAGAAGTCTATCTTCTGAATGGAACACTCATACAGTGGTTTGGAGACATAAGGAAGATTTTGATACTATGACATTGGATGATCTGTATAACACTTTGAAGGTGTATGAATCTGAAGTTAAAGGATTGTCAAGCTCATCTTCTACCACAAATAATCTTGCTTTTGTTTCCTCAAACAGCAAGAATACTGGTAGACATCAAGAACAGCACTCTGCTGCTGGTGCTTTTGCTCCTGCTGTTGGTTCACATGTCTCTGCTGCTGACTCTGCTAACACCAACACCATCAGTGATGCTGCAATTTGTGCTTATTTGGCTGAACTTACTACAAGTACTTCAGTCATGCCTCAAGATCTGGATGAACTTGATCCTGATGATGTTGAAGAGATTGATATGCAATGGCAGTTTGCAATGTTAAAAATGAGGGCAAGAAGGTTTCTTAAGCGAACTGGAAAAGAGATGAAATTCAGAAGGAACAAGAGTGTGGGATTTGACAAGTCAAAGGCTGAATGTTTTAACTGTAGAAAGAAGGGACACTTTGCAAGAGAATGCAAAGCACCAAAAAGAAGCAATGAGAATTTCAAGAAGTCTGCTGATGAAGAGCCAAATTCTACTACTGCAATGGTATCATGTGATGGGTTAGGTGATTATGATTGGAGTGATCTTGCTGAGGATGGTCCAAATTGTGCATTGATAGCTGAAGAGGAACCTGAAGTACAGCATTTTGCTCTCATGGCCTATTCTTCTTCTGGATCAGACTCTGAGGTATCCAATGAATCATCTTGTTCTTTTAAATCATGTTCTGATACAATTGAGATACTTAAGTCTAGCAATGGAAACCTTAAAATGGAAAATGAAACAGTTAAGCTAGATAATCTTAGTTATGCATATGGTTTAAAGAACTTAGAAGAAAAGCTAGAATTTTATAAAAAGGCTGAAATTGAATACCTTGATCAGATCACTATCCTGAAAAATGAAATTATCAAGAAAGATGATGAGATTAAGGTTCTTATGGAAAAAGTAGAAGAGGCTGAACAGACTAGAGATTTAGCTAAGAGTGAGACTGAAAAACATGTTGTTAGGGTGGAAAAACAACAATTTGCTACTGACATACTCAGTAAACCAATAGGTAGACACTTTGCAGACTCAGAAAGTGGTCTAGTATATAATGCTGTTGCTCACCCTAAGAAACTTAGTGCCAATGCCCCTCCTACTAGGACACTGACTTTCATATCTGAGTCTGAGGCTAAAACTGTAGGTGAAACTAGTAAACCTGTAGTTGAAACTAGTGAAAAAGAATTAGAGTCACCTAAGGTTGAGGTAAAGAAGTATGAACAACCACCCCTGATTGAAGATTGGGAGTCTGACAGTGATGATGATGTAGTGGAATCTGATTCAACCACTAAGAACAAAAAGGAAGAAATTCCTACTGTTGTTGAATCAAAAGTACCTAGGGCTAAAAAGGTTGAGTTTGTTAAGCCTAGGTTTGGTAAAGGTATCTCTAGGAAGATGGCTGAGTATGAAAACACACATAGAGTATATCCTAAAAGAACAAATAACTTGCCTAGGGGAAACCAGAGAAATTGGAACAACCTAGTTTCACAAAAATTAGGTACTGATTTTCAATTACTTAAGAAGGCATGTTATTGTTGTGGTAGTTTTGAACATCTGCAAGATGAGTGCTATAAGAAACCAGCTTGGAACCAGTACACAAGAGTGAACCATAGAAACTTTGCTAGAAAGACTCACCCTCACCCCAAAAGAAACATGGTTCCTAGGGAAGTTTTGATGAGAGATGGTACTTCTAGAGTTATCTCTCCTGTTGCACCAACAGTGCCCATAAAGAAGGATATAATTGATTCTGCTGTTAAGGCAAACTCTGCTGTTAAGGCAGACTCTGCTGTTTTGCCTAAAGTTGTTACTGATACTGTTGTGGGCAATCATTTTTATGCTGTTAAAGCCTCAGCTTGCTGGGTCTGGAAACCTAAAGTTAAAGTTTTGGATCATGTTCTCAGACACAGCAGTGCACCAATGCAGTTGAAGAAATTTGACTACTTTGATGCACAAGGTAGATCCAAGTCAGTAATGGCTTGGGTCCCAAAGAGAAACTAATTCTCTTACTTTTTGTGCAGGGCAATCTACAAAAGGAGCTAAAGGATAAATGCATTTTTGATAGTGGATGCTCTTCACACATGACTGGAGACCAAAGCAATTTGGAGAACTTTGAAGCTTTGGATGGGGGATATGTTGCCTTTGGGAATGATCCCAAAGGAGGTAAAATTGTTGGAAAAGGCATAATCAGAACTGGAAAATTGGATTTTGAAAAAGTGAATTTGGTGAATGGTTTAAAGTTCAATCTTTTTAGTGTCTCACAAATGTGTGACAGAAAGAATTTTGTTCTTTTTACAGACACTGAATGTCTTGTCTTATCTCCTGACTATATGATACCTGATGATAAATTAGTACTTCTTAAAGTCCCTAGAAACGACAACATATACAGTGTGGACATAAAGAACATTATTCCCAAAAGAGATTTAACTTGTCTGTTTGCCAAAGCCACTATTGATGAATCCAAACTATGGCACAGAAGGCTTGGACATCTGAACTACAAGGCTATCAACAAGTTGGTGAAAGGGAACTTGGTCAGAGGATTACCTTCAAAGTTTTTTGAGAATCCTGAAGTATGTGTTGCTTGTCAGATGGGAAAGCAACATAGAGCATCTTGTAAGTCCAAATTGGTGAATTCTATAACTGAACCCTTGTTTATGTTACACATGGACCTATTTGGACCCACTTATGTGAATAGTTTGAACAAAAAGATGTATGGCTTAGTGGTCACTGATGATTTTAGTAGATTTACTTGGGTATTCTTTTTAGCAACTAAGAATGAAACACCAGGCATTCTTAAGGCTTTCATAACAAGGATAGAAAACCTATTTAATCACAAGGTTAAGATCATCAGATGTGACAATGGAACTGAATTTAAGAATCAAGTGATTAATCAGTTCTGTGAGGAAAAAGGGATAACTAGACAATTTAGTGTGGCTAGAACTCCTCAGCAAAATGGTGTGGCTGAGAGGAGGAATAGAACATTGATTGAAGCTGCTAGGACAATGTTGTCAGAGTCTAAGTTACCCACTATCTTTTGGGCTGAAGCAGTCAACACTGCTTGTTATGTGCAAAATAGAACTAAGATAGTTAAACCTCACAATAAGACCCCTTATGAGTTATTGCATGGTAGGAAACCACTGATTGATTTCTTTAGACCATTTGGGTGTCCTGTCACTATCTTAAACACCATTAACCATTTAGGCAAGTTTAGTGAGAAAGCAGACATAGGTTACTTTGTTGGATACTCTACTGAAAGTAAGGCTTTTAGGGTTTTTAATCAAAGGACTGGGCATGTGGTGGAAAATTTGCATGTTAGAATTAGAGAAACCACACCTAATGTTGAAGGAAAGGGTCCTGAGTGGATGTTTGATATTGATTCTTTAACCAAAAGTATGAATTATCAACCAGTCATTGCAGGTACTACTAACATGTCTGCAGGTACACAAACTAACCCCAATGCAGGTACACAAGCAAAGAAGGATGGATCTGCAGAGGAGTTTGTTTTGATTGAAAGGAGCATTTTTGATCAGTACTTCTCTCCAACAGATAAAGAGAAAAAGAGTTCAGATGGTGATGCTGTTCATAAGGAAGTTCCAAAGGTTAATGTAGAAGGTGTTGATGAACCTTCTCATGATGACAAGAATGATGATAAGGAAAGGAATAAAGAGTCAGAAGTTGATGGACAACAAGGGAATATACATAGCAGCAGTTCTCTCAACTCTGCTGCCAGGCCAAAACACTCTGCTGATAAGCCAAAACACTCTACTGTTAGGCCCAAACACTCTGTTGTTAGGTTTGGTAACTCTGCTGCTATGCCAAAGGACTCTACTGATAAAAATGGTGATTCTGATGATGATTCTTCTGATGAGATGCCCGAATTAGAAGAAGTGTATGTGGATACTGATGATGAAGTTGTTGATGTTTTTAGTGCTGAAGCTGATTTATCAAACTTGGAGACTGATATACCTATTAGTCCCACTCCAACAACCAGAATCCACAGGAATCATCCAAAGGAGCAGATAATTGGTGATGTTCACTCTGCTGTTCAGACTAGAAGTAAATCAAAAGGGTTGAGGGATTTGCTTGATCAGGGATTGTTTGCTCAAACACTTAAGAAGAGAAATAGCCACAAGGATTTACAAAATTGCATGTTTGCCTGTTTCTTATCTCAAGAAGAACCCAAAACCATTCACAAGGCTATGAAAGATGAAAGTTGGGTTGAAGCTATGCAAGAGGAGTTGCTGCAGTTCAAGCTTCAAAAAGTCTGGACATTGGTGGATTTGCCTAATGGACAAAGAGCAATTGGTACTAAATGGGTGTTCAGATGCAAAAGAGATGAGAGAGGTATTGTTATCAGAAACAAGGCTAGATTGGTGGCTCAGGGATACACTCAGGAAGAAGGAATAGACTATGATGAGGTATTTGCCCCAGTTGGAAGACTGGAGGCTATCATAATTTTCTTGGCATATGCCTCATACAAGAATTTTCCTGTGTATCAAATGGATGTGAAAAGTGCTTTCTTGTATGGAAAGATTCCTGAACCAGTTTATGTGATGCAACCGCCTGGATTTGAAGATCCTAAGTATCCTGATAGGGTCTACAAGGTGAAGAAGGCACTATATGGACTACACCAAGCTCCTAGAGCTTGGTATGACACCTTATCCACATATTTGTTGAATAATGGTTTTAGTAGAGGAACCATTGATAAAACATTGTTCATTAAGAAAGACAAAAAGGATATTCTACTTGTTCAGGTTTATGTAGATGATATCATTTTTGGGTCTACAAATAAGGTGTTATGTGAAGGATTTGAGAAGCTTATGCACAGCAGGTTTGAGATGAGTTCTATGGGAAAACTGACTTTCTTTTTAGGGCTTCAAGTCAAGCAGATGTCAGATGGAATTTTTATTAGCCAAGACAAGTATATGGCTGATATGTTGAAGAAATTTGGTTTCAAAGATGTGAAGGCAGCAAAGACACCCATGGATAAAAATAAACCTTTGCTCAAGGATGAAGATGGGGTAGAGGTTGATGTACATTTGTATAGATCAATGATTGGTTCATTGATGTATCTGACTGCTTCAAGGCCAGATATCATGTTTTCTGTGTGTGCTTGTGCTAGATTTCAAGTGTCCCCAAAAGTTTCACACTTGGAAGTAGTCAAAAGAATTTTTAGGTACCTAAAGGGTCAACCTAAATTGGGTCTTTGGTATCCTAATAATTCACCATTTGACTTCATAGCATACTCAGATAGTGACTATGCTGGAGCTACTATGGATTGAAAGTCAACCACTGGAGGCTGTCAGTACCTTGGACATAGGCTGATCTCTTGGCAATGTAAGAAACAAACAGTGGTAGCTAATTCGACAACTGAAGCAGAATATGTTGCTGCTTCTAGCTGCTGTGATCAGGTGCTATGGATTCAGAACCAATTGCTGGATTATGGGTACAATTTCATGAACACAAAAATTTTCATTGACAACAACAGCACAATTTGTATTATCAAAAATACTGTTTTTCATTCTAAAACAAAACACATAGAGATAAGACATCATTTTATTAGAGATTGTTATGAGAAAAAGTTAATTCAAGTGGTTAAAATACATACTGACAACAATGTTGCTGATTTACTTACAAAATGTTTTGATATAAGTAGATTTCAATTTCTAGTTGCTAGTATTGGCATGATCAATCTTTAATCTTTTAACCATCTTATCTCTGTATGTTTTTGTAATCTTTTGTAAGGATTTGTGCTGTTTGTTAAGTCAACACTTGCTGTTTGCTGTTTAGTGGTCTGCTGCTATGCTACTCTGCTGTTATTTTTGGATATTCTTGCTTGTGTTTGTGGTTTTTCTACTAACCTTTTGCAGATATACATGAACACATAATCAAGTAAAGCAAGGAAATTTAAACATTCATTGATAACTAAAGCAAAGTACAAGTTGGAGTTTTCTTACAACCATTGATCAAAAGAGTTCAAAAGACAACAAGAACCATGGATTTACAACCTAAAACACCTATTCCACATCAAACTTTATCCTTCCCCTTTCCTACAAAGTCCGACATCATCTTGCTGCGTGGGCCTCTAGTACCCATTGCTGCTGATACTCTTGGACATGGAAGAGCGAGTATGACTGGTCGTGGTGGTGGATTCTGCTGATGGCTGGTCGAAGGAGTTTGTTTCTTCATTGGCTTTTTCTTAGGCACAGGGACTTTCTTCTCCTCTGTTTGTGGTTGTGGTTGTGGTGGATTGAAACTCTTTGCAAAAGCGGCCGCAGCATTCTCCATTTGCTTTTGAAGCTCAGCGGTCAACGGATATTGTGGAGGAATGATTTCCCAGGCACCTTGGTAGTAGGTCATTGATTTAGGCCATTTTGCTGTTTCATCATCATCAGAATCTTCGAAGGAGGATGGTGTTGAAGGAAGTGGATCAGAATATTCATCTTCTGCGATCGCCTTACCTTTGTTTTGTGCTAAGGATGAAGTTGGTGGAAAATAGTTTGACCATCCTTGTGAGTCATCGGATGAGGAATCTGAGGATATTTCGATGATTGGAGTTTTGGAAGAACTCATAGTTGGATTGTTATTGGAATTAGGGTTTGTGAATTGGGGTTTTGCTAAAGAAATTAAGGGATTTATGGACTTCAATGTGGGGTTGGTATTGTATTTAAGGGAGTGATTTTGAAGATTTTGGGAATGTTGACTTTTGGTCAACACTTTCATAACTCTGCTGATGAGTTTGAAAGTTGAAGGGTCAAACTGAAACTTTTGGCACGTTCTTAAACCTAATTAGATCAAAACGGTATCATTCACCAATTTAATCTCATTACATTTTAATTGCTCAAAATTACATTCGACTTTCACCCAAGAATAATAATTCATATCATTTCACCGAAAACCCCCAAATCAAATGGCTCGAAGAACGTTTCCGGATGAACACAATCAGATAGCTTTTCTTAGTAAAGTTACTGCAGCTGATGGATTTCATGAGGTTATGGATTTTCTGAGTTCGTCTAGATTAAGGTATGCGTTAACAGTTGCTCCTACCATTTATAAATCTCATATGCAACAATTTTGGTCAACTGTTAAGTTGGATATACTAGATGGTGAGGAAAGATTGATAGGTAGTGTAGATGGGGAGAATATTGTAGTTAGTGAAACAACCATTAAAAGAAGTCTTCGCTTATCAGGCATACCTACACCCCCTACTCTTACCCCAGAAATTGTTTTGACTGAGCTTGAGAACATAGGATATGAGAGACCTGAGGCTGGTGGAACATTTTTAAAAGGTCATCTTTGTCCCCATTGGAAGTTCTTATTGCATACTCTACAACACTGCTTGTTTCCCAAAGTAGGTGGATGGAGTGAATTTAGTGCTTCTCAAGCTATGGCTTTAGTGTGTTTGGCAACAGGGCAACCCTTTGATTTTTCTTCTATGATTTTTGAGGGTATGAAGAAGTTTATTAAGAAGAAATTTTATTTTATCCAAGGTTTCTACAACTTATTATAAATAGACAGCTAAGGTAACCATTGAGGCATACAAATATTGAGCCCTGTAGTAGAATGGCAATCAAGATGTTTGCATTTTTAAAGAAGAATGGAAAAGGTTTTTCTGGTGCTATAACTCCCCTAACTGAGCACATCTTGAATATAGTGGCTGCAGTTAATGAGGATGAAGAAGCTGGAACACCCACAGCTTCCCATCACACATCCTCATCAACAAGTTTGAATGTATCAGTATCACATGAACCCCAACCTACCCAATCACCTAGGACTTCACTTCATGAGGACATTGTGCAACCTCAGGCCAATGTTAGTATGGATGCAGATGAGGCTGGTACAGGTGATGGAGGTACCATGATGGAAGAGGCTGGCACTACTGTTTCCAACTTAGTAGTTGAACAGGACAGTGCTAACATAATTAAGACCTCAACCATGGCAACATCTTTTGTAGAAGGTTCTCAGGAACTTAATACAACTGATGGTAACCCCAGCCAAATGGCTTCTATGGGGGGCTCAGATGTTCAACCTAGGGTTGAGACTGAGTTTGTGTCCCAAGATTCACCTCTCGGAGAAGTTAACACATCTCGAAGTGATGAGGACAGAGATGAAACTATTGAATTGATGGACACTGATGTACATATTGACATTGCCCATGATACACCTCTCGGACCAGGTCACACAGGTCGAAGTGTTGAGGCTAGCATTGAACTTGAAAAAGAGGATTTGACGGTTAAAACACCAGTACATAATGCCAATTCCAATGATCAACCTCTCGGGTCAGGTTACACAGACCGAAGTTGTGAGGATATCATGAAACAATTTAAGGAATTGATGGATAAATGTACAAAATTGTCACAGGAGGTTCTTGGACTAAGAAAGGAGTTGTCTACAGTCAAAGCTTCTCAAGGTGCTGAAATAAGAAGGCTTAAGCTCAGGGTTACTCATCTTGAGGGGAGGCTAAAGAAGAGTTCCAAACCAAGTTTGGAAGAGGATGCTTCCAAACAGGGGAGGAATGATCAGGAGGCTGTAGTGAATGCTCAGGATCAGGAAGTTGTAATAGGTTCAGGGGAGGTTCTCAAGAAATCAGATGAAAATGTTGGTGATAAGAGTGAAAAAGTTGTTGACTCTGCTGGAGCAGAACACTCTGCTGATGGGATAAAGGTTTCTGCTGTTGATACTGAGAAGAGTGCAGGAGAAAAGGACTCTGCTGAATCAGATGATGAACAGATAACCTTAGCTCAAGTACTGCTGAACATGAACAAAGGAACTAAAACACCCACACCCACACCATTACAACAACAACCTGCTGCTGAATCTGCTGAAGAGCTTGAAAGAATGCAAAAGTTGGCTGATGAACAAGCTCAGATTGCTCAGGATGAAGAATATGCAAGAAGTGTTGCAGCTGATGAAGAAAGAAATCAGTTTGAACTTATGGAAAGCTCTACATTTAGAGAAGTTAATCAAGAAGAATTCAATGAACAATTGCAGTATTTTATTGATTCTGATATGATTGTAAGAGGTGAAGCTTTCTTGATAACAAATGATGAGCAATTGGATGGAAGTGAAAAGACAAAAGAGCTTGTTGAGTTTATACTCAGAAAGAATGGATTAGCTAAGTGGGAAGAGCTGATTATGAGGATTAAAGAAGCATAGAAGCATGGTTATAAACCAAAGTCATCTTCAAGGAAAGCATTGGTGAATGATATGAAGTATTATTTGAAAAATGCAAGAGGTTATCAGATGAAGGATTTCAAGGGAAAGTCAGATGCTATAATTGAAAAGGAGTTTTATGAAACCTATGCTAAGCTAAATCCAAGAAAAGTTTCTAAAAAGAAGAGAAAGCCAGAGGTTATGGGATCTGACAATGTGAAAGCATCTGGGAGTGGAAGTGTTTCAAAGCCCATAGTATCTGATGTTGAAAAGGAGAAAGAAATTATTGTTGAAGCTGAAATAATGACTGAATCCTCTGCTGGTACAAAGAGATATAGGAGGAAAGTAAAGCAGGTGGGTAGGAAGAAGAGAAGAATTCAGTCAGTAGTGATGAGTGATTCAGAGAAAGAGGATAGTGATTCAGAAAAAGAAGAAGTGACTGCAGATGATATGAAAGGGATTATGGATCTCACAGTTCATGAACCTCAAGAAGAGCCTGAGTTACTTAATGAAGTTCCTTTATCAATAAAATATCCAATCATTTCATACTCACATGATGTTCTAAATGATAGTCAAGTATGCTGGGTAATTAAGAGATCAAATGGTTCAAGTGTGGGATATATTAGTTTTTCTCATATGTTACACTACATGGATAGGGATGATATTATTCAACTCTGGAATCTTTACAAGATGAATTATGGTGATACTAGACCAGAGGTGGTGTATGAAAGACTAAATTATTACTACTTGAAGAATATGTTTGAAACAGATGAGAGAAGTATTGAATGGAAGAAGTTACTAAGCTCCACAATTTAGAAATGGTATTTATATCAATCTTGTGGAGTTCATCTCTTATCATGTATAGGTGTGACTGTGTATATGCTTGTGGAGAAGGATTATGTCATCAACAACAGTACATCTATTCTGTATCAAATGTTGCAGCCTGGTAAGTTGACATTACAAAGACCATTTGATGAAGATAATCAAGCATTTAAACTAATTGAGAAATATAAAAAGTTGCTGGAATCAAAGGTTTCAAAACAGTAAAGTGTTTGGAAGCATCCTCCTGGTGATTAGCTGGATTTAAAAGAAACTTGATGATTTTTGATGAAAAATATCAAGTTTAGAGGAGGATTGTTGGGTCTAAAAGATCCTGCTGATTTGAGAAACATAACTCTGCTGAATAGTTATGTGGCTCTGCTGATTAGTGCAATGACTCTGCTGTTTTATGACTCTGCTGGTTTGGGATAATAGGCATAGTGTAACTCTGTTGCTAGCTTACGAAGACTCTGCTGCTTATTAAATATGTATAGTATGTTAAGGATAAGTATAGAAGAGATACGTAAGATATTTTTCTTGTATAGAAAGTCTTGTAAACCGACTAGGACTCCTTACGCTATAAAAAGAGGTTCTAGGGTTAGGGTTAGAAATTGATTATCTTAGCATACGTATCTTTATTGTTTACACTTCAAGGTTTCTTGTAACCCTATTGCTGTCGAGCAATCGTATTAATATTGAAGTGTTGTTTGATAATTCGTTTTTGTTTATTCTTCTTAAGATCAAGTATTAGTTTCCGCATAATATTTGATATATAACTCAAGATCAGTTTCTATACCGATTACTTTAGATTTATCTAAGGTAATTAATAAGATCGTGAAGCTCAACTGGGATCAACAAACACGATACTTGCAATTGCTCAAATCCTTAACTCGAATAGGCTAAAGATAGGACCAAGTAATCTTCACCAATAATATTATATCAAAAAGGGCGACAAAATCATAAATACATAGCCGAATCCACGACTACGATACTTAGGATTGCTCAAATCCCTAATCTCAAAAAATCAAAGGTTTGGATAAAGAATAATATAGGGTATGGATAATATTTGGGATACAAATTGGTGTAAAATGAAAAATAAACAAAACAGATAAATTAAAATCCTAAGTGTGGTTAATCACTATCCCAACCATCCCATGAATAAGACTCATATCATAGAATAACTCACGCTTTAACACTTGAAACACACGCTTTTAGGAAGACACGAATTATACTCAACAAGATCTCAATCAAGGAATAACCTTTAGTTGGCGTTCCCATAACGTTCAACTCCCATTCAATCCATAAATATAATATACAACAACTAGTGGTGATATGGACCACTTAATACAAAACTTTACATAAGTTGGTTAAAACAAACATCCAACTTTTCCTTTTTCTTTTTCTTTTCTCATTTTTTCAATATATATATATATATATATATATATAATATATATATATATATATATATATATATTTTATTTATTTGAACTTGAAATATAAACATAGATGTGTAAAATTTTACCACATCACTATAATGATAACTCTGGATAATTTTTCCATACTTTTCATGACTTCAGAAATAACGGTAATAGTGAAAGTAGTAAACACACGAAAAATAAACTCAAAGATATACAATATTTACTTTCACTCCAATTGCATTGTGCAATTTCCCGACCTAACCATAGATAATGAATTACGCACGCGAACACAGGTAATGTAAGGAAACACACTTTGCCTAGAGCAATTAACCAACCACGGATTTTAATCTACAGGGTAGGCTAAGGTGTAAGGGTGTAACGAAACATTATAACAAAGGTGTAAGAAACGAAAGGAATGGCTCTGAGTGTTTTTCTAGGGTATCTTACTCTAAAAATGAGAGTAACAAAAGGGTTTATACGGGGGTTAACTAACCAGTGTAGTTAGCTAATATCACATAACATATAAAGGCTATTTGGGTGTAATCCTAGAAATTTACCAATTTAGACAAGTCATTCCAATTATAAAAATAATACTTATTATGGTGGTCTCGAATAGTATACAAGCCAAGTTCTAAAGTTTACAAGTCACCGGCACACTCATAGATTTGTGAATTTTGAAAAATCACAATTTTTGAAAATAACGTTATATGTGCAGCTATGCAACTTAGATCTTAAACAAAAACATGCTAAAAATTTTAAATTTTGATATATTAAGCGCATTTTAAGCATATTTTGAAAAAGTTCAGGACAAGTAAGTGTTCTAATTCTCCAATCCCCCCACTTAAGTTAAACAACGTCCTCGTTGTTTGTATCAAAGATTAAAAAACTGGAAAATAAAAGAATTAGAACAGAAAAACTCCCCTGAGATTTGCTCGGTATGATCCTCCATTAGTATAAGAGCAAAAATCAACTTCTTGTGGATGAGAACGTTAAAGCTTCATAGTTGATGTATCCACAGGAAATGCAGGAATCTATAATACCATCAAGACTTAAACAAACCTGAGTTAAGAAAGGTTCAAACTTGCATAATACATTAGTAGTTAGTAAAAATAAAACTTAAAAATTAAAACTGAAAATCATCAGGTCAGTCGATGCGCCGTATCTTATGGAAGAAGATACGCCGTATCGAGCCTGGAATAAATACGAATCAGCATAGAAGATGCGTCGCATCCTTAACCAGGGATGCGCCGCATTAAAATAAACTGATAAAAAGTTTTAAAGTCAAAAATAAAAATGCAGAAAATAAAGTAAGATATGACCAGTGCAGGAGATGCGTCGCATCTTAGGATTGAGATGCGCCGTATTGAAAAATTGGAATGCGCCGTATCTATTTAATTTCGTTGACTAGTCAATGAGTCCTAGTTGGTCAGAGATACGGCGCTTGGGATATTTAGATCCGCCGTATCGCTATGTTAGTGAACGAAATTTAAATAAGGAACGTACCTTGGCCTCCGCAACACAATTCCTTATACATCAAATTGGGGTTAAACGGCATATGATATATATAAATCCAAGATAAGATCAACAAGTATATTTGTTTTATTAATAATTATAATCTTATTGTTTAGTAAATAATGATTTATTCCGGGGTTAGGAACAAATATCGTGTTTTAGCTTACAAAATCAAGATTATAAATGTATAGTGAAATTGAGAGAGATTTCGTTGAGAACTCTTTTTAAGGCTAGGTGAATTGTTGTAGAGGTTACCTGGAATTATTTCAAGAATTAAAGACGTTCTATGTTACCAGTACTGAGTTTTCCTCCACTCTTGTCGTCTTATTACAGCCTTCTAGTTGTCAAAGGTTTGATCACTCCAGCTAGCGTCTCTCGGTTTGGTACAGGATGTAATCTTCCATAGTGATGCTTAAGCCATCATTTATCCTGAAAGTAAACAACTTGCGCACGAGAGTAGTGGAACGATCAAAGCGAATATCAAAAATCAACTATATTTATTAAATTAAATACGTTGTGTTAACAAAAGTTAATGCGCCGTATTTTCGTTATGTTTCAAAATACAAGATTTTTGATTCAGAAGATGCGCCGTATCGATAAAAATCGATGCGTCGTATCTGTTTAATAATTCGAAAACTGTCTTTAATTAAAATAATAGATACGCCGTATCTGCTAAGGCAGATGCGTCGTATGGCGTTATCGCTTAGAAAAAATTTCTTATTAAAAACAGATACGTCGTATCTTGGGGAAAGATGCGTCGTATCGAATTTATTAAACGCGTTGTATTTTATAAAAATTAAACGCAATACGCCGTATCTAAGAAAATAGATGCGCCGTATCGTTTAAATTAGCTCAGTACAACGATAGCAGAATACAGAAAATACAAAAAATAAAAACAAAAATAAAAACAAACGAAAATAAACAAAAACAAAAACACCCAAAAACAGAAAATATGCAAATAATACAATGAATGCAATTAAACCTAATATACAACAGAGTTAGCGGTTAGAATTAAAAATTAAAAACCTAATTAAAATACTAATCGTATTAACAGATAATAACAATTCATTCCCCGGCAGCGGCGCCAAAAACTTGATGCGGTGCGTGTATTGCTCTAATTATATATCCACGATATGTCGTTGTGGTTTTAGCAGTATTCAAGTTTTAAATTTATATTTAGCCGACTTATCAATAACACACACACTTAACGAGCAGTGTACCCGGTCAGTATGAATATAATGGTAAGTAGAGTGTCGATCACTAAGAGTGGAACGTATTATCTAGTTATTCTAATCAGTATTTTAATATCTTAAGTTAGCTATACAACCTAATCTAACGCAAGGGGGTTCAGCCTGAGAGACTGGTACGGTTTGGTTGTGATTAAATATAAACTAAACTAATAAGCACGAATCAGCGAATAGCACACACGTACACAGATAAATAGTTGAGACAATAAGAAGACCTGTCCTGATAGTTAAGTAGCTTGTCACTTGTTTTATTGCTAGCTTTATATGAAGTGTATAGTTCGATGCAACGCACCGAGATTAAGTCCTTTCTCGTTGGTTCTAATCTTATCGGCGAGTAAACCCTTAATGATTACTTATGACTATCCTGTTTATCTTTCTTCCTACTTTTCTACAGACGATAGAATGCATAGGCGATCTAATAAATAGGCGAGGAAGGGGCATGGCGACCCAAGCAATGCTCAGCTAGACACAGAGGTTATCAATGCACTAATAAAAGTCACCAAAGACATCAACATATAAACTTTAATTAATGGGAAAGCAATTTTAAGGGGAGTTGAAGTGAATGATAACATAACACAAGCCCATCAATCCTGATCAATTAAAGTGTACTAATACAATAAAACAAAACTACTTAATGAATTAAATACATGCAGGACCTTCTTACAGCTCTTGTATCTTCGTTCAAGGTGTGTCTTGTGTTGCTACTTCGTCTGAATTCGGCTTAGGGTTTCTGTGGTCTTCGGTCTTCTAAAACTGTCCAACCCCGAAATTCGTCTGACTTTGGGGTATTTATAGTTTCTGTCTGAGGGCTAGATGCGGCGCATAGGATAAGTAGATGCGGCGCATTGACTTAACTTCGCGTGGGGTCCAAGATTAATATATTCAGGAATATTCGTACACCGCCAGAAGATGCGGCGTAACTCCATTTCTAGATGCGGCGCATGTCCTTTCTGTCTTGGATCGTAACTTGTGAAATCTTGATAGTGATGCGCCGTATATAATAAGTAAGATGCGGCGTATCTGGAGCAGAATGATCTTGATCTTGTACATTTCAGTAGACTCTTAACTTCTTGCATGATTTGCTCCATAATTAGTCCAAAATCGCCAAGTTTCACATAATACTTGTTTTTACCTGAGAATTACAAAAGTAAACATTAACGTATCAATTCTCACAGATAATATAATAAAACAAGTCAAATAAATAGGATAAATGATGGTAATAAAATGTACTTATTTGAGTTCATCAAATATCCCCCCACTTGAACTTTACTTGTCCCCAAGTAAACCTTAGAATTAATCTTATGAAAATGTATCCTAAAAGATGTTAGGATTTATTTTTATATTTAAGCATGTATTCATTTTGTCATAATCACACAACCCTTCCCACACTTGGGAAGGGGTATTTATAGTTACTATCTATGGTGCCCCTAGTGGGCTGTAGAGTGAGCTGACAGTGGGTAAAGACCCGACCCACTCCACAAATACTATAATAACGAAACTAATATTATGTTAACTAAACTAATACTAATAAGCCTACAAGCTACATAAATGCTAAATAGATACTCGGGGTAACTGAGTCTTCACATGAATATTTATATTCCTAACATACACTCAAATCTTGAAGCTTGGAAAGTTTTAAGAGTGATATAGTGTTTAGAAGATTAGAAATAGCATAAAGTTCAAACCTTTTAGTGTTTAGAATAGTTTTTCATCTCGTTTCTAAACATTACCTTATTACAAACTTCTTCAAATATAGTTATTACCTTTAAAGTCTTAAACTTTCTTGTTATTTAAGTGTTTTTAAAGAGATTTGATCAAAAGAAACTCGTGGAAATCTTGTATTCTAAGCAAAAACAAAACTTGAAAAATCTGGTACCTTTAAGTATTTAACCTAAGTTTACGAATTTGTTGGTCAAAACCCTTAGTTTACGAATTTGTTTGGTCAAAACCCTGAGTTTACGAATTTGTTTGGTCTTTACCATGATCTTACAAATTTTTCTGGTGTTTAAGAATTTGACCGGAGTTTACGAATTTCATCAAGTTTACAAACTTCTGCTATATTCAGCCTCATCAACAATCAAGGTTTACTCACTACTTCCCTAGCTTGGATAAGCTTGTGGAATACTTCGACTTGTGAAATCTCGCTAGCTTGGACAAGTTTGTAAGATACTATTTGACTTTTTTCAAATTCTTACGAATTTGAACCAAGTTAACGAATTTGGTAAAGTTTACGAATTTGACCAAGTTAACAAATTTGGGAAAGTTTACGAATTTGACCAAGTTTACGAATTTGGGAAAGTTTACGAATTTGACCAAGTTTACGAATTTGGGAAAGTTTACAAATTTCATTAATCTTACGAATTTTCCCAGCTTTACGGATTTGGACAACTTCTCAACTAAGGAACTTTATTAATACCATAATACACGTTTCAATTGTCTTCAAGATCCATCATTTAACACAAGAATTAATTATGTCTCAACCACCGTGTCCTTATTTCAATCATTTCCCTTATTACCCTCATCAACAAGGACGACCATTCCTTCCTCCTCAACAACAACAACAATTCCATCAACCACAACCATACTCAACACAACAATTCCCCATGCACCCAATGCCTCTTCCAACAAAATAACCACATTGGTTTGATCAAATGTATAAAGCCATAAGTAGCCAACAATCAATTCATGAAGCTGGTTCACTTGAACGACCTCCAATTCTCACTCCTGGAAATTATGTTCAATGGGCATGTCGATTCTTAAGGTTCATGGAACTCCGAAAACTTCATGGCAAATACCTCAAGCAAGTTATCCTTGAGGGACCAATTAAAATGCCAACTTTAACGGTTCCCGGAGATGCAACAATTGTTCCTCCAAGACCTGAGACTGTGACAACTCTTCCAGAAAATCAACTTACACCATAACAGATCCTACATCGTGAGGCCAATGAACTTGCAATGGAGTATATTCTTATAGGAATACCTAATCCGATTTACAATAGCATTGATGCTCAGAAGACAACTAAGGATATGTGGGAACATGTACATCTTTTGATGGAAGGCACTGAACTAAATCAAGAAGACATGGAATCTAAGCTTTAACTCGAATATGAAACATTCATGATCGAACCAGGAGAGTCATTTGAATCATATTATCATCGATTCACAAACATCATCAATGACTTGTACCGACACAATATCATCTTACCTAAAATTGCTATCAACACTAAGTTTCTCAATTGTTTAGGTCCATATTGGCAAAAGTATGTCACATTTGTTCATCAAGCTAAAAGCCTTCATAATGCGAAGTATGGGTTGTTGCATGATTATCTGAAGCACCATCAATATGAAGTTGGCAAATATCGAGCTCTCTGTGGAATGTATCAACCTTCACCACCTCCTCAGAACCCACTTGCACTTATGGCTCAATCTTATCAAGCTTTGTATCCACAGTTGAATCATGTGTTTGGTCAACAACAACATCACTTTACCTATCCTCAACAATAACCTTCCACTCAGATCGTTCCGTATGACTCTTCATAACAATCAACTGACAATTACCTTGTTCTATATGAACAGCCTGACAACATGTTCTACGCACAAGCACATGATGAAGAAGAGGAAGCGTTTAATACATTGAATCAAGGATTTGCTTTTATTGCTCGAGCCTTCAGCAAATTTACAAACAAATTCGACAATCATCTTCGCAATTCATCTAATCCAAGGAATCAAGCTGTAGTTCAAGGTGGACAGGTTGAAGTGTAGAATCGATCCTATGGACGATAGATGGGAACTGGTGGTTATGCAGGGAATTCGAGAAATGGTCAAGTGTTTAATGCTGCTACTGGAAGTAGGAACAATGCAGGTGCTTCTCAGAGAAGGGTTGAAATCATTGAAACTGCTAATGCACAAACTGGAAATGCGGTGATCAGGTGCCACAACTGTAACGGGAAGGGTCATTTGGCTAATGCATGTCCGAAACCAAGGGTCAGAGGAAGTGACTATCATAAGCAAGCATTACTTCTAGCTCTCAAAGATGAAGCTGGAGGAACTCTCACTAACAACATAAACAGCTTCATGGCCTCTGCTAATTCTGATGATGAAATGGAAGATCTGGAAGCTAATGCAGCTGTGATGTTAATGACAAACATGCAGGAACTCCACATGAGTGATACAGGCCTAGTTTATGACACTGATGGCTTGTCTCAGGTACCTGATGAAAACACATGCCTCATACATGAAATAACATCTCCATCTGCATCTGCACCTAACAAGGAGCAAGTTATTCAAGATGATCCATTGTTACCTCTTCGAGACGATGATCAAATTAACACAGTAGTTACATTTGATGATGATGATCAAATTAACCCAGTTGTTACATTTGATGATGATGATCAAATTAACCCAGTTGTTACCTTTGATGATCCAATTGAAGGATATAACAATGATCAACTTGAACAAAATGAATATTCGCCCGGTCCAGATCCAGAACTTATGACCACCCAATCCCAAGTTGAAAAATGCAATGAAATAAAGGGGAACTTAAAATCTAAGATTGCATCATTAACTACGGAACTTGAGAGCTGTAAAACTCAACTTACAAACTTTGAAACACAAGCAAAACGAGAAAAAAGTTTTGAAGTTGCATTTCAAAATTCTTATGTCAAAGAGCAAGAATTACAACATCAAATGCGAGAATTAATTGTTTCCAATAACAACTTGGTTTCTAAAATAGAACAAGAAAAGCTTGAGTTAAAACAACAAGTAGAACATCTTCCAACTGAACTTTCAAAAACTAATTTGGAGATGTCGGTTTATCAAGCAACTTTTTTAGAATACAAACAAAAGTTAAGGAAACGAATTGATTCTCACGTTGATGAAATCGTTAAGTTGGAAAGAAAATTAAAAGAATTTAAAAAAGTTGTCTACAAAACTGGTGATTCTGTGACAACGATCCAAAAGTTCACTTTAAAATAAAATCCAAATCGTTCAAAAGGTTTTGCTCTTGGTGACGATAAACCACGTTTTCTACACACAGCTCTTAGAGAAAATCCAAAGTTGTAAAGTGCAGAACAATTGTTTGATGATTCTGTTGTGCGTGTTGTTGTATATAATTGTGAGGAAGAATGGGAACAAGAAGACGAGAGTCGATTGAAAATGAGCAAAAAGGAAATGGTTAAACCATTTGATTATTCAAAATTACAATCTATTCATGAAATTTTTGTTCCTCAAAAAGAAAAAAACGTAACAACCTTGGTATATTTCAAAAATTCATGAATCAACTTTTGATGTTGGTCCCGTCAAACCCGTGGCACAAATAAATGACCCTTTGCCATCTTCTGGTGAAATTAAACCATTACCTAAATGACGTCTTGTACATCGGTATTTTGATACGTTTATGGAAGATATCAAACTTTTGGAACAAGCAATTGAATGTAATTCTGAGATAAAAATTTCCACTTTTCAATCTGCTTACACAAAAGAACAAAGACAAAATTTTCAAACCCAATTTTTACCTCATGTCCAACATTTGCGTCTTTTTGCAACACACTGGGAACGGGAACTACAAAATGAAGTTTCATTCAAGATGAACATTTTCAAAGCAACAGAAAACTCTATTTAAAAACGAAAACGTCAAAATAAAATTCTTCAAAAAGAAGTAGATTGACTCTTGGAAGATGTTCTAAGTTCTAATATTATATCAGTATTTATGAATTCTGCTTATTTGTCATGCAATTCCATGCTCATAACCGACCACAATGCTGAAAATGATACGTTGAGACATGAGATCGAGATTTTAAAAGCAGAAAATTAGAGAATCACGACTTATAATGATGATTTTCAAACAAAACTTTCACTCGAGATTTCTCAACTTTAAAAGAAACTTCAATGGAGTCAGGCTTAAAGTCTTACTTTTGAACTTGAATTGCAACGTCAAAAAGAAAACATGTCTTTTCAAAACCAACAAACATCCAAAGTTGAGAATCTTGATGATAAAAATGTGGTTTTAAAATGTTAAGTTTTCAAATATGAAAAAGAAATTGAGCATTTAAAAGATGAGTATAAAACAATTTATGATTCTTTGAAAAAGACACGTACTCAACTTTTGAAAGAAAATGATGAATGTTGACAAAATTGAAATGAAACCGTTCGTTTAAATAGAGAACTCGATGCAAAATTACAAGATCAACAATTCATCATTAGTGAGTTAGAAGAGAAAATACGTACACTTAACAAAGGGAAATTAGGAAATACAAACGTAATCGCACCAGGAATGTACAAAATCGAAACATCATCTAGGTAAAAAGTTACCAAGCAAAGTCAACCCACTAATTTGAATACTTCCACTTCTACAGGACAAGAAGCAACTACTAGCGTTAGCAGATCACAGAGTAAGAGCACCAGAAAGAAGAATAGGATCTGGAAACGTAGGAGCCGACCTCTAGACGAGAATGAAGTAGAAGATCACTTTAGGACTTTGAATAAAATGCATGTTGCATATGATTTAGATTCGAACTTAAAAACTTTTAATTCTGATATCAAGGTAACGAATGCTCAGTCGTTGAACGTTTCTAATGTCAATGCGTCTTGTATCTTTTGTCGTAAAATTATGATGTTTGGTACTCATGATCGGTGTGTTGCTAATTCTCTCTTATTACGCACTAGGAAACACACTAATAGCATTCTTACTAGGCCCACTATAGCTTTTAAGTCTGCGTTAGGAAAAGAGACAAAAGTAATTTCTAAACCTGCGTTAAGTGATCCCATAGCTTAAAACACCAGTCCTAAGCAAACGAATTCACCTAGTACATTCACTAAGACAAAAGCCCAAAGTAGTTGGATATGGCAAAAATGGTTACAGTATACACCTAGTTTTAAGTGGTTACCTAAATCTAGAAACATGTGTGATTCTACTGTAACGTAACCCATTCCTACTACGGGTTCCAATTTTATCTCTATTCCATCTTCGTCATCTTTATGTGATGCAGGTGATCCAAATCTTACTCTGGATTGTTGATAGCGAATGTACTCGACATCTGACAGGAAACCTTAAAGTGCTCGCTAATTTTGTTTCAAAGTTCATTGGTATTGTCAGATTCGGGAACGATCATTTTGCGGCTATCATGGGCTATGGAGATTATGTAAATGGTAACATTGAAATTAGTCGTGTATACTAAGTTGAAGGACTTGGTTACAACCTTTTCTCAGTTGGTCAATTCTGTGATGGGGATTTGGAAGTAGCATTTAGGGGGAAAACATGTTTTGTTGGTGATTTACAAGAAATGATCTTATGTCGGGCACTCGTGGAACTAATCTTTATACAATCTCTATGTCTGATATGATTGCTTCTTCTCCAATATATCTGCTCTCCAAAGCAACTTCGACAAAATCATGGTTATGGCACAAACGACTTTCTCACTTAAACTTCAAAACCATGACTGAGCTTGCACGACACAAATTAGTTGACGGTCTTCCAAGATTTCGTTACTCCAAGGATCACTTATGTCCTGCATGTGAACAAGGGAAGAGCACTCGTGCACACTTTCCTCCAAAAGCTGAACAAAGTACCGATCACATATTCCATCTTCTTCACATGGATTTATGTGGCCCAATGCGGGTGCAAACAATCAATGGCAAACGCTACATTCTCGTAATTGTTGATGATTACTCCAGATGGACTTGGGTTTATTTTTTTCAAAGCAAAGATCAAGCTCCTAACATGATTATCACCTTTCTCACAAAAATTCAAGTTCAACTTTGCAATACGGTTAGAAAAGTTAGAACAGACAACAGAACTGAATTCAAGAATCAGACACTTCGCGGTTACTTTGAGAAAGTGGGAATTGAACATCAAACATCCATTGCACGAAGCATATAACAAAATGCAGTAGTTGAAAGACAAAACAAAATGTTAGTGGAAGCTGCAAGAACGATGCTTATTAATGCTCAATTACCTGATTACTTATGGACGAAAGCCGTCTCGACTACATGTTACACTCAAAACCATTCTATGATTACCAAACGCCACAACAAAACACCTTATGAGCTTGTCCATAATAGAAAACCGAATATCAAACACTTTCATGTATTTGGGACCCTTTGCTATCCAAATAATGATCGTGAGGACCTTGGAAAATTCAAAGCAAAAGTAGACATCGGTGTGTTCGTTGGATACTGTGAAAATTCAAAAGGCTTTCGAATTTGGAACCGTCGCACTAGAGAAATCATGGAAACCATTCATGCTAATTTCGATGAGCTTACTGATATGGCTTCTGAGCAAAACAGCTTAGGACCCGCAACCAACCATTTAAACTTCCCAGAATCATCAGCTGCACCATCACCCGTATTTACTCGTCAACAATTAGAAACCTTGTTTGCTCATCTGGTCAATGAGACAACCAAAGGGCATGCTCCAGATGTATCAACTATTTTCGCTGCACAACCTGAACAAATTCTAATACCCGATAAACCTGAACAAACAACAACTACTGTTGCAACTGATGCACCTACACTCGACTCTCCAACAAAAGAAGAACAAACTGCTTCTAACATCAATGATGTAGCTGAATATCCACAAGATTAACAAGTACCCGCACCTGCAGATTATGACGGAAATGCCTTTTTCAATCCATTTGCTCCGGCTCCAATTGTTCCTGATATTACAGAGTCGTCAACCCGCAACTTGGATCCGTCTAATATGAACACGTTTTATAAACATCACCCTTCAACACATAAATGGACAAGAAATCACCCCTTAGTAAATGTGATTGGTAATCCTTCAAATCCGGCCATGACAAGACAACGACTTCACGCTGATGCCGAACATTGTGTTTATGCTCTTACCGTCAGTCAAACTGAACCAAAGAACATTAAAGAAGCAATGACTTATGACAATTGGATTGAATCAATGCAAGAAAAACTTGATCAATTCAAATGTCTTAAAGTCTGGGAATTGGTTGAAAGACCTGATGGAGTCTATGTCGTCGGACTTAAATGGATTTGGAAGAACAAATTTGATGCTGATGGAACAGTGATTCGTAACAAATCGCGTATGGTTGCCAAAGGCTACAGCCAAGAAGAAGGAATTGATTTTGAAGAATCCTTTGCACCAGTGGCAAGACTTGAAGCTGTATAAATGTTTCTGGCATATGCTGCGCACAAGAACATCATCGTTTATCAAATGGATGTGAAAATTGCATTTCTGAATGTTCAACTCCGTGAAAAAGTGTATGTCACTCAACCAGAGGGATTCATCGATCCAGATCATCCAAATCATGTGTACAGACTCAAGAAAGCCCTTTACGGCCTTAAAAAAAGCCCCAAGGGCATCGTATGATAAACTGTCTTCATTCTTAATTGCTAATCACTTTACCAAAGGATTAGTTGATCCAACTTTGTTTATTCAAAGACACGGGGAGGAAATTTTGATTGTTCAAATATATGTCGATGACATTATTTTTGGATCAACAAAGAAAAAATATTCAGTCGCTTTTGCAAAATTAATGAAACAAAACTTTGAAATGTCCATGATGGGTGAACTAAAGTTCTTCTTAGGACTCCAAGTTCATCAATCCCCCCGTGGTATTTTCCTAAACCAGTCCAAATATGCTCTTGAAATTCTAAAGAAACATCGCATGACCAGTTGTGATACTTATAAAACTCTCATGTCTGCCTCTTCACCAATTCGGGATGCCGATTTACATGGGACACCAGTTGACCCTACCAAATACCGAAGTATTATTGGGTCTCTCATGCATCTAACAGCCAGCAGACCAGACATAGACTTTGCAGTATATCTTTGCTCCTGCTATCACTCAAACCCAATTAAAAGACACCTCTCTGTGGCTAAACGAATCCTTCGATACATAAAGGGAACCATTCACTTGGGGATCTGGTATACGAAGGATTTTGATTTTGAACTAATAGCCTTTTTAGATGCTGATCATGCAGGTTGTTTAGATACACAAAAAAGTACTTCTAGTGGTGTTTAGTTTCTCGGAGATAAGCTCGTATCTTGGCAGTCAAAGAAGCAGGATTGCACTTCATTGTCATCAACAGAAGCATAATACATTGCCATGTCAGCATGTTGTGTTCAAGTCATATGGATGAGATCACAACTGATGGACTATGGATACGTATTTGATAAGATCCCGATGTATTGTGACTCCAAGAGTGCAATTGTCATCTCCTACAACACAATTCAACATTCTAAATCAAAGCATATCGCTCTGAGATATCATTTTATCAAGGAGCATGTTGAAAAGGGTACAATTGAATTATATTTCGTGGGTACGGAATACCAGTTGGCAGACTTATTCACCAAAGCCTTGCCTCATGCAAGATTTGTGGAATTAGTTCACCAAATTGGTATGCGGTGTTTGACTCCAGAAGATCTGGAAATCTTTCTCAAACAAACTTGAAAAAGTCAAACATCAAACCATTTTGTAAATATTTTATCACAAACCAAATACAAAAATACAAAACTTTATTAAAAAAAAAATTACAGTTTTCTTTTACTTTAATTTGTATTTATTTTGTTTGTTGTCTAAAATGCAAGTACAAATTTTTTCCATTAACACTTTTCTCACTCAAAACATAACCATTTTCCTGAACAAGTATTGAGGGGGAGTATATGTAATTTAAAAATATTTAAAACATGTACTTTCATATCTCCAAAAATATGTTGTTTTTTTTAAATTGTGTTGGTAAAATGTTCTTCACATTACCCTCCTTGTACTTAAACCTTTATCACAAAAGCTTAAAAGAGTTTACATCTTAGGTCGAGGGGGAGTATTAATATTTTTTTTGCCAAAATATATGACTAAGTGTTTCTTTTTGTGAGATAAGGACCAATGGTGCAAAATTCTGTGGTTAAGGGATCAAATGTGTCAAAACATCAAACTTTCAAAAGTTAAAAAAACCAAAAAATGTTTGCACATTTACTCCACCTGCAAAAATATTTATTACCACAACTACCACCATCGACAGATCAAATCCTCGAGTTTTTCCAAAAATCTGTAAGTGTTAATATGATATATGCATTAATATGAACAAGGTTTTTTGATCGTTTAACGATCCAACAGCTAAATTGTTCACAATCGTGATTTAAAATTTAGGGTTTTAGTCGAATTGGGGGTTTGTGATTATGTGTGTTTTGGTGTAATGTTTATGGTGGGTTTTAGTTGTAATCAAGTTTTTAACATGTTGCAATAACCCAATCGTACCCAGAAACACGTATTGATGATTTTTGGAATTATGGTTCCTACGACCCATTTGGGGTTTTTTCATACTTGATATGTTTGGTCTAATTAAGTGTGTTTGTTAGTGTTATTTAGTATCTAATAACGTTAATTGGCCATTGGATTCAACCCAGAAACACGTTTTTTATTAAAATCGATGTTTAGGGTTTAAAAGGTCACCTTCAGATTCAATCTTCAAACTCCATGGTTGAAAAATGTTAAAACTTGTTCTAATACACTTAGACACACCACAGGAACACTCGTCAATCATTAGATCAAACACTTAATATGTTAATCAAAAGTTTGTAATAATTTGTTCTAAGGGTTTTACGAATTTGTGCACTTGGATATTTAATTTGTAAATAATTCATTTTTTGTGTGTGATATCAAGTTTGAAAGTGTTGTTAATCAGTGGTTTGCTTTTTCATTAACAGGAATCTGAAGTTTGTAACAAAATCAAAGGTTACGAATTTGTGTCTACAGTGAAATACGAATTTCTTGGAAAGAAATTCGTAAATGTCAGAATTCTTACGTATATGACAAAGTTTACGAAGATGTCACTTTTTACGAATTTGACAAATGCTTACGTATTTGTCATATTTTACAACTTTGACATATTCTTACGTATTTGTCACATTTTATGAATATGACTGAACCTTACGTATTTGTCAGACTTTACGAATATGACATCATCTTAATAATTTGTCACTTTTTACGAATTTGTCACTTTTTACGAATTTGTCACAGTTTACTAATTTGTCACAGTTTACAAATTTGAAACAGTTTACGAATTTGTCACAGTTTACTAATTTGTCATTGTTTACAAACTTGTCACTATTTACGAATTTGTGCAAAAAAAATTCAAAGTTGTAATGTGTAAGTGTTAAGTGTGTCATTTGTATATCAAAGTTAATACATTAATCTAGCTTAACATCAAAACAACAATTAAAGGACAAGTGTGACTTAAAATGAAAAACAGTCATTCCACTTAATATATAACATCAAAACAAGGACTAAGTCAGGAGATCAAACTAAAACCAATTGCTAACAACTTGTGATTTTCAATGTTTGTTTCTATGACTTATGTCTTTCAGATACATGATGACTAAGTCCGCCTCTGTACCTGAATTCTACATTCATCAATTCTGGAATACCATTCAACTTGATCTTGGTGAAGAATCATTTACATGCACCTTACACAAGCGTCAAGTAACTGCGGACAAAGAATTGGTTCGTTCTGTACTTCTCTTACCAACAGTGGCTCCTCCAGAAGAGTATCATTAGACCCCATCAGAGAAAGAAATTCTTGATTTTCTAAAAGAAATTGGTTATGATGAATCAGCCGGGGCAGTTACAACACATTCAAGAGTTGATATCAAGTATATTCATCATCATTGCCAAGTCTGTATCTGGAGGAGACAATGGGCATAAGCATCCTAAATTACCTCATCTTCAAATATTCTGGGGCATGGTCAACATGAAGCTAATTGACTATGCTAGCCTCATTTGGGAAGATCTTGTACAACACATTCAGAAGGGAGGAAGGAATATTCCTTTTGTTAGATATACAAAATTACTCATTGCCAACTTTCTCGAGGAATTTGATGATATTCCTCGACGTCAAGATGATGAAGACAAACACCCAGTTAAGAATGAACATGCAATGAAAATCATCAAGATACGAGGAACAAGTACTCGAAAGCAAGGAATTAGGCTTCCTGATTATCTTCTCACCGAAAAGGTTAAAGCATCATCATCCTACAAATATTATGAAGCAGCTCTTAAAGATTAGAATGTCAGCTTTAGAGATGAAGACTTTCACGCTTCATCAATCAATACAAGAGGACAAAGAGGAGGTAAAACTGGGAGCAATGGAAGTACAACAAAGAGAAAGAAATATGCTCCTAAGACAAGAAAAAGAAAAGTACCTGTCACAATCATCAAACCTGAACCCTCTCCTGAACGTTTACCTCAACCATCAGACGAATCTGACACCGATTCTGATGAACCGGTTGTTTATAAAGAAGATCATGCAACTGAAACTTTTAGTACTAAAGAAATAGAGCAGAAACAACAAGAAGAGGAGTAAAAGAAAAATTCTTTTGATGATCTTGATAGAGACATTGACGAATTTTGTGAGGAATCAGAAATAGACACAGCTCTTGTTGATAAGAGCAAGTTGAAGCAGCGTATGACTGAGGAAGAACAACAAGCTGAAGAAGTCACTAACATGTTCTTTGGTATGAATACTGAAGAAATTAATGAAAGAAGTCTCATCATTGGGTTACAACAAAGCAGACAAGAATTTCCACCACCTCCTCTTCTTCCGGTTAATCAACCCGGTGAGGAAGGGGTTCCAGCAGTACAGCCCAACCTCTTCCGGTTAATCGACCCGGTGAGGAGAAGGGCTCCGTCATAACACCTGATTCTAATCTGGTTAATCAACCCAGTAAGGAAAAGGGTACTGACACTGAACCACAAGATTCTATAATGATTATTTATGAAGAGCAAAAGCAAACCGAGGATGAAGAGATGGATGACACCGAAGATCAAAATATTGATATGGAGGAGAACTTGCTTGTTACCGATGAGGATGTGAGAAAGGCTCAAGAAGAAGTCGCTATGAAGGTGATTGCTAAGGAAGAAAAGGAAAGGAGATTAAAGGAGAAAGAGGATGCCAGATTAGCTGAAGAAGAAAGGCTACATGAAGAAACTGACAAATACATCCAAGATAATCCCGATCACAACCCGGAATGTTCTCCTCATTCACAAAAAGACTTAGACTCAAATGTTAACAAAGACACTTTCGCCATTCCTGAATCATCAACTCAATCATCACCTCCACCAACACAAACAACATCAACCACCAAATCAATCAAGAAACCAGTCAATACACTAATCTCACAAGCAGCAATCAAAGTCAAGAAGGCTGTAAAAAAGCTCGATTAACTAAACAAAACAAGCTTCAAGACCAATTGAAAACGTTAACCAACATGGTAACAGGCTTGACCGAGCAAGTTGATGAGCTACAAGAAACCAAACAACGAGTTGATGAATACTTATCAAAAGATGTCCAAGCTGACATGGATAAGCTAATCATTAAGTACGCTGAAGATTATCTAACGACAAATCTGGTCAAAGGTACTTCAAAAGAGTTGAAACATCAGCTCAAGCCATTGAAAAAGCAACTCCAGCAAATTATCAGAAAAATTGTCAATGAAGTGATTTCTTCCACTCCCCTCACCCTTCACACTGTTCCAACACCGAAGGAACTCACACTTGAAGAACTTTACATTCAAATGTTTGACAGATTGTATGATAAGACAACCATGACTCCAGAAGAAATAGCACTCTTTGAAGCTATCATAACAAACATTAAAAAGGATTAATGCAAGGATGAGGCTGCCACTCTGAAGAGACCTAGAGAAGACGAAGACCCCGATCCAAACTCATAATCAAAGAAACAGAAGTCAACCGATGGTCCTTCATCTTCTTATCAGGAACCGGTCAAACCGTCCACAACAACTACTACAGCCAACCAACCCAAGGCATCCGAGACAGCACCCAAAGCAGATGATCATTTTGTATACACCGGTGATGATAACTTGGAACAGCCTGATACTCAACCTCACACCAAACCTGGACCATCATCAACCTCCAAGAGCAGAAAAGGTACAAAAGACAAACAGCCAAAGGTTGTCGAATGGCTTGACAACGACAACACGGCTGAATACGGATGGCATGATGAGATGGTCAAAGCTCAACCTCCACTTGCTGACAATCAAGAACACATGGATGGTCGAACTGTGGAATATGTTAAGATGATCAAGAGGGACTTTCGCATAAAGAAACTCAAAAAAAAGAGCTTAGAAGGATCAAGAATGCAGCCTTCAACCTTTTCAAAGATCGATCCAGGAGTGCAATCAAACTAGAATATCATCTGGAAAAAATTTCTCGTGCAATGTCCAATGATATCGATTGACTAAATCCTGAGTTCAACGTTGACCACACTTCCAAAAAGTCTGGACCGTATTTCACAGATTGGACCAAGCCTCCACCACTGGTGGGAAAACATGAGCAACCTAATATCCCATACTGCTTATTTTTCAACGCAGACTTGGAGTTCTTACAACACGGGAGCGAAACTAATAAGAAATATGCAACCTCCCTGGACTTTGAAATCCCTGTAGCAAGATACACGCATACAACTATTGAAGAAGATGCAACACACTTGTTTACAGACAACGTTGTAATGTACGACAAGGATGCATTGTACGTGATTCACCACTGGCCTACAAGGCGACAACTCTTCTATCGCAGAAGTAGGCTAGAACAAACAAAGGGGGATGTTATACATGGCCAACGAATTATTGCCATTATGTCTATCGCAACTGCAACAAAATGGGGCTACTCCTATCTTAAGAAGATTGTCGTCAAACGTCAAGATGAAAAGGAATATGAATTCTCTGAAGCCGATTTTCCAAAGTTGAACCTTAATGACATTGAAGACATGTATCTCCTCAAAGTTCAAGGAAAAACTCGTAACTTACCAACGGATATGCAACTTGTATTCATTACTTCTCTTCTAATCTTCATAAGGAATATAATAGTTCGGGAAAGAGTTGAAGATCTTCAATTAGGTGTTGAAAGTTATCAAAGGAAGCTGAACCTGACCAAACTACTCCTCCACTTCAATGAGATCAATCAACTATCACAGTACACCTTGTGGAAAGAACCTGCATTTTGTTTCGTCTATCGAAGTGACTACGCTCACAACAGCTTCATGGCATATGAGAAAATTCATAAGTTTTGTGATGATACTTTGAAGTCGGTTCGTGATGGATTGGCTTACATCTTTTCCATAGCAAGAGATGGAATGCGAAGGAGACAAGGGAAGTTAGCAGGATTATCACCAGAATTGAACAAAGGTTGAAGCGTCAGGACCAGATCAGACGGTTGGAAAGCTATGTTGGAGGAAGAACGAGTTTCCCGATCTTGACTTTCCAACGTCCTGAATGATTGGTTAGTTGGTGATTAGTTAATATTCTTGATATATGATTTGTGTGTTATTAAATGGCTTGTGCACATATAACAGTGCACAACCCGTACTTTGTAAATAAAGGACCCTGGGGTACGCTTCAGTGCCTCAATCCTAACATAAGGAGTGAAGGCTTCTTACTTTTGAGTAGAATTAATCAAAATTTTCAAACAATCTCTGACAATTCTGCTCAAAAGAACAAGTATTCTCTCTCGTTTCTTAAAACCTCAAAAAGTACTGTCACTTGTTGAGGGGGAGTACTTGAAATATCTTTGTTCAAAATGAAAAGTTCTTGTTGGTTTCTTCCCACAAACCTCAAAAATCATATTTTAATAAAAATATGTTCCAAAAACAACATCAATATGCTATTTTTAAGGGTAGGGTGGGGGGAATATAATGTGATTAAAATATGGTAACAAATGTATGGAATCTCGTATGAGCTCGACTCAGATTTAACCAATGAATTGATGAAACTTAACTATCGGTAATCGAAACGACTTGTCCTGGACGGGTAATAATTTCAAGCTGGTCTAAACAGTGATGTAAGCGTGTCTCGAATGGGACTTATCCAAGTAGAGTGTACCATTTCGAGAGATTCTCTTTGAATGTGACCAGGACGAGTAATAATTTCAAGCGAGTCTAACTAGTGATGTAAGCGTATCTCAAATCGGTCATGTTCACCAAAATTCGATCAATTCAAAAGTGTGAACTCTACCCAACATGTGCAAATTTATCTTAAAAACTTATGAGCACATGTGAAGGGGAATTATTTCTGAAATGTCCAAAACTCTCAAAGTGTTAACAAAATATGTTTTATAATCGTAAACATTTTGAAAGATTTTCACAAAAGGTTTTATGGCAACAAGATCGAAAAAACCTAGGATAATCATGGAGCAATAAGGTGATTATAGTTAGGTTTATGTCCTATGATCCGCCAGAGCCGGAGGGATCTAACCAAGGACAACACCAATAGTTTAGAACTATAATTCCTTAGGTATATTGAAAAAAGGAGAAAAGAAACGAAAGGAATAAGAAGGGGTTGAAGAATTAAAAAGAAAAGCTAATAAAAGGGTGAAAAGAAATAACCCTCCAAATGTTCAACCTTAGGGCAGAAACCGGGTTCAATTCATATGCTACTGGTTGTCTCCAAGTTGATGTCGGTATTTAAGACAAGACGTCATGGACCCAACGACGCACTACACTTAACCTTCTAGCTACTCAGGTATCTGTTCAAAGATACTTGTTTCATTTCTCACAGAGAAACTCACATAATCTATCTGTTGGGTTTAAAAGAAGCTGCTGCTACTTTGAAGATGCTGCTGCTTTGTATGTTATGCTGCTGCTCATGGATCTTAAGGAAAATACACTAAGTATGATTCTGCTGCTAGGCTGAATCATCCTACTGCTAGTGTATACATTCTGCTGCTAGAAGAAAACTGATGAATTGTGAAATAAGCTAAGTGTCATTCTACTACTAACCTAAGAAGATTCTGCTGCTAGAGTAATGATTCTGCTGCTTATTAGATATGTGTAGTTTGTTAAGATAATTTTGGTAAAGATACGATTTGATATTATCTTGTATAGAAAGTTTTGTAACTGACTAGGACTCCTTAAGTCTATAAAAGGAGGATCTAAGGTTAGGGTTTAGAGTTGCTAGTACACGATTGTTAGCATACGTATTGTATTCACTTCAAGGTTCATTGTCACCCTGTTACTTTTGAGTAACCGTATTTAATATATTGAGGTGATAGTTGAGAGAATTATTGTGTGTTAAATTGTTAATTCTTTTTAAGATTAATTACTAAATTCCGCGTAGTGGTTAATAGCTTGTTCAAGAACAGTCTCTATACCTATTGTCTTAGATCTACATCTAGGATAATTAACAAGATCGATTAAGATCAACTGACAAGCAAAAGAACCTTTGGAACATAGAGGGACTGAACCAAGTCCTAAACTGACAAGCAAAATGTTTACTTATTTAAAGAAAAATGGGACTGGCTTTTCTGGGAGAATAACTCCTTTGTCCCAACATATTTTAAACATTGCTGCTGCTGCTGTTGCTGAGGGTGAAGAAGCTGAAAACCCAACAGCTTCCCATCACACATCCACTTCTAAATCTACAAGTGAATCATCCCAGAATACCCAATCACCTAGGTCTTCACATGAAAAGAGCACTGAGTTACCTCAGACTAGTGCTAGTATGGAAGCAAATGAGGCTGCCACAGGTGATGTAGGTGTCATGATGAAAGGGGCTGACACTACTGCTTCTGGTTTAGCAACTGGGCAGGACAGTGTTAACATACTTAAGACCCCAACCATGGCAACATCTACTATTGAGGGTTCTCATGAACCTGATGCACATGACGGTAACCCCAGCCACATGGCTAAAAAGGGGGACTCAGCTGCTCAATCTTGGATTGAGACTGAGTTTCAGTCCAAAGATTCACCTCTTAGGGAAGGTAACACATCCCGAAGTGATGAGGACAGAGATGATACAAATGAATTGATGGATACTGATGTACAAAATGCCAATGCCAATGATGCATCTCTCGGACCAGGTAACACAGGTCGAAGTGCTGAGGCTAGTCATGAAACTGATAATATTGAATTGATGGGTAAAACAAATGTACACAATGCCAAATCCAATGATCAACCTCTCGGGTCAGGTAACATAGACCGAAGTTGTGAGGATATACTGAAAAAATTGAATAAATTGAAGGCTCATTGTACAAAATTGTCAAAGAAAGTAGTTGATCTGAGGAAGGAGCTCACGATGGTGAAATCTTCCTATGGTGCTGAAATCAGAAGGCTCAAGCTAAGGGTTAGGCATCTTGAGGGGTTAAATAGGTCAAGAACTTTCACACAGTCCAAACCTGGTTTGGGGGAGGATGCTCCCAAATAAGGGAGGAATGAAGAACATGGTTCAGGGTAAGAGAACAACGGTCAAGGGGAGGTTGAGAAGGAAGCTGATGATAGGGTTGTTCATGGTGAAGGGAATGTGGATATGGATATGGATTCTGGTGATAATGAAGATTTTGTGGTGAAAGATAGATCTGGGAATGAAGTAGTTCTTGAAAGTGTTGAAAAAGTTGTCAAGGGTGATTCTGCTGCTAAGGTAATTGATCCTGCTGCTGAGGAGAAAGAGCCTACTGCTGAGTCAGATGATGATGATACAACAAGCTTAGCTCAGTTTATGCTAAATCTGAAAACATCAACACCACAACAACAACAACAATCACCACAAAAACCACTACCTGCTACTGAACAATCTCAAACAATACCTTCACCACCAACAAAACCAAAGGCTAAGGGTGTTGTCATAAGAGAGCCTGCACTAATACCAAAACCTTCACAACCTACAATATCTGCACAAGACAAAGGGAAAAGGATTCTTGTTGAGGAGCCAAAGCAAAAAGTCAAGTTTCAATCCTTAGAAGAAAAGGAACTTAAAAAACAGATGGATGAAGAAGTTGCCAGAGAATTGAAAGCAAAATGGGATGAAGAGGAACTTGCAAGGCTCAAGCAAGAACAAGCTGACAGAGAGATAGCTATGAAAGCTCAAAAGGATGAAAGTGAAAGATATACTCCTGAAGAACAACAATGTGCTATTGATGATTTGCTGGGTGAGTTTAGAAAGAGACAGAGTCAAAAGAAAAGTGGTCATAAAAAGAAGAAACCTTCAAGAGCTGATTTGATAAGTTACATGAAAAACTATCTGAAGAACCAAGCTTATTGGAAAACTAGTTCTTTCAGAGGAATGACTCATGCTGATATTGAAAAAGCATATTTTGAAGCTTATGCATGGATACATAGACCAGTTGATCCAAAGTTCATCACTGATACAGGCCTCAGTAAGTCTGAAAAAGAAAACTTGGATAGTGAGAAGGTAGTTGAGTCAGAGAAGGAGAAAGAAAAGGAAGTAGTAGAGGAGAAGAAGAGTGAGGAAAAAGATATAAAGAATGAGTCTACTATTGGTGCTAAAAGGCCTGGAAGAAGGTTAAAAATGAGGGGTAAGAAGAAGAAGAGGTCTAAGTCAGTAGTCATGAGTGATTTTGAGAACAGTTCTGAGTCTGAGAAGAAGAATGCTAAGTCTGGTGAGAAAAAGTTTGAGGAGGAGGAAACTGAGGAAGATAAAGCTAGAGTGATGTCTCTTACAGTTCTACAAACTCAAGAGGAACCTGAGGTGACACATGCAGTTCCTTTAGATACCAAATATCCCATTATTTCATATTCACACACAGTCAGAGATGGGAGTGAAGCATATTGGGAGATTAAGAGATCAAATGGCTTATGTTATGGTTTTGTTAGATTTTCTCAAATGTTGCACTATATGGATAGAGCTGATGTGATACAACTCTGGAAGCTGTATAAGGAAAATTATGGTGTTAAAAGACCAGAGGTGATATATGAAAGGCTGAATTATTATTTTTTGAAGAACATGTTTGAGCCTGATGAGAGGGATATTGAATGGAGGGATTTCTTAAACACCAAAATTAGAAGATGGTATCTGTATCAATCCTGTGGAGTACATGAACTGGTTGGTCAAGGTGCAATGGTTTATATGCTTGTGGAAAAGGATTATCCCTTGAACAATAACACAGCTGTTCTCACTCAGATGTTGCAACCTGGAGTGTTAAAGTTGCAGAAAGGGTACTTCTCAGATGATCAGGCATACAAGTTGATAAAGAAGTATGAAAAAGTGCTTAAAGCTAAGACTTCAAAGCAGTAGAAAGTGTTTGGAAGCATCCTCTTTGTGTATATATGTGCTTAGAAGAAACTTGTATATTTTGGGAGAAAATATCAAGTTTAGGGGAGGATTGTTGGGTTTAAAAGAAGTTGCTGCTACTTTGAAGATGCTGCTGCTTTGTATGTTATGCTGCTGCTCATGGAACTTAAGGAAAATACACTAAGTATGATTCTGCTGCTAGGCTGAATCATCGTACTACTAGTGTATACATTCTACTGCTAGAAGAAAGCTAATGAATGGTGAAATAAGTTAAGTGTCATTCTACTGCTAGCCTAAGAAGATTCTGCTGCTAGAGTAATGATTCTGCTGCTTATTAGATATGTATAGTTTGTTAAGATAATTTTGGTAAAGATACGATTTGATATTATCTTGTATAGAAAGTTTTGTAACCGACTAGGACTCCTTAAGTCTATAAAAGGAGGATCTAGGGTTAGGGTTTAGAGTTGCTAGTACACGATTGTTAGCATACGTATTGTATTCACTTCAAGGTTCATTGTCACCCTGTTACTTTTGAGTAACCGTATTTAATATATTGAGGTGATAGTTGAGAGAATTATTGTGTGTTAAATTGTTGATTCTTTTTAAGATTAATTACTAAATTCCGCGCAGTGATTAATAGCTTGTTCAAGAACAGTCTCTATACCTATTGTCTTAGATCTACATCTTGGATAATTAACAAGATCGATTAAGCTCAACTAGGATCAACACTATCGACCTCTCACTCCGAGATGTTTTGATATTGAAAAGGAGGCACTCTGCTCCATGCGTCCGACTAATAAAACCAAACGCACTTAATCGAGTCTAGAGCACGAGATTAATCAAAAAGATCTTTTAGGATACACTTTCCAAAACATACACTTGTGTTCGCCAAAAAGAACACAAGTTGTAAGAGTCATTTATGAGATCTTTGGATCTTGCCACACATATCATGGTGGTTAGTACTATGTTTCAAACGGTCTACAGTTGTGGTGTGATACTTCGGTATACTTCAGTGATTCACCTGAATTGTTGGTGTACTTCGGTGCACCTGTGTAAGCCTTCTTGAGGGTATCCAATTCAGGAACAACCTTTGTAAGGATTAGAGAGAGTCTTCAGACTATGCTATTGATTATCTCGAAGTCTGAGCCTGTAAGTACTGGAAATCACGCTAAGGAGATTCCTTTCACGAATCGAGTCCTGAAAATGTGGGTCGGTACTTAGATTTTAATAATTGTCCTTAATGGGATTCAGACGGCTGATGTGCCCGATGTAGTGGTCTAATCTTTATGAAAAGTCCACCGCGATTGATTGGTGATTATTAACTAACCTTTACCATGCAGATATCGATGAATGATCCTTGGAGGAAAGACCGTTACCATCATGATTCATCAACTTATACTCAAGATCCACATGCTCATACCAACATCACAAAAGTCAAAATTACTGTCAAATATCAAAGCAAAGTTTAGAAAGATTCTACATCAAAGTCAAAGAATCTACAAAGTTGAAAGACAAAGATCAATGCTATGAAATGAGAACTCTTTTTGCATGAAAATTCAAAGTCAAATGAAGTATGAGCATGTTAGAAAAGATATATTAACAATAAAGTCAACAAAGATGATGAAGGCGAGACGAAACCAACATATGATCACAACAACTAAGAACAAAGAGCAAAGATACAAGAAACGTCAAGCCAAAGAAGCAATGAAGACGTCAAGCAACCTTTGATGACCAACCCTTTGGGGGGGATTGTTGGGAATACGTGTAACAAGTATCAAGTCTTGGTCATTATACTATGTAACAGTTTACTATAATATTAGGCTTATATTTTTAGTTAACGCCCGGTCCATGAAATAAGCCCATGGACCGTGGCAGATGTTCTAGAAATATTACATGTAGACGTTGCCCTACTTCCCACTCTATAAATACTTCATGTAAACCTCATTTGAGGTTGTTGGTTCATTTATGCAAGTTACACTTTCATTATAATTCTCTCATATTTGTTCCATACCATCTCTCTCTACTTTCTCTCACTAAAATATACTTGTGTTATAACAATATGGTGACCTAACAGTTTACTTAAGTGGTTTTATGAGTTAGTGGTCGATAAATGCTTATGGAATGATACAAGTGTCTCAAGACTCATCACCAAGACACCAAGTGTCTTGGTGACTCCTCTTGGCTGGCCACATAAGCATGTGGTTGAGGTGAATGGAGCTTTGTGGTATATTTTGATTATAAGTGTGTTATTGATGACATCAAATAGTCCTGATATTTTAGTGTCAATTTCCCCGCTAATATGCTCATCATTGTATCATTTTACTTGGATATATGCTTTTATTTCTTTATATTTCATTGCCAGGTCATGAATAAGCATAGGAACGAAAAGACGCAGAATTGGAAGATTATTAACTAAGATATACACAAGTATGCTAGCCAAGAAGAAGTTACGGCGTAACTACCACTCTCACTTACGCATTAACTAGGATTTATATAGAGAAGAACAAAGTCAACGCTACTCAAGGTTACAGCATAACTACACTTATAGTTACGCCGTAGTAATCGAATGACTTAGAAGAATTTAATTGTCACAAATCACAATTTCAGGTCATTTTCCAAACCCCGACAATTTACTATTCATGAGTTACTATTCATCATTTACTATTCACCGATCACTATTCATCATTTCACTATTCATTGTTTTTGAAGTCAGTTTGAGACTTTGAGAAGTCGTCAAAAATTTTACTATTCATGTGACACTATTCATTCCCGGAGGGAAATCACTATTCATGGGCATCATTCATCATGTCGTAAACTAGGTTTACGGGTATTCAAATGCGCGTAACCAGTAAGGTTTAGCTGCGTATTCATGCAACATCAGTAAGGACACATCATATAGACTAGAGTAGTCTACATATCATCAGTAACATCATTATCATATTAGGTCATGCACGGGTTTGTGTGATTTTCATTAACGTATGCTTAATTGTTTAATTAACGTTACCACTCAGTCATTACTACTAACATTATACCCAATACTCCCGACAATGATCCTAATATATTTTCATGCTAATTATAATGATATAAAGATTATATTATTACTTTACCCGGTGTTTTTAAATCAACGGCTATATTTTTCGTTTGACGCTTATAACTCCGTCGGTTTGCGAAATTTCAATTCGATAATTATTCTAACACCCGATTCATGCAAGGAATATGGTTTTACAATTTTTACAACTTCGTCGTACTTTATTTTACATCGTCACAATTTATTTCTAGTTACCTTCCTTGTTAGGGTTTTGTGATAAAAACCCCAAGGTTTTAAGCATTTTCATCCATAACTCTTCCATAATTCAAGTAAGCTCAAGAACATCTTTTTGATCATTTCATACTTTCATTTAATTCATATGATTATGTATTTTCAAGTTATACTAGTTAATCATGCAACTTATTTATGTTTTAGATACCACTTTGCACATAAACTATCTTTAACACTAGATCTATAAGTTTCACTAGCGATCTCATGAAATCCACCAAGGTTGGTGATGTTTAGGACCCCATGACACCCTAAGAAGGTGTATGGTAGGATTTGCGAACTTGTGGAGTTGATTTGAAGTGGTATGATCAAGTTTAGAACCAAGAAAATGAGTTTTAACAAGTATATATAAGCTACTGTCCAAAAACGTGTAAACTGGAAAACTCAGAAAATGTTGAACTATTTTGGCCTCCATATTCAGGAAGTTCTTTCAAAAATGAAACCGTGGCCGCTTGAATTACTAAAAACCGACTTATAACGAAGGAGATATGATTTTTCAAAGTTAGACGACGAAAAACTATTTCCTGAAAATAGCTTGCTGTTTTTCCGAACTTCAAGGGACAAAACGAGACGTTAGACGTGATCTAGAAGAGCCGACCTATTGGAAATATGTTAGTTCATATTTTTACGTAGCCGTGGATATAAAGAACGTAGCAAACGAGCTTATAACGGCCGAGATATACATGTTTGAAGCCCGACGATTCACAATCTATTTTGACAGCCCACTATTAGAAAATATTCTAAGTATAAAAACTAGTATTTTTACAAGTCACTAAGTTGATAGCTGATTTTCTATATGATCAAGGCGCGTTTGATCAAAAGTCAAATGAAACGACATTAAGATTATGTTGCAAGGTTCTCAAAAACGTCGAGTTTGATCACTAACACTTAACGTACAACATATCGCGACTAGTTTCACGAAGCCATTTTGGGCATATTTTCACAAGTAATGAAAAGTGTTATTTTTTCGACGAAAACATTATATTTGCCGATAGAACACCAAATGAGGATCGTGGAGTACCGTTTCAACATAATTACACGAAAAGTAGTTTATAACTTAACGAGACGTCAAAAATGTATTTTTTCGTCGATAAACGTTATTTTCAAAACTAACAAGTGGTATCGTTAACATACGTATTTGCATGTGTTGCATTGTATCATTGCTTACCTTGGATCATATCATTCATGATAGGTCGCGGTTAGAGACCGAGTCTCATTGTCATCATATCCACTATTGTCATTGTTGCTATATCATATCAGGTGAGTTTTCATAGCCCCGTTTTTAATTGATTACTTGATTTCTAAATTCTCAGGGGAGAATACATTGCACCATTTTTCATGCGGACCAAAGTATACAAACTCATTACATTGCTTAAGTTACATCATTTGCCCAGATTAAAGTCCCCTTTATTATCATGAACCATTAATTGTGAGCAAGCGAGAGTGAGTGAATAGATCTATTGAGGGTGACTCCTCCGTTCGGGATGGTAGCGCCAACTGGTCAAATGAACGCATTTCATTTCTGTCATATTAGAGTGAATGGCAAACACTCAGTTGGGGCATTTCATTTCAGTCTAGCTTCGGGGTCATGAGCTTAAGAGCTAATGTACCATTTTTATGTGGCATTGTTTTGTCATACACTTTATACTTGTGGTATCCGTACAACATTTCATTTACATAAACCTATGAACTCACCAACATTTTTGTTGACCATTTTTAGCAATGTATTTTCAGGTAATTAAGGTATCGCATGTTGGCTTGCATAAGGACATACCATGGAGTCGCGGAGTCGACACGTCTCACTTTATATTTTATGCACTTATCCATCGTTGGAATTGTATGAACTTGATTTCTGAAAACTTGTTTCACCTTTTGGGACCTAGCTTTGTAACTCTGAATGTTTTTAAATAATCAAACGATGTATTTTCTAAACGACACTTTTGGTCGTTCAATATAACTGTAACTATGGTGCTATGATCAGTCGCGCCCCTGAATGCTTCATTCCGCTGCAAGTCACGAAATTTGGGGGGTGACAGATTGGTACCAGAGCAAAGGTTATAGTGAACTAGGTTGTCCTTTATACCCTAGACTATAACTACACCATCATAGCATCTCATCATGGTAGCATAATTGCATATTCATTATATCGCATGTAGCGATTGCGATTTCATACATATATCATTTCATCATAACCCACATTGTGTATATGGTCATTTACATTTATTCCACATCGTTTGTCTCAGAGATGTCTTCAGATTCGCACCCTATTGTTATCTCGTCGGACTCTGAGTCAGCAGAGATTTCCTGACTACCCTCCATCATACTAGAGTCGGTTACATCACCCTCACTACCCACCATCATTTTGTCATCTGTGGAGCCTACTCCACAGTCATCACCTGTGATGTTAGAGGCTGAGACAAAACCCTTTGAGGAGGGGGAAGTCGCACCTACCCCACCATTGTCACCTGTGATCCGTCGTGGTCCCAGAGTTGTTCCAGTTATCCAGCCAGGAGAGTTTATACCCTATGGTCGAGTTTTCCGTACATATCCAGGTGGGCCGCGCATGAAGCGCACTGCTGCTAAACGGGTTCATCGTCTCACTGTCAGATCACCAGCTGCTTTTGTATCCCTACCACCACCATCATCACTTACTTCATCTCATCCACTCCGTCGCCGCTTGACAGCGAGGAGGAGTGTGGCCTTCAGTACACCATCACCATTATCACCATTACCATCCCTATCATCATTATCACCACCTTTACCACCCCTACCAGATTGTGCTCCAGGTGATGCACCATCAGCACCAGTTCATCCCAGGGATCCTACTCCTATGTCCGACCTACCGCTCAAGAAGCGGGCACGGCTTGATATCCCATCACCAGACACTTCAGATACATCAGAGGATGCACCGCCCAGCAGGTTCGAGGTTGGTGAGAGCTCGAGGGCTGCTGCTGACAGACTACTTACTGCCGCTACACTTGACTCGAGACTAGACCATCTACAGGGACAGATTGACAGGGCAGTAGGTTATGTGGAGGAGATACCAGTGAGCCGGATTGAGGCTATAGAGGAGGAGGTCGATTGGAGGCCCGTCAGCTAGAGAGTTCTGAGCGTATTACCCGGTTGAGGCAGGAGATGCCTGAGTTATTTGATAGGGCACAGATGTCTCAGGATGAGCACCACCGACAGGCCAGTGAGTTAGCTCCAGTTCAGGCTAGGATGTCTGCATCAGAGAGTAGGGAGAACGATCTTCAGCTTCGAGTTCAGCACTTAGAAGAGATTGCTGTTGCTATGACTAGAGATCTTCAGAGGATTTGCCGTAGGCTATGTGGAGCACAAGGAGGAGGTGCCTAGTGTTAGACTTTTATCATGTAGCTTGTACATAATTATCCTAGTCCCGGGGTGTGGGACATAGTTTAGAAATTGTTGTCTTTTGCTGGTAGTACAAACAAATATATCAAGTGTGACTCTACTATGCAGGATTTTCGTTGTGCTATTTTATGATATCAGTCTATGTGAACCAAAATTTTCATGTATTATATTCATGTCGTTGTGATTATACTTATGATATTTCGTGATTATTTCTCGTTGTGATTTCATTGTATTGATACATGTTGTGGTTGTATTTATACATGTTGTGGTTATATATACATGTTGTGGTTGTATATATTATGTATGATGATCGTTTCTATTATGAGTTCTCATTGTGTTATTTTTGTGATTGTGAAGAATCATGCCACCCAAAAGAGCCACTACCGCTATGACACCAGCCGAAATCAGAAAGCTTGTTGCCGACAGTATAGAGGCAGCATTGGTTACAGAAAGAGCGGTCGTAGCTGCAGCTGCTGCTGAAGCCGCTTCGCGGGCAGAAACCGTGGAAGCCGCAGGAACAAATACTAATGGAACTAACGGACGTAAATGTATGTACAAAGATTTCAAGGGTGGAGATCCACCAAAATTCAAAGGCACTGAGGGAGCCACTGCCATGATTCATTGGTTCGAAAAGATTGAATCTGTGTTTCTCTTATGCAACTGTCCAGAGGAGTACAAAGTAAAGTTTGCTACTAGTACGCTTGTTGAGGAGGCTATGTCGTGGTGGAATTCGTATGCAAAACCCATGGGAATGGAAAACGCTCAAAAGCTTTTGTGGGACGAATTCAAGAAATTGCTGACAAAGAAGTTTTGCCCACGAACTGAAGTGAAGAAAATGGAAACAGAGTTTTATGAACTAGTGACAGCAGGTAATGATATTGAGGCATATACCAGGAGGTTTCAGGAATTGGCAGCATTATGTCCGACAATGGTTCCGGACACTGAGAAGCTATTAGAGAATTTCATTGGAGGATTACCTCACAGCATCCGTGGAGATGTGATTTCTTTTGACCCGCAAACATTGGATGAGGCAATCAGAATGTCTCAGAAACTCACGGCTCAGATAGTGAAGAAAGAAACTACTTCAAACAACAACAACAACAACACCAACAGTAACCGTAACTACAACAAACGTAACTCCAACAACAACTACCGAAACAACAACAATAACAACAACCGAAACAATTCCAATAACAACAACAACAACAAAAGAAATCAGGACAACAACCAGAGTCGCAATACTACTCAACCACCACCCAAGAGACAGGAAACTGCAAAGGCCTATGTTACAGGTCAAACTGAGAAAAGAGGTTACAATGGTACTTTACCCAAGTGCAACAGATGTCAAACCCACCATAACCCTGGAAATTGTCCGAATCCGTGTAGGAACTGTAAGAAAGTTGGTCATTCGACCAGGGATTGCAAAGCTCCGATTGTGGTTGATAATCAGAAACCCACAGCAACATGCTTTGGTTGTGGAGAAGTCGGACACTTCAAGAAGGAATGTCCAAAAGGAAAGAATCAGGGAAACAATAACCAAGGTGGAACAGCTAGAGGAAGAGCTTATAACCTTGGAGGTGAAGATGCCAGGGAGGACCCGAATGTCGTTACGGGTACGTTCCTCATTAATAATCGCTATGCATCCATACTATTTGATTCAGGAGCCAATAGAAGCTTTGTTTCTACTGCATTTGCACCATTACTCAACATTGAACCAATCACATTAGACACTCCATATCACATTGAACTAGCTAATGGTTCTTTAGTTGGCACCGATACGATCATTCGTGGTTGCACTATCAATTTTCTTAATCACCCATTCAATATAGATCTCATGCCCGTAGAACTTGGAAGTTTCGACATTGTTATCGGTATGGATTGGTTATCTCGACACCATGCAAAAATCATTTGTGATGAAAAAGTTGTTCATCTTCCTTACGAAGGTGAAACATTGGTCATTCGTGGAGAACGAAGTGGAACCAGACTCAGTATAATTTCATGCATCAAAACAGAGAAGTACATAAAGAAAGGTTGTTATGCGTTCTTGGCTCATATCACAGAAAAGAAATCAAATGAGAAACGACTTGAAGATGTACCAACTGTTAAAGATTTTCCAGAAGTCTTTCCAGAAGAGTTGCCTGGATTACCACCTACTCGCCAAGTGGAATTTCAGATTGATTTAGTGCCAGGAGCAGCACCAGTTGCGCGAGCACCTTATCGACTTGCACCTTCAGAAATGCAAGAGTTGTCAAACCAATTACAAGAACTCTTGGACAAAGGTTTCATTAGACCAAGTTCCTCGCCTTGGGGAGCGCCGGTTTTGTTTGTGAAGAAGAAAGATGGATCTTTCAGAATGTGCATTGACTACCGAGAGTTAAACAAGTTAACGGTGAAGAATCGTTATCCACTTCCCAGGATCGATGATTTGTTTGATCAGTTGCAAGGTTCTAGTTTCTACTCCAAGATCGACTTAAGGTCAGGTTACCATCAGCTTAGAGTTCGGGAGGATGATATCCCAAAGACAGCATTTAGAACTCGGTATGGTCATTATGAGTTTCAGGTAATGCCGTTTGGACTGACCAACGCACCAGCTGTGTTCATGGATCTCATGAACAGGGTGTGCAAACCATATCTAGATAAGTTTGTGATTGTATTCATTGACGATATCTTAATTTACTCGAAGAGTGAAGAAGAGCACCGAGAACCACTCTGAATGATTTTAGAACTGCTCAAGAGAGAGAAACTGTACGCCAAATTTTCAAAGTGTGATTTTTGGATCCGCAGAGTACAATTTCTTGGTCAAGTCATTGATAGCCAATGACTACAGGTTGATCCAGTAAAGATTGAGGCAGTAAAAGATTGGGCAACACCAAAGACTCCTACAGAAATTCGTCAATTCTTAGGACTTGCTGGATATTACAGAAGGTTCATTGAAGGGTTTTCCAAGATAGCTAAACCATTGACCAAGTTGACACAAAAGAACCAGAAGTACGAATGGGGAAAGCAACAGGAGTTTGCTTTTCAGTTATTGAAGCAGAAGCTTTGCAGCGTGCTGATTTTGGCATTGCCAGAAGGGATTGAAAACTTTGTGGTATATTGTGATGCTTTACATAAAGGACTTGGAGCAGTATTAATGCAGAACGAGAAAGTGATAGTTTATGCATCTCGACAGCTTAAGAAGCATGAGAAGAATTACACTACTCACGACTTAGAGTTGGGTGTCGTGGTTTTCGCACTCAAGATTTGGAGGCACTATCTTGATGGAACTAAGTGTGTAGTATTCACAGACCATAAGAGCTTACAGTATATACTTGATCAGAAGGAACTCAATATGAGGCAACGTCGTTGGTTGGAACTGCTTAGTGATTACGACTGTGAGATTCGATATCACCCAGGAAAAGCCAATGTTGTGGCAGATGCACTCAGTCGGAAGGAACGACTCAAGCATTTGAGAGTCAGATCGTTGGGTATGACAATCATTTCACCACTACTATCAAAAATCCTCGAGGCCCAGGTAGAAGCACTCAAGGAAGAAAACCTACCAAGTGAGACACTTAAAGGGATGCAAGATAATGCAAACGGTTTAGTAAGGAGATCAGATGGAATATTGTGTTTCAAGGATTGAAGTTGGATACCTCTCTATGGTGGAATACGAGAGTTGATCATGCACGAGTCGCACAAGTCGAAGTACTCTATTCACCCAGGTTCTGATAAGATGTATCAGGATCTCAAGAGACTTTATTGGTGGCCCAATATGAAAGCAGAGATAGCTACGTATGTTAGCAAATGTCTTACTTGTGCTAAAGTAAAAGCCGAGTACCATAAACCATCAGGATTACTTCAGTAACCAGAGATTCCCTAGTGGAAGTGGGAACGCATTACAATGGATTTCGTCACTAAACTTCCCAAGACAGCAGGCGGTTACGATGCTATTTGGGTAATTGTTGATCGTCTCACCAAATCAGCCCATTTCATTCCAATCAAAGAGACTTATTCTATGGATCAGCTCACCAGACTTTACGTCAAGGAAATAGTTTCAAGGCACGGTGCACCAATTTCCATCATTTCTGACAGAGACAGTCGCTTTACTTCAAACTTTTGGCAATCATTGCAAGATTCATTTGGAACTAAATTAGACATGAGCACTGCCTACCATCCTCAGACCGATGGTCAGAGCGAGAGAACAATTCAAACATTGGAAGACATGCTCAGGGCGTGTGTGATTGATTTCGGAAATGGTTGGGCTAACCATTTGCCATTGATCGAGTTCTCTTACAATAACAGTTATCACTCGAGCATAAAGGCAGCAGCATTCGAGGCACTCTATGGTCGAAAGTGCAGGTCCCCAGTTTGTTGGGCCGAAGTTGACGATGTACAACTAACTGGTCCAGAGTTGGTTCGAGAAACAACAGAAAAGATAGTCCAGATTCGAGAAAGACTCAAAACAGCTAGAAGCCGACAGAAAAGTTACGCCGATGTTCGACGCAAACCATTAGAATTTCAGGTTGGTGACAAAGTCATGTTGAAAGTCTCGCCTTGGAAGGGCGTGATACGATTCGGGAAACGAGGGAAGTTGAACCCAAGATACATAGGGCCATTTAAGATTCTGGAAAGGATTATTCCGGTAGCATACAAGCTTGAGCTTCCGTCAGAGCTCAGCAGTGTACATAACATGTTTCATGTCTCAAACCTCAAGAAATGTCTTTTAGACGAAACGCTCGTAATCCCATTGGAAGAAGTTCAGCTCGATGATAAGCTTAACTTTGTGGAAGAACCAGCAGAAATTATGAACCGTGAGGTCAAACAGTTGAAGCAAAGTCGAATTCCGATCGTCAAAGTTCGTTGGAATTCTCGTTGAGGTCCTGAGTTTACTTGGGAACGGGAAGACCAGATGAGACTCCAATACCCACATCTTTTCACCGAGACCACTCCAGAGACCAACATCAGCTGAATTCAGGGACTGAATTCCTTTTAGGGTGGTCGACTGTCACAAATCACAATTTCTGGTCATTTTCCAAACCCCAACAATTTAATATTCATGAGTTACTATTCATCATTTACTATTCACCGATCACTATTTATCATTTCACTATTCATCGTTTTTGAAGTCAGTTTGAGACTTTGAGAACTCGTAAAAAATTTTACTATTCATGTGACACTATTCATTCTCGGAGGGAAATCACTATTCATGGGCATCATTCATCATGTCGTAAACTAGGTTTACGGGTATTCAAATGCGCGTAACCAGTAAGGTTTAGCTGCGTATTCATGCAACATCAGTAAGGACACATCATATTGACTAGAGTAGTCTACATATCATCAGTAACATCATTATCATATTAGGTCATGCACGGGTTTGTGTGATTTTCATTAACGTATGCTTAATTGTTTAATTAACGTTACCACTCAGTCATTACTACTAACATTATACTCAATACTCCCGACAATGATCCTAATATATTTTCATGCTAATTATAATGATATAAAGATTATATTATTATTTTCATGCTAATTAAAATATAAAGTCAAAAGAAGTATGAGCATGTTGGAAAAGATATATTGACAATAGAGTCAACAAAGATGATGAAGGCAAGACGAAACCAACATATGATCACAACAACAAAGAACAAAGAACAAAGATACAAGAAACGTCAAGCCAAAGAAGCAATGAAGACGTCAAGCAACCTTTGATGACCAACCCTTAGGGGGAGATTGTTGGGAATACGTGTAACAAGTATCAAGTCTTGGTCATTATACTATGTAATAGGTTACTATAATATTAGGCTTATATGATTAGTTAAGGCCCGGTCCATGAAATAAGCCCATGGACCGTGGCAGATGTTCTAGAAATATTACAAGTAGACGTTGCCCTACTTCCCACTCTATAAATACTTCATGTAAACCTCATTTGAGGTTGTTGGTTCATATATGCAAGTTACACTTTCATTATAATTCTCTCATATTTGTTCCATACCATCTCTCTCTCTACTTTCTCTCACTAAAATATACTTGTGTTATAACAATATGGTGACCTAACAGTTTACTTAAGTGGTTTTATGAGTTAGTGGTTGATAAATGCTTATGGAATGATACAAGTGTCTCAAGACTCATCACCAAGACACCAAGTGTCTTGGTGACTCCTCTTGGCTGGCCACATAAGCATGTGGTTGAGGTGAATGGAGCTTTGTGGTATATTTTGATTATAAGTGTGTTATTGATGACATCAAATAGTCCTGATATTTTAGTGTCAATTTCCCCGCTAATATGCTCATCATTGTATCATTTTACTTGGATATATTCTTTTATTTCTTTATATTTCATTGCCAGGTCATGAATGATGCATAGAATGAAAAGACGCAGAATTGGAAGATTATTAACTAAGATATACACAAGTATGCTGGCCAAGAAGAAGTTACGGCGTAACTACCGCTCTCACTTACGCCATAACTAGGATTTATATAGAGAAGAACAAAGTCAACGCAACTCAAGGTTACAGCATTAATACACTTATAGTTACACCGTAGTAATCCAATGACTTACAAGAATTTAATTGTCACAAATCACAATTTCAGGTCATTTTCCAAACCCAGACAATTTACTATTCATGAGTTACTATTCATCGATTCACCTATTCATCATTTTTAAAGTCAGTTTGAGACTTTGAGAAGTCGTCAAAAATTTTACTATTCATTTGACACTATTCATTCCAGAGGGAAATCACTATTCATGGGCATCATTCATCATGTCGTAAACTAGGTTTATGGGTATTCAAATGCGCGTAACCAGTAAGGTTTAGCTGCGTATTCATGCAACATCAGTAAGGACACATCATATAGACTAGAGTAGTCTACATATCATCAGTAACATCATTATCATATTAGGTCATGCACGGGTTTGTGTGATTTTCATTAACGTATGCTTAATTGTTTAATTAACGTTACCACTCAGTCATTACTACTAACATTATATCCAATACTCCCGACAATGATCCTAATATATTTTCATGCTAATTATAATGATATAAAGATTATATTATTACTTTACCCGGTGTTTTTAAATCAACGGCTATATTTTTCGTTTGACGCTTATAACTCCGTCGGTTTGCGAAATTTCAATTCGATAATTATTCTAACACCCGATTCATGCAAGGAATATGCTTTTACAAATTTTACAACTTCGTCATACTTTATTTCACATCGTCACAATTTATTTCTAGTTAACTCGGTACCCGATAACACCTAATGTATACACTAAACTAACTAATTCATGCATATTAGTACAGAAGCACTCATTAAACATCAAATCTCTTCCCATCTCTTGCCATGTGCCGCCCCCCTAACCCATCACATTAGCCTAATACACCAAAACTCATTAATGAATTTTTAGCCTTTTATTTCCATTCCACTACACTAACATCTCATAACACAAGATCATTTAGCTAAATCAAGAACTTTTCTCTCTTCTTTTTCTCCTTCACCATTCGGCCAAACCAAGAACACAAGAGATCATCCATCAAATTTTCAAGTTAAAGTCATAATCAAGCTCCATTTACCTTCCTTGTTAGGGTTTTGTGATAAAAACCCCAAGGTTTTAAGCATTTTCATCCATAACTCTTCCATAATTCAAGTAAGCTCAAGAACATCTTTTTGATCATTTCATACTTTCATTTAATTCATATGATTATGTATTTTCAAGTTATACTAGTTAATCATGCAACTTATTTATGTTTTAGATACCACTTTGCACATAAACTATCTTTAACACTAGAGCTATAAGTTTCACTAGTGATCTCATGAAATCCACCAAGGTTGGTGATGTTTAGGACCCCATGACACCCTAAGAAGGTGTATGGTAGGATTTGCGAACTTGTGGAGTTGATTTGAAGTGGTATGATCAAGTTTAGAACCAAGAAAATGAGTTTTAACAAGTATATATAAGCTACTGTTGAAAAACGTGTAATCTGGAAAACTCAAAAAATGTTGAACTATTTTGGCCTTCATATTCGGAAAGTTATTTCAAAAACGTGGCCACTTGTGTCACTAAAAGCCGACTTATAACGAAGGAGATATGATTTTTCAAAGTTAGACGATGAAAAACTATTTTCTGAAAATAGCTTGCTGTTTTTCCGAACTTCAAGGGACAAAACGAGACGTTAGACGTGATCTAGACAAGCCGACCTATTGGAAATATGTTAGTTCATATTTGTACGAAGCCGTGGATATAAAGAACGTAGCAAACGAGCTTATAACGGCCGAGATATACACGTTTGAAGCCCGACGATTCACAATCTATTTTGACAGCCCACTATTAGAAAATATTCTAAGTATAAAAACTAGTATTTTTACAAGTCACTAAGTTGATAGCCGATTTTCTATATGATCAAGGCGCGTTTGATCAAAAGTCAAATGAAACGACATTAAGATTATGTTGCAAGGTTCTCAAAAACGTCGAGTTTGATCACTAACACTTAACGTACAACATATCGCGACTAGTTTCACGAAGCCATTTTGGGCATATTTTCACAAGTAATGAAAAGTGTTATTTTTGCGACGAAAACATTATATTTGCCGATAGAACACCAAATGAGGATCGTGGAGTACCGTTTCAACATAATTACACGAAAAGTAGTTTATAACTTAACGAGACGTCAAAAATGTATTTTTTTCGTCGATAGACATTATTTTCAAAACTAACAAGTGGTATCGTTAACATACGTATTTGCATGTGTTGCATTGTATCATTGCTTACCTTGGATCATATCATTCATGATAGGTCGCAGTTAGAGACCGAGTCTCATTGTCATCATATCCACTATTGTCATTGTTACTATATCATATCAGGTGAGTTTTCATAGCTCCGTTTTCAATTGATTACTTGAGTTATAAATTCTCGGGGGAGAATACATTGCACCATTTTTCATGCGGACCAAAGTATACAAACTCATTACATTGATTAAGTTACATCATTTGCCCAGATTAAAGTCCCCTTTATTATCATGAACCGTTAATTGTGAGCAAGCGAGAGTGAGTGAATAGATCTATTGAGGGTGACTCCTCCGTTCGGGTTGGTAGCGCCAACTGGTCAAATGAACACATTTCATTTCTGTCATATTAGAGTGAATGGCAAACACTCAGTTGGGGCATTTCATTTCAGTCTAGCTTCGGGGTCATGAGCTTAAGAGCTAATGTATCATTTTTATGTGGCATTGTTTTGTCATACACTTTATACTTGTGGTATCCATACAACATTTCATTTACATAAACCTATGAACTCACCAACATTTTTGTTGACCATTTTTAGCAATGTATTTTCAGGTAATTAAGGTATCGCATGTTGGCTTGCATAAGGACATACCATGGAGTCGCGGAGTCGACGCATCTCACTTTATATTTTATGCACTTATCCATCGTTTGAATTGTATGAACTTGATTTCTTAAAACTTGTTTCACCTTTTGGGACCTAGCTTTGTAACTCTGAATGTTTTTAAATAATCAAACGATGTATTTTCTAAATGACACTTTTGGTCGTTCAATATAACTGTAACTATGGTGCTATGATCAATCGCGCCCCTGAATGCTTCATTCCGCAGCAAGTCACGAAATTTGGGGGTGTGACATTTATGGTCATGAAGATTACGCCGTAACCAACTTACATGTTACGGCGTAAATGTCATCCAGTGTAGATTACGACGTAACCACTTATGAGATTACGCCGCAAGAACTTATTCTGAAGACTACGGTCGCAACCCATTTATAAGGTTACACAGTAAATAATTATTTTGGATAAGATCGTCAGAGATACGATAGTTATGGCGTAACCCGTTTCCATGGTTACGCCGTAACTTAGTCGAGCCCTATAAATACAAACCCTAAATCCAGATTTTATATAACTTTTACACCACACCACTTTAGAAGACGTGATAGGGTTTCAAAGGGGCAAGTTGCACAGCATTTCAAGCATCTTCCAAGGGAAAATTCACGCCATTACTTCATAAGTTTTGGTATATTCGTATCAAACATTTTCTTTTAATTCCATGTCTTCTATTTTTATGTTAAACATTGAATTTGTTGTAATTTTTAGTATGATTGGTTAAACACCTTTGGTGTTGGCCTAGTTATGAAATTCTTTATGCTTTGATTATGTTTTCTCGCTTTCTTTATTGCTTCTAAGTGCATGTTTTCTTAGCTTTATTTGTAGAACCTCTTGTTTTGGTAGCATTGATATGTGGTAGTATCTAGGAAGCTAGGAGAATTGACCAAAGGACCCTAGCCAAGTTGGTTGCGAGGATCGGTAAGAATTGACCAAAGGACTACCCAACCCCTTGTGTGTGAATTAACCAAAGGATCACCTTCCATATAGATTTGCTTAAAAAGTTAGTGGGATCATAAGTTCCGAGAGGCCGGGTGTCATTGCGTGGTTTTGTAACCTTACAACAGGTTTTACCTCTCGAGGGATCTCAAGAGGCTTACAACCCCACCAGGCAGTGTACCTGACCGATGTAGTATAGTGTAGTGGTAAGTACGGGGGATTGATCGTTCTCACAGGGAATAGTGTTCGTTAGGTATGAAAGGCTACTCTAATTAGGTCTAAGGGTTGAGGAAGATTCTTTTTTTATGTTTTTATAATTTTATGAAAGCAAGTAAAATCTCGGGTTTGAAGGAGTGGGCGGAATTAGTTGCTAGTCAACTAACCCAAAATTACTACGGATGCAATTAAAATAAAATAACAAAAATGAAATGTGGTGAGAAACTTATGTGTAGAGAAATGTGTTTACTTAGATTTCCTTACTCCCTAACTATCTTTTACCGGTTAATTAGTGTGTATTAGTCGCGTGGATGACGGGTGTATTCCTTAATACCATTCGTGGGGTGGCGTACTTACTTCCCCAACTCTACAAGCTCCTACTTCACTCCTATGTCGAGCCGGCTAGGAAGCTCCTAACATGGGATCACTAGAATTCGCTTGTGCATTAAATACAACCATAAAAACCTTTAGTACGCATTTGGTTCATGTTTCTTAAGACGTTCAAGCAAGTTACCGAATAGGAAGTTAGCCAGTTTTCTTAAGCCTAACATAGATAAACAATCATCCAAAACAACTAACAACACACTAACAACCAATAATCAATAGCTAGGTTTCATTAGATCTAAGCAAACACAAGATAAATTTAGCCTAACATGTTAAACAAAAGACAAGAATAAGATAGAATCAAACAACACATAGACATATTGAATGATTAATTGATAACTTATCTTTCAATGAAACATGGAAGATCTCAAGGCAAAAAGCCCTGAAAAAGTAGCTAAAATCGTCTTAGGGTTTTATCCCAAAACTCCACACACTAAGCTCTCCCTAATGACAAAAAATTAGAAAACTATATATAGATTTTTGGATCTGACGGCGTCACCTTATGGAGTGTGACGCCGTCACCCTCGCCGCTTTTAGGGTTCCCGGATGACCTTCTTGACGCCGTCCCTCTTTAGCTCTTCAAAAATCCATTCTGGCTTATCAAGGCTTGACGCCGTCTAACCATGAACGTGACGCCGTCCCCTTATGATTTAAGCCGTGACGCCCTTGATCAAGTTAAAGCGTGACGCCGTCAGAATTCACATGCTATTTTCACTGGCCCGTCATGAGTAAATTTCACATCCAACTTTTCTTGCCAAGGCATGACGCCGTCCAGAGTAAATCTTGACGCCGTCAAGAGTAACTTTTAGCCGATTTTTGAGACTTTGCCGTTTTCTTCACTTTAATGCTCCAAAAACGTCCAAAATGCCTCCTTTTCCAGATTTCTCCTCAAAAGTACCTAAAATGACAAAAGGAACGATTTAGGGCAATATTTGATCAAATAAATACGATTTAGGGCTTAAATGACCCCTTAAAAGCGGTACACTTTTCGCCTCATCAAATACCCTTACACTTGAGATTTGCTTGTCCTCAAGCAAATGCGCTTTTATTCTAATCAAAATACAAGTTAGGGGTCATTTAATGCTAACATAAAAGTAATTACAACAAATATTCGTTCCACTTCAATCATAATAAGCACGGAGATTATAAACTAGCACCTCACAAGTAGTGTTTAGATACTCACATCTCTCAAGTGTCATCAAAATAAATCTCATAAATGAAAACGGAAAATATCTCTCACTACCTGTCATAGCAAATAGATTACCATAGGCTTGGGAAAGGATCGAAAACCTCCTCCACTAGGCGTAAGCACCTAAGATAAACTATCAAAGAGGGCTTTTAAATGGGTTATAACGTAAGGTGTAGGGAAAAGGAAAACACGGTTTTGTTGGATAAAGGATATTTTACTGGTGGCGAGTTAAAAATCTTGATCAATTACATGTACTATACAATGTTGCCAAGCCAAGACTAGACTCGATCTTAAGCTAGAAACGAAATAACAAAATAACAAAAACATAAAATAAACATAAAATGAAACGGGATGGTAGTCCGTATGTTTTTTCTACTTTTCTTTTTCTCATTTTTTTTTTTGTATTTTTATTGATTTTTTCGATTTTTTTTTTTTTTTTTTTTTTTTTTTTTTTTTTTTTTTTTTTTTTTGCATACACTTTTGCCCTACCATCCAAAATAATACATCATAGGGGCATTGCATTCCCCTTACACTTGAACTTTTACATAACTTTACAAATACTAATCTAATGACTCGAATGAAGATAATCGAAAAACTTGGAGTACTTTTAAAATATTTAGCACATATGGGGGTAATAAATGATGTTCTTCCCCATTACTCCATTATACTAGTACTTTACCCATGAGTCCCAATCGTCCCAAAACAATATGTACAAGGATATGACTCGACTTAGCAACCATGTAATCAACTAGATAATTAACTTGGGTTTAAACAAATGTTGTCACAATAATGCACTAAAAATGAGTGCATACAAGGTAGGCTAAGGCGATTTGGGTGTACATTTAAGTGGGGTGTAAACAAATTCTTCCTTTAAGTAAAATGCTTAAAGGTCGAAACGAAAAGATAGGCTCTGAGGGGTGTACTAGGGGTATCGTGTACTAAAAATGAGTACAACGCAAAGGGTGTGGGAGAATTACTTGACCAATGTAGCCAAAATAATTATAACAAAAACACAGGTGTAAAACAATGGGTTAATCCTAATGCCTCTTATCATGTAGTAAATCTAACTACACGAATGTAGTCTCACTTGTGGCCTTGGAATGGTCCTAACGCAAGTTCTAGAATCTAAGTGCTACCGGTACTCACATCATAGCATAAATGCTTTTCCTACCAATTCTAGGGGCGAACCTCACATATTTGGGGTGGAAAATTTTTTAGTAGTACGGTTTTTGTGCTAGTTATATAACTCCTATCCGTGAGACGCTCATTAAGATCAAAGTTTCACTCCTAAATGTTGTAAAAAAATTTAAATTTGGCACTAAAATTACCTTAACAAGTATTTCTCTCAGTTTTATTACACATCTACTATTAAACAAACAAAAATCAAGCGTAATAGCATTCTCTAAAATCGTACTTTTACCCTCCCCTTACACTTAAGATGAACATTGTCCCCAATGTTCAAATAACAAGATGTAAAAGCAAAAAGTAAAAGAATGAAATCAAATACTCCCCTGATTCGCTCGGTGGATAATGAAATTACACGGTTAAATCTTCCTCCAAAGAGAATGTTGAAGCTCCATGACTAATGCATCGCCATAAGCTTGATTCCATAAACATCTCCTTGTCCAAAATAACCTGTTAAACCTGAGAAAACAAACACGAAAACCTGCATAACATCGGCGGGAAAAATCTATATATAAGGATATAATGCTTGTGGAATGATAATTTTGCATATTCCTGGAGATTATAAGTTGGAGATTTAATAAAAACTTTTTATGAAAACAAAACTTTCAAAAATTTCTGGAAATTAAATCTGACGCCGTCAGGTTATAACCCCTGACGCCGTCAGAAATGACCTGACAAAAATTTTCGTTTTAAGTTTCCGGAAAATTTCTGAAAAAAAACTTTTACCTTACTTCCTGGAAATCCTGCAAAACATCATTATGACTCGATACAAGCATTTGACTCAAACAAATACGAATATGTATGCTAATTTATTATCATTACGATTCATGTTAATTTGTGTTCTAATAAACCGATTTAGATTTCCCTTACACTTATCTTTTGCAAAATACCTTTATATGTAGTTAAGACGAAGTTAAAAACAACATAAAGCATTTTCACAAATTAGTTTTTAACATGAATCAATAATAATAAAAATTAAACACACATATGGCAAATAAAATCAAACAAACAAATAAATAAACACACAAAGCAAATAAAACAAATAACGCTTGGGTTGCCTCCCAAGAAGCGCTTGTTTTTGTTCGAGTCATGAGCCTGACTCTACCCTTATTTAATGGATAAAGGAGAGGTTTTCCCTACACTTAGGATTAAGTGCGGGTGATAGTAGCGATACACACCAGCTCGGTAGGAGTATGCCACGTGAGGAAAGAGTGGTGGATGAATTATATGCTCAAAGGGGTGTGCTCCTTTCATCATAACCTTGCCTAGTTCACTTTGGTCAATGGGTGATTTTGAGTTTCCTCCTAAAAAGGGATCATTTTCTAACAACTTCGAGAGACTCCTAATTGGGAATCCATCTTGACCCAATAGACCCGGTTTAAACCCATAATGTTTCTTGTGATCAATCATGAATGGGTGATGTAGACATGTAAGGTCATTTTTCACTCCTATATTAGCTTCCACTCCACATGGCTTAGAGTCTACTACCTTCAACATAAAACTACCCGGACTATATGGTTTGATGGGTGGGTCGGGACCTAATTCAATTCCTAAGTTCACATCTAAAGATGGAAGATTAGGTAACGGTTTTGGTTGAGGCTCCGGTTCATCAAAAATAGGAAATCCCCTAGAACTAAGAGTAAGGTTGTGATCACTATAAGAATTCAAACCTATATCCTCTAGTTGTGTTTGGTTCAAAGGTTCTACCTCCATCGGGATTCCTAAAGTCTCTTCTACTTCTTCCGGGTAAGTCACGGGTGGTGTGGGTGCCTCAAATGATGGTGGGTTTTGTGGGGTACTTGGTGGGCTTATGTTACTTATGTCAAGATCACCTATATCCTCATCATGTGTTTTAGTAGGATCTAACCCTAACATTTTACCAAGTATCTCAAGTGCTTCTCTAGGCATCTCAACTTCAATGTCCGAATCATAAGGATCATCCTGAATATTCTGACTGCTATATTCAAATTGCCCAAAAGATTCATCATGTGTTTCTTGAGATTCATCGTCATCGATCATAAAACCTAGGTCTTTTTGATCAATGTGATCATGCTCGGCTAGATCCTCCATCACATCAAGATAACCTAAGTGTTCACCCTGTATTATGGTAGTGCCTAACCATGACATGCAGCTAGGTGGCTCAACTCTACCCTCATCCCCAAACAAACTTGTTTCATGATCCTTGAAATTTGTGGTCAATTGACTTGTATTAATGTTTGTTGGGTTGTCTACCATATAATAATATTGGGCACAATTCTCAATAGCTTCCCATGCTTTCTCATCACTTAATTCCCTAATATCCCTGCCGGCAATATGGTAAATGTCCCTTTGGGCATGTCGGTCGACATGATTGTAAAAGATTTGAGTTAGGGACCAAAAATCGAAGTTATGATGAGGGACTTTTTGGAGTAAATATTTAAAATGAGTCCATGCATCATAGAGAGGTTCATCTTTATGTTGTTTAAACATCAAGATGTCATATGGAGTGGGTGAATTACGTGGTTGGTGGTATGGTGGATTCGCGTTCTCCATAATGGTGAACGGAAGAGTCAATGAAAATCTGTTACGAACAAAAGCACAAAGAAAATAGATAGACTAAAGAATACCTATCAAAATAAAATAAAAAATCTCACTAGAAAGGAATCTAGTGAGTAGACCTAATAGAAATAACAATTCAACCTAAACAATAACTATTCCCCGGCAGCGGCGCCAAAAACTTGATTGCGTGGTTTTGTAACCTTACAACAGGTTTTACCTCTCGAGGGATCTCAAGAGGCTTACAACCCCACCAGGCAGTGTACCTGACCGATGTAGTATAGTGTAGTGGTAAGTACGGGGGATTGATCGTTCTCAACAGGGAATAGTGTTCGTTAGGTATGAAAGGCTACTCTAATTAGGTCTAAGGGTTGAGGAAGATTCTTTTTTTATGTTTTTATAATTTTATGAAAGCAAGTAAAATCTCGGGTTTGAAGGAGTGGGCGGAATTAGTTGCTAGTCAACTAACCCAAAATTACTACGGATGCAATTAAAATAAAATAACAAAAATGAAATGTGGTGAGAAACTTATGTGTAGAGAAATGTGTTTACTTAGATTTCCTTACTCCCTAACTATCTTTTACCGGTTAATTAGTGTGTATTAGTCGCGTGGATGACGGGTGTATTCCTTAATACCATTCGTGGGGTGGCGTACTTACTTCCCCAACTCTACAAGCTCCTACTTCACTCCTATGTCGAGCCGGCTAGGAAGCTCCTAACATGGGATCACTAGAATTCGCTTGTGCATTAAATACAACCATAAAAACCTTTAGTACGCATTTGGTTCATGTTTCTTAAGACGTTCAAGCAAGTTACCGAATAGGAAGTTAGCCAGTTTTCTTAAGCCTAACATAGATAAACAATCATCCAAAACAACTAACAACACACTAACAACCAATAATCAATAGCTAGGTTTCATTAGATCTAAGCAAACACAAGATAAATTTAGCCTAACATGTTAAACAAAAGACAAGAATAAGATAGAATCAAACAACACATAGACATATTGAATGATTAATTGATAACTTATCTTTCAATGAAACATGGAAGATCTCAAGGCAAAAAGCCCTGAAAAAGTAGCTAAAATCGTCTTAGGGTTTTATCCCAAAACTCCACACACTAAGCTCTCCCTAATGACAAAAAATTAGAAAACTATATATAGATTTTTGGATCTGACGGCGTCACCTTATGGAGTGTGACGCCGTCACCTCGCCGCTTTTAGGGTTCCCGGATGACCTTCTTGACGCCGTCCCTCTTTAGCTCTTCAAAAATCCATTCTGGCTTATCAAGGCTTGACGCCGTCTAACCATGAACGTGACGCCGTCCCCTTATGATTTAAGCCGTGACGCCCTTGATCAAGTTAAAGCGTGACGCCGTCAGAATTCACATGCTATTTTCACTGGCTCGTCATGAGTAAATTTCACATCCAACTTTTCTTGCCAAGGCATGACGCCGTCCAGAGTAAATCTTGACGCCGTCAAGAGTAACTTTTAGCCGATTTTTGAGACTTTGCCGTTTTCTTCACTTTAATGCTCCAAAAACGTCCAAAATGCCTCCTTTTCCAGATTTCTCCTCAAAAGTACCTAAAATGACAAAAGGAACGATTTAGGGCAATATTTGATCAAATAAATACGATTTAAGGCTTAAATGACCCCTTAAAAGCGGTACACTTTTCGCCTCATCACCGGGTTTCATTAGAATAAAGTCTAGATTGCAGTTGGTACTTAATGACTTAGCATAGATTACCCACGACCTCTGTCGATATAAAGGTCTTGACCTTTGAGCCGGATTAGGAGTTTATACGACATAGGCTAGACGAATTGACCATAGGAGTCTAGTGACTTTTACCCCAACCTGAAGCATTAGAAGGCTCTATTAGAAAAATGTAATCATTGCTAAATAAGATTAGTAATTAGGGTAGCACAATTCTCCCTACTTAATTCATCTCATTTTAAGTTCGCGTTTTGTTATTTGCATTTCTTTAGTTTAAATATTAATCAATCAAAAAACCCCTTTAAAATTGTGACATTTGACTAAAATTTAGATCCGCACTCATAGCTCTTGGGACGACCTCGGCTTTACCGATTACTACTCTACACACGAGCGGGTACACTGCCCGTTAGTGCATTAGGTAGACAAGACTTTACAAATATTAAAACCTGATCAGAAATCATGCATCAAGTTTTTGGCGCCACTGCCGGGGAGCTATTTTAGGATTTTTATTTAAGTTTTTAATTTTTTGCTTACGAGCATGTCGAAAATATCTTATACATCGTGAGCCTTTTCAACATTCCAGGTGTTTCTGACGATGCTGTTATGCTCTGAGTGTTTCCTATGACACTCACGGGAGCTGCTAAAAGATGGGTTGATAGGTTGCCCGCTGGAACCATCGACCCATGGGATCTACTTAAAAGAAATTTCATTCAACGTTATTGCCCTCCTTCGAAGACAGCAAAGAAACTTGAGGATATTCACAACTTCAAGCAAGACAGTGATGAGACATTGTACCAAGCTTGGGATAGGTACGATGATCTCCTTTACAGATGCCCAACTCATGACCTCAACAAGCAGCAAGTGGTCAACATATTCTATAAAGGAATCAACATTGCCACAAGGCAAATGCTTGACACTCAGGGGCCGATCCCTGGGATGACTCCTATTCGAGCCCTTGAGGCTATTCAAGACATGGCAGACCATTCGCAGAAATGGCATGATGGAGGCAGCAGTAGAAGCATGGGAGGAAGTTTGGACGGTATTGTGGTTATTACTAACAAACTTGAGAGTCTTGGCTGGGATATGAAGAAATTGAAGGAAAAAGTGCATGCTATTCAAGTAGGATGTGACACTTGTGAAGGAACTCACCTAGCCAAGGATTATCCCTTGAACGAAGAAGATAAAAAAATTGAAGAGGTCAAGTATGGTGAAGCTAATAGACCTTTTCAAGGAAACAATGGTAGTGGATCAAGGTACCGAGTGGGACCTCCAGATTACTAGTCTAGGATGGACAACCGACCCTCTTATGGGAAAAGGTGGTGTACCATAGAGGAGTCAATTCATAAATACCTGGAAGAATATGCTAAGAAGCATGTTGAATGTGAGGATTGGCTTAAGAGTTTTCAAGAAGGGACAAATGCTAACCTCAAGGCCTATGATGAGAGTCTTCGAAGTCTTGAAACAAAAATTAGGATGTTAACACACGAGGTGCAGGAGCAAAACACAAGGGATAAAGCTGGTTGTTCTAATGATCTTGAAGCATGCAAGGCAATATTCACCAATGATGGACGACCCCTCTATACTCCATTCAGGTACTCGAAAGAAGAACTTACTTATCTTTCTAACTTGTCAAAACATGATACGTCCGAGCACGAACATGAAGACTTCATGGAACTCATAAAGCCACCTCCAGAAATGAATAGTTGGTTTGAAGATGAACCAATTATGATTGGAGAAGAAATAAAGTTAAACGAGTGTTGTTCATACGTCGTTCAAAACCACTTACCTCCGAAGGAAAAAGACCCAGGAAGTTTCTTCTTCCTTGTTCCGTTAATAATTTAAGCGTAAAAAATGCTTTAGCCGACCGTGGGGCTAGTATTAGTATCATGTCATCCTCTATGTGAAAAAGAATTAACTTAGGTCCTATAAAACCTATCTACATGACTATAGAAATGGTCGACAGAACTGTTAGCATACCTAAGGACGTTTTAGAAAATGTCTTAGTTAAGATTGATAAGTTCACTTTTCCGATGGACTTTGTCATTCTTGATATGGAAGAGGACCTAGAACTACCTTTAATTCTTGGAAGACCCCTCTTCGCTACAGCACATGCTGAAATCGATGTGTTCAATAAACACATTTCTTTAAAAATTGTTAATGATAAACTCGTTTTCAACATGGATGAAAGAGGAAAATGTCATCCAATAGAGTCTATGTGTGTAGTGAACAAGGAAACGACAAGAAAGGGTAGATCTAGAAATAATGATATGACTCCCATCGATAACACAGCATACAAGCACTGTCATACTAATCATATCAATGCTTTTAATGATATTTTGCAGGAAAATGAATCAGAAAATCATGACAGACAGGAGGAGTTACGCCATAACTTAGAAGAAAGGTTACGGCGTAATACTAATCCCGCAACTGTGGAAGCTAAGTTACCCCAAAATACCAAATGCATGTTAGTAGGAGGGAACCCAGAGTTCAAGATGATGGTTAGCTCATCCTTGACTTGCGAAGAGACAAAAGCCCTAACCGGAATTGTAGAACAGCATCAGAAGAAAGTCAACGATGCTCTGAGGAAAACAGAGTTAAAATACCATTGATGTAAAGCTATTCCAGTGGACCATGCTAGAGTGTTGGGAATTATCACAAGACAAGACTTAATATGAAGAATAGACTTAAGTATACTGGGTTACAAAGCTAAGTTTGTTAGTGTATTTTGTCATAGTTAAGTCTGGTCATTCATTGTTAAGTCTAGTAGAGTAATTCGTAGTTAAGTCTGCTTGACTTAAGTCATTAAGTCTGTTTATGAAAGTTAGGAAAAGTTGTTAGCTATAAGTTAGGAAATGATACGTAGTTATCTTTAGAGAAGATACGTATATCCTTCTACAAGTTTTGTATCTAGGGTTTCCTTGGTGTATAAAAGGAACCCTAAGGCATTAGTTTTGATAACGACGAAGATTGTATTCATATTGATTAAAAGAATTAGTAATATACGAAGTTAGTTATAGTTATTATGTTCTTCATTGTTAGTGTTAAGATTCCGCATTAGCATTAACAATCTGTGTTAGAGTTTCTCACTTAGATTGATTTGAATTTATTCAAGTCGTCTAACAAGTAACAAGGCTACTTGGATCCATAATTTGTGTGGACCTACAAGTGGTATCAGAGCCTGTAAAGAGACTCTGAGCTTGAAGAAACACAACAACCAAACCCAAATTCACTCAACTAAACCCTGCAAAATGTCTGAGCTTGACAATCCCAACAAGAATGATGGTTTCTCAATCCACAACAGTGATGATGAAAGATCAATCCATGATGAAGAAAAACCTGAAGCAAGCACATCTAAACAACAACAACCCATCTCTGCAACAACAACCATATCCAACATAAAACTCCCAACCCTAAAGCGAGAAGAATATGACATCTGGGCTATGGAGATGGAACATTATCTGGAGTATATTGACAGCGAAGTCTGGAAGGTCATACAGAATGGGAATTCGAAGAAAAGAATTTCACAAGGTACAGATGGGGTGATTAGGATATTACCACCAGTATCTGCTGAAGAGATACGGGCTGTTGAAAAAGAGAAGAAGGCCAAGACTATGCTGCTAATGGCAATTCCCAAAGAGCATTTGAGAAGGTTTCATGGCATGAATGATGCCAAGGAAATTTGGGAGGCTATCAAGAAAAGATTTGGAGGGAATGCTAACTCCAAGAAGATGCAAAAGGCTGTTCTTAAACAGCAATTTGAAGCTTTCAGTGTATCCACTTCAGAAGGGTTGGAAAAAGGCTATGACAGGTTTCAACATCTTCTATCACAATTGTAGGTTCATGGTGCTACTGTGTCTGAGGAAGATGCAAACAACAAATTTCTCAGATCACTACCAAAAGAATGGTCAAGTGTGACATTGACCATGAGGATGAAGGAAGAAATTGACACCATTACTACTGATGACCTGTACAATAATCTTCGGGTTTTTGAACAGGAAATCCTAAGAAACACAAAAGCATCTTCAAGTTCTACCAATGTTGCCTTTGCTTCTCAAAGCAAGGGCAGCACTAACAAGGTTAAGTCTGGCAGTGTTAATTCTGGTGGTTATGGAGCTTCTTCTAGCAGCATGAGAAAAGAAAGAGATGCTCCAGCAGGCTTTGCTGATGAAGTAATTTACTCACTTTTTGCTAAGGAACCAGAAGATCAAGACTTCATCACTGAGGATCTGGAACAGATCAATGATGTTGAAGTTGAAGAAATGGATATCAAATGGCAAATTGCCATGATTGCTTTCAGGGTTAAGAAGTTTTACAAGCAGACTGGGAGGAACATTAAGCTTGATGGGAAGTCACCAGTGGGATACAACAGGAGGACTGTTGAGTGCTACAATTGTCACAAGCATGGTCACTTTGCCAGAGATTGCAAGGAAAAGGTGACTACTGATTGGAAAAAGAAGAAGGGTTCTGACTCTCAAGATGATGACAAGATGGGGAAGAATCAGATGAGCTTGATGACATTGGAAGCTGGAGCTGTGAATTGGGATGAACACACCTGAGGATGAAGAGCCAAACCATGCACTTATGGCTATTGGTTCCAGTAATGAGGTATCTTTGTGCTCAAAATTATGCATTGATTCATATAATCATGTTAAAGCTTTGTGTGATGAACAATTAACACAAATAGGTGATCAGGAAGTAAAAATTCTTGCTTATACTAAAGCTGTTAAAACTTTAGAAGCACAAATAGTCAACTATCAAAACAAACAAGCTTCCTTAAATGAAAAACTCACCTTTCAAGCTAATGAGATATATGAAAAGGATGAAAAACTTAAGAGATATAGAAGAATAGGCATGAAAGCTGTTAGGGAAAGAGATGAATTGCAAAAGAGAGTAGACAAATGGACCCATTCTGCTAAATGTCAGGATAAGTTAATAGCATCTAGAATGAGCTCTACAAGTAAAATTGGTTTAGGTTATGGGATACAGTCAGATAGTGAAGTTCTAAGCTATGAGGAAGAGATGGACAAATCTGTGTTCAAATGTAGAAAAGAGGATTCTATTGGTAGACCAGTGTACAATAGGTTCATTAAAACTGATAATTTTAAAGGGGTGCTACCTCCATTAAGTGGAGATTACACTCCTCTACAAAAGAAAGACTTTGATGACTCTTTATTTGTGTATGGTAAAAAGGGTCCTCAATATCCTGAGACAGGCAACTCAGATGACAAATCAAGTGAATACTCTACTTGTCAAACCAATGACAGTGAAGGATCCACTAGAGATGTCTCTGAGCAGTCTGATTCATAATCAGAGAGTGCACCTAAAGAAGTTTCTGAGTCAAAATCTGTCAAATATAGTGAACCAGTTGTGACTACACCCAAACCTAATACAGATAAACCTATTTGTGATACTCACAAAAAATCTACTATGAAGTCTGTCAAAAATCAAGAGTCACCAAAACCTGATAGGATGAGAAGAGAGTACAAGAGAAACTACAGTTTTGGTCCTAAAAGATGCTTTGTGTGTGGTAGTCTAAGTCATTTGATGAAGGACTGTGATTTTCATGAGGTTAGGATGAAAAGAGAGGCTGAACTTAGAAAGAATAAGAATGTCAATAATGGCCATATGAATGTTAAACGAGTTTGGAATAATGCTAACATGATTAATCATGCTAATAAGTTTGTGACTATGCCAGCACAATTTAATTCTGGTAGGCCAAATTTTAATTCTGGTAGGCCAAATTTTAATTCTGGTAGACCAAATTTTAATTCTGGTAGACCAAATGTTAGTTTGTTGGTCAAAATGTTAATTCTGTGAGGCCAAGTGTTAATTTTGGGTGGTTTAATCATTCTGGACCCAGACAACCAGTAAATAGACCACATGTGAACTCATATAATCAAAGAAACAATTTTTACAAACCTCATTCACCTGTGAGGAGTCCTTTTGCTAATAATACAACACAAGCTTCAAGCTCAAATGCTGTAAGGGAAAATGGGGATTCTGCTATTAAGACCCCAGCATGTTGGTCTTGGGATCCTTTTAAGAATACTCTTACCTATGAATCCAAGAACAACAGTGGATCAAGCTTATACAAGACTTATAAATTTGTTGATCCACAGGGCAGACCCAAGTCTTCAGAGGCTTGGGTCCTAGAGAGAAACTAATTTTTCTACTTTTGTGCAGGAACATCCACTAAAGAACATGGAAGACAAAGGAATATTTGATAGTGGGTGCTCTGGGCACATGACTGGTAACAAGAATCATCTGAAGGATTTTCAAGAATTCCAAGGAGGTTCTGTTACCTTTGGAGGTAGTAAAGGTCAGATAACTGGTAAAGGAAGGATTGTTGTAGGCAATTTAGAGTTTGAAAATGTATACTTTGTAAAAGAACTAGGGCAGTTTAACCTTTTTTCCATATCACAAATTTGTGATAAGCAGCATAAGGTGCTTTTTAGTGAAACTGAATGTTTTGTATTGACTTCGGACTTTAAGATGCCTGATGAAAGTCAGATCCTTCTTAAAGTTCCTAGACAACACAACATGTACAGTTTTGATATGAAAGCACCTGAAGTTGCAAAAGGTTCTGCCTGTTTGCTTGCAAAAGCTACTTTGGATGAATCTAAATTGTGGCATAAAAGGTTAGGTCATGTTAATTTCAAGAATATGAACAAACTTGTGAAGGGTAATTTAGTTAGAGGCTTACCTTCCAAGGTGTTTAGGAATGACCATGCCTGTGTAGCTTGTAATAAGGGCAAACAGCATAGGGCATCTTGTAAGGCTAAGTTAGATAGGCTTGTTACTGAGCCTTTGCATACCTTACACATGGATCTGTTTGGCCCTACATCTGTACAAAGTATCAACCATGCTAGCTACTGCCTTGTCATCACTGATGATTGTACTAGATTTTGTTGGGTGTTCTTTATGTCTAGGAAAGATGAAACCACTCCATTAATTCAAACTTTCATTAGGCAGATAGAAAACCTACTAAATAAAAAGGTTAAAATCATTAGGTCTGACAATGGCACAAAATTCAAGAATAGGAGCATGATTGAGTTTTGTGGTGATAGAGGAATCAAGCAACAATATAGCAATGCTAGAACTCCACAGCAGAATGGAGTTGCTGAGAGAATGAACAGGACCCTGATTGAGGCAGCTAGAACCATGCTAGCAGACTCATTCTTACCCACAACCTTTTGGGCTGAAGCAGTAGCAACTGCTTGCTACATATTCAATAGGGTTAGAGTGACCAAGCCTCATAATAAAACACCTTATGAGCTTATGTTTGGCCATAAACCAGTTGTTAGCTATATAAGGCCTTTTGGGTGCCATGTGACCATTCTTGATACCTTGAGTGTGCTTGGCAAATTTGAAGGGAAGTCTGATGAGGGGTTTCTAGTTGGGTATTCACTAAATAGTAAGGCCTTTAGGGTATACAATTTAGTGACGAAGAAAGTAGAGGAAAATCTTCATGTTAATTTTCTTGAGGAAAAACCCAATGTGAAGGGATTAGGTCATAGATGGATGTTTGACATTGATTATTTAACTGACTCTATGAACTATATTCCTGTCTCTAAGGAGAATCAAGCTAACCCTGATGCAGGTTCCATAGATGTAACTAACCATGCAGGTTCACAAGTTGTATCTGATTCATGCAATGCTGAGCAAGACAAGGAAATTTAGGAGCTTATTGTGATTCCTACCACAGAAGTCAAACATGTTGTTGCTAATGAAGGAACAAAGAAATCTTCTACAAAAAGGAAGGAGACTGTGAGCAAGCCTCAACCAAAAGAAAAAGGGGGTTCTCCTACAAAAGTTTCAGAAGATATCTTATCCTTCAGAGAAGAAATGAATGCTTTGTTGACAAACACCTTGGGAAGAAGGATACCAGCACTAACTTGGTTAATTCTGGTAGTGGATTCATTAATTCTGCTACCAGTACTAACTTAGTTAATACTGGTAGTGTAACACCCCAACTCGACAAGGGCAAAGATGTCACAAATACATGGTTTCATATCAGATATAAGCATTCAAGAAATAAAATAGCGGAAGCCTTAACATTAAAATCCAAAGGAAAATAAGTCAACACGACTTATATCAGGTGCAAGACAGAAATAACAAAGTACAAAACAGAATCCAAAATGCCCAAACAATGGCATAACAGAAATAATATCCAAATGGTCACACTAGAATGACAAGGTCTAAACTTCACACAAGTTGCTCTCATCCCAAGTTAAACCCAGCTCCTAGCTTAAATACCTGCCGCAGGGAAAGAAAATGCGGCTGAGCTACGAGAGCTCAGTGAACAGATATAATGGAAACAAAGAAGTAGTAACGGAATAGTAAAGTAAAAGAAATAATACCAGGTGTAACAAGAGTCAGGAAAAGGAATACAAAAGAGTTATGCAGACATACCAGGAACTAAGAATGGTTATAATAGTAGATGTAAATGAAGCCAGAACCCACCAAAATCCCAAGTTAAATCAAGTCAGGTCAAATATCAGGTCAAGTATCAGGTCATAAGGTTACAAGGTTTCAGGAAAACAGAAATCCTCTACGAGCCCAAAACATATCAAATCAAATCAAATCATATATCAGGGTGTATGGAGGGGTGACCTCAGCATACCAGGAACAGGGTGAGGGGATACCTCCAGGGGTTAGAGACGCGTTCTCCCAGGGTTGTGAAAGACGTGTATCGCACACACTCGCCAGTCACCAGGAAATACAAATAATACAAACAAATCAGGTCAGGTCTAGGATGCATCCATACGCCCCCGCAGGCCACAGGGTCTTCCTCTACATAACAAATCAAATCAGGTCGGGGACGGTGTAACCAAATCACTAGGGCTACACACTAGTCATGCCGGTGGTGCATCACAGACATGGACATGAAACCCTCATGCCTAATGGATGGCTCGTAGTCTCAAACTGTGGGTCAAGGTCAAGTATCAAGTCTCGGGTATCAGGTGTCAAGTCTCAGGTATCAAATGTCAAGAATCATATCAGGGTTCATATCAGGTGTTCAAGACAGGAGATAGATGCAGGGGTTCATTATCAGGAGGTCCATATCAGAAAGGTCAAATACTGGAAGGTTCATAATAGTTTATTATAAGAAATCCTTTTTACATGGTTTTAATAAAATGATCGTTAGAACAGTTTCATAATAAAAGTCTTTTAAGGAAATGTTCAAAACCTCTTCATATACAACTAAAAAGTAGTTATAAAATCCTATGAACCTTCAAGTACCCAAGGTCTTAATTATTCAGGTTATCAGGGGTGAACATGTCATGTCAAGTATCGGAAGAAACATAGCAGGGTTCAAGTCAAAGGTTCAAGGCAAGAGTTCAAGTAAAGGCTCAAGTCAAAAGGTTCATATCAAGTGTATCAAGGTTCAAGTTCAGGTTTATAACAAGGTTCAAGACAAAGGTTAAAGCAAAGGTTCAAATCTACGGTTCACAATACAAGGGAAACATAGCAATGAAGCAGGAATCAGAAATGAGACGAAGGCTCCTTACAAGAAGAGCAGAATATCTGTACCTTATTCAAATAGCAAGTACAAACACAAGAGTAGCTGACAGGGATCAAGATCACTCCCTCCTCGAACCTAAAGGATTAGAAGACAGAAATACTAAAGGGGTTTCAGTTATCTTCCCATTATAAGTAACTTCTATTTTTAGTAACTTTCTATTATTAGCAGGTTTCCATATTTAGCAAGATTCAAGTGATATAATTCAAGTCGAGTCTTTAATTAGCTTATTATGGAAGTAATATTCATTTTAACAAGTTACACAAATTTAGGGTTAATTTATGACAAGCCTTCATAGTTTAGGGTTATAAGTGTAAATTTGCCAAAGTTCAAGGTTAAAATAGAAATATTGTAATTTACCATTCGAATACTATATTTTACAGAATTACACATTTAGTCTTCAAGTTTCAATATTTACAAAATTATACCCTTTTAGTTAATTAATTTACAAAATAAAACTTATAATTATATAAATTATAATTTAACCCTTATCATCTATGCATTACACATCAAGCCCTTTTATTACTCATATTTACAGAAAAATACCCTTTAAATTAATCATGTTACAATAGCCCCTTCATCTTTTGGTAATTTACACAATTAGTCCTTGTAATTTCTAAAAGTGCAAAACGAATTATAATTTAACCATAATTACATATTAAGCCTTTAAATAGTCAAAATTACACATTTCACCCTTCATAATATTAGATACACCGAGAACTCTTGAATTTCCAGATTTTACATTTTCAGCCCCTCAATTTATATTTATTTTCAAATCGCCACATAATTTATAAATTAAATCCATATTTCGCTCAATTTACAAATAAGGCCCTCATATAATAATTTTTATATGTTCCCCTGATCTATAAAATATTACAAAAATATCCCACAAGTTTTAATAATTACAAAACACCCCCTTAACTTATTATTTTCCAATCGGTATACAAAATGTTTTATCAAAAACAAACCCTAATAATCCCAATCATTAGGCCATCATTCTATCATCATTATATAATGTTTATTTCCAGTTTTCACCCATGAAAACCCTAGATCGATCAGTGTTGCATTTTGTCCATGATTTCCTTTTTATATCCAAGAATCCGATTATAACAAAAATCCATAAATCACGATTTCGACTTCAACAAATCAAGATACCATTTTTCTGTGATTATATGATGTATATAAGACCCACAAAAATTATAAACAAGACCCAGAAAAATCGCATTCATTTTATAGCTCTCGATTTCGATTTTAGGGTTTTATAGCTCATCATTTTTCATTCGATCGATCTATAGTGCATGGCTCGATTTCAATAATTTTTACACGTTATATATGATTAGTAGGATGTTAGAAAATTACCAGAAAAATTATAGATCAAGGGATCACACGCTATGGATTTAAGTTGCTCGGTTTCACTATTTCCGACCAAAAATTCGTCACGCCCAAACGATCGACTCCAGGACCTTGTGGCTATTTTTCCCACCTCCTTTGCACCACCAAGAACTCCAAAAAAATACCTCCTCTCTTCAGAAAAATCGGATGTTGTGTGTGGAATTTTTATGAGTGGCGGCTAATAGTTTGCTAGGGTTTAATGTGAGAAATAAATTATGGATTGATATAAATTGTGTTAGACCGAGTTTTTGGGGAGGGATATTAGGCTAAGAACCGGCCTTCCTTGACCAAGGCCCAATCTACCAAATTTAATTAATTTTTCCTTAATTACTTTGTGATTTAAAAGGTTTTTAAATTACTAATAATTATGTATTATTTTTAAGAAATTCGGCCCAAGTAAGATTTAGGGGAATTAATACACTTTTGTACTTGTAAAAATATTTGGAGCTTGCCTCAAAATTATCTTGCTTGATTTGTAGTTCGTTTCCAGATATTCGGGATTAATTCGGTACTTTAATTAAGCTTTATTTAAATTTTAAAGTTTCAGGGGTAATTTGGTAATTTTTGCATGTTTTAAATTTTCGGGTTTTACAACTCTTCCCCTCTAACAGAAAAATTTCGTCCTCGAAATTTGCAAGGAAACAGAAAGAGAATAGAACGGGATGAGACAAAGACATACCAGACGCCTTATCTGCCTGGTCACGAGAAAGCGAGAAAACACGACCGGTAGTAGGAGTAGGAGTAGGAGGAGGAGGATCAAGATATTTCCCAAGTTTTTTCGGATTCCGCCTAGGACAATCTTTCAACTTATGCTCCCTCGAACCACAACTAAAACAAGCTCCAGAAGTCGTACGACAAAATCCCGTATGGTTCTTCCCACACTGAGGACAACTAGCTGACCCCTGACTGTCGCTGCGCCCCCGACGATCGCCATCCTGCCTAGAAGCTGACCTTGAATCCCGTCCTCGCTGATCATGACCACGATCCGCCCGATCTTGTGGTTCCAAACCCCTACTAGATTGCCCCTTCCGCTCATAATCCTGGTCCCGGTGACTCTTATAATCCCTACTCTGGTCCTGCTGACTCTGCCCCCTGGAATGCACCCGATTACCGTCCCTATCCCGCTTATTAGAATCCCCATTTGCATGTAACAACTCGATGTTGCGGGCAGCATCCGCAACAGCAGCCACATCCTCGTGCTCAAAGTTCACTATACGATCTAATACCCATGTCTTTAATGCCCACTTAAAATGACGTGCCTAACGATGCGCATCCCCAGCAACCTCTGGCCCAACAAAACTGGCCAACCGTAAGAACCTCTGCATAAACTCACCCGACGACTCCCGATCCCCCCTGACGAATCGTCCCATACTCCCTCTCATACTTCTGCTGCTCCGATAATGGAATATACTGCCTATAGAACACCTCAATGAAATCCGCCCAAGAACATGTTTCAGCATACTCATCCCCCTTAGCTTGAACAAGAGCAGTCCACCAATTAAGGGCGTCACCTTCTAGCTTGAATGTGGCCAACCGAGTTTTAAACTCGTCAGCACATCCGAGAACCCTGAACAACTTTTCGACATGGGTGATCCAGTCCTCTGCCTCATGGGGAGTGGCAGCGGACTTGAAAGAGAGAGGCTTAAGCTTGTTGAACCTCTCGATCCACACATGAATGCCAACAGGTGGGTTAACAATAGGTGGAGCACCACCACCACCACCACCGCTACCGGAAGATCCAACACCATTGCAGATGTTGTTGGTGACCTCGGTCACCACCTGAACAGAAAGGTTAGGGAGGACGTTTTTCAAAGCCTCAGCAATCATGGCCTCGAAATTTGGAGCATCATACTCGTTAAAGCGCGTGTTCACCATCTGAACGATCACAAAAAGGATTAGCAACTCAGATAGAATATGACAGAGCAGATCAAGAATCTATGACAGAGCAAAACAGGAAAAGAGTGCGCGAAAGGAAACCTAATGTCTACCCAATCCTCACAGGTCACGAGCCTAAGCTCTAAGGGTTTCGGATGCCTATGCTCTGATACCATAAATTGTAACACCCCAACCCGACAAGGGCAAAGATGTCACAAATACATGGTTTCATATCAGATATAAGCATTCAAGAAATAAAATAGCGGAAGCCTTAACATTAAAATCCAAAGGAAAATAAGTCAACACGACTTATATCAAGTGCAAGACAGAAATAACAAAGTACAAAACAGAATCCAAAATGCCCAAACAATGGCATAACAGAAATAATATCCAAATGGTCACACTAGAATGACAAGGTCTAAACTTCACACAAGTTGCTCTCATCCCAAGTTAAACCCAGCTCCTAGCTTAAATACCTGCCGCAGGAAAAGAAAATGCGGCTGAGCTACGAGAGCTCAGTGAACAGATATAATGGAAACAAAGAAGTAGTAACGGAATAGTAAAGTAAAAGAAATAATACCAGGTGTAACAAGAGTCAGGAAAAGGAAATACAAAAGAGTTATGCAGACATACCAGGAACTAAGAATGGTTACAATGGTAGATGTAAATGAAGCCAGAACCCACCAAAATCCCAAGTTAAATCAAGTCAGGTCAAATATCAGGTCAAGTATCAGGTCATAAGGTTACAAGGTTTTAGGAAAACAGAAATCCTCTACGAGCCCAAAACATATCAAATCAAATCAAATCATATATCAGGGTGTATGGAGGGGTGACCTCAACATACCAGGAACAGGGTGAGGGGATACCTCCAGGGGTTGGAGACGCGTTCTCCCAGGGTTGTGAAAGACGTGTATCGCACACACTCGCAGTCACCAGGAAATACAAATAATACAAACAAATCAGGTCAGGTCTAGGATGCATCCATACGCCCCCGCAGGCCACAGGGTCTTCCTCTACATAACAAATCAAATCAGGTCGGGGACGGTGTAACCAAATCACTAGGGCTACACACTAGTCATGCCGGTGGTGCATCACAGACATGGACATGAAACCCTCATGCCTAGTGGATGGCTCGTAGTCTCAAACTGTGGGTCAAGGTCAAGTATCAAGTCTCGGGTATCAGGTGTCAAGTCTCAGGTATCAAATGTCAAGAATCATATCAGGGTTCATATCAGGAGATAGATGCAGGGGTTCATTATCAGGAGGTCCATATCAGAAAGGTCAAATACTGGAAGGTTCATAATAGTTTATTATAAGAAATCCTTTTTACATGGTTTTAATAAAATGATCGTTAGAACAGTTTCATAATAAAAGTCTTTTAAGGAAATGTTCAAAACCTCTTCATATACAACTAAAAAGTAGTTATAAAATCCTATGAACCTTCAAGTACCCAAGGTCTTAATTATTCAGGTTATCAGGGGTGAACATGTCATGTCAAGTATCGGAAGAAACATAGCAGGGTTCAAGTCAAAGGTTCAAGGAAAGAGTTCAAGTAAAGGCTCAAGTCAAAAGGTTCATATCAAGTGTATCAAGGTTCAAGTTCAGGTTTATAACAAGGTTCAATACAAAGGTTAAAGCAAAGGTTCAAATCTACGGTTCACAATACAAGGGAAACATAGCAATGAAGCAGGAATCAGAAATGAGACGAAGGCTCCTTACAAGAAGAGCAGAATATCTGTACCTTATTCAAATAGCAAGCACAAACACAAGAGTAGCTGACAGGGATCAAGATCACTCCCTCCTCGAACCTAAAGGAGTAGAAGACAGAAATACGAAAGGGGTTTCAGTTATCTTCCCATTATAAGTAACTTCTATTTTTAGTAACTTTCTATTATTAGCAGGTTTCCATATTTAGCAAGATTCAAGTGATATAATTCAAGTCGAGTCTTTAATTAGCTTATTATGGAAGTAATATTCATTTTAACAAGTTACACAAATTTAGGGTTAATTTATGACAAGCCTTCATAGTTCAGGGTTATAAGTGTAAATTTGCCAAAGTTCAAGGTTAAAATAGAAATATTGTAATTTACCATTCGAATACTATATTTTCCAGAATTACACATTTAGTCTTCAAGTTTCAATATTTACAAATTATACCCTTTTAGTTAATTAATTTACAAAATAAAACTTATAATTATATAAATTACAATTTAACCCTTATCATCTATGCATTACACATCAAGCCCTTTTATTACTCATATTTAAAGAAAAATACCCTTTAAATTAATCATGTTACCACAGCCCCTTCATCTTTTGGTAATTTACACAATTAGTCCTTGTAATTTCCAAAAGTGCAAAATGAATTATAATTTAACCATAATTACATATTAAGCCTTTAAATAGTCAAAATTACACATTTCACCCTTCATAATATTAGTTACACCAAGAACCCTTGAATTTCCAGATTTTACATTTTCAGCCCCTCAATTTATATTTATTTTCAAATCGCCACATAATTTACAAATTAAATCCATATTTCGCTCAATTTACAAATAAGGCCCTCATATAATAATTTTTATATGTTCCCCCTGATCTATAAAATATTACAAAAATATCCCAAAAGTTTTAATAATTACAAAACACCCCCTTAACTTATTATTTTCCAATCGGTATACAAAATGTTTTATCAAAAACAAACCCTAATAATCCCAATCATTAGGCCATCATTCTATCATCATTATACAATGTTTATTTCCAGTTTTCACCCATGAAAACCCTAGATCGATCGGTGTTTCATTTTTTCCATGATTTCCTTTTTATATCCAAGAATCCGATTATAACAAAAATCCATAAATCACTATTTTGACTTCAACAAATCAAGATACCATTTTTCTGTGATTATATGATGTATATAAGACCCAAAAAAATTATAAACAAGACCCAGAAAAATCGCATTCATTTTATAGCTCTCGATTTCGATTTTAGGGTTTTATAGCTCATCATTTTTCATTCGATCGATCTATAGTGCATGGTTTGATTTCAATAATTTTTACACGTTATATATGATTAGTAGGATGTTATAAAATTACCAGAAAAATTATAGATCAAGGGATCACACGCTATGGATTTAAGTTCCTTGGTTTCACTATTTCCGACCAAAAATTCGTCACGCCCAAACGATCGACTCCAGGACCTTGTGGCTATTTTTCCCACCTCCTTTGCACCACCAAGAACTCCAGAAAAATACCTCCTCTCTTCAGAAAAATCGGATGTTGTGTGTGGAATTTTTATGAGTGGCGGCTAATAGTTTGCTAGGGTTTAATGTGAGAAATAAATTATGGATTGATATAAATTGTGTTAGACCGAGTTTTTGGGGAGGGATATTAGGCTAAGAACCGGCCTTCCTTGACCAAGGCCCAATCTACCAAATTTAATTAATTTTTCCTTAATTACTTTGTGATTTAAAAGGTTTTTAAATTACTAATAATTATGTATTATTTTTAAGAAATTCGGCCCAAGTAAGATTTAGGGGAATTAATACACTTTTGTACTTGTAAAAATATTTGGAGCTTTCCTCAAAATTATCTTGCTTGATTTGTAGTTCGTTTCCAGAGATTCGGGATTAATTCGGTACTTTAATTAAGCTTTATTTAAATTTTAAAGTTTCAGGGGTAATTTGGTAATTTTTGCATGTTTTAAATTTTTGGGTTTTACAGGTAGTGATGCTGTTAATTCTGCTCAACCTGATTCTACTCCAAATGCTGATTTTGATGATTCTGAGATGCCAGACCTTGAGTTCTTTGATAATCCAAATGAATGTATTTTTGATGGGGCTTCTTATGATGAAGAAGGGTAGTTACTGACTTCAACAACCTACCCACTGAAGTTGATGTAAGTCCAGCTCCAACACTCACAATTCACAACATTCATCCCAAAAGTCAGATAATTGGTGATCCTAAGTCAGCTGTTCAAACCAGAAATAAAGTGCAAAAGCTTCCTGAATCTCATGCACTTATCAGTCTTATTAAGAAGCAGCAAAGGGTCAACCACAAGGACAAACAACATTGCTTGTTTACTTGTTTCCTTTCTCAGAAGGAACCCACCAAAGTCTCTGAAGCACTTGAAGATGAGAGTTGGGTGGAAGCAATGCAGGAGGAGTTGTTGCAGTTTAAATTGCAAAAAGTTTGGGTTCTGGTAGATCTACCTAATGGGGCTAAAGTAATAGGTACAAAGTGGGTCTTCAGCAATAAAAGGGATGAAAGAGGGGTAGTTGTTAGGAACAAGGCAAGATTGGTAGCACAAGGGTATAGACAAGAGGAGGGGATAGATTATGATGAAGTTTTTGCTCCTGTAGCCAGGATTGAGGCTATTAGGTTATTTTTAGCCTATGCATCATATATGGGGTTCATAGTCTATCAGATGGATGTAAAGAGTGCCTTTCTGTATGGCACTATTGAGGAAGAAGTATATGTTCATCAATCTCCTGGCTTTATTGATCCAGCTCACCACAACAAGGTGTATAAAGTCATAAAAGCATTGTATGGTCTCCATCAAGCTCCCAGAGCTTGGTATGCAACACTCTCCAAGTTTCTTGAAGAGCATGGGTACAAAAGAGGTGTGATAGACAAGACCTTATTCATAAAAAGGGACAAGAAGGATATCATTCTGGTACAAGTTTATGTGGATGATATCATTTTTGGCTCTACTAGAAGGTCTTGGTGTGAGGAGTTTGAAGGATTAATGAAAGGAAGATTTGAAATGAGCTCAATGGGTGAGCTTACATTTTTCCTAGGACTGCAAGTGAAGCAAAAAGAAGATGGCCTCTTCATTTCTCAAGACAAATATGTTGCAGAGATCTTGAAGAAGTTTGACTTTACCAATGTGAAGACTGCAGTCACTCCCATAGAGAACAAGGTGCCATTGACAAAGGATGAAGATGCTGAGGATGTGGATGTGCATCTCTATAGATCAATGATAGGTTCTCTAATGTATTTAACGGCCTCTAGGCCAGATATAATGTATGCTGTGTTTGCTTGTTCTCGTTTTCAGGTTACTCCCAAGACTTCACATCTTCATGCTGTGAAAAGAATCTTTAGGTACTTAAAGGGCAAACCCAATTTGGGCCTTTGGTATCCCAGAGAGTCATCTTTTGACCTGGAAGCCTATTCAGATAGTGACTATGCTGGAGCAAGTCTTGATAGGAAATCCACAAATGGAGGTTGTCAATTCCTTGGAAGAAGATTAATCTCTTGGCAATGCAAGAAGCAGACCATTGTGGCTACATCAACAACAGAAGCTGAGTATGTAGAAGCTGCAAATTACTGTGGACAAGTCTTGTGGATTAAGAATCAAATGCTGGATTATGGTTTGAACTTTATGAACACTATAATTCACATAGATAATGAGAGCACTATTTGTATAGTTAAGAACCCTGTATACCACTCTAAAACTAAGCATATAGAAATAAGGCATCACTTCATTAGGGATTGCTTTGAAAAGAAGCTAATTAGAGTGGAAAAGATACACATAGGGCTTAATGTGGTAGACCTATTAACCAAAGCCTTTGATGGACCTAGGTTTAATTACTTAGTGGTTCATATTGGTATGATGAACCCATAGCTCAGTTTAAGGGGAGGTTACATTTAAGGGGAGGCTAAATGTAAAGTTTGTATATTAGAACCAGTACTAAGTTGTTAATTCTGATTAGTAGTTAATTCTGATTAATAGTTAATTCTGGTTAGGAGTTAATTCTCGTAGTCTTAGAAGTTAATTCTTGTAGTAGATTTAATACTTCTAAATTAAAAAAAAAAAAAAAAAAAAAAATCCTGTAGTAGTTTTAATTCTGGTAGCAAATTTTTCTTCATTTTAATTGTAAAATCGTTTGTTTGTATGTTTTCTTGGTTTTTCTTGGTGTTGGGACTAACATTTGTAGAAAACACATGGATTGGTGATGATCAGAAGCCTTGATATTGCTTTTTATGAGTGTTTGTCTGATTTCTTGGTTAAGTGTGGTGAGTCAGTGATTAAGTCTGGTTGACCAATTTTAAGTCTGGTAGTGTAAAATGTAATTAATTTATTACCGTTAAGTCTGGTCAGTCAAATAAAGATTTTTTATTTTATTTAAATTCAACCGTTGATATTTTTGGGGGAGAGAGGTATATAGGGATAAGATTTAATTCATTTTTCATCTTTATCCGTTATTTACTTCTATTTTCTAAAATCTTTACACACGGCCAAGATTTACTCTGTTTTTCTACTACCAGTAAAAACCCTAATTCGATTAGCAACCAGCACTTAATCATTCTCTTGACTATGGCTTCACTAAAGTTTTGTGACAAGCACAACCAGGTTGGTTTCTTGAAGAAACCAAATTAAAGTGGCAGTTTCGAGCAGATTGTGGATTTCTTAAGAGGTTCTAACCTTCGGTACGCCTTAACTCATAATCCTACAATTTATACTTCTCTTGTTAAGCAGTTTTGGGGGTCTGTTACCTCTGATACTCTAGCTGATTGTACACCACAGTTAACGGCAACCATTGATACACATGACTTCATTGTCACTGAGGCATCCATTAGGAGCAGTCTTAAATTGGATGATGCCTCAGGGGAATATATTTTGTCTAATGATGACCTTTTTGAGGGTATGCGAACCATAGGTTATCCCACTGATGGTACTTTTACTTTTTGGAAAAGCTATTTTACACCACAGTGGAGATTTGTTATTCATCATTTGCTCCATTGCCTAAGTCCCAAAAGTGGTGGATGGGATCAATTTGGAAGCAATATTGCTTCTGCTTTGGTCTGGCATTCACTTGAAAGGTCTTTTAACTTTTCAAAACTCATTTTTGATGGCATGGTAGCAAATGTCAACAGCAAACACAAATTTTTAATGTACCCAAGATTTCTACAAATGATTTTGAATTTTGAGACTGAAGATAAAATGCAGACTTATGTGATTGTGGCTTTTACTCCTAAAATCTTTGCAAACATGAAAAGGGGATTCACTGGGGCACATTGGCCACTTTTGCCTGCTATGCTTTCTGGTTCAACTAACATTGCAGGTACCTCTAATGCTGCTGAAGTGGAGTCAACTCATGAAGAGCAAACCCAGGAACAACCCAAGTCACCCACACCTACACCACAACCAAGTTCATCACCATCTCAACCAAGAGTACCTACACCCACACCATCTTCACCACCACAACAAACTCATATTCCAAGTCCTAACCAGGAGGAGGAATCTAATCGTGTGACTGTGGAGGATCTTCTGACATTGGTGCCTACTTTGGTTAATAGGATTTCAGCATTGGAGAAGGCAAACCATGCTATGAGTGGGGCTATTGTCACTTTGGTAAGGAAGGTGAAAAAGATGGAGAAGGTTATGAAAGAGAAAGGAGTTGCTTTTGATGACCAAGAGGGTGGAGATGAAAATTCTTCCAAAAAGGGGAGGAATTTAGAGGAAGAACAAGTTTTTAAGACACCAGCTAAGGATAAACCAACTGATGAAGTAGACATAAGTCCTGAAGGAAGGGAAGCAGCAGAAACATTAGCCTAATCTCTGAGTAAAATTCAACAACAAAGGAAAAAAAGCAGATATCCAAAAAGGAAATTGATAATTGATGAAGAGTTTGAATTAGATGAAGAATTGGTTAAATCTTCTGAAGGTATTAAGTCTGTTGGTATTAAGGATAAGTCTGGTGAGATTAAGTCTGGTGATGTTAATGCTGGTGAGGTAATTAAGTCTGGTGGTCAAGGAAAGTCTGGTGAAGTTGTTGGTTCTGCTCATGAAGATAAGTCTGCTGATCAGGAGGAGCCTAAAACACAAAGGGAAGGAAAACAAATTGTGATGGAAACTCCTAAACCCAAGAGGACAAAGAGACAAGAAAGAGAGGATCAAGCTTCTTTAGCTGAGATTGCTAGAATACAAGCAATGGAATAGGCTGAGATAGAAAAGGAGGAAGAACAGAAAAGACAAGATGAAATGCTTGCAAGAAAGTTATCAGAAGAGTTTAATGATGATCCTCTGATGCAAATGATTGAAAAAGATGATGAGTTGAGGGCAAAGTTTGAGGAACTTAAAGCTATTCCAGGTTTGACTGCTGAGGAGAGAGCCAAACAACTAGCAGAGTTTATAAATTCTAGAAGGAATGAAGAAACTTTGGGGGATTTTATGTCTGTGATAAGGCAAACTCAGAAGAAAACCAAGGTTCTCAAGAATATGTCTAAAGCAGAACAGATGCATGGTAAGAAGATGTATCTAAAGAACATGATGCACTCAACATGGGAAAAGATGAGAGGAAAATCATTTGAGGAAATTGAAGCTGAATATGTGAGTGCATATGAGAGAGATCAAGGCTATAGGCCAGTGGATTATGAAGATTCTTTAAGAAGAAGTTTCAAAAGACAAAAGGTGAAAGAGTCTGAGCCTGCTATTGAGGTTGAGAAAGTAAGTGAAAAAGCATCTGAGACTGAGAAGGAATCCAGTGAAGGAAAAGAAGAAATTGAAGTTAAAAAGCCAGTCATAAAGTTTACAAGGAGGAAAAGTATAGCAAGAAAGAGTAAATCCAAGAAGAAAGTACAAGAAGAAGATGAATCAGAAGAAGAAGAACCTTCATCTAAGGGTTGTACTATGGGAACAATTCCTGAAAGCTCTAAGGAACCAGCTAAAATTGTCAAATATCATATAATTAGGACTGGACAAAGAGCTGCTTATCAGATCATAAGGGAGGACAACACTGATGTTGTATACCTTAACTTTCCAGGAATGTTGAATGATGTGAGTAGAGAAGCTATTATGGATTTGCACAAGTTGGTGAATATCAGACATGGGGACAACAGACCTGAAGAAGAGTTTGAAAGGGTCTTTTGGGGAGACTTAAAAGTAATGTTTGAACCACCTTCAGAGGAAGATGAACTTTGGAAGCTGACAGATCAACAAAGGATTGTCAGTTGGAGATATTTTCATACATGTAAGGTACATTGTTTATCTTTACAAAGTGCAACTATCTATATGCTTGCAGAAGTGGAATATCCTTTACCACCAAGGGTCTGCAAAGCAATGTTGGAAAAGAAGTTATATGCAGATGAGAAGGATGAAGTTTATGAGCAGTTGCTGGATTTGATTAAGGGAAAATCTTTAAAGGAACCATATTGGAGTGTTTGAAAGTGTTTGAAAGAATTTTCAAGTTGTTAAGTGAGACTAAAGGAACTTCTCACTTGGTGAAGGTGCATAGCACTAACACAACAAATGGTTATCAGTCCACCATGTCTAACCCACATAAGGAATGGCTAATCCAGTACAAACGGATCTGGTAAAGATATTTCAAATCCGTTTATGGTTGACAATTTACCAAAAATTGTATGGTATTCAACTCACCATATCTGAGATAGTGAAGAGTTGGCTAGCCCACAAGATTATGGCTTGTGGTAAAGGCTGTGGAAATCCATAAATGGTAATCAATTCACCAAGATGAGGTGCATTTCGTCAAAGAATTGGCTAGTCCAAAAGCAAACGGCTTTTGGTAAAGACAAAACAAATCTGTTGATAGTTGATGGTTTACTAAAAATCATATGGTTATCAATGTACCATGGTCTTACACACCAAAACATTGGCTACTCCAGTAGTTAATGGCTATTGGTAAAGAGACATCAAATCCATTAATTTTCAATGATTCACCTCTCACAGGAGTTTACACACCTGGAAGTGATGAGAATAGTATGAAACTTAAAAGAATTGATGTACAAGTAGTCATGGTTGCTGAAAAGATCAGATGGATTGCATATCAGATGGTGAAAAGATTATTCAAGTCAAGTTGCTGCATAAAGATCAGATTTAAAGTTTTGAAGTGTTAGAGATAATTCCAAGAGTTCAAGATTCAATCCTCAAAAGCTTATTCAGATGGAACTTGAAGTTCATGAAGCATGAAGATCAAGTTAGGGGAGGATTGTTGGGAATTATCACAAGACAAGACTTAATATGAAGAACAGTTTTAAGTCTGCTGGGTTACAAAGTTAAGTCTGTTAGTGTATTTTGTCATAGTTAAGTCTGGTCATTCATTGTTAAGTCTAGTAGAGTAATTCGTAGTTAAGTCTGGTTGACTTAAGTCATTAAGTCTGTTTATGAAAGTTAGGAAAGGTTGTTAGCTATAAGTTAGGAAAGGATACGTAGTTATCTTTAGAGAAGATACGTATATCCTTCTAAACATTTTGTATCTAGGGCTTCCTTGGTGTATAAAAGGAACCCTAAGGCATTAGTTTTGATAACGACGAAGATTGTATTCATATTGATTAAAAGAATTAGTAATATACGAAGTTAGTTATAGTTATTGTGTTCTTCATTGTTAGTGTTAAGATTCCGCATTAGCATTAACAATCTATGTTAGAGTTTCTCACTTAGATTGATTTGAATTTATTCAAGTCGTCTAACAAGTAACAAGGGTACATAGATCCATAATTTGTGTGGACCTATATAGAGGATACGACTTATGGGCATCATGTGACCCGAATATTAATCCATGTGATGGTGGGGGTGATGAACTTAGATTACGAAATAACAAATATATCTGGCTTTCAAACAATGACCACAATAGGAAAAACCTAAAATATGAAGGTACGGTACCATTTGATGATTGGGTGCAAATTGTGTATGGCAAGGTAAATAAAGAAACCAAGGGACAGATTTGGGACTACTTGAACTACACTCATAATGATAAAATTCCTATCACTAAGGACGACCCTGAATCACAGGAATTAAAGCTCAAAGAAAGTCCTTCTAATGGACTAAAAGATGATACAAGAAGACAACATTGGTGCGAGAAGATTAGGATTGGAGGCGCCAATGGAGACGTATTTTGGGCTTCTTGTGACCCGTATGATGAAGACTGTGATGGAGGAAGTAACAGAGTAAGGATTGGTGATGATGAGTATTCGTGGACCTCCACAAACGATAAAGAAAGAAGTGAATTACCATGGGTAGATAAGCTAGGTTTTAATGATTGGATTAAAATCAGGTACGGAAAATTGGATGCACAAACGAAAGAAAAGATTTGGAGAGGTTGCGTTAATAAAGACACTCCAAACAATGATGTGAATCCAAATAATGAAAAGGATGAGTACACAACAAAGTATGGGAGAAGAAAAGGACCGTTGCAAACGTGAGCTTATCGAGAATAAGCTTGATGATGAATGGTTTAATGGGACAGAGTCCGACGATGATGAATTGGATGTTATTATGGATTACCTTGATAAACAAGGCTATGATGGGTTCACAGATCTGGAAGATGAAGCATACGAACAACGGAGATGTAAACTTTTAGGCATACCTTACAAAAGACCACCTCCAATTGTTGCGAAAAAGTTTGAAATTACTAGGTACCATTTAGGACCTGATGAGAATTTGCTAAGGTACGGAAAATTGAGAAAAAGGAGTTTCTACGTACCGCCACAAATGTTGCATGGGTTAGGCATAATTTAATGAGAGAGATAGATGAGGTCAGACAAATCCGTCGACAAACATAGGTGCCGTGGCTTTGAGTCTTACTTAAAGACTTGTTAATAAACAAAAGTGCTCTTTCGGGAGACAACCTGAATTATCCTTTTCTTTTTCATTTTCATTAGTATAATTTGGTTTGGTGTGTTTGTTTTTACTTTTTGCAGGTATTGGAGATTGAAGGATGGCGTAAAATGTGGAATAAAACCAATACTGGAATTGGTCCTCAGTATATATTATGGCGTAACCCAATGATATGGTTACGCCGTAACCATCCTCAGACATCAAATGATTGTCAGGTTCTATTACTTACGGCATAACTCACCCATTGAGTTTACGCCGTAATCTCCTTTATACCTGAAATTTTATTTTAAACAACTGACATACCATTACCTTGTATTATTAACTAAATGAGCGTTGTGGGTGTGTTCCCTGTAAACCCTCATGAGACTTCACTCGTCCACTTGGGACACCGAGTGGTTTAAAAGGCTTGTTGCATATACTAAATGCAACCGTGATTCATACGAAAGTGAGTTAGGTTTTTTATTTTTTATTTCCTTTTTGTTTTTAGATTTATGCTTGTTGGTAGTCTTGTGATTTCAGGGAATTGAAGTTTGCTCATAGAGGCAAAGCAAAGGCACGTCTTTTCAACGTGATCCTTCAACCATGTTTGGAGCAAATTTCAGGGGAGTTCTTGTTCCAATTCTACTTTTCTCCTTTTATTATCTCATGTTTTCGTACAAAAGGGACTTTGTACATTTCAAGTGGGGGGGACGGGAGTAGAATTATTACTTGAACTCATTTGCCCTCGTTTCTCTAGTTTATTTTGAAAAATTATGCCATGTTTAAAATATTGACATGTTTTTCATAACCTAACTAGAATAGACCTTAGCCGAGCACACTATAATCCTTGATTTCCTTGGTGAGATTTAGCCTTTCTGTTTCCCCATATTACTCAAATCCACTAAATATAGAGTGTGCTTGTAGTATGTAAACTTTAGAACTTCGCCTTTACATCATTTCGAAACCATAGACGAGTAGTGTGTCGAGTTAACTTGATACATTTGGAAAGGATAATTTGAGATGTCAATGTCTTAGGATTTACACCCAAATAGCCCATATATGTAAAATTGTGTGTGTTTATCGATTAGTCACCTCGACTTTTCGACTCTCGTGAAAAACCCTTTTGTTGCACTCACCTTTAGTGCAAGATACCACTAGATACACCCTTCTGAGCCATTCTTTTCGTTTCATAACCCACATCATGTGTAACCGCCAAGCCTATGATAGAATACATGCTATGACTGTGCAATGAGTGATCACCTCGAAATTGACACTTAGATTAGGGAGAGTTCGAGTGTTTTGTTTCCCATTTTTGTGGGGTGTTCGGCTTTGTTATATTCTAGCATAGGATGTTTTTAACCTCATATTTTCCAAGTTATTTAGGAGATATCTTTTTGAAAACAATTCTAATAAGGTCTACTTGAGGGCAAGTAGAATTCAAGTGGGGGGATATTTGATGAAATCAAATAGTCCTGATATTTTAGTGTCAATTTCCCCCTAATATGCTCATCATTTGTATCATTTTACTTTGATATATGCATTTATTTCTTTATATTTCATTTCCAGGTCATGAATGAGCATAGGAACGAAAAGATGTGGAATTGGAAGATTATTAACTAAGATATACACAAGTATGCTGACCAAGAAGAAGTTACGGCGAAACTACCGCTCTCACTTATGTCGTAACTAGGATTTACACTAAGAAGACCAAAGTCAAAGCAACTCAAGGTTACGGCGTAACTACACTTATAGTTACGCCGTAGTAATCCAATGACTTAGAAGAATTTCATGGTCAAGAAGATTACGCCGTAACCAACTTACATGTTACGGCGTAAATGTCATCCAGTGTAGATTACGATGTAACCATTTATGAGGTTACGCCGTAAGCACTTATTCTGAAGACTACGGTCGTAACCCATTTATAAGGTTACGCCGTATATAATTATTTTGGATAATGTTTAGTATGATTGGTTAAACACCCTTAGTGTTGGCCTAGTTATGAAATTATTTATGCTTTGATTATGTTTTCTCGCTTTCTTTATTGCTTCTAAGTGCATGTTTTCTTAGCTTTATTCGTAGAACCTCTTGTTTTGCTAGCCTTGATATTTGGTAGTATCTAGGAAGCTAGGGGAATTGACCAAAGGACCCTAGCCAAGTAGGTTGCGAGGATCGGTAAGAATTGACCAAAGGACTACCGAACCCCTTGTGTGCGAATTGACCAAAGAATCACCTTCCACATAGATTTGCTTAAAAAGTTAGAGGGAACATAAGTTTTGAGAGGTTGGGTTTCATTTGAATAAAGTCTAGATTGCAGTTGGTACTTAATAACCGAGCATAGATTACCCACGACCTTTGTCAATATAAAAGTCTTGACCTTTGAGCCGGAGTAGGAGTTTATGCGACATAGGCTAGACGAATTGACCATAGGAGTCTAGTGACTTTTACCACCACTTGAAGCATTAGAAGGCACTATTAGAAAAACGTAATCATGGCTAAATAAGATTAGTAACTAGGCTTGCACAATTCTCCCTACTTAATTCATCTCATTTTAATTTCGCATTTTATTATTTACATTTCTTTAGTTTAAATATTAATCAATCAAAAAACCCCTTTAAAAATTGTGACATTAGACTTAAATTAGGATCCGCACTCATATCTCTTGGGACGACCTCGGCTTTACCGATTACTACACTACACACGATCGGGTACACTGCCCGTTAGTGCATTAGGTAGACCTTAGGTAGACAAGACTTTATAAATATTACAACCTGGTAAGAAATCTTGCATCAATTATGAAGTGTAGTTTTGATCCCGAAAATTTAAAATTAAGGTTTTTAAGACGCGTAACTTAAGACTGGGTAGTAATAAAATGTAAAACATATAAAAATGTTTAAACTTGTTATCTTAACCTATTTTAGTAGCTTAGATGAGTGGTGAGTTCATCGGAGGGTTTAAACGTTGTTAAAACCTTAAAGCGTAGTTTAAATACGAGTAAAACGTAAAAGGTGCAAGGTTTATGTAAAGATGGAAAAAGTGAAATATGACTTTTAAAATATGATTGTAAGGAATCAAAAATGCATATAATTTGTAGACTAAGCATAGTGTAGTGTCGGTTTGAGTTAGATGTACGTTTATCTACGTACGTGATTAAACTAACTCGGTTTCTTGTAAAAGTAAGTTTACTTAAAATAAAAGATTAAGTGACGTAAATAATCAAATAATGACCTCATAAATTGAGAATTGTTACATTCTTCCTTGGATTTCCCATCTGCATACCCTGAGTATATCCTTGCTGATTACTATTAACTACAACCATTTGTCCTGCTTGAACCATATTCATACACGGTTGAGAAATCTGCCTGTTACAAGTATTTGATGAAATCCTTTGGTTGTTGTTAGTTGGTTTGTTTTAGTAAATATTGAATGCCTTGGATAGCATAGTAAAAGCTTCTAACAAAGTTGTTGATCCCAGCAATATACTTGATCGAATCCCTTAGCTTGTAAAGGTTTAGTTATCTTAGAAAAATATAAAATAACTAAGTATAGAAACTGTCTTGAAGTATATCAAACACAATGCGGAATCTTGTATTTGTTCTTAAGAAGAACTTTATATTGAATAAACAGTAAACAATGATTATCAAACAAAACAGTTCAATATTATTAATATAATACGAATACTCATAAGTATTAGGGTTTACAACCTTGAAGTTCTCTAAAGAATCGTATGTGTAATCAATGTGTATCTCGTATCTATCTCTATGCCCTAGGACCTCCTTTTATAGATTAAGGAGTCCTAGTCGGCTTACAATTACTTGCTATACAAGATAAATCTTTAAAGAATATTTTCTATATTTATCTAGACATACTATACATAATAACCGACTCTAATACTCTAGCAACACTAATAATGCATCAGCAGCACTAACTCTTTGTTCTAGCAGCATTAAATCTCTAGTAGCATTAACTTAGTACTAGCAGTACTAAGTTTCGTTCTAGCAGCATTAACTACTTAGAGTATTTTTCCTTGAAGTCTATCAGTAGTCTTAATTTACTCTAGCAGTCTTAACTTCCATAAGCAGCATTAATCTTTACAACTAGCAGCAGTAATGACTTGTAATACTTTTCTTGTAATCCCTGAGCAGTCTTAAAAATCCTCCCCTAAACTTGATATTTTCCCTTAAAATCATCAAGTTTCAATCTAAGCTTGAACCTTCACCAGGAGGATGCTTCCAAACACTTAATTGTTCATTCTTTTGTCTTATAATAAACCAAATAAACTCATCTGTCATACTTTCATTCATTTCATATTCCATTTGAAGCCTACTTTCAAGCATCTTACCTAATGTAGTTTTTGTGAGTGGATACTTCTTTTCAACAAACATGTAGATATGCATAGCATCCATTGTCAACTCATGAAGTCCACATGTATCTATTAATCTCCAGCTTATCACCTTCTGGTTATAGAAAGGTCTTCTCCATACTTCATCTTCTACATGAGGTTCAAAGATATTCTTCAAATCTCCCCACAAAACATAATCTTGATCAGACACTGGTTGCTTCAATGGTCTTGTTGGTCCATACTTTTCCTTAACAAGCTTCCAAAGAGTCTCCAAATCCTCTCTGTTAAAGCTTCTTAACATCTGATTAAACCTTGGTCATCATCAGTATTTTCTTCTGTCTGCTCATCAATTTTCTACTTCTTGCTGCTATCAGGTTCTATATCATCTCCTATTCTCTTAGAACCTCTTACCACCTTATCTTCATTCATAGCAATGAAAGTATTTACCCTCTTGAATACCTTGTCAAACTGATCTTTTATCTTTTCAAAACTGAGATTCTTCAATTGACTAGGCTTCCAATTATCCATGTTTTTCAGGTAAGCACTGATTACTTTTCTTTGTTCAGCTTTGGTGGGTGGTTGGTTCCTCTTTGCTTCAGTCCTCTTCTGAGCAAACAACTTCTTTCTCTTGGTCAAGAATTCCATGATGAGCTTTGATTTTTCTTCTAAGGACAGCTCTTCCTGTTCATCTTGCCACATTCTCTGGGCTAACATGTGGTCTGTTTCACACTTTGCTTGGATGTCATCCCAGGGATTTATTTCTGCAAGGCTAGCCTCTTCTTCTTCTCTAGCCTTCCTTTCTCTTTCTACCGTTATTCTTTTATCTTTAGCATCATACTCTTCTTGTTGTTTTCTAGTTATTCCTTCATCTAAGAGCATCTGCGTTGTCTTTCAAAGAGATTTCTCCACAGGTTCTTCAATTAGAATTCCCTTGCCTTTGCCCTGTGAAGGTGGTTGTGATTGTGTGGGTGTTGTTGGTATGGGTTCTTGAATGACAATGCCTTTAACTGGTGGTTTTGATGTCTTCAATTCAATTATGGCTTGAGCTAAAATAGTTTCATCATCCATAACATCTTCACTAGCAGCAGAAACTATTTTTGTACCAACAGCATTAAGTTTTACATTAGCAGCACTAACTGGTACTTCAGCAACATTAATATCATCACCCATAGCAGCATCAAATTTAGTATCCTCCCCAACAACCATGCTCTCATCCCCCCCCCTGTTTGGGAGCATCCTCTCTTAACACCTTGAGAACATCTACAGAACTAGAAGATTCAACCCTGTTAGTTATGCCCACCTTCTACAGTCTTTTCAATTTATGTCTTCTTTGACCTTTGTCTCCTTTCTAAATATCTAACTCTTCTCTTCAACATTGTGATTTCAGAACCCTGAGAAGTAGTAGGTTGTTGAAGGTCAAGAACATCCTGTGACAATTTTGTACATTTAACCATCAGTTCATTAATAAGTTCAATACTACCCTCAGCACTTCGAAGTGTGTTACCTCTCCCGACTGGTGCATCATTGGGTGAATTAAGCATAGCCTCAGACCTAGCCAGAGCATCTACACCCGCTACTACCCTCAGCACTATTTTTGTACCAGCAGCATTAAGTTTTACTAGAAGATTCACCTGAATTAGTTACATGGGAACTGGATTCATTAGAAGTTGCCTTAGATCGGGTCTTACTTATGTTACCACTGTCCTGCTCTTCTTCTAAGCTAGCAGCAGTAGTTGCAGCCCTTTCTAAACTGTGACCCTTCTCCTCATGCACAGCCTCATCTGCTTCCATACTAGCACTAGCCTGAGGTGGCTGAGTGCCCTTTTTGATGAACCTACGGGTATAGCTCTTTTGAGTTGTGGATGTGGATGGTAAAATTGTGGGTGTGTGACGGGTATCAGCTGGGATTGCTGAACCTTCACCCTGAGTTTGACCTAGTTCCACCATTGTTTGAAACAATGGAGTAACTATGCCTGAAAAACACTTTCCCTCTCTCTTCATGCTAGCAAAAATCTTTTTTAGTATGAGAGAGAGCAGGATAAACCTTGTTATGAACCTTTTTATATGTAAATTGTTTGTCCATAAGAAGTTGCAAAAACCTTGGATATAAGTAGTATTTGTTTGAAGAACTATCCAAGCTCTTAACCACACCATCAAAAATTCATTTTGAAAAATTGAATCTTTGATTTTGAGCCAAGCAGATAATGGCAGAAGCCATATTACTACTGAACTCATTCCAACCAGTAGTCTTTGGACTAAGACACTGTAAGATAGTGTGTATTAAAAATTTCCACTGTGGAGAGAAGGCACCCTTTGAAAATTTTAAAGAATTATTTTGCCTTTCATACCCCATCAATGCAAGGTTTTCAAAAATTGTAGAATTTGGAAGACTTTCAATACCTTCAGCATCTGCTAGACGAAGAACATCTGTAACAGAAGCCTCAGTATGATAATCTTCTGCGCATCCACAAGGGCGTGTATCTGTACTTCCTCATCAATAGTTTTGACCTTAGCAGTAACCCAAAACTGTTTGATGTTGGAAATATATATGGTAGGATTTACTGTTAATGCATACTTAATATGAGTAGCATTAAGAAAATCAATGATTTCAGTAAAACCTTCACTTTCTCTGGGTTTTTGCAAAAATGCAATCATGTTATGTTGGTCTGCAAAAGATAGAGTCGACATTGTGAATTTTGAAAAATTTTGGTAGGGTTTTGCTGGGATTTGCTGTTAGGAATATGAATATTCAGCTGAAGACTCGGTCACCCCGAGTAATTATTAGTTCATCATAGCTCGTAGGATTATCAGTAATATTATTAGTAGTTTAGTTATTAGTAATATTGTGGAGTAGGTCGGGTCTTTACCCACTGTCAGCTCGCTCCACAGTCCACTAAGGACATATTATGTAGTACTATAAATACTCCCTTCCCACCCATGGGAAGGGTTGGACCTTTCATGATAATCTAATCTCATATTGTTTCTCTCTCTACAAAGGCTCCCAAACTCTCCTACCTCTCTCTAGAATATCTTCTATTCGATCCAAAACTAAGCCTCATACAAGTGTTTCTTGTATTGTGAATACCCTACAATTGGTATCAAGAGCCATGGTTAGGTCCATGAGAGTTGGTATTCACGGATTTGTGTAGTTTTTGAGGTTGTTTGGTTCGATTTGTTAAGTTTCATTTATTTCATTTTGTGCTTTGTTTTGTGATTACAAGTTGTTATACCTTGTACTTTCTAGCTTAGGAATAGTATAAGAGTAGTATTTAGTGCTTGGATTCACAGATTTAAGGTTTGTGTGGTGTTTTTGGGTGATTCGAGTGTTTTTCTTTCAAGTGTTCTTGAATGCGGTTTGTGTATTTTGGACGATCTTGAACGCGGTTTGTGTCACATCGGGTACGCGGTTTGTCTTATTACTAGTTTAGGCAAAAGGACAAACAGCATTGAAAGTGACGGGTTTGGAAGTTTGTGCCAACGCGGTTTGTCTCTTAGGCGCATACGCGGTTTGTGTCAACGCGGTTTGTATCTCCAGTGTGAACTCGGTTTGTCTCTTAGGCGCATACGCGGTTTGTTTCAACGCGGTTTGTATCTCCAGTGTGAACTCGGTTTGTCTCTAAGGCGCATACGCGGTTTGTGTCAACGCGGTTTGTCTCTGCAGTGTGAACTCGGTTTGTGTCAACGCGGTTTGTATCTCCAGTGTGAACTCGGTTTGTCTCTTAGGCGCATACGCGGTTTGTGTCAACGCGGTTTGTATCTCCAGTGTGAACTCGGTTTGTCTCTAAGGCGCATACGCGGTTTGTGTCAACGCGGTTTGTATCTGCAGTGTGAACTCGGTTTGTGTCTACGCGGTTTGTCTCTACAGTGTGAACTCGGTTTGTGTCTATGCTATTTGTCTAGGTGGTTTGTGTCTTGGTGATTTTAGAAATTCCCGCGAAAGATTCGATTTCTCGGTTAAATCACAAGATCTGTAAAATCCCGTAGTTACTATGGCTACCACATCAAACACATCATCAGAAGATATTCAAGCAGCAGGATCTGACACTCGTCCACCTATGCTAGATAGGACGGATTATGTGTCTTGGGCACAACGGATAAGACTTTACTGCTTGGGAAAAGATAATGGAGTTAACATTCTTAAGTCAATTGACGATGGACCATATCAGATGGGTACCACCAGAGATGTTGTTACAACTGGTGAAGATGGGACTGTAACTTGGGGCATAGACAGACCTAGAAACTACAATGATCTTAATGAAGAAGAAAAGAAGAGGTATGATGCCGACATTAGAGCCTCAAACATAGTCATTCAAGGTCTTCCAAAGGATGTATACAAGCTCATCAATTTCAACACTGAAGCCAAAGCTGTGTGGGACAACGTTAAAATGTTGTTGGCAGGGTCAGAACTTACAAAGGAAGATCGTGAGTCACAGCTGTATGATGAGTTCGAGCATTTCAAAATGAACCCAGGAGAGAATGTCACAGACTACTATGTAAGATTTCATAAGTTGGTGAATGATATGAGGATGATCAGAATGACTATGCCCAATATCCAACTAAACTCAAAGTTTGTGAACAACATGACTCCTGAATGGGACAGATTTGTTACAGCTGTCAAACTCAACAAAGGTTTAAGGGATACCAACTATGAACAGCTGTATGCCTACCTGCAACAACATGAGAAGCATGTTGTCTATGATCGGGTGCTGAGAGAAAAGTTAAGTCCTTCAACTACAAATGATCCACTGGCGTTCATGACAAATGTTCAACCGACAATCCAATCATCATCCAACCCAAGCTATCATCAACTTCACTCACAAGTACCTGCTATGAGCTCTCAACTTGACTCAGGGTACTCTCAGACCAACAAAATGATTGACAATCTCACCAATCAAGTTTCATTACTGGTTCAACAGTTTCAAGCATCACTCCCTCAGACCAACAATCAGTTAAGGAATTCATCCAACCCACGCAATCTAGCAATGGTGGAGGATGGGAAAATTGTGGTTCAGAATGTGCAAGGGAGAGCTGGTAGAAACATGGGTCGAGGTTATGTGCAGAATAGAGCAGGGAATGCCAATCAGGGGCAAGGGAAACAGATCAAGTGTTATAATTGTGGGGGGCTTGGTCACATTGCTAGAACCTGCAATCAACCTGAACGTCCTCAGAACTCAGATTACTTCAAAGACAAGATGCTGTTAATGCAAGCTCAAGAGAATGGTGTGGTATTGGATGAGGAAAAGTTACTGTTCTTGGCAGGAGATGGAGGAAATACTTTTGATGAAGATGTGGATGAGAAACCTGTTCAGGATCTAGCACTTAATGATCCCAACATCTTCAAGGCAGATGACTGTGATGCATATGACTCTGATGTAGATGATGAACCTACGGCTCAAACTATCTTCATGGCTAACTTGTCTTCCCTGGTCTCATCTCCACGTCAAGTTGGTCCGTCTAATGCATCCGTGATATCTGAGGTACTAAAAATTTATGACACATATAATATAGTCGAGGGACAAAAGAATCCCAAAGATGTACAACAGGCAGATGTTTCTGACACAACTACTGTTGACATGGAAAATAGCAATATTATTTCATATGAACAGTATTTGAATCACAACAACTTGCCTGATGTACCAAATGGTGATTCTTTTGTAAATAAAGATGTTTGTGTTGTAAGTAATATAGGTGCCTTAGATAATGCGTGTAAGTTAGATAATGCATATGAGTGCCAAGAAAACAAGTTGCCTGTCCCTGATGATGACTTGATCAATAGACTTAATATCTATAAAGAACAAGTGGCTATGTATGAACAGCGTGCTAAGTTTGAGCTTAATGAACGAGAGCAGAAATTAGAAGGTCAAATGAGTACACTTATTAAAGAATCTAGAGTAAGAGAAGAAACATTAAAATTAGAGTTGAGTTCTTTGAAAAGTCAGCTAGAACAGTCTGTCAAACAGAAACAGGAAGCACAAAAGTGTGTTACTACACTTAAGCAAGAATTCAAACAAAAAAGAAAAAACTCTTTTAAATGATTTCTCTAGACTCAAGACGTTAAAAAAATAAGCTTGAAGATAAGTTGTACACACAAGATCAAACCATACAAACTGCTCAAATGATTCATAAGCACAGAAAGTTGAGTGATAAGCATAGTAAAATCATGATAGGTGAACCTAAGTCAACCATCCTTAGGGACATGAAAGTACTTCAACCAGCCCTATATGATGGTAATGTGATGCTTATGCCTATTCATGACCAACCTGAGCATATCCACACAAATGAAGAGGATGAGATAAGTGATAGAACGAGGGAAAAAATGAATGAGAAAATGAGGGATCCCGAGTGCATAGTCTGACGGATAATAATCAAGCCCCATGATTATTATGAGGAAAATCGTTTGACTGTGTTTGCTCCTCAAAAGAAGTTAACACCTGAACAGATTTTCTGGAAACAAGATAATGAAAAACTTAAGGTAGAAAAACTTAAGGCCAACACCCCCCTTATTAGAAAAGTTGCCTCCATAACAGTGTATCCCCCCAATACACCTAGGAATTTAGTGCCTTTGTCTCTTCCCACTGAATGCAAAACTTTTATCAGCTTATATGTGCTTTGGCAACTGTTTGCTGATTTCGATAAAACATGTAAGAAGAGAATCACACCCTCTGGTATTACTGAGGGGGAGAGGTGTTTTGAACATGCAAAAAGGTGTTACTTAACTGAGGTCATGCCATTCTTTAAACTACTTAAAGAACACTTTGAAGGGTTGCAAACTGCTCTTAAAGCCGAAATAAAAGAAATGGAAGTAGTGTTTAAAGATATGGAAAATGAGGTGAATGAACATGCAATAGAACTTAAGAGTCGAGAGATTGAAAGAAAAAACATACTCATTACTAACGACAACTTGATTGCTAAATGTATTGCACAAGATGTATTTTACACTGTTACTGATTCTGCATTGTCTGCTTGTCAATTTAATGAGTATGCTATTGCGTTAAATGTCACCCAGAATCGTGTTGTTGAGCTTGAGGGGGAGAATTTAAAATTGCTTGAAAAAATTCAAAATGATGACCATGATAATATGGTTAAACGTTTTTCAAAATTGGAAGTTGAATATCTTAATTTGCAATTGAAATATCAACATTTAAATGAAAAACATAAAATATCGAATGACAATACATCCTTGGATGCTCCTGAATTTGATACTTATTTTGAATTAAGCAAACGAGATGAGACAATTCAAGCTCACATGAACACGATTCGACTGCTGAGGGCCCAAATTGCCCAATTGAAATCCAACAAGTGTGAAGTGTATGGCACCAATAAACCTTCGTCTTCAGATTCTCGGAATTTTCAATATCAAAACACCATAAATAAGTTACATTATGAAAATGAGTGTTATCGAGAAGAAAATTCAAAGGTTAAACAACATTTCAAAGAGTTATATGATTCTATTAAAGTTACAAGAAGCAATCATAATGATCAAATAACCTCTTTGACAAATGAAATTGAGAATCTCAAGGCTCGGGTGAAAGGTAAAATGCCATGCACCACTTGTAATTGTGATGCACCAAAGGCTATTGATAGTAAAAAGTATGATGTTGATGTTGGGCGTATTCCATTTAAGCTTAGAAATAACAGCCTTGCCCATCAAACATATCTCGATCATCTTAGAGAGGGCCTTGACACACTTCGTGAGGTGGTTGAAGAGGATAGGACTGATAAGCCACTTGATAGGGCAGTTGTCTATGCCTGCAAACTCACGAAAAGGATTCAGGAAAACTTAGAATATGCCATAGGCTCAATTCCTAAGTTTAGCAGCCATAGAGATAGATCTGTTGCATCATCATCTACTGTTGAGAACAAGCATGTAGCCTTTGATCTACCACCTAAGACATTAGAACCCAACACATCTTTATCAGGAAGGCATGTGACAGAAAAACAAACTAATGTTTCCTTCGATGCTTCTACAGGAGTAAAAAGTGACACCCAAGCTAGCGAGTCAAGGTCTAGAGAAAATGCAAGAAAGGATAGGACTGCGCCAGCTAAGAATGATCATTTGAAGAATGTAGAAGCCCAACCTAGGAACAATAAGTTTGCAATGAGTAGGATGAATCGTGTTGATTCTAGTATCAAAAGTACTGTAATTAATTCGAATTCTAATGCTATCTATAAAACATGCGACAATTGTTTAATTTCTGCTAATCATGATGATTGTGTTGTGTCCTTCTTGATGTCTTCTGCGTCACCCCATGTTAAGAATGGTAGGATAACTGAAACATGCAAGAAAGCTTGGAAAGCTACAGGAAAAACATTTGCTAGCATAGGCTATCAATGGAGACCCACTGGAAGGAAATTCAATTTAGGAAAACAGTGCACGTTACCTAAAATGAATAAGCATAAAATTGTGAAAGTTAAGGAATGGAGACCCACTGGAAGGAAATTCAATTTAGGAAAACAGAGACCATTACCTAAAATGAATATGCATAAAATTGTGAAGAATAAGGAATGGAGACCAACTGGTAGATTCCTGCCTTTAGAATCACAATGCCTTCCATCTCAGTCTTGTCCTGTCTCTAGTTCTGTCTCCTCAGTAAAGACAGTAGCATCTGTGAAATCTGTGGTTTCAGAATATGTGTGTGCTGACCAAACGGACCCCAATTGCACTTGGGGATCCACATTTTTCAGTTATCCATTGTTGTCTGGTTTCAAGTGCAGGTCGTACAAATCGTCCTGTGGTATTTAGACTCAGGCTGCTCAAAACATATGACTGGGGATCGCTCGCGGCTCAAGAACTTCGTGAAAAAGTTTATCGGGACAGTTAGATTTGGGAACGACCACTTTGGTGCTATTATGGGTTATGGAGATTATGTGTTTGGTGACAGTGTAATCTCAAGGGTATATTATGTGGAAGGACTAGGGCACAATCTGTTTTCTGTGGGTCAATTTTGTGATTCAGATCTGGAAGTGGCTTTCAGAAAGCATACATGTTTCGTCAGAGAATTGGATGGTATAGATCTCCTCAAAGGCAGTCGGGGCACAAATCTATACACCATATCGATTGAAGAAATGTTGAAATCCTCTCCCATATGCTTGCTTTCTAAAGCCTCTAAGACAAAATCATGGCTGTGGCATCGTCGTTTGAACCACTTAAACTTCGGTACCATAAATAATCTTTCCCGTAAAGATCTTGTTAGAGGGATGCCCAAACTGAAATATGAAAAAGATCATCTCTGCTCTGCATGTCAACTGGGTAAAAGCAAGAAACAAACCCACAAGCCTAAAACCATCAACACCAACTTGGAAGTTCTTCATACCCTCCACATGGACTTGTGCGGTCCAATGAGAATACAAACCATAAATGGAAAGAAGTATGTTCTGGTGATAGTAGATGATTATTCTCGGTTCACATGGGTAAAGTTTTTGAGAACCAAGGACGAAACTCCAGAGGTTATCATTAAACTGATAAAACAGCTGCAAGTAAGGCTCGATAAAACTGTCAGAATCATCCGCACTGATAATGGTACTGAGTTTGTTAACCAACAACTCCGTAATTTCTATGAAAGTATTGGCATCACCCATCAGAAAAGTATCCCTCGCACTCCTCAACAGAACGGAGTGGTTGAACGAAGGAACCGTACTCTGGTAGAGGCTGCAAGAACTATGCTTATATTTTCAAAGACACCGATGTTTCTCTGGGCAGAGGCTATTGCAACAGCATGTTACACTCAAAACCGATCTCTAATTCATCCGGTTCATGAGAAGACTCCCTTCGAGTTAATTCATAACAAGAAACCAGATCTCTCCTTTCTTCGTGTGTTTGGTGCACTTTCCTACCAAACTAACGATAGTCAAGACTTGGGAAAGTTAAGAGCTAAAGCAGATGTAGGTATCTTTGTTGGATACGCACCAGACAGTAAAGGGTATCGAATCTACAATAAGAGAACCCGTAAAATTATGGAAACCATTCATGTTACGTTCGATGAGCTGAGTGTGCAACCTGCTTCAGGACAAATTAGTTCTGGACCCGATCTTAACCTTTTGTCTCCTGGACCCATTAGTTCAGGACTTGTACAGAATTCCACGCCTGCAGATTCTTATGTGCCACCTACATGCGAGGAGTTAAAGAAGCTATTTGATCCTATGTTTGATGAATACTTTGAGCCAACGAATGGAACCATCCCAAGTGAACCTGCTGTACTTCCTATGGCTGAAGTTCAAGCCCCACAAGGTTCAGAAGGCCTTACAGCTTCAGTATCAGTCAGTCACAATGCTCCAGCTGCCAGTCAATCGCCTTCGTCATCAAACGCTCAAACTTCTCCAGTAACACAAGAATCTTCAGATAATAATTCATTGGAAGTTAATCCTTTTGCTCCTATTGATGAGGTTCCTTTTGAAAACATATTTGCTCCTGAACATTCATCAGACACATCCTCACTTGAAGGACAAAGCACTGCTACGTCTGTTCATAACCCTCAACCTCACGACCATCTCAGGAAATGGACCAGTGATCATCCAATCGACAACATCATAGGCAATCCCTCACGTCCAGTATCCACATGTAATCAACTAGCCACTGATGCACTGTGGTGCTTCTTCAATTCCGTACTGTCCAAAGTCGAACCAAAAGATGCCAAAGAAGCAATGACAAAAGATTGCTGGTTCCAGGCTATGCAGGATGAAATCCATGAATTTGATCGACTTGAAGTATGGGAATTAGTGCCTCCTCCAGAGCGTGCAATGATCATTGCTTTAAAGTGGATCTTCAAAGTGAAGCTCGATGAGTATGGTGATGTCTTAAAGAACAAGGCACGGCTAGTTGCTAAAGGGTTCAGACAAGAAGAGGGTATTGATTTTGAAGAATCGTTTGCTCCGGTTGCTAGAATTGAAGCCATAAGAATCTTCCTCGCAAATGCTGCTAATCAAAATATGATAGTCTACCAGATGGATGTCAAAACAACATTCTTGAATGGTGACTTAAAGGAAGAAGTTTATGTGAGTCAACCAGAAGGATTCGTGGATGCTGAACATCCTACTCATGTTTACCGCTTGAAGAAGGCTCTGTATGGGTTAAAACAGGCACCAAGGGCATGGTACGATACATTGTCCAAGTTCCTCCTAGTGAACGGATTCTCCAAGGGTGTTGTTGATCCCACACTATTCACCAGGAAGTCAAGAAACCATCTACTGCTAGTTCAGATATATGTAGATGATATCATCTTTGCTTCAACAGATCCTAGTGAATGTGATAGTTTTTCAAAGGAGATGAATTCCAAGTTCCAAATGTCCATGATGGGACAAATGTCATTCTTCTTAGGATTACAAGTTTCTCAAAGTCCCGGAGGCATATTCATTAATCAATCCAAATACGCCAACGAAATCTTGAAAAAGTTTGGATTCTATTCAAGTGAACCTGTTGACACTCCCATGGTTGATAGAACAAAGCTGGATGAAGATCCTTCAGGGATTCCAGTAGATATAACAAAGTATCGAAGCATGATTGGATCTTTGATGTACATCACGGCTAGCAGACCAGATCTTCTGTTTGCTGTGTGTATGTGTGCTCGGTATCAATCCAGACCAACCAAGAAGCATGTTGAAGCAGTAAAAAGGATCTTCCGATATCTTCAAGGCACGGTTCATATGGGTCTCTGGTATCCTAAGGACACTGCAATAGAGTTAACGGCTTACGCGGATGCTGATCATGCGGGATGTCAAGACACTCGTCGAAGTACTTCAGGAGGAGCTCAGTTTTTAGGGGAAAAGTTAGTTAGTTGGTCTTCTAAGAAGCAGATGAGTACTTCCATATCATCTACTGAAGCTGAGTACATTGCTATGTCTGCTTGTTGTGCACAAATTCTTTGGATGCGATCACAGCTTTCGGACTATGGATTCTCATACAACAAAATTCCCCTATATTGTGACAACAAAAGCGCCATTGCTCTTTGTTGTAACCATGTTCAGCACTCCAGGTCAAAACACATCGACATCAGGCATCACTTCATCAGGGAACAGGTGGAAAAAGGAATTGTGGAACTATACTTCGTGAGGACAGAGTTTCAGTTAGCGGACATCTTCACCAAGGCCCTGCCAAGAGAAAGGTTTCAGTTTATTCTCCCACGCCTTGGCATGAAAAGCATGACTCCTGAAACCCTCAAGTGTCTTCAGGAAGAAAAGGAGGAGTAAAGGATTGTCTTCTTATATCCTTGTACATAGTTGTATATATCTTAAATCAAAAAGAAAAATACAAAAATATAAAACCTATAAAAACCATAAAAATCGAAAAATCAGAAAATACCAAAAATAGTTCTACCTAGGCATGTCTTCTGTTTATCGATAACATTTACGGATCTAGAAATGTCATTCAACAATGGCACGGACTCTTAAATGAAGCTCGAGCAGAAGTTATACTAATCAGTTAAAACATGTCTTAATGGCTTGCAGTTACTTCATACTGCAACCCGCACTGTACAATGGGGAAAGCATGTCGCCAAAAAGACAGCTGTTCCTCCAACCGGGTGATGTTCACCTGGGCATGGATTACTTTATATCCATGTTTTCCCGACTTGATGTACGTTTCAGTGCGTCATTTCGTGTATTAGAAGAGAAGTCTTCTTTACATCAGACTCTTTATCTTGTTTGATTCTTCAAGAGAGTCTTGATGTTACACAAGGTGGTAAATTGATTTAAATTTTCACAAATACCCGTCGCTCAATTGAATGACTACAACTCCTTTAATGGAAAACGGGTCATTAATTGAGGGGGGGCATATTTGTTCAAATTCCCGACACCTTGCTAAAATTGTGCAACATCAGCAGTGACACTCTCTCGGTGTTTCAAGGGAAGCATAGTATGCTTCAAAATCAGAATACATTCAAACCTGACCACATTTTCTCCCAAATTTTCTATACTTATTTAAATCACTTGGGATCACAAATCTTAAATGGTTTGAAATTTTTGATCGGGGGAGAGAATGTGATTTAAATAGGAAATTCTGATAAAATGTGATGATTTTGAATGTTAATGTATGCTCTCCCGTATGTGCTAAACCATTTTATATATCAATGCACATATTGAGGGGGAGCAAAATGTTTTGGTCATAAACGCAAGCTCTTCCATATGTGCGAAAATCTTTCTAATATCGATGCACATATTGAGGGGGAGCAAATATTTTTAACAAAACAAAGGATTTGGCATCTCTCGTGAGCAAGACTCAGTCTTCACCAATGAATTGACGAAACTTGAACTGTCATCAATCGAAAGGATACGTCTTGGCCGGGTAATAATTTCAAGCTGGTATAACCGGTGATGTAAGCGTGTCTCGAAAAAGATGTATCTGAGTAGACTGTACCATTTCGAGAAACTTTCTGTGGACTTGACCAGGCTGGGTAATAATTTCAAGCTAGTCTAACTAGTGATGTAAGCGTGTCTCGAAACGGTCATGTTCACTGAAAGTGGATCAATTCAAAAAAAAATGCGAGCTCCACCTAACATGTGCATATTTATAAAACAATCAACCGAGCACATGTTGAGGGGGAGCATTTGAAAAATATAAAACTCTCAAGTGTTTACAAAAATGTGTTTCAGAATCATGAACACTTTGAGAGATTTTTCAAAGATTTGGTTTGGCAATCGTGGATGAATACCAAAGACCGACCATTTTAATTAATGTATGGAGTTATAAGGATGGTTAGGTTAGGCTCAAGTTCCCACGATCCCGCCAGAGCCGGAGGGATCTACCCAGGGACAATCCACTAGTTAGTGTAGAAGTCCTTAGGTATGATTAAAAAGGAGAAAAGTGGATAAGGGAAAAGTGCCGACTGAGATGGAGCTAGTACTGGAACAAACCCAACAAGGTACTAGTAAGGAAGTCTCGGTAAGCACTGAAGGGGTTGAAGAATGAAAAAGAATTGTAAAGATAAAGGGTGAAAAGAAATAGCCCTCCTTACAACTTAGGCAGAAACCGGGTCAATACATATGCTGTCAGAATCACTTAGTTGATTGCTGGCATTGAAGACAAAGTATCATGGACCCAGTGATACGCTGCACAACCCTCATTAGCCACTCAAGGTCCCTCAAAGGACTCTTGTTTCAATTGTCACGGAGTTCAATACATTCCTATCGTCTCTCTCACTCCGAGTTGGATGATATTGAAAAGGTGGCAGTCCTCTCCAGCCTCCGCTCACTAAATCAAAACGCACTATCGAGTCTAGAGCCACGAGATGCATAATAAGATCTCATAGGAACACGAATTATTTCTACACTGGGTGTTCAACATTAAGGACACCAGTTGTAAACTTATGAGTCCTACGCAGATCTTAGCAATCTGCCAGAACATTCATGAGGGAATTTACAAATGTAATTCTCAATGATTGAATGGAAATTCCTGCCAGGGTCAACATCAAGCAGCCCTGAAAGCAGGTCACTTCGGTAATTCTTTATGGATTACGCTTAGTGGTCACGGCGGTTTCTAACGGTCTACAGTCGTGGAGTGATCTCCAGCGACTCACCTAATCGTTGATGTGCTACGGTTCGATCTTAAAAAGCCCTCTGTGGGTTTTCGATTAGGAACGGTCTTGGTAAGGATCAGAGAGAGTTTACACACTATGCTGTTAACAATCTCGAAGTTCGAACCTGTAAGTACCGGATGTTTTATTGCTAACTGTCGTATGCAGGAACATCTGGCGGTTGAAGCTGATTGCTGTTGCAGCTGTTTGCGGTTGTAGCTGTGGAATGCTGTAGCTGGTTGCTGTTGTAGCTGGTTGCAGAAAAGATGCCAATCCTCTACCAGCATGTTCACACTACATCATCATTGTTATTCAACAAAGTCATGATCACCCAAAAGACCTTCAACATAGCTTCTGCTAACTCTGATGCTGAAGATCATGACACCATATAGTGTGAGCATGTCGGCTCTAAGTACATTTCATCACATGGAGACCTAATTCTGAAAGATGACTTGGAGACTCAAGTAGGATGATAATTTCAAAGATTACTCAAAGTTCATCCAAGACAAAAGAGAAGTCATCTTAAGATCACGGATGTTTGCACAACAATCAATGATATTGAAGAATCAATGGTTACGAGCTATGATGTCAAGATCTAAGGAAGAAGTGCTGAAATTCAGAACATTACTTCTGGGGTGACCTCCCTTAGGGGGAGATTGTTAGGAATATGAATATTCAGCTGAAGACTCGGTCACCCCGAGTAATTATTAGTTCATCATAGCTCGTAGGATTATCAGTAATATTATTAGTAGTTTAGTTATTAGTAATATTGTGGAGTAGGTCGGGTCTTTACCCACTGTCACTCGCTCCACAGTCCACTAAGGACATATTATGTAGTACTATAAATACTCCCTTCCCACCCATGGGAAGGGTTGGACCTTTCATGATAATCTAATCTCATATTGTTTCTCTCTCTACAAAGGCTCCCAAACTCTCCTACCTCTCTCTAGAATATCTTCTATTCGATCTAAAACTAAGCCTCATACAAGTGTTTCTTGTATTGTGAATACCCTACATTTGCAATTAATGGATAAAAAGGAATTAAGGTTTATGTTTGAGAGAGTTTTGATCGGATAAAAACACTTGTGTGAAAGATTGAAGAATATAAGCCCTTAATCGTTCATATATATAAAACAGTTCCCTACACTCTCAAACATAGTAGCAGAAACCTAGCAGTACTAAGTTAGGCTTAGTAGCACTAACTTATGCCTAGCAGCATAAACTCAATTTCCACTCCTAACAGCTTATTAATCAGCACTCCATCACTTTTCTCAGCTTATCCTACAAAAGATTAGTCCCAAAAATGCAAAACCACAAACATAACACAATAGACAACAATCACATCATCAATTATACGTAGTAGTTCTAAGTATAACTGGCAGCATTAACAGAGCAGTTTTAAGTAAACTAGCAACACTAAGTATACTTAGCAGCAAAAAAAATTTATTGACCTAATAACAGTACTAATACTTACAAAACTTTAAAAAAATACAAAGAGATAAGAATTTTCAAAGATTTATCATTCCAATACTGACAACCAAAAATTGAAATCTACCCACATCAAAAGCTTTTGTGAGCAAATCTGCAACATTATTATCAGTATGAATTTTAACAATTTGAATTAAATTCTTTTTATAACAATCTCTTATAAAATGATGTCTTATCTCAACATGGTTTGTTTTTGAGTGATAAACAGGATTTCTTATAGTGCACATAGTACTGCTATTATCAATATATATTTTTGTATGCATAAAATTGTACCCATAATCCAGCAATTGATTCTGAATCCAGAGCACTTATCCACAGCAACTTGAAGCAGCCACATACTCAGCTTCTATTGTGGAATTTGCAACCACAGTTTGTTTCTTGCATTGCCATGAAATTAACATGCATCCTAGAAATTGACAACCTACTGTTGTTGATTTTCTATCCAAGCTAGCTTCGACATAGTCACTATCAGTGTATGCAACCAAGTCAAAAGGTGTATCTTTTGGATACCAAAGGCCCAATTTGGGTTGACCTTCCAAATATCTAAAAATTATTTTCACATCATTAAGATGTGAAACTTTTGATGTTACTTGATATCTTGCACAGGCACACACTGCAAACATAATATCAGGTCTTGAAGCTGTAAGAAACATCACTGAGCCAATCATTGATCTATATAAATGAACATCAACTTCTTCACCATCTTCATCTTTGAGCAGGGCCTTGAATGCTTCCATAGTTGTCTTTGCAGGCTTCACATCAGTAAACCCAAACTTCTTCAAAATTTCAGCCACATACTTATGTTGACTGATAAATATGCCATCCTCCTTTTGCTTGAATTATAAACCTAAGAAGATGTGAGTTCACCCATAGAACTCATCTGAAATCTTTCATGCATTAGCTTCTCAAATTCAACACATAACACCTTGTGTGTTGATCCAAAGATAATATCATCAAAATAAACTTAAACTAGTAAGATATCATCTTTGTGTCTTCTGATAAACAAAGTTTTGTCAATCTTCCCTCTACAAAAACCATTGTTCAACAAGTATGTTGACAATGTGTCATACTAAGCTCTAGGAGCTTGATGTAAACCATATAGTGCTTTCTACACCTTATGAACCTTGTCAGGAAAATTAGTGTAGGGAATTAAATGTTCTGAAGATTTGCATCGGGAATTAAACGTTCACAAGGTCAGTTCTGCTCAAGGAAATACATTAAGTGTTATACTACTGCTAGTGTAAACCATTCTACTGCTAGTGTTAGAGATTCTGCTGCCGCAAGGATTCTACTGCTAGTACATCAGATACTGCTGTTGAAGAGATAAGTGTCGCGTATTCTACTGCTGTATGGATAAGTATACAAAGATATTTTGTATATAAAAGTCAAAGATATACGGTAACACCCCAACCCGACAAGGGCAAAGGTGTCACATATACGGATTCTTATCAGAACAACCACAGACATTTGACATAAATAATACAATGAAAATCCAAGGTTTACAACTGAAATTAGAACTACAAGCTTTACATTACAAAACTTCTATGTCTAGTATAAGGTTCTTCTAGTCATCTTCCAAAAGCTAATGAAGTCTTCTAAAGTCAACACTCTTCACCCAAATCCCAGCTTCCAACTAAACCTGCCGCGGGAAAAGAAACGCGGCTGAGCTACACGAGCTCAGTGAACAGATATAACGGTAACAAACAATAATAATGAAATAGGGAAGATGGAAGGAATCGTACATGATGTAATAATAGATGAGAAGAAATATGAAGGTTATACAGAGATATCAGAAAGTATGGATAGTATCATGAGTAATGGTGAAGTAATCAAAAGATCCCATCAAGCCCAAACATACCAAGCCCAGTACAGAGATAAGTCCAGTATCATGTCATAGGGTGTCAGAAATGAAAAGTAAAGGTCATAAGTCTATAAAGTGCATGGAAAACAGTAATCCTCTACGAGCCCAGAAACATGAACATGAAATCATAATCATACCGCCATGCAGAGAGATGTTCCTCTCACTAATCCCAGAAATCAGAAATATGGAGTGATCAGCTCCCAGAGTTGTGAAAGACGTGTATCGCACACACCATCAGTCACCATGCATATCATAACATATCATAACATGAACATAATACAGAAACAAATCTAGGATGCATCCATACGCCTCTGGTGGTCATAACTCCCAACACACCAAATAAAAATACAGAAAAGGGACGGGACAGGTCATCACTCTCCTGCCCTAGAGTCATGCCATCGGTGCATCGACTGACATGGACATGAAACCCTCATGCCTAGTGAGTGGCTCGTAGTATCAAACTGTGGGTCAAGGTCAAGTATCATGTATCCAGTATTTAATTTAGTTTCATAAGTCAATTTCCATTTCAGAATATCAGAGTTCATAATCAGAGGTTCATATCAGAGGTTCATACCATAAAGGTTCCATGTCAGAAAGGTCATATATCAGAAATGTTTAATATCAGAAAGGTTCATAACAGAAAGGTCATGTCAAAGGTTCATAATATCATGAAGAAACCAGAAAGGTTCACAGAATCAAAGAACATGGCAGTGAATCAGAAATCAGAAATGAGACGAAGGCACCTTACTAAAGAAGGGCAGAATATCTGTACCTTGTTAGGAATGCAAAAACAGAAATAGAAGCACAAACAGATCAGGATCTCTCCTTCTTCACACCTAGAGGAATAGAAGACGGAATTACAGAAGATTCTAAGTCAGATTACCATTTTGGTTTTCCTTTACTTTTTAATAACTTTCTATTTTAGGCAGGTTTCCTCATTTGGCAAGTTTCCATACTTTAGGGTTTCACATGCAATTCTTCCAAAGTTAAAGGTCAAATATGTAATTATCACATTCATTCTTTTTAATCCTTCATTTATTCAGAATGTACGTCTTCAATACTTCAAGTTTGCCAAATTACATTTTATACCCCTTAGTTTACAAAATTTCCATTTAAACCCCTTAATTCATAATTTTACACTTTAAATCCTTATCTTATCCATAATTACCAAACAAGCCTCATATTTTATCAAAATACAGAATATAACTTCAGAATTTCTTATTGTACGAATCCAGCCCCTCAAGTTTCAGAAATTACACATTTAGTCCCTTAAGTTTACAAAACTTATAATTTAAATCATAATTCCATATTAATTACATATTAAGCCCATAAATACTCAAATTTACCCAAAACACTTTTAATATCATTATTTACTCAGTAAAACCTCAACTTTCCAGAATTTACACTTTTAGTCCCTCTAGTTTAATTAATTACAAATCATACCCTTTAATTACCATTAATTCATTATCTTGAAATATTTACACTTAGGACCCTCAAGTTATATTTTTCCCACATTCTCCCAGATCTAATATGACTTACAAAAATAACCCACAAGTTTGGAAAATTATAAGACACCCCCTTCTTAATTAATTTCAAATCGGATATACTTTTTAAATGAAAATTACAAGCCCTAATTTAATCCAATCATTACCCAATAATTATGTCATCATTATATCATCATAATAACCTCATTAAACTTCCAGATTCAAACCCTAATCAGAAAAATCAGATCGATCACTTTTTATTTTCTTTTCTCTCTTTAATTTTTTTCCCAAAACCCGGTTTGAACAATAATTTACCACGACATTTTTAGGCTTCTAGAGCAATTCTTACAGGTTATCTTATGAGCGCCTACAGTGGAAACTTAGTGGTCTAACTTACACAGGTCAAGGGTAAATGTATTACGAGTCGCAGCCTGTTTCTCTGATACCATAATTGTAACACCCCAACCCGACAAGGGCAAAGGTGTCACATATACGGATTCTTATCAGAACAAACACAGACATTTGACATAAATAATACAATGAAAATCCAAGGTTTACAACTGAAATCAGAACTACAAGCTTTACATTACAAAACTTCTATGTCTAGTATAAGGTTCTTCTAGTCATCTTCCAAAAGCTAATGAAGTCTTCTAAAGTCAACACTCTTCACCCAAATCCCAGCTTCCAACTAAACCTGCCGCGGGAAAAGAAACGCGGCTGAGCTACACGAGCTCAGTGAACAGATATAACGGTAACAAACAATAATAATGAAATAGGGAAGATGGAAGGAATCGTACATGATGTAATAATAGATGAGAAGAAATATGAAGGTTATACAGAGATATCAGAAAGTATGGATAGTATCATGAGTAATGGTGAAGTAATCAAAAGATCCCATCAAGCCCAAACATACCAAGCCCAGTACAGAGATAAGTCCAGTATCATGTCATAGGGTGTCAGAAATGAAAAGTAAAGGTCATAAGTCTATAAAGTGCATGGAAAACAGTAATCCTCTACGAGCCCAGAAACATGAACATGAAATCATAATCATACCGCCATGCAGAGAGATGTTCCTCTCACTAATCCCAGAAATCAGAAATATGGAGTGATCAGCTCCCAGAGTTGTGAAAGACGTGTATCGCACACACCATCAGTCACCATGCATATCATAACATATCATAACATGAACATAATACAAAACAAATCTAGGATGCATCCATACGCCCCTGGTGGCCATAACTCCCAACACACCAAATAAAATACAGAAAAGGGACGGGACAGGTCATCACTCTCCTGCCCTAGAGTCATGCCATCGGTGCATCGACTGACATGGACATGAAACCCTCATGCCTAGTGAGTGGCTCGTAGTATCAAACTGTGGGTCAAGGTCAAGTATCATGTATCCAGTATTTAATTTAGTTTCATAAGTCAATTTCCATTTCAGAATATCAGAGTTCATAATCAGAGGTTCATATCAGAGGTTCATACCATAAAGGTTCCATGTCAGAAAGGTCATATATCAGAAATGTTTAATATCAGAAAGGTTCATAACAGAAAGGTCATGTCAAAGGTTCATAATATCATGAAGAAACCAGAAAGGTTCACAGAATCAAAGAACATGGCAGTGAATCAGAAATCAGAAATGAGACGAAGGCACCTTACTAAAGAAGGGCAGAATATCTGTACCTTATTAGGAATGCAAAAACAGAAATAGAAGCACAAACAGATCAGGATCTCTCCTTCTTCACACCTAGAGGAATAGAAGACGGAATTACAGAAGATTCTAAGTCAGATTACCATTTTGGTTTTCCTTTACTTTTTAATAACTTTCTATTTTAGGCAGGTTTCCTCATTTGGCAAGTTTCCATACTTTAGGGTTTCACATGCAATTCTTCCAAAGTTAAAGGTCAAATATGTAATTATCACATTCATTCTTTTTAATCCTTCATTTATTCAGAATGTACGTCTTCAATACTTCAAGTTTGCCAAATTACATTTTATACCCCTTAGTTTACAAAATTTCCATTTAAACCCCTTAATTCATAATTTTACACTTTAAATCCTTATCTTATCCATAATTACCAAACAAGCCTCATATTTTATCAAAATACAGAATATAACTTCAGAATTTCTTATTGTACGAATCCAGCCCCTCAAGTTTCAGAAATTACACATTTAGTCCCTTAAGTTTACAAAACTTATAATTTAAATCATAATTCCATATCATTAATTACATATTCAGGAAAACCTCAACTTTCCAGAATTTACACTTTTAGTCCCTCTAGTTTAATTAATTACAAATCATACCCTTTAATTACCATTAATTCATTATCTTGAAATATTTACACTTAGGACCCTCAAGTTATATTTTTCCCACATTCTCCCAGATCTAATATGACTTACAAAAATAACCCACAAGTTTGGAAAATTATAAGACACCCCCTTCTTAATTAATTTCAAATCGGATATACTTTTTAAATGAAAATTACAAGCCCTAATTTAATCCAATCATTACCCAATAATTATGTCATCATTATATCATCATAATAACCTCATTAAACTTCCAGATTCAAACCCTAATCAGAAAAATCAGATCGATCACTTTTTATTTTCTTTTCTCTCTTTAATTTTTTCCCAAAACCCGGTTTGAACAATAATTTACCACGACATTTTTAGGCTTCTAAAACTCGAACCAATATTTTTCCCAGATTATATGGATCGTATAGAGCTCAGGAAAAATAAGTCCCACACCCAGAAAATTCGTTTATCATATATTAGAATTTACACCCTTTTTAATACTTTAAATTCACAACGACTAACCTAGGCTTCTAAAATTCGAAACACCATTTTTCCCAGCTTATTTGATGACCAAGGAACTCATAAAAATTAATATCATAGCCCAGAAAATTGTATAACATGATTTACATAATTAACCCATTTTACTCATCTATAATTCATTCGACCCTCTAAAGCTTGCATGATTCGAATTAAATAATTTTCACAGGTCTTATATGATAAATTAAGCATAAGAAAAATACTATACCAATTATTGAACGTGTGGATAAATAGAAAAGGAATTAAACCTTGCGGATGAAATAACGACTAGCCAAAAATCTCTCGACCAAACGAATGCACCTACGACCTTCAAACCAATTTTATTAGCTCCCTTAAATGTTGTAGAATGCCAGAAAAATACCCCATGAATTTTAGAAAATCGGATGGAAAGGATATGAATTTGTGTGTGTTTTATTGAATTTCGGCTTTAGTTTTAGGAAATAAAATTGTGGAAACTAAATAAATGGGAGTAATGGCCGAATAAGGAGGGGGAAAAGGCCATAAATTTTGGTTCAATATTGACTAAAATTAAAGGGCCTTGATTTGAATTGATTTTATCATTATTTGGTAAGTTATGTGAATTTAAATGTAATATTAATTATAATGAATTTAAATAAACTTGCATTTGGGTGTATTGTACATATAATTAGGTGAACTAATAATTCTTGAGCATGTAGAAATTATTTCATTTCATGTGTAACTTGTTACTTGAATTTTGGAATCACTTCGGTACTTTAAATATCCTTTAATCAATATTAAAACTTGTAGGGGCAATTTGGTCATTTTACATGTTTCAAATTTTTTGGGTTTCACATATACGGTAGATAATTTCTTTGATAGATGTTCAGTCAACAAGTTGTGTACACAGATACAAGTTGTATCTTAGGGACTGACACACTCAAGCAAGCAAGTAGTTCGACAAGACTTATCATTTATTGAAATGATCTCCTTTGTTGTATAAAAGTAAAGATCTTATCTTAGTTACATGTGTGTCTAAGATTTAAAGTGTGCTGAATGTAACTATTAGAAAAACTAACTCAGTTGATAGAACAAGATAGAAAATAGTTTTTCTTTGTAATAAAGATTCAAGGTTTGTAACCCTAGTGATAGTGAAGATCACTCGTATTATTCATAATAATATTGAATCGTTTGGTGTTAACATTCATTGTTCATTATCCAACAACAAGCATCACTGTTCCATTTCCAATAACAAATAACCTTCTAAGTGTGGTTAAGTAGATTCCGCATACTTAATCATATTAACTCAAAGTATCATATACACTCGTTTTAAAGGACTTACATCCTACCAAGTGTATCAATCCTCTCAATTGGTATCAGAGCAAGGCTGATATTTTTGATTTAGAAGAAGAAGAAATGGACATGGAGTCTATTCAGACGAATGTTGCTGCAAAGTTACCAATGCTCAAACAGAATGAGTTTGAGATGTGGAGGCTGAGGATAGAGCAATATTTCCAAGTGCAAGATTATACACTTTGGGAAATTATTGAAGATGGAAACTCTTACACGCCTACAACCACTACATCACAAGTTGAGGGTAAAGATGAAGTAACTGTGCTGATCAACCCAATGACTGGAGAAGAGAGGATAAAGAAGAAGAATGACCTCAAGGCCAGAAGTATGCTGATGATGACCATTCCAAATGATCAACTTTTAAACTTCAGCAAGTTCAAAGATGCAAAGTCTTTGTTTGAGGCCATTGTTGCAAGGTATGGTGGGAATGAAGCCACCAAGAAGACCCACAAGACTCTTCTCAAGCAGAGTTTTGAAAACTTCTCTTCAACCAACCATGAATCACTTGACCACATGTTTAACAGGCTACAGAAAATTGTGAGCCAACTTGCTATTCTTGGGGTTGAAATACCTCAAGAAGATTTAAACTCAAAATTTCTGAGAAGCTTACCTGAAGAGTGGGCTGTGCATGTTGTTGTCTGGAAAAACAAGCCAGACATTGACACCATGGATCTTATGGACTTGTATAGCAACTTTAAGATTGTGGAACAAGATTTGAAGAAAACTGGAGGTACTAGTTCAAGTACTGGGAACATGGCATTTATAGTACTGCTAGTTCATCAAGCAGTACTATTGGTATAATGGATGAGAAGACTTGTTGTGCCTTTTTAACAAGTCAGAATAATGGGTCCATGCTCACTTATGAAGACCTCCAAGAAATCAATGATGATGATTTGGAGGAAATGGACCTAAAATGGCAAATTTCTCTTCTTAGCATGAGGGCTAAGAAGTTCTATCAAAGGACAGGGAAGAAGCTCACAATCAGCAACAATGATACTGCTGGTTTTGACAAGTCAAAGATAGAATGCTACAACTGCCACATGATGGGGCACTTCTCAAGAGAATGTAGAAGACCTAGGCAGCATGATAGCAAGAACAGAGGTTTTGGAAGCAAATCCAAAACAGGGGAGGTTTCTGAGCCAAACTCAAAAGCTATGGTAGCTATTGATGGCTTAGGATTTGATTGGAGTTTCATGGCTGATGAAGAAGAAGCTTCTTCTCAGATGGCACTCATGGCTTTCTCTACTGAGGTACAATCTGATAAAGTTTGTTCAAATAATTGTACTGCTCTTAAAGATTGAGAAACTTTAAGAAAACGTTATGAAGATCAAAGGACAGAACTAACCAACAATATTCATAACTTAACAAACCATAAGAGAGGTTTAGCTGTCCTAAAAGAACAAATCTTACACTATAAGGCCAATGAAGCTACTTTTACTGATGCCAAAATTCTTCTTAACAGGGAAATTTTAATTCAAAATGTTGACATTAGTAATTTGAAGGCTGAGCTAGATAGGATTCAGAAAGCCAAAGAAAACGTTCAATTAAGTGTAGATACATTAGAATATGCCTCTAAAGGAGTAACCAACATGATTGAATGTCAAGTAATCAACAAGGCAAAATCTGGGTTGGGATACAAGAATGTCCCACCTCCTAATAGAGGAATTCCTGCACCCCCAGGGATAGACCTAGAGCACATAGGCTTAGCTGAATTTTAACTTCCAAAGTTACAATATGGTGTTCAGCTAAAAGCAAATGTAGTTGTTGATGAACCTAAGAAAGTAAGTGAAAGTTTAAGTAAAACTTCACTTCCTGAGGACAAGGTGTCCTCTGATAGGAAATCAGATGGTCCAATCATAGAGGACTGGATATCTGATGATGATGAAGATGAGCAGGTTATGTCTAAACCTGATGTGGTTAAGAAAGTAAGAACAAGTGTTCCTAAGGTAGTCAAACATGATACTGATAGGCCTAAAGTCAATGTTAAACATGTTAGGCAACCAGTTAGATATTGTGAGCAATACAGAACCACAAACAAGCCTAAAGGTAACCAAAGAAATTGGAATGGCCTTAAGTCTCACCAACTAGGTGATGACTTTGACTTCTATAACAAAACTAGTTTCATATGTGGAGAATTTGACCATCTTGCAGCTTTCTACAACCAAAGGGTATCTGGGTATACAAACAATAGGGTGAATTTAAAAAGGCATTCAACTAAAAGTCACTCTAATTATACAAGAACCACACCCAGAGCAGTTTCATTAAAGTCTGGACCAAAAGCAGTTCCTACTGCTACACCAAAAGTTCATACTGCTAGACAAGCAGTTTCTACTGCCAGACCTTTTTACTCTGTTTACCCAAAACCGGCAGTACAAAGTGCAAAAAAAACTTTCAAATATGCATCTAAAACTGCTCAAATGCCTTTTCTAACAAAAGCAGTGGTCCAAAAACAAATTTTGAAAATGAAGGGTACAACTGCAAAGCCAGCAGTTTATACTGCTAGGCAAACAGTTCATACTGCTACTAGGGAAAAAAGGGCAAATGCTGTTAAGGCCTCAGCATGTTGGATTTGGAGACCTCTTAAATCCAATGGTGCATCAAATGTTCTCAAGAGATTTAACTACATTGATGCACGTGGCAAATCCAAGTCAGTAATGGCTTGGATTCCCCAAGAAAACTAATTCCTTTATTTGTGTGCACGGACATTCACCAACAGATCATGAAGATCAAGGCTATTCAGATAGTGGGTGTTCAAGGCACATGACAGGCAACAAGTCTTATCTTTCAGAATTTCAATCATTAAATGGAGGGTATGTTACTTTTGGAGGAGGAATTGGAGGAAGAATTACTGGTAAAGGTACTCTTAAAACTGGTAAATTAGATTTTGAAGATGTGTACTATGTGCAAGAGCTTAAGTATAATCTTTTTAGTGTCTCACAAATGTGTGACAAAAAGAACAAAGTTCTTTTTACTGACACTGAATGTCTTGTACTTTCTTCTGATTTTAAGATGCCTGATGAAAGTCAAGTACTTCTTAAAATTCCAAGAAAGGGCAACATGTACAGTGTTGATATGAAGAAGATTGTTCCTAAAGAGGCACTTACTTGTCTAGTTGCAAAGGCCACATTGGATGAATCTATGAAATGGCATAGGAGGCTTGGTCACATTAATTTCAAAACCATAAATAAAATTGTTAAGGATGGTTTAGTAACCTCAAAAACGATTTGAAAATGACCAAACATGCATTGCTTGTCTTAAAGGCAAACAACATAAAGCCACTTGTAAGCCCAAGATTTTTAACTCTATTGATCAATCATTGTTTATGCTTCATATGGACTTATTTGGACCTACAAATGTGAGTAGTATAAAGCATAAAAGATTTTGTCTAGTTGTTACTGATGACTATAGCAGATTTACATGGGTTTTCTTTTTAGGTTCTAAGGATGAGACTTCTAGCATTCTTAAAACATTCATTACAGAGATAGAAAACCTAGTAAGCAAGAAAGTAAAAGTCATTAGATGTGATAATGAGACAGAGTTTAAGAATAGAGTTATGGATGAATTCTGCAAAGAAAAAGGTATTAGGAGAGAATTTAGTATTGCAAGAACTCCTTAGCAGAATGGAGTTGCTGAGAGGAGAAATAGAACACTCATAGAAGCTACTAGAACCATGTTAGCCAACTCTAAGTTGCCAATCACTTTTTGGGCTGAAGCAGTTAATACTGCTTGCTATGTCCAGAATAGGGTTTTGGTTGTCAAATCTCACAATAAGACATCATATGAGCTTTTTAGAGGTAGAACTCCGGCAATAGGATTTCTTAGACCTTTTGGATGTCATGTGACAATTCTGAATACCTTAGACCATCTAGGAAAGTTTGATGGTAAAGCAGATGAAAGATTCTTAGTTGGATATTCTCTCAATAGCAAAGCTTTTAGAGTTTACAACTCAAGAACTAGGAGAGTAGAGGAAAACCTGCATGTGGAATTTTTAGAGAACAAATCCAATGTAGCAGGTGAAGGTCCCAAATGGCTATTTGATCTTGAGTCACTAACTAAATCAATGAATTATGTGTCTGTTGTTGCAGAAACTAATGAATTTTCAGGTTCAAAAGCTGATGATGTAACAAATGAGGCAGGGTTACAAAAGGAGACATATCAAGATTATCTGATGATGCCAATATGGACAAGTGTGGATTCAACTTCTTATGATGAACCTTCTTCTGATGAACCTAAAGAAAGGATTGAAGCTGAAAACAAGGAAGATGAGACTGAGGAACAAGAAAATCAAGGTAGCAGTACAAATGATGTTTCTACTGCTGAGACAGAGCAACCTACTGCTAGGCCAAATGTTTCTACTGCTAGGACAAATGTTTCTACTGCTGGCCCATCAGACTCAACTGAAGCAGATTTCTCAGAAAAAGAGGTGGATTTCAACAATCTCCCACCTCATTATCAAGTTCCAACTATACCACACAAAAGGATTCACAAAGTCCACTCCCTCGACAATGTGATTGGAGATATACAATCAGGGGTGAAGACAAGACAACAACTGATGTCTTCAGACCAAAAAGGGCTTCTTGATGCTCTTTATGCATCAAAGCAGCATAAGTATTCCAACTCTTGTTTATTTGTATGTTTTCTATCTCAATCAAAAACCAAAGAATGTTCTTAAAGCCCTAGATGATTCAAGCTAGGTAGAAGCCATGCAAGAGGAGCTTCTTTAGTTTAAGATTCAAAAGGTATGGGTGCTAGTTGATTTACCCAAGGGTGTAAGGTTAATTGGCACTAAATGGGTTTTCAGAAATAAAAAGGATGAAAGGGGCATAGTGATTAGGAATAAGGCTAGATTAGTAGCCCAAGGGTACATACAAGAGGAAGGGATAGACTACGAAGAGGTTTTTGCTCCAGTAGCAAGGATTGAAGCCATTAGGTTATTTTTGGCTTATGCTTCATTTATGGGCTTCACAGTTTATCAAATGGATGTCAAGAGTGCTTTTCTATATGGTACTATTGAAGAGGAGGTATATGTCTCACAACCTCCAGGGTTTACTAACCCAGACCATCCAGACAAGGTGTACAATGTTGTTAAGGCTCTTTATGGCCTTCATCAGGCTCCATGGGCATGGTATGAAACACTGGCTTCCTACTTAATTGATAATGGATTTCAAAGAGGCAAGATAGATCAGACATTATTCATCAAGAAGCACAAGAAGGATCTTTTGCTTATACAGGTGTATGTGGATGATATCATCTTTGGATCTACAAGGAAGGAGATGTGTTTAGAGTTTGAGAAGCTTATGCATGATAAGTTTTAGATGCGTTCCATGGGGGAACTTACATTCTTTTTGGGTCTGAAAGTTAAGCAATCTAGTGAAGGAATTTTTATCAGCCGAGATAAATATGTTGCAGAGATTCTAAGAAAATTTCAATTTGTTGATTCAAAAGTGGCAAGCACACCAATGGACTCTGAGAAGCCACTTCTTAAAGATGTAGATGGAGACAATGTGGATGTATACACATACAGATCTATGATAGGTTCTTTGATGTATCTCACATCATCAAGACCTGATATCATGTTCTCTGTTTGTGCTTGTGCAAGATTTCAAGTAACTCCTAAGGTTTCTCACTTAACAGCTGTCAAGAGGATTTTTAGATATCTCAAGGGTCAACCTAGGTTGGGTCTATGGTATTCTAGGAGTCACCTTTTGACTTGGTAGCATATTCAGATAGTGATTATGCAGGTGCAAGCTTGGACAGAAAGTCAACAACTGGAGGATGTCAATTCCTTGGGTGTAGACTTTTTTCATGGCAATGTAAAAAACAAACAATTGTGGCTACTTCAACAACTGAAGCTGAATATGTAGCTGCTGCAAGTTGCTGTGGTCAAGTACTTTAGCTTCAAAATCAACTTCTTGACTATGGGTACAATTTCATGAACATTGTCATTTATATTGATAATATTAGTATAATTTGCATAATTAAAAACCCAGTGCAACACTCTAAAACAAAATACATTGAAATTAGACATCACTTTATTAGAGACTGCAATGAGAAAAAGTTGATTCAAGTTCTTAAAATTGATTCTGATCACAACTTTGCTGATCTTCGCACAAAAGCTTTTGATGTTGGAAGGTTTCAGTACTTGGTGGCAAGTATTGGAATGCTTAATCCTTAAAAATTTTCAAATTGATGTGTTTTTGTATATAATTTTTTTTTATTTGTACTGCTAGCTTTGTAAATTGGTACTGTTATTGAAAAGTTTGTACTGCTAGTACAAATTTTGATTGTTCAGTTCATACTGTTAGTCATATGATTCTACTGCTATAAGACAAATGTTTTGCATTTTGTTTTCTTGGTTTTGGACTAACAATTTCAGGTATGAACATTTGAGCACAAAGGAAATTTTCAAGTGAAATGTATGAGCAGCAGAATGATTATAGTAGTTGCTGACATAATAGGTTCATGATAGACTGAGTTTGGGGATTAATTAACAAAGGTTTACACCTAAGTTAATTGATTATTTAAAACTTCTTTCTTGAAACCTGATTATGATGTTTCACATTGACTTGATGGCTCAGTTGGTCAGATAATAACTGACTCAACTCATTTTCTATCATTTTATACTTTAATTAGTATAATGAGCAAGTCTAAGGATATCTGATAGAAAGAACAGCGAACAAATGTGCATCTAACACTTGTGTTAAAGGACACAATTGTCACGAGCTGGAAAACCAGTCAAGAAAGCCCTTTGAATGGGTTTGTCTGTACACACGCAGTTATTTATAACTGAAAATATTGGTTCTCACACAACCAGAGGTTAAGTTAAACCGAATTCTTGATTAAGTGTCTGTTATACACTTAATCCCTTCAAAATGGTTGTAAGCAGTATGATTTTTCAATCATAAAATCAAGTTCATACTACTAAGTCAAAAGTTTCTTTAAAAAGGATTTTTAAAGTGGCTCAGAAAACCATCAAATGATGGATAATGAATCAATGCCCCATGATTCACCTCTCACAGGAGTTAACACACCTGGAAGTGATGAGGGCAGCTAATTAAACTCTTAAGGAATTGATGGCCAACATGTACACCATTGTCTGAAAAACATGTTCTAATTGGTAGATCACATAATGGTGAGAGATCTTCCAAACAGGGGAGGAAATATTTTGATAATTGGTGAGAAATCTTCCAAGCTCAGGGAGGAAGATTAACCGATAAGGGAAGAAAAGTTGTGGTTGTGTATGCTCAGAATCAGGGGAGTTAGTTTATAATTAATCATACAGGGGAGAAAGATTGGGAAGGGAGTAGTTTCATGACTTCACTTTTTTATCATCTCAATATAATATACACCCCTTCGAAAACCACCTGGCTCAGCAGCAGTTGTTGATGAACCTAAGAAAGTAAGTGAGAGTTTAAGTAAAACTTCACTTCCTGAGGACAAGGTGTCCTCTGATAGGAAATCAGATGGTCCAATCATAGAGGACTGGATATCTGATGATGATGAAGATGAGCAGGTTATGTCTAAACCTGATGTGGTTAAGAAAGCAGGAACAAGTGTTCCTAAAGTAGTCAAACATGATACTGATAGGCCTAAAATCAATGTTAAACATGTTAGGAAACCAGTTAGATATTGTGAGCAATACAGAACCACAAACAAGCCTAAAGGTAACCAAAGAAATTGGAATGGCCTTATTATTCAACCAATAATAAGAAGGGATGAAGCATTCAAATGAAGAAAGTTCTATCTAAGTTCTTTCAGTTTCAATTTCAGTTCACTACGTTTGTTCATCACTTGCAAAGGCATGCTAGAAGATGATTTGACTTCTTGGAACAAGCATCCAAGATACACAGCACCATTGCCTCTTATAATTCCTCCATCCAAGGAAATTGCACCATCTTTTATTCAAGGTACTGCTTATGTTCAAGACAAAGAAGATGATTTTATTGCTGAAAGAGATTCACAGAAAGCAGATGAGGTAGATAAAAAGATAGTTAGTCTTACAGAACAAAGGAAAGCTCAGATCAAGAATTTGACTATTTAGTGTTTGAAAGATCCTCACAATCATAATTTAATTTAGAAGAAACATGTTGATTTGGGATAAATAACATGTTTAGGGGAGGATTGTTGGGAATTAAATATTCTGAAGATTAGCATCGGGAATTAAATGTTCACAAGGTCAGTTCTGCTCAAGGAAATACACTAAGTGTTATACTACTGCTAGTGTAAACCATTCTACTGCTAGTGTTAGAGATTCTGCTGCCGCAAGGATTCTACTGCTAGTACATCAGATACTGCTGTTGAAGAGATAAGTGTCGCGTATTCTACTGCTGTATGGATAAGTATACAAAGATATTTTGTATATAAAAGTCAAAGATATACGGTAGATAATATCTTTGATAGATGTTCAGTCAACAAGTTGTGTACACAGATACAAGTTGTATCTTAAGGACTGACACACTCAAGCAAGCAAGTAGTTCGACAAGACTTATCATTTATTGAAAAGATCTCCTTTGTTGTATAAAAGTAAAGATCTTATCTTAGTTACATGTGTGTCTAAGATTTAAAGTGTGCTGAATGTAACTATTAGAAAAACTAACTCAGTTGATAGAACAAGATAGAAAATAGTTTTTCTTTGGAATAGAGATTCAAGGTTTGTAACCCTAGTGATAGGGAAGATCACTCGTATTATTCATAATAATATTGAATCGTTTGGTGTTAACATTCATTGTTCATTATCCAACAACAAGCATCACTGTTCCATTTCCAATAACAAATAACCTTCTAAGTGTGGTTAAGTAGATTCCGCATACTTAATCATATTAACTCAAAGTATCATATACACTCTTTACAAAGGACTTACATCCTACCAAGTGTATCAAATCCTTTCAATTAGGATCTTCAAAACCAGGTGGTTGAGAGACATAAACTTCTTCTTCAATTGTCCCATACAGAAAAGCACTTTTCACATCTATTTAATACACTACAAAGTCTTTGTATGAAGCATAAGCCAAGAATAACCTTATTGCTTCAATTCTTGCAACAGGAGCAAATACTACATCATAATCAATACCTTCTTCACCCTTTTTAGATCAAATCACACCTTTGTAATATGTTAGAGAGAGAAAGATATGATGAAGCGAAAAGTGTACCGCTTTTAAGGGGTCATTTAAGCCCTAAATCGTATTTATTTGATCAAATATTGCCCTAAATCGTTCCTTTTGTCATTTTAGGTACTTTTGAGGAGAAATCTGGAAAAGGAGGCATTTTGGACGTTTTTGGAGCATAAAAGTGAAGAAAACGACAAAGTCTCAAAAATCGGCTAAAAGTTACCTTTGACGGCGTCAGATTTTACTCTGGACAGCGTCATGGCTTGGCAAGAAAAGGTGGACGTGAAATTTACTCATGATAAGCCAGTGAAAATTGCATGTGAATTCTGACGGCGTCACGCTTTAACCTGATCAAGGGCGTCACGGCTTAATTCAAAGAGGGACGGCGTCACGTTCAAGGTCTGACGGCGTCAAGCCTTGATAAGCCAGAACAGATTTTGGAGAGCTAAAGAGGGACGGCGTCAAGAAGGTCATCCGGGAAACCTAAAAGCGGCGAGGTGACGGCGTCACACTCCATAACGTGACGCCGTCAGATGTAAAAATCTATATATAGTTTTGCAATTCTTTGTCATAAGTGTGAAACTTAGTGTGGAATTTTGGGAGAAAACCCTAAGACGATTTTAGCATCTTTTTCAAGGCTTTTTGCCTTGAGATCTTCCATGTTACATTGAAAGATAAGTTATCAATTAATCATTCAATATGTCTATGTGTTGTTTGATTTTATCTTGTTCTTGTCTTTTGTTTAACATGTTAGGCTAGATTTATCTTGTGTTTGCTTAGATCTAATGAAACCTAGCTATTGATTATTGGTTATTAGTGTGTTATTAGTTGTATTGGATGATTGTTTATCTATGTTAGGCTTAAGAAAACTGGCTAACTTCCTATTCGGTAACTTGCTTGAACGTCTTAAGAAACATGAACCAAATGCGTACTAAAGGTTTTTATGGTTGTATTTAATGCACAAGCGAATTCTAGTGATCCCATGTTAGGAGCTTCCAAGCCGGCTCGACATAGGAGTGAAGTAGGAGCTTGTAGAGTTGGGGAAGTACGTACGCCACCCCACGATTGGTATTAAGGAATACACCCGTCATCCACGCGACTAATACACACTAATCAACCGGTAAAAGATAGTTAGGGAGTAAGGAAATCTAAGTAAACACATTTCTCTACATATAAGTTTCCACCAACTTTTTATTTTCAGTTATTTATTTTATTTGCATTCGTAGTAATTTGGGTTAGTTGACTAGCAACTAATTCCGCCCACTCCTTCAAACCCGAGATTTTACTTGCTTTCATAAAAATATAAAAACAAAAAAAGAATCTTCCTCAACCCTTAGACCTATTAGAGTAGTCTTTCATACCTAACGAACACTATTCCCTGTGGAGAACGATCAATCCCCCGTACTTACCACTACACTATACTACATCGGTCAGGTACACTGCCTGGTGGGGTTGTAAGCCTCTTGAGATCCCTCGAGAGGTAAAACCTGTTGTAAGGTTACAAAACCACGCATCAAGTTTTTGGCGCCGCTGCCGGGGAATAGTTATTGTTTAGGTTGAATTTTTATTTTATAGGTCTACTCACTAGATTCCTTTCTAGTGAGATTTTTGTTTTATTTTTCTAGGTTTTCTTTAGTCTATCTATTTTCTTCGTGTCTTTGTTCGTAACCATACCATCCGACATCATGGAAGATGGTAATATCCTTAATCCCAACAACCCACCACCACAACAACCACCACCTCCTAGAGCCCGTACCTTAGGAGAGTATTCCCGTCCTAGCCACCATGGCTATCGAAACACCGTTGAGCTCACTCAAGGAGCCAATGTCACACCCTTGCGATCCGACACCATCCGGTTGGTGCAAAGCGGATGTGCATTCCATGGACTTCGTTCTGAAGATCCTAATCAACACCTCAAGGACTTTCTCAAAATTGTTGATTCTATAGACCTTGATGTTGCCACTCGAGAGACGACCCGATTGCGTCTCTTCCAATTCTCTCTGCGGGATCAAGCTAGCCAGTGGCTAGAACGTCAACCCGCAGGATCCATCACCTCTTGGGATGATCTCACCACTCGTTTCCTTGCTCAGTTTTTCCCACCGGGAAGAACTACCAAGCTAAGGAATGATATCTTGATGTTCCAACAACGTCAAGGCGAAACTCTCTACGAGGCATGGACTCGATTCAAGGACTTACTCCAAAAAGTCCCTCACCATGGCATAGAACTTTGGCTCCAAGTCCAAATCTTCTATGACCATATCAATCTCTACACAAGGCAAACCATTGACCAATCGGCCGGTGGCAAGCTACGTGATCTAAGTGCGGAACAATCATGGGATCTCCTAGAGGATCTTGCTCTTTATGACAACGAAAGTTGGAGTGATCCCCGTGATTTGAATAAAACGGTCAAGGCAATATCTTTGCCTTCGAACAATTCAAGCACTTCCGACCGTAGGATCATAGAACTTGAAGACCAAGTCAAGTTTCTCATGAAATCCTACGAGGCTCCTAAACCTTCAAGCCAAGTGAACAAAATCACTTCTTCATGAATTATATGTACAAGTCCTTTAAACCAAAGTACAAGTCATTAATGCATAAAAACTAATTATTAATAAAAATACTATATAAACCTTAGAAATAATTATTTTAAAGCATATTGTGTAATAATTTCATGCACTAATTTTTAAAATAAATTTATTAGATTTACTTATTAATTGTACAAACCCCTAAACCCATTGTACAACCTTCTAATCCACAAAACCATAAAATCTCATTTAAATACTTTAAAAACCTAATAAAAAAAATTACATAAAATTTATATAACTTAAGGAATTATTAAAAATGTATTTTTCTTACTTCATTAACCTAAGTACCACCCTATTTAGCCTATAGTACAACCCATAACGCACAACATCAATTTCTTTTCATATATATATAATCCAAATATACATATATATAAATATAAACCTTAAAACTAAACCCTAATTAATAATTACTTACCATAAACCCTAAAACCAACTAGTTACTATCCCTAACCCTAATGTACACTCGACCTAGCCTAATGTACCACCCATTGATGCACCATTCGAACCACATCTTTCCATTTTCACCTTGTTTAGTTCGAATCCAACATCAAAGTAACTAAACCATTTCTATTACTAAACCCTAAGCAACCTATATGTCCTTCTATAAACCCTCCACATCACTCCCTTCTAGAATCTCAAAAATAAGTGAGACATGTGTATGGAAGGGGATCTTCCACACCATTTTCCCTCCCCCTCCAACCATGTGGCGCCCCAAACATGGAACCACATCACCTTGCCTCTCCTACATCCCACAAGAAAACCCTAGAAACACAAGGAAACCCTAATTCCCCATCCCTATAAATAATCGACCACCACCTTTCCCTTTTTCTCTCAAATCCACTCGACACCACCACCACAGCCCACATATTCAATCCCTACTGATCCCACAGCCCTTATACAAATCTAAGAACACCCTAAGAAGCCAAGAAGGAAGGAAGAAACCCTTGTGTCCATTTCCAAGTCCAATTCGCCACAAACTATCCCTAATCGATTTATATATCTAGGTATGTATTCTAATTCTTTTTCATTCTTTTTTACATACCTATTATACTCTTAAAACATCACTAAATATGCCATAAAAAGAAACTAGGTTAAAAGCTTTATTTTTCTTTCTTTTTCTCTTTTTCGAACCAAACCAACACAAACCCTAATTCATATATTTTTTTTAAGTAACTTAGAACATGTTAAAGATAGATTAGGAATGCTAAAATAATGATAAACACATATACTAAAGTGATATTGGAACTCAAGAACTAAAAATCATAAAATTTTGTTTCCTTTTCTTTTTGTTCGAACCAAACAAACACCCTCTTATATTTTTTTTATAAACCAAGAACTAATAAAACATGTTAAAAGTAGTCTAGATATGTTAGTCCTACTATAAATATGCTAAGATTACTAATTCATAAGTTCAAAGACAAAAAACCATTTCATTTTCTTTCTTTTTGTTCCTGTCGCAAGCCACAGCAGATAGCCCACTTTGGACCCAAAATTTGACCATCAAACGACCCTCAAAAATTCTAGATTTTTGTCGAAACCAAGATCACCTAGTTATCTAACTATATGAAAAGGAACGGAGTAAAATGGTCAAGTATTCGTCAAGTTATTCACTTTTCTTTTCTGCTTGTTTTCTGCCACTCGAAACGTATAACAAAACAATTCATTCGAGCCTCATAAGCTCGAATGAACAGCCCATAAGCTACCAATAAGCTCTTGATAAGTTAAAAATAAAGTGTACCAAAGAGTCGTAAAAAGTTTTGCCTTTTTTCGTAACGTATAACGTGTTTTATAAAAATAAGGATGTCGTGTGTAACTCTTTGGGAGTCTCAAGGGTAATTCTTGCCAAAACTCTAAGTAAAATTATAACAAAGACCAAATTTGTTGTCGACTTGTAACTCAGGGGTAAAAAGTGTCATTTTTGAAACTATAGGGTAGAAACTGTCATTTGACCAAAGTTGAGGGGTAAAAATTGTAATTTTATAAAAGTTGAGGGGTTAAAATTGTCATTTTACGAAAGTTCAAGGGTATAAATTGTCAATATATGAAACTTTAGGGGAAAAAGCGTAATATTCTCTATAATTATTATTATTATTATTATTATTATTATTATTATTATTATTATTATTATTATTATTATTATTATTATTATTATTATTATTATTATTATTATTATTATTATTATTATTATACATAATAATTTAATTAATAAACGAAATATGTTTATCTCGATAACAAACGAACAGGAAATAATTAACAAACGAACGGAACGAAAACATAAAAATAAGAAATAAGATAAATATTATAACTTTTGAAGAGACTTCATGTTGTCTCAAATTCAACATTTAATCAATAACCGAAAACATTACGAAACGAATAATAAAACTTATATATATATATATATTCATAAACGATTACTAAAATTTGACATAACGAAGAAGGTTGCGAGCCGGAGACATTTATCAACTTTATTTAACTTTGTTTTCCATCCAGATTATCAAGGTGAGTTCATAGTCCCACTTTTCTTTATATGTTTTCTAAACTTGTGGGGAGATACATGCTACCAAATCGAACACAAGTATTTTCCTGATTGTTATTGCACTAAGTTAATTGTTCCCTATTTATTTATTATATTTAAAAAGACCCTCGTATCATGCACCATTAGTCACCTGCTGGGTGAGCGCGAATATGTGAATAGATCTATTGGCCTGACGACCCATTTGTACTAATCGGATGGATATCTTTGTGGTAGCCGGTTAGGCAGATGCATTATATTTGAAATCTAATCTTGGGGGCAAACCACTTTCATTTTTATATGTTAGTGAGACTGGAAACTGTCAACGCATTGCGTGTCATGAGGTTTAGTGCAATATTCCGAATTTGTAATATAACTGATTTCTTTTATTTAGCTTGTGTTCAAAACTTATTATAACTTTAAACGTTATGGATTCACTCAACCTTTGTGTTGACTTTTTAGCATGTTTATCTCAGATAATTAAAAAATTTGGACATAGCACGGAGTGGCAGTAGACTTTCTTATAAAAGAGTGTCCATTTTGTTATCATTCAAACGAATAATGTAACTTTTATAACATATTTCCAAACCTCCCTTTGGCACCTATATTATGTACTCTGATGAAGCGAAAAGTGTACCGCTTTTAAGGGGTCATTTAAGCCTTAAATCGTATTTATTTGATCAAATATTGCCCTAAATCGTTCCTTTTGTCATTTTAGGTACTTTTGAGGAGAAATCTGGAAAAGGAGGCATTTTGGACGTTTTTGGAGCATTAAAGTGAAGAAAACGGCAAAGTCTCAAAAACCGGCTAAAAGTTACTCTTGACGGCGTCAGACTTTACTCTGGACGGCGTCATGCCTTGGCAAGAAAAGTTGGACGTGAAATTTACTCATGACGGGCCAGTGAAAATAGCATGTGAATTCTGACGGCGTCACGCTTTAACTTGATCGAGGGCGTCACGGCTTAAATCATAAGGGGACGGCGTCACGTTCATGGTTAGACGGCGTCAAGCCTTGATAAGCCAGAATGGATTTTTGAAGAGCTAAAGAGGGACGGCGTCAAGAAGGTCATCCGGGAACCCTAAAAGCGGCGAGGTGACGGCGTCACACTCCATAAGGTGACGCCGTCAGATCCAAAAATCTATATATAGTTTTCTAATTTTTTGTCATTAGGGAGATTATAGTGTGTGGAGTTTTGGGATAAAACCCTAAGACGATTTTAGCTACTTTTTCAGGGCTTTTTGCCTTGAGATCTTCCATGTTTCATTGAAAGATAAGTTATCAATTAATCATTCAATATGTCTATGTGTTGTTTGATTCTATCTTATTCTTGTCTTTTGTTTAACATGTTAGGCTAAATTTATCTTGTGTTTGCTTAGATCTAATGAAACCTAGCTATTGATTATTGGTTGTTAGTGTGTTATTAGTTGTATTGGATGATTGTTTATCTATGTTAGGCTTAAGAAAACTGGCTAACTTCCTATTCGGTAACTTGCTTGAACGTCTTAAGAAACATGAACCAAATGCGTACTAAAGGTTTTTATGGTTGTATTTAATGCACAAGCGAATTCTAGTGATCCCATGTTAGGAGCTTCCTAGCCGGCTCGACATAGGAGTGAAGTAGGAGCTTGTAGAGTTGGGGAAGTAAGTACGCCACCCCACGAATGGTATTAAGGAATACACCCGTCATCCACGCGACTAATACACACTAATTAACCGGTAAAAGATAGTTAGGGAGTAAGGAAATCTAAGTAAACACATTTCTCTACACATAAGTTTCTCACCACATTTTATTTTCAGTTATTTTATTTTATTTGCATCCGTAGTAATTTGGGTTAGTTGACTAGCAACTAATTCCGCCCACTCTATCAAAACCGAGATTTTACTTGCTTTCATAAAAATTATAAAAACATAAAAAGAATCTTCCTCAACCCTTAGACCTAATTAGAGTAGCCTTTCATACCTAACGAACACTATTCCCTGTGGAGAACGATCAATCCCCCGTACTTACCACTACACTATACTACATCGGTCAGGTACACTGCCTGGTGGGGTTGTAAGCCTCTTGAGATCCCTCGAGAGGTAAAACCTGTTGTAAGGTTACAAAACCACGCAATCAAGTTTTTGGCGCCGCTGCCGGGGAATAGTTATTGTTTAGGTTGAATTTTTATTTTATTAGGTCTACTCACTAGATTCCTTTCTAGTGAGATTTTTATTTTTCTTTTTATTAGATTTCTTTAGTCTATCTTTTTCTTTGTGTGTTTGTTCGTAATTTCCATTGACTCTTCCGTTCACCATTATGGAGTACGCGAATCCACCATACCACCAACCACAAAGGCCATTCTACCCTATTGACATCTCGAATTTCAAACAATATCGAGATGAACCCATATATGATGCATGGACTCGTTTTAGAAATTTACTCCGAAAATTCCCTCATCATAGTTTCGCTTTAGCATCCCTAACCCGAACCTTTTACTATCGTGTTGGCCAATATGACCAAATGCGCATTGAGGATTTTGCCAATGGGGACTTTAGGGAATTAAGTGCTGAAGAAGCATGGGATGCCATAGAAGATTGTGCCCAATATTATTATAGGGTAGACAACCCAACAGACGTTAGTACAAGTCAATTGAATATAAATTTCCTGGATCATGAAACAAGTTTGTTTGGGGATGAATACATTAGTGTTGAGATACCTAAGTGGTTGTCATGTAATGCCATAGTACAAAACAAACACATAGGTTATCTTGATGTGATGGAGGATCTAGCCGAGCATGATCACATTGATCAAAAAGACCTAGGTTTTATGATCGATGACGATGAATCTCAAGAAACACATGATGAATCTTTTGGGCAATTTGAATATAGCAGTCAGAATATTGAGGATGATCCTTATGATTCGAATATAGAAGTTGAGATGCCTAGAGAAGCACTTGAGATACTAGGGAAAATGTTAGGGTTAGATCCTACTAAAACACATGATGAGGATATAGGTGATCTTGACATAAGGAATGATGAGGTAAGTAACACAAGCCCACCAAGTACCCCACAATTCCTACCATCATTTGAGGCACACACACCGCCCGTGACTTACCCGGAAGAAGTTGAGGAGACTATAGGAACCCCAATAGAGGTAGAGCCCTTGGACCAAACACAACTAGAAGATATAGGTTTGAATGCTTTTAGTGATCACAACCTTTCTTTTAGTCCTATGGAAGTTCCTAGTTTTGATGAGCCGGAGCCTCAACCAAAACCGTTACCTAATCCTCCATCCTTGGATGAAAATTTAGGAATTGAATTAGGTCCCGATCCACCCATCAAAACATATAGTCCGGGTAGTCTTAAGTTTAAGGTAGTAGACATTAAGCCTTGTAGTGAGGAAGCTAATATAGGAGTGAACCATGACCTTACATACTTACATCACCCATTCATGATAGATCACAAGAAACACTATGGGTTTAAACCGGGTTTATTAGGTCAAGATGGATTCCAACTAGGAATCTTTCGAAGTTGATAGAAGATGATCCCTTTTTAGGAGAAAACTTTAATTCACCCATTGACCAAAGTGAACTAGGTAAGGTTTTGATGAAAGGATCACACCCCTTTGAGCATTTAATTCATCCACCACTCTTTCCTCACGTGGCATACTCCTACCGAGCTGGTATGTATCGCTACTATCACCCGCACTTAATCCTAAGTGTAGGGAAAACCTCTCCTTTATCCATTAAATAAGGGTAGAGTCAGGCTCATGACTCGAACAAAAACAAGCGCTTCTTGGGAGGCAACCCAAGCTTTATTAGCTTTATTTGCTTTATTTGTTTGATTGTTTGTTTATTTAATTTTATTTGTTTCCGTATGCATTTCTTATTCTTTTTGTTTACTGTTCATGTCTCAAATATAAATTGTGAAAATGCTTTATTTTGTTTTTAACTTCGTCTTAACTACATATAAAGGTATTTTGCAAAAGATAAGTGTAAGGGAAATTTAAATCTGTTTTAAAGAACAAGATTGAACATGAACGATAACAATGAGATATAAGCATGCATATTAGTATTTGTTTGAGTCAAATGCTTGTATCGAGTCATAATGAAGTTTTGCAGGAATTCCAGGAAGTAAGGTATAGGTTTTTTTCCAGAAATTTTCCGGAAACTTAACATGAGAATTCTGTCAGATCATTTCTGACGGCGTCAGGCCTTACAACATGACGGCGTCAGATTTTAATTTTCTGAAATTTTTGAAAGTTTTGTTTTTCTACCGGAATCATAAAAAGTTTTTATTAAAATCTCCAACTTATAATCTCCAGGAATCTGCAAAATTATCATTCCACAAGCATTATATCCTTATATATAGATTTTATCCCGCCGATGTTATGCAGGTTTTCGTGTTTGTTTTCTCAGGTTTAACAGGTTATTTTGGACAAGGAGATGTTTATGGAATCAAGCTTGTGGCGATGCATTAGTCATGGAGCTTCAACATTCTCTTTGGAGGAAGATTTAACCGTGTAATTTCATTATCCACCGAGCGAATCAGGGGAGTATTTGATTTCATTCTTTTACTTTTTGCTTTTACATCTTGTTATTTGAACATTGGGGACAATGTTCATCTTAAGTGTAAGGGGAGGGTAAAAGTACGATTTTAGAGAATGCTATTACGCTTGATTTTTGTTTGTTTAATAATAGATGTGTAATAAAACTGAGAGAAATACTTGTTAAGGTAATTTTAGTGCCAAATTTAAAATTTTTTACAACATATAGGAGTGAAACTTTGATCTTAATGAGCGTCTCACGGATAGGAGTTATATGACTAGCACAAAAACCGTACCACTAAAAAATTTTCCACCCCAAATATGTGAGGTTTGCCCCTAGAATTGGTAGGAAAAGCATTTATGCTATGATGTGTGTACCGGTAGCACTTAGATTCTAGAACTTGCGTTAGGACCATTCCAAGGCCACAAGTGAGACTACATTCGTGTAGTTAGATTTACTACATGATAAGAGGCATTAGGATTAACCCATTGTTTTACACCTGTGTTTTTGTTATAATTATTTTGGCTACATTGGTCAAGTAATTCTCCCACACCCTTTGCGTTGTACTCATTTTTAGTACACGATACCCCTAGTACACCCCTCAGAGCCTATCTTTTCGTTTCGACCTTTAAGCATTTTACTTAAAGGAAGAATTTGTTACACCCCACTTAAATGTACACCCAAATCGCCTTAGCCTACCTTGTATGCACTCATTTTTAGTGCATTATTGTTACAACATTTGTTTAAACCCAAGTTAATTATCTTGCTGATTACATGGTTGCTAAGTCGAGTCATATCCTTGTACATATTGTTTTGGGACGATTGGGACTCATGGGTAAAGTACTAGTATAATGGAGTAATGGGGAAGAACATCATTTATTACCCCCATATGTGCTAAATATTTTAAAAGTACTCCAAGTTTTTCGATTATCTTAATTCGAGTCATTAGATTAGTATTTGTAAAGTTATGTAAAAATTCAAGTGTAAGGGGAATGCAATGCCCCTATGATGTATTATTTTGGATGGTAAGGCAAAAGTGTATGTTAAAAAAAAAAAAAAAAAAAAAAAAAAAAAAAAAAAAAAAAAATCGAAAAAATCAAGAAAAATACAAAAAAAAAATGAGAAAATGAAAAGTAGAAAAAAACATACGGACTACCATCCCGTTTTATTTTATGTTTATTTTATGTTTTTGTTATTTTGTTATTTCGTTTCTAGCTTAAGATCGAGTCTAGTCTTGGCTTAGCAACATTGTATAGTACATGTAATTGATCAAGATTTTTAACTCGCCACCAGTAAAATATCCTTTATCCAACAAAACCGTGTTTTCCTTTTCCCTACACCTTACGTTATAACCCATTTAAAAGCCCTCTTTGATAGTTTATCTTAGGTGCTTACGCCTAGTGGAGGAGGTTTTCGATCCTTTCCCAAGCCTATGGTAATCTATTTGCTATGACAGGTAGTGAGAGATATTTTCCGTTTTCATTTATGAGATTTATTTTGATGACATTTGAGAGATGTGAGTATCTAAACACTACTTGTGAGGTGCTAGTATGTAATCTCCGTGCTTATTATGATTGAAGTGGAACGATTATTTGTTGTAATTACTTTTATGTTAGCATTAAATGACCCCTAGCTTGTATTTTGATTAGAATAAAAGCGCATTTGCTTGAGGACAAGCAAATCTCAAGTGTAAGGGTATTTGATGAAGCGAAAAGTGTACCGCTTTTAAGGGGTCATTTAAGCCTTAAATCGTATTTATTTGATCAAATATTGCCCTAAATCGTTCCTTTTGTCATTTTAGGTACTTTTGAGGAGAAATCTGGAAAAGGAGGCATTTTGGACGTTTTTGGAGCATTAAAGTGAAGAAAACGGCAAAGTCTCAAAAACCGGCTAAAAGTTACTCTTGACGGCGTCAGACTTTACTCTGGACGGCGTCATGCCTTGGCAAGAAAAGTTGGATGTGAAATTTACTCATGACGGGCCAGTGAAAATAGCATGTGAATTCTGACGGCGTCACGCTTTAACTTGATCGAGGGCGTCACGGCTTAAATCATAAGGGGACGGCGTCACGTTCATGGTTAGACGGCGTCAAGCCTTGATAAGCCAGAATGGATTTTTGAAGAGCTAAAGAGGGACGGCGTCAAGAAGGTCATCCGGGAACCCTAAAAGCGGCGAGGTGACGGCGTCACACTCCATAAGGTGACGCCGTCAGATCCAAAAATCTATATATAGTTTTCTAATTTTTTGTCATTAGGGAGAGCTTAGTGTGTGGAGTTTTGGGATAAAACCCTAAGACGATTTTAGCTACTTTTTCAGGGCTTTTTGCCTTGAGATCTTCCATGTTTCATTGAAAGATAAGTTATCAATTAATCATTCAATATGTCTATGTGTTGTTTGATTCTATCTTATTCTTGTCTTTTGTTTAACATGTTAGGCTAAATTTATCTTGTGTTTGCTTAGATCTAATGAAACCTAGCTATTGATTATTGGTTGTTAGTGTGTTATTAGTTGTATTGGATGATTATTTATCTATGTTAGGCTTAAGAAAACTGGCTAACTTCCTATTCGGTAACTTGCTTGAACGTCTTAAGAAACATGAACCAAACGCGTACTAAAGGTTTTTATGGTTGTATTTAATGCACAAGCGAATTCTAGTGATCCCATGTTAGGAGCTTCCTAGCCGGCTCGACATAGGAGTGAAGTAGGAGCTTGTAGAGTTGGGGAAGTAAGTACGCCACCCCACGAATGGTATTAAGGAATACACCCGTCATCCACGCGACTAATACACACTAATTAACCGGTAAAAGATAGTTAGGGAGTAAGGAAATCTAAGTAAACACATTTCTCTACACATAAGTTTCTCACCACATTTTATTTTCAGTTATTTTATTTTATTTGCATCCGTAGTAATTTGGGTTAGTTGACTAGCAACTAATTCCGCCCACTCTATCAAAACCGAGATTTTACTTGCTTTCATAAAAATTATAAAAACATAAAAAGAATCTTCCTCAACCCTTAGACCTAATTAGAGTAGCCTTTCATACCTAACGAACACTATTCCCTGTGGAGAACTATCAATCCCCCGTACTTACCACTACACTATACTACATCGGTCAGGTACACTGCCTGGTGGGGTTGTAAGCCTCTTGAGATCCCTCGAGAGGTAAAACCTGTTGTAAGGTTACAAAACCACGCAATCATACTCTAATTTAAATAATGAATGATAACAATTTTATTTAAAACGTCTCTTTTCGAGTCGTTTTCTATATTCATGACTATGATACTTGAAGTAACACCCCAAACTTGTATTCCGCTGCATATATCGAAAACGGGGGTGTTACAGATTGGTATCAGAGCTCATGGTTATAGAGAACCAAATGTTTTCAAACATTGAACTATAACCAATTTTTCACAAACTAAACCAGAGTCCTCCGTGCCACGACGCTACTGAAACTTTATTTATACTTGAATTATTCTTAATTATTTTGTTATATAGTGAAATATTCATAATTACCGGGTGGTTACAGAGTTATGACTTCCCCTCCTCATTCTATCACTCTTATGTCGGACTCGGATATTGAAAATATCGCGACTGTACCGGACATCACGACCGTACCTAGACGAACGACAGAGTCAAATCCATCAGAAGATGTTTCAGTGGTGCCTGATATTTCTGAAGCATTTGGGCATGAGACAGAGTCAGATCCTTCTGAAGAACCATCTGAGGATACTTTGATGCTGTCGCACCATTCCCTGATAATCCCTATATGCATGCCAGAGAGAGAGCTCGTACTTTTGCCGACGAAGAACCGTCCGACCCAGATTCTCCTTCGGTTATAGAGATACCCCCAGAGAGAATCCGAAGAACGGCAAGAATCAGAACTATTCCTGTGTGTTGGGAATAAAATGTTCAAGTCAAAGAGCCTGCTGGATGATGTATTGAGCCTGCTAGTTGATTTTGAAAAAGTTGAAGATGTACTAACAGTACCTTCTGGGTGAGAAGGTATTGCTAGTTAAAGAAGGTCCTGCCAAGTTGATGATCAAGTTGATAGATATTTATTTGTAGATATTTAGTTGTATTATTAGTCTTTGTACAATGTAATACGTTAAGTAGAAGTAGTTCAGTCTTCTATGTTGTACAGAAGAATATGCAGAGTAGTTTACATTGGAAGTTGTAATTAATTGTAGGCTAGAAAAGTCCAAGTATCTTATTATATTAAACAACTTGACAACTTGTAATAAGGGGTTCTTATCCTATAAAAGGATCCCTTAGTCACCACCTTTGCAGAATCTCTTTTCCAACTAAGAACTTAGCAATATCCAAAACAGAACATCTCTTTAGTAACTTAGTTACTAATTCACAAATCCTTTCACAAATCCAAAGATTCAAGGTTACTTTGTAATCCTGGTGATAGTTAGATCATCCGTATTATTTCATCAATAATATTGAATCGTTTTGTGTTACTAAAGTTGTGTTCATTGTTCATTATTATTCACGTTTACATACTCACCACCTTTTGTTTCTTTTAAGTGTGTTATAGTAGATTCCGCATACTAAAGCACATTCATTCCTAAATATCCCAAACACATTATTAAGATTCACATCCCAAGTGTTTGTATAATCCTTCACAAGTGGTATCAGAGCTAGGCTGATATTTACGATTTAAAAGAACAATGGATGTTGAACACATTCAAACCAATGTTGCTGCAAAACTTCCATTACTCAAACAAAATGAGTTTGATATGTGGAGACTGAGGGTAGAGCAATACTTTCAAGTGCAAGACTATGCACTTTGGGAGATCATTGAAGAAGGAAACTCATTTAAACCTACAATCACCACCTCCACAGTAAACGATGCACTAGTAACACATGTGCAAGTAAACCCAACAAGCGCAGAAGAAAGAATTCAAAAGAGAAATGATCTTAAAGCCAGGAGTATGCTTCTCATGACTATTCCAAATGATCAGCTTTTGATCTTCAACAAGTACAAATGTGCTAAAACCCTTTTTCAAGCTATTGTGGCTAGATTTGGTGGAAATGATGCCACCAAGAAAACTCAAAAAACTCTCCTTAAACATCAGTTTGAAAACTTTGCAGCCACAACAAATGAGTCTTTGGACAGCATGTTCAATAGACTACAAAAGTTTTCAAGTCAGTTAGCCATTCATGAAGTGATGATATCTCAAGAAGACTTAAACTCCAAATTTCTTAGGAGTTTACCCTCTGAATGGTCCATGCATGTCATTGTCTGGAAAAACAAACCAGATATTGATCAGATGAGTCTTAATGATCTCTACAACAACTTCAAAATAGTAGAGCATGAAGTGAAGAAGACTACTGGTTCAAGCTCAGGAAATATGGCTTTTGTATCATCTCCAAGCACCTCAAGAGTTGTAGATGAAGAAAAAGATGGTAGAGAAGAAGGTACTGCCAACACAAATTTTGGTACTGCCAGTACTTCTAAGCAGTACCAAAACAATTCTAGATGAAACAATTGGTTGTGCTTTCCTGACATCACAACACAATGGGTCCATATTGACTTTTGAAGATCTTCAAGAGATCAATGCTGATGATCTTGAAGAAATGGACATAAAGTGGCAACTTTCACTTCTTAGCATAAGGGCTAAGAAATTACTGATGAGGACTGGAAAGAAGATTATCATAGATGGTAATGAGCCTGCTGGGTATGACAAGTCCAAAGTGGAGTGTTACAACTGCCACATGAAGGGTCACTACTCAAGAGAGTGTAGAAGACCAAAGAAGCAAGATGATAAGGGAAGAGGGTTTGAGAACAAGAACAAGGGAAGCTTTGAGAAGAAAGGAAGCTTTGAGAACAAGAGCAAGGCTGTGGAAATCACTGAGCCTAAAGCTATGGTAGCTATTGATGGGATGGGTTTTGATTGGAGTTTTATGGGTGAAGAGGAGTCAACTTCAGATGAATTGGCTTTAATGGCTTTCTCCACTCCTGAGGTACAAATTACTAAATGTTCTAATACTTGTAAAGTTTTTGAAGAATTACAAACTTTTATAAAACTTTATGATGAACTGAAAGTAGAAGAAAGAAAAACTCATCAAGACCTAGTTAATCATAAGTGTGGTATGGCCAAACTTGAAAAGCAGATAATCCATTTTAGGGAAAATGAACTCACTTTTTCTGACACTAAAGCCATTCTTAACAGGGAAATATTTTTGAAAGATGCTGAAATAAATATGTTAAGAACTGAGTTGCTAAAGTGACATTGGCAAAGAATAATATTCAACTAACTGTTACCACTTTGGAAACTGCTTCTGACTGTACTAGAAGCATAGTTGAAAATCAAATGAACAAGAGAATCAAATCAGGGATTGGATACAAGACTTGTCCACCTCCTTATAGAGGAATTCCTTGTCCCCCAGGATTAGATCTTGCAGAATCAGGTTTACATGAATTCATCAACAAACCATTAGCTAAACCTGTAGAGAAAAGTGAACCTGTTGAGAGTGCTAAGGTTGCTTCACTCTCTAAGGTGCTCACTGATAAGAGACCAGATGTTCTAATTATTGAAGATTGGACATCTGATGATGATGAAGAAGAGACTGTTTCAAACAAAGGAAACAAAGTAGGACCATCCAGTCCTAAAAGAGTAGAGATTAAGACTAAGGCTAAAGCTGTTCTGAAAACAGTTGAATGTTGTGCTAGGTGTAATAGCAAACCTAGAGGTAGCCAAAGAAATTGGAACAATCTTAAGTCACACCAACTTGGTGATGATTTTGTTATGTACAATAAGGCTTGCTATTACTGTGGTAGTTTTAATCATACTCATGCTTATTGTAACAATTGGGTTTCTGGGAGTAAATCAAGGTCTAAAACAAATGGTACAAACCCCAGAAAAAGTTTTGTTAAGTCTAACACACCAAAAGTTAATCATACCGTTAGACCAAATAAGCCTGTTAACTCAAAACCAACTTCTAAGGGTGCAAGAAATATTTTCAAACATGCACCAAGAGTTGTGAAAAGTCCCATTGAAAAGAAATTTGTGGTTAAAACACAAGATTAGAGACCAAAACCAAAAGGTCCTGCTAGACCAAAAGGTCCTGCTAGACCAAATGGTACTGCCAAAATTGGTACTGATAGACCAAGGACCACAAAATGGATTAAAAGGGAAAATGCTGTTAAGTCCTCAGCATGTTGGATATGGAGACCACTCCAATCAAAAGGTGCATCAACAATCCTAAAGAGGTTTGATTTCATTGATGCAAGAGGCAAACCCAAGTCAGTCATGGCTTGGGTACCCCAAGGAAACTAATATGTCTATATATGTGCAGGAACATTCAACTGATATTGCTGATCAAGGATATGTAGATAGTGGATGTTCAAGGCACATGACAGGCAACATGTCTTACCTCACAGACTTCAAAACATTTGATGGAGGATATGTTACCTTTGGGGGAGGAATCAAAGGAAAGATTACTGGTAAAGGTACAATCAAAACCAGTAAATTAGATTTTGAAAATGTATACTTTGTGAAAGAACTTCAGTTTAATCTCCTTAGTGTCTCACAAATGTGTGACAAAAAGAACAATGTTCTCTTTACTGACAATGGATGTATGGTTCCTTCTTCTGATTTTAAAATGCCTGATGAAAGTCAGATTCTTCTTAAAATCCCAAAAAGGAACAATATGTACAGTGTTGATTTAAAGAACATTGATCCTAAGGAGAGTTTAACTTGTCTAGTAGCAAAAGCCTCATTGGATGAATCTATGCTTTGGCATAGAAGGCTTGGTCATGTAAACTTTAAAACAATCAATACAATTGCAAAATATGATTTGGTTAGAGGTTTACCCAAAAGATTTTTCAAAATGACCAAACCTGTTTTGATTGTCTAAAAGGCAAACAACATAGAGCTTCTTGTAAGCCCAAGACCCATAAATAAATTTCTCAAGATTTATACATGCTTCATATGGATCTTTTTGGTCCTACTAATGTGAGTAGCTTGAATGGTAAAAAATATTGTCTTGTAGTTACTGATGATTACAGCAGATTTTCTTGGGTTTTTTTTTTTTAAGATCTAAGCATGAAACTAGTGAAATACTTAAGTCTTATATAAGAAATACTTAAGTCTTATATAGAAAACCAAGCTGATAAGAAAGTAAAAGTAATCAGATGTGACAATGGGACAGAATTCAAGAATAGGGTTATGGATGAATTTTGCAAAGAAAAAGGAATAAAAAGAGAATTTAGTGTAGCTAGAACCCCACAGCAAAATAGAGTAGCAGAAAGGAAAAATAGAACACTTATAGAGGCTGCTAGAACAATGTTAGTAGACTCTAAGTTGCCTATTTCATTTTGGGCTGAAGCAGTAGGTACTGCTTGTTATGTGCAGAACAGGGTTCTTGTGATAAAACTACATAGAAAGACTCCTTATGAACTTTTCTTTGGTAGAACACCATCTTTAAGTTTTATGAGACCTTTTGGATGTCATGTCACTATTCTCAATACCAAAGATCATTTAGGAAAGTTTGAAGGAAAAGCTGATGAAGGCTTTTTAATAGGGTATTCTTTGCAAAGTAAAGCCTATAGGGTGTATAATAGTTGCACTAGGCTAGTGGAAGAAAATTTGCACATAGAGTTTCAAGAGAAACTAGCAAATGTTAAAGGCATTGGGCCAGATTGGATGTTTGACATTGATAGGCTTTCAGAATCTATGAATTATGTGCCTGTTGCAGGTACAAATACTAATGATAATGCAGGTTTTGAAGACAATGTTGAAACACCTAAAGATCAAGATTACATCTGGATGCCAATTTGGAAAGGATTGGATTTATCTTCAAGTCATGAAGAACCTTCAAATACAACAAATGAAGGTACTGAAGATGATCATGGAACTCAGGGTCAAGAGAATCAAGAAAGTAGTGCAAATGAAAATGGTACTGCTAGTTCACCAGATGGTACTGCCAGTTCACAAATTGGTACTGCTGAACCATTAAATGTTCAATCAGATGATTCTTTACCAGAAGAAGTGGGGATTGGTAATCTTCCATTTACCTATGAAGTTCCTACAACACACAACACAAGAATTCTTAAAGATCACTCCACTGATGATGTGATTGGTACCATTGATTCTGGTGTTAGAACAAGATCTCAAGTCTTGACTTCAGACCAAGAAGGGTTTATCTCATCTATCTATGAAGAAAAGAATCATGAAGTTGCCAACATATGCCTGTTTTCATGTTTTCTTTCACAGGTTGAACCCAAAAACATTAACAAAGCCTTAGATGATGCAAGTTGGGTTGAAGCAATGCAAGAAGAGCTACTTCAATTCAAGCTTCAGAAGGTTTGGAAACTGGTTGAATTGCCCAAAGGTCACTGGGCAATTGGAACCAAATGGGTTTTCAGAAATAAGAAAGATGAAAGAGGGATAGTGATCAGAAATAAAGCAAGATTGGTGGCCCAAGGGTATACTCAAGAAGAAGGGGTAGATTATGAAGAGGTTTTTGCTCCAGTTGCAAGACTTGAAGTAATTAGGCTATTCTTGGCCTATGCTTCTTTCATAGGCTTCACTGTTTACCAAATGGATGTCAAGAGTGCCTTCTTATATGGTACTATTGGAGAAGAAGTGTATGTTTCTCAACCTCTAGGCTTCATTGATGCAGAGTATCCAGACAAGGTGTATAGGGTTACCAAGGCTCTTTATGGTCTACACCAAGCTCCTAGGGCATGGTATGAAACATTGGCTTTCTATCTATTAGAAAATGGATTCCAAAGAAGCAAGATTGATCCAACTTTGTTCATCAAAAGAACCAAGAAAGACATCTTGCTGGTGCAAATTTATGTTGATGACATTATCTTTGGATCCACAAACCAAGACTTGTGTGTAGAGTTTGAAAAACTTGTGCATAGTAAGTTTGAAATGAGTTCCATGGGGGAACTTACTTTCTTTCTGGGTCTCCAAGTGAAACAATCAATTGAAGGCATATTTATCAGCCAAGATAAGTATGTAGCAAAGATCCTAAGGAAATTTCAATTTGCTGATTCTAAGGTTGCAAGTACACCAATGGATTCAGAAAAGGGGTTACTAAAAGATACTGAGGGTGAAGATGTGGATTTGCACAATTATAGATCAATGATTGGGTCCTTGATGTACCTTACATCATCAAGACCAGATATCATGTTCTCAGTATGTGTATGTGCAAGGTTTCAAGTACATCCTAAAGTTTCTCATCTCACAGTAGTCAAAAGGATCTTTAGATATCTCAAGGGTCAACCTAGGTTGGGTCTATGGTATCCAAGGGAATCATCTTTTGACTTGGTGGCTTATTCTGATAGTGACTATGCTGGTGCAACCCTAGACAGAAAATCCACAACTGGTGGATGTCAATTTCTTGGTTGCAGACTCATATCTTGGCAATGCAAGAAGCAAACAATGGTGGCCAACTCTACAACTGAAGCAGAATATGTTGCTGGTGCAAGTTGTTGTGGACAAGTTCTTTGGATCCAAAATCAAATGCTTGACTATGGGTACAATTTTCTTAACACCATTATTTACATTGACAATAGCAGTACTATTTGTATCATTAAAAATCCAGTTCAAACACTCAAAAACAAAACACATTGAAATCAGACACCATTTCATAAGGGATTGCAATGAGAAAAGGTTAATTCAAGTTGTCAAAATTGATTCTGAAAAGAATTTTGCAGACCTTCTCACCAAAGCTTTTGATTTAGGTAGATTCAAATACCTAGTAGGAGGTATTGGAATGATTAATCTTTGAAAAACATGTGTTTTTGTACATAAAATAACTGGTTTTGGCTTTTAAACATGGTACTGCTAGTTAGTCAAAAGGTACTGTCAGTTCATAATTGGTCCTGCTAGTATAAAGTTTGCTCTGTTTTGTTCATCTTGATGCTTAAATGTTTACAATGCTATAAAACAAGTGCTTTGCACTTTGTTCTTTTGGTCTGCAACTAACAAATTTCAGGTTGATAACAAAACAAGAGATCTTCCAAACAAAAGGAAGGAAATATAAGTTATTTATATCTCAGGGGAGGTAACACTCTCAGGGGAGGAAATAATAGCCCAGAATGGAAGACAAGAGCATACAAGATGATGTAGAGGTTGAAAATGATAAGAATAGATCATATATTCAGAAGGGATGAAGCATTCCTAAAGGAGAAAGTTCTATCTAGATCAAACTCAGGAAAGTTTCAATGCAAAGGCATGCTGATAGATGATTTCACTTGTTGAACCAAGCATCCAAGATACACAGCATCATTGCCTCTTACAATTCCTCCATCCAAGGAAATTGCACCATCTTTAGGTCAATATGGAATTGGTATTCAGTTCACCAAGTTTTTACAAACTTAAGAGCTGACTAGTCCATAAGCAAACGGCTTTTGGTAAAGACAAATCAAATCCGTTGATGGTTGATAGTTTACCAAAAACTATATGGTATTTAACTAACCATACTTAACAGTAAATAGTTAACTAGTCCATAAGCAAACGGCTTTTGGTAAAGACAAATCAAATCCGTTGATAGCTGATAGTTTGCTAAAAACTATAAGGGATTTTTTCTAAAATTTCAAAGAGACTGCCAAGTAAAATTTTCTTTCAAAGGTACTGGTAGTTCAAATTTTGGTACTAGTAGAGTAAAATGGTACTGCTAGATAACCATTGAGTCTGTCAGATAAAATTCTAGCCGTTGGGCCTGGTAGTTAAAATTAGCCGTTGGGGTAGTTATGTAAATTACTGATGTTATATTATATTATATTTCACATATAAAAGATCTTTTTAACCGCCTTTTCATTTACTTATTATACATTTTCTTATTTTCGGTTAAAAGTAAAACTCTCATAATATCTTTCATCAGTCCTTATCACAATTAACACTCACCTTTCATCTTCTACCAGTACCACCATCAAATCCCACCATCCTAATCAAGTTATTCATTAATTTTCACCATGGCTATTCTAACTTTTGTTAAACGTCACAATCAGTTAGCATTTTTGGAAAAGTCTGAGGATAATGCCTCTTTTCATCAAATAGTGGACTTTTTAAATGATTCTTACATCAGGTTTGATTTACTTGTAAATCCCACTATTTATGAATCTCAAATTTTACAATTTTGGCAAACAGCTAAAGTTAAAACTTCTGAAAATGGGGACCAAAGGATAAAAGCCAAAGTGGATGGCAAAACCTTGACTCTTACTGAGTCATCCATTAGAAGACATCTTCATTTGGATGATTCAAATGGTATTAGTCAATTGCCTGATACTGAAATTTTTGAAAATTTGGAAAGAATGGGGTATAATGCTGATTCTACTAAACTCACCTTTCTTAAAAAGCATTTTACTCCACAATGGAGATTTTTGATCCATACAATCCTTCATTGTTTAAGCCAAAAGAAAACCTCTTGGGAGCAATTTAGTGGCAACATGGCTTCTGCTCTCATTTTCTTGGCAACAAACAGAAAATTCAATTTTTCCAAACATATTTTTGAAGGATTGGTTAAAAATGGGATAGCATAACAAAGTTTTTGATGTATCCAAGATTTATTCAGTGCATCATCACAAAATCAAAACATTTGTTACTTCCCCCTCACTCACTTTATGAAACACCAAAACTTTCACACAAGGTGTTTTCAAACATGAAAATTGGTTTCCATGGGGAAGAAATACCACTTTTTGATGAAATGTTACCACAACATGCTGAAGAACCAACACCATCATCTGAATCACCATCATCAAGTTCTTCACCTGGTTACATATCACCAACTCATCTTACATCACCAATCCCATCACCAGTACCATCTAAAACACCACCAACACCATCACATCATGTATTACCATCCCAATCTCCTCCACATTCAGGTCTGGATTCTCAGACAGTGAAAGAACTCAAGGAAAAGTTGAAGCTCTTGGAAGATGCTCTTAAAAGTCAGTACACAAAATTTTCTGAGATCAACATCAAGTTAGTTAAGAGGGTTAAGAAATTGGAGAATGAAGTGAAGTTGCTAAAGGGTAAAAGATTTTCAAAGGTTGTTTTATCTAGTTCTTCAAGATCAGATGCTGAAGGTTTGGGTCACTCTTCCAAAAAGGGGAGGATGGATAGTTCAGAAGATGAAGAGGAGGCTCAATTTCATTTTCATGAAGGAACTCAGGTATCTGATGAAGAGCCTGCTGGTGCAGAGCAAGAGCCTGCTAGTTCAAAAGAGCCTGCTAGGATTGAGAAGCTTTTGGCTATGGACTATAAAGGTACTGCTGATCATGTGTACAAAAGAAAGAGGGACTTAGAGCCTCAAGGGGATTTGTTTGTTCAAGGGAGGTTATTTATTGCTGATGAGCAATCTACTGCTCCATCTCAAGAACCTACACCAAAAGATAAGGGCAAGAGCATTATGGTTGATGATGAACCCAAGCCCAAAAAGTTGAAGAGAACAGAGCAAGTGCAGATGGCTATAGATGAAGAAGTCTCCAAAAGGCTTCATGAAGAAGAAGTGCAGAAAGCATTTGAAGCTTCAAGACTGCTTGCAGAAATGCAAGAGCAAAAAGATGCTGCTCAAACTCTTCTTGACACTCAAGCTGCTCAGGAAACATTTGATGCACAGATGCAATGGATTATTGCTAATGATCCAATTGTGAGAGGTCAAGCAGCAATAATTATGGATGACAAGAATCTTTCTACTGAAGAGAAAACAGCAGAGCTTGAAACTTTTATCAACAAAAAGTATAAAGAAGCAGCTCTGGATGATATTTTTGAAAAGATGCAGGAAAGCCAGAAAAGAGGTTTTAAGGTGGGCTCATCTCAGAAAGATCAAGTGACTTTCATGAAAAGGTTTCTAAGAAGTCAAGCAAATTGGACTGAATATCAAATGAAGAAGAAATCTGCTGATGAAATCTACTTTCTTTATCTAAATGCCTACAAGAGTCTTTACTACAAGATCCCATCTGATGCAAAGCCTTCAATGAAAAAGAAAGATGCTCAGAAGAAGAAAGAAGCAAAATTGGATTCAGAGCAAGTAAGTAAAATGTTAATTACTTTGCCAACAATTATACATGCTGATCCAATTAGGTCTAGACACCCTATTATTGATTGGGAAATTTACCATGATAGATCAGGAAAGTCATGGAAAATAACTAGGGTTGGGGACAAACTGCTATCTTCAAGAATTTTGAAAATCTGATTAGAGCATGTGATAGAGCTGACTTAGAAGAATTGTGGAATCTAGTTCAAATTAGGCTAGAAACAAATTCTAGCACTGATGTTAAGGAACAGGAACTTTGGGTAGAGTTCAATAGGATGTATGATCCTAATCCAAAAGATGTTCATTGGAAGTTTCCATATCATGATTCTACAACTACATGGGAATTCCTAAGTCATAGCAGTATTCATCATCTTTTTACACAAAGTGGGATTGAACTCTTTATGTTGGCTGAGAAAGAGTATCCACTTAGCTATGAAGTTCTTACAACCATGATTTCAAAGAGGTTGAGATGTGATAAAGATGAAGAAAAGTCAGAAGTTGTTCAAAGTTTACTGATGAGTATTTTTTAGCAATGTGAAAGAAAAAGGAAGAACGAAGAGTAAAGGTTTTTGGAAGAGTTCCCTCAGATCCTCAAGGTATGTATTTTATTCATAAGAAACTTGTGTATTTTAAAGGAAATAACAAGTTTAGGGGAGGATTGTTGGGAATAAAATGTTCAAGTCAAAGAGCCTGCTGGATGATGTATTGAGCCTGCTAGTTGATTTTGAAGAAGTTGAAGATGTACTAACAGTACCTTCTGGGTGAGAAGGTACTGCTAGTTAAAGAAGGTCCTGCCAAGTTGATGATCAAGTTGATAGATATTTATTTGTAGATATTTAGTTGTATTATTAGTCTTTGTACAATGTAATACGTTAAGTAGAAGTAGTTCAGTCTTCTATGTTGTACAGAAGAATATGCAGAGTAGTTTACATTGGAAGTTGTAATTAATTGTAGGCTAGAAAAGTCCAAGTATCTTATTATATTAAACAACTTGACAACTTGTAATAAGGGGTTCTTATCCTATAAAAGGATCCCTTAGTCACCACCTTTGCAGAATCTCTTTTCCAACTAAGAACTTAGCAATATCCAAAACAGAACATCTCTTTAGTAACTTAGTTACTAATTCACAAATCCTTAACAAATCAAAGATTCAAGGTTACTTTGTAATCCTGGTGATAGTTAGATCATCCGTATTATTTCATCAATAATATTGAATCGTTTTGTGTTACTAAAGTTGTATTCATTGTTCATTATTATTCACGTTTACATACTCACCACCTTTTGTTTCTTTTAAGTGTGTTATAGTAGATTCCGCATACTAAAGCACATTCATTCCTAAATATCCCAAACACATTATTAAGATTCACATCCTAAGTGTTTGTATAATCCTTCACATTGTGCCTCCGTCCTCATCACTACTACCACATCCTTATATGTTACCCACTTATGTACCACCGACATCCTCACCTCCACTCCCATCATCTACCAGCTTCACTCCTTCCTCTGTTCCGTATGAGCCTAGTGATGAGATCAGAGCTATCATCGCCCGATATAGTGCTCTACCTCAATCACCTACTTCCGACATCTCTACTCCGCCACGAGTATTTGAGGTAGGAGAAAGTTCGCAAGCAGCGCAAGAACGACAACCGATCGTCTCCACCCTCCTAACATGGCTAGAGCGGCAAGAAGAACAAATTGAGACTGCCTTGGGTCATCTGGAAGAATTACCATTAGAACGTATTGAAGGCATCGAGTATAGAGTGGAAGATCTTATGATGGGTCAAGAAGCTATGCAGCAGAAGATAGATGAAAATCGTGAGGAGTCCGAGAAGCGTTATGAGCAGGTCAGACGCGAAATACCTTTTGTCTATGAAAATGAATTGAATTTGATAGAAGAAATGATCAAGAGAAATGAAGAATTAGCAACAGCTCAAAACCGGATTGCAGTTTAAGAGACGACAGTGACAGAGATGCAGATTCAATACCAGGAGTACATGCAGGTTCTCGTTAGCATGATAGTCGAACTCGAAAGTCGACTTAAGGGAACTCCTGGTGGTCAGTAGATCAAATCGTTATATATTATCTTTTGGTGCTACGTCTAAATTTTGCGATATATAGTATAGACATAGCACTAGTATGTAGTTTATATCAAATAGCTTTTGTACTCCACGGGATATGTGGCATAAATGCGACGCTTGTATTTTGTTATATATAACAAATTAACAAGTTATTTATGACTATATATGGTTAAGATATTTTGCTATGTATGATATAAATTGAAATGGACCAGTGTCGATCGTTTTATATACATATTTGGATATGCTGTGAACTTATGATTATCACGGGTTTACCATTGTTAATGGTCATTATGCAAAAATCTAAACATGTGTTTTCTTGTGGTATTAATAGAAATATGTCTCGCAAATCCCCAGAACCAGCCATGTCCCAAGCTGCTATTCGAAAGCTTGTTGCAGACAGTGTTGCTGCAGCACTTGAGACTCAAGCAGCGGAATTGGCTGGTACTGGAAGCACTAGCCGACCTAATGGGGAAAGTGAGCCAGCAAATGCTCGCAAGTGCACTTACAAAGACTTCATAAACTGTCAACCAACTTTCTTTAAGGGAACAGAAGGAGCTACTGAATTAGCTCGTTGGTTTGAACGAACGAAAGTAGTCTTTGTAAGGAGCAGATGTACCGAGGACTGCAAAGTTGCTTTTGCTATAGGGACTTTATTAGATGATGCCTTGTCTTGGTGGTCTGCCACTTCCCAAACCATGGGTGTGGAAGCAGCTCATCAACTCACTTGGGATGATCTTAAAAAGAAAATGCTGAAAAAGTATTGTCCCCGTACCGAAATCAAGAAGTTGGAAGATGAATTTCACCAGTTAGTGGTGAAAGGAATGGATCTCAAGGCATAAAATAGAAGGTTCCAGGAGCTTGCTCTCGTATGTCCAACTATTGTGCCTGATCTGGAAAAGGTGCTGGAGAAATATACAGAAGGATTACCTCGAAGCATCGAGGGGAATGTTACTGCTTCGAAGCCTCAGTCGCTAGAAGAAGCAATATCCATAGCCCAGACGCTGATAGATTGGGAAATCAAGCGCAATTCTACTCAGGGAAACAGTGATCACAAACGAAAGTTTGATGATAGAAGAAATACCTATCACTACGACAACCGTCCTAACTACCACAGCAACAACCGTCACAATCAAAACAATTACCACCAAAACCCTAACCAATACCATCATCAACAGAACCGTCGGCAGGAAACTGCCAAAGCCTATACTGCCACTCCTACTGAGAAAAGTGGTTATGTTCGAACGAAGCCGTTATGCAATCGATGCTTGTTGCACCACTTTGTTCCATGCACTGTTAAGTGCATGAAGTGTCAGAAGGTCGGACATCAGACCAAAGACTGTAAGGCAACCGGAGCGAATCTGCAGTCGGTGATCGTGACTTGCCACGGATGTGGTGAAAAAGGGCATTATAGGAACCAGTGTCCGAAGCTGAATGCTAACTGGAACAATGGCGCCCGCGGACGAGCATATGTGCTAGGAGATGGTAATATGCAGCAGAACCCGGAAGTGGTCACGGGTACGTTTCCTCTCAATCAACATTTAGCTAGAGTATTATTTGATACCGGAGCTGATAAAAGCTTTATATCTTGATCCGTCGCGAACGCACTATTAAATAAATGCAGACGGCGGATACGCGTGAATAATTACAAATTACCCCTTTGTGAAAAAGGATACTTGCAAAAACTCGCGTTCGCGTGTAGTGTGAAGACAGGTAAGTAATTACCCAAATCGTTTCCCAACGAGGTGTGAATGGGCAAACTGTGGAAAGTTAGGATTAGAGTGACTGATGATATGATATTTTTTATTTTTCTTTTTTAACAATTCTAAATAACAAATTAAAATAAATATTCACAATAAAATTAAACGCGAATTAATTAAATTACAAACGCGTAACGGGGAATCTAAAATGGGACTAAAAAGTAAAATTTATGAAATTAAAACCTAAAAATTTAAAATGACTTAAAACTTATTTAAAAACTTAAATTATATTTTTTTATACTTTTTATTTAATTATTATTAATTATTTATTTATTTAATTACTTATTAAACTATTTAAATTTATAAAAAATACTAAATGAACAAAGAAAATTCTAAAACTTTTTCTATAAATATTATTAAGTAAATAGAAGCAAAGAAAATTATAAAAATGAAACTTACTTAATTAAAATTTAAAAAGATAAATTCTATTAAATAGAAGCTATCACTATTTTTCTATTTTTGTTTTTCTTAAGGTCTAAAAATATAATTATATTTTTCCTAGATTAAAAATGACAAAAGAAAATTATGAAAATTAGATTTATATTTTTCTGATTATTATTTTATTTATTATGATTTAATTACTAATACAAACTAATAAAAAAGATTAAAAATATCAAATGACTTAGGAAAAATCTGAAAAATTCAGTATAAGTCTTAAATAATATTTAAAAGATAGGAAAAATAAAATCAGAAGTTTAATGAGCCTAAATAAGCAGTTGGACAGATAAGCAGTTGAGTCAATAAGCTAAAAATAAGCTAATAAGCACAAAACTCAACCAAATGATCAGGACAGGCTTAATACACTATTAAAAGCTTAAAACAACTAGAAAACACAAATAAGCACAAGAGATTAAGCTGATAAGAAGATTAGAAGTTGCAATTCTCAAACAGAAAACTCAGAAATATGCAAACTTGCAAGGCAAATTAAGCAGTTGAAATAAGCTCTGAGATGCAATCTAATGGGGGCAAAGGTAAGCTAGTAGTATGGGCTTTTGAAAAACACAAAAAACTAGGTCTGAGCTTATGTGGATAAGCCACAATTCAGGTGAGATCAGCAGCTAAAACAACTCAGTGTATACTGAGTTGTTGTGCACAGAGTTGTGCAGATGAGCACAAGCCAAGGGGCTCTATTCCAACTCTTGTGTATGCCTCAAATGGATTCAAATTGACTCAGAGAAGCAAAGAAAAAGGGCCAAATGAGGTCATGGCTAATATTGGCTTATTTGAGCTTTTTTAAAGTCTGAAAAATGCACAGGGCACTCAACTATGGATTTTCTGTTGAAATGACTTATTAAAACCTAGAAACAGCTTATAATGGTCAAAATAAGCTTGAACAAAGTTGGGCCAATGGTAAATCTACAGTAACAAGAGGTTTGACTGCTCAAACCAAACACCCCTTTAGTTGAGTCTGTTTGGATTTTCAAAGGAAACAGATAATTTGACTAATGAATACTGATCTTTATTGATTATATAGCTTATATTAACTATTTAAGACAACTTTTAAGACAGAAATAAGCAGAATAATAAGCTAGCTTAATAAGGACTAATTTGGCTTTTTTAAATGTTTTAATTAAATAAAGACAAAGGCTATTTAACTACTGAAACACTAATGAAATAAGTTTAGAAACTATCAATAAGCAGAAAACTATTGCAATAAGCTAAAAATAAGCTGTGGTATAGTGAATTAGATTTTTAAGCTAAAAATTCAAAATGCTCACAACTGAGGTGGGGCTATTGGGATAGCAAGACTAGAACAGAACCAGTCTAGCTTGTTAACACAAGCTAGAAAACCACAAAAAACTTTCCAAATTAGCTTATACTCCAAATAAGAGCTTATTGCTTCAGTAGTTGACTTTTACTGACCATCTTCATCATTTGAAATACAGGACTGAGTTACACTATATAACCTTACCACAAGCTATAATAAGCTTGCATAAGCTTATAGCAGGGTATTTTGGAGCTTGTGATAGTAATTTAAATTAGCTTAAAGCTTATACGAATTATCATAAAACTTGACACTAGACAATACTTGAAATTTAGAACAAGGATAATTAAAACTAGATTGCTTTGATTGATTATAACTTTAATTACAACTGAGAAATAAAAATTACAAGATTACAACTATGGATAATGAAATACGATTATACTAAAATTAGATACTACTTTATTATCTATTACATTGTCCTATAAATACTATACTAAGGTGGGATAAGTCTTCACTTCATCTCTGAACACTTGTGCACCCTTGATTAATCTTCAATTGATCTGAGCCTTCGATTCTTAATTTTGGCGCCAAAATTGAGTGAGTGGGAAATTGGTCAGAGGGGAGTGGGGAAGAAGCATTGAATGCATTTGGAGTGTTAGGTGAAGTGAGATAAGAGGAAGGTGGTGGGTGGTGTCAGGATAAGGGCGGTGGAGATGGTGGTATTGGAGGGTGGTTTTTTTGGCGGGTCAATGGTATAGAAGAAGGATTTGACCAAGTCAAACCTTCTGGTTTAAACAAAAAAGGGTTGCGTCGGGTTTGCATAAGGATTGGGCTTGGGATTTGTTGGGCTGGGTTTGGATTTTGGTTTTAATAATAAAAGGGTTGGGTTGTTTTAATTTAAGGGTCCGGTTTGGTTTTTAGTAGCACAAGGACCATTCTTGTAATTTATGAAAATTGGAGGACTGAATTTGTACATCTCCCAAAAATAGACCAAGGGTAATTCCTGCCATGTTTCAACAATCCAGGGACCATTCATGATATTTCCAACAATAATATTTCCCAGGGACCATTTTTGCAAATTCTGAAAGTGCAAGGACCAAACTTGTAAATTATTGAAACTTTTCGCCAAAGGACTAAATATGACAAATATTAATTTAAAAAGGACCTTTGGTGACTTTTCTTACAAAACAAATGCCTAGGGACTAATTTTGACAAGTTTTTAAAGTTGAGGGACTGAAACTGCCAATTTTGCAAACTTTGTTCGTTTTTCAATTGTTTTTAAACATTTTGCATTTGAAACATATAAAACACAATCCCTGGGATATTTTCAGTATTTTGATGCATTTCTGAGTGTTTTTGGATGTTTTGGCAGTTCAGATAAGACAAAAATGATGAGTATTTACACACTCATCAATCCCCCACACTAAACTATTGCTAGTCCCTAGCAATCTTTTATGAAGTTTTAATGGATTTTTCTCTTTACCAAAAGCTATCACTTCTGGAAGTAGCCAATGTTTCAGTATGTGATACTTTGGTACAATGATAACCAAATGATTTTGAGCAAATCATCAGCTGTCAACGGTTTTGATTTGTCTTTACCAAAAGCCGTTTGCTTCTGGAATAGCCAACTCTTAGATAAATTACAACTATTATCTTTGGTGAGCTGATTACCAATCATGGAATTCTAAAGCCTTTACCACAAGCCATAACCTTGCGGGCTAGCCAACTCTTCACTTATAAAGATATGGTGAGTCGAATACCATACAATTTTCGGCAAATTGTAAGCCATCAACGGATTTGAGACATCTTTACCAAGAGCCGTTTGCTCTCGGATTAGCCAATCCTTAAGTGGGTTAGACATGGTGGACTGATAACCATTTATTGCGTTCTAAGTGAGAAAAAATTTTAAAATTTTGGCTAAAATTAGGGGTACTAGATGGTACATTTGATCAAATTCGCAAGAATTCCCCCCCACACTTAGAACTGAATATTGCCCTCAATATTCAAAGTATCGGTTGTTAAACCAACACTTAGAACGTGAAAGGGAAATACTAATAGCCATTATTTTGATATATACACATTTTTTTTTTTTTTTTTTTTTTTTTTTTTTTTTTTTTTTTGCTTATATACAACATGTGGGGCATCTCCCCCACACTAGGTGGTAGAAAAGAGAAAGAAAACAGAGACACGGGTGAAAACCCATGTTGTGCTAATGTTTTTGATCACCGAGTCACTAGCTTGACTCAATCCCCGCATTCATTGGTTCATGGGGAAAGTTTGGAGATCTGGGACAACCATGGGTGGTATATCCTCTCCAAAGTAGTGTTTCAAACGATGACCATTCACTTTGAAATTAGGCCCGTCAGCTTGAGATAACTCAACGGTACCGTATGGATAAACTTTTGTAATAGTGAACGGACCAGACCAACGGGATTTGAGTTTGCCTGAGAAGATCTTTAATCTTGAATTGAAAAGAAGGACTCGATCACCAACGTTAAAAACGCGGTTCTTGATTTTAGAGTCATGAATCTTCTTTGTCTTTTCTTTGTAGATCAAAGAGTTCTCGTAGGCCTGATCACGCAGTTCATTTAATTCATTCATTTGAACTTTACGGTGATCACCCGCAGTTTGGAGGTCAAAGTTAGCATGTTTCAAGGCCCAGTAGGCTTTGTGCTCTAATTCGATCGGTAGATGACATGCCTTTCCGTACACAAGCTTGTAAGGTGTACACCCGATGGGTGTTTTGTAAGCTGTACGAAAGGCCCATAGTGCATCATCCAATTTATCCGACCAGGATGCACGATTTTCTCCTACAGTCCTTTCCAGAATTCTTTTAATACCCCGATTTGAAACTTCTACTTGTCCACTTTTGCATGACTTTATCAAATTTGTCATTGCAAAAATGCGTACCACGATCACTGATTATAGCACGTGGAGTTCCAAAACGGGCAAAAAGAGCTTTCAGGAATTTTACAACAACTCGGGCATCATTAGTGGGTAAAGCTTTTGCTTCAACCCATTTTGACAAATAGTCAACAGCCACGAGAATGTATTTGTTTCCTCGAGATGATGGAAATGGCCCCATAAAGTCAATGCCCCAGACATCAAAGATTTCACAGACTTGAATTGCATTTTGTGGCATTTCATTTCGTTGTGAAATATTTCCGTGACGCTGACAAGCTTCACAAGTTTTGATGAGATCTTGGGCATCCTTATAGATTGTGGGCAAATAAAACCCGGAATCAAACACCTTTTTGGCGGTGTAGTTTGGACTATGATGGCCCCCAGTGGGTCCAGCATGGCAAGCTTTGAGAATGTCAACAGCTTCCTGTCCGTAAACACACCGTCGGATGACTTGATCCGCACAGATTTTGAATAAGTAGGGGTCGTCCCAGAAGTAATGTTTAACATCCTTGAAGAATTTATTCTTCTGTTGGGTCGACATCCCTTTCACTATGAAGTTACCCGCATTGTAATTTGCGAAGTCAGCAAACCATGGGGTAGTAGAATCTCCTCGAAAAGCAACCGCATTGAGTGTCTCGAGAGGAAATGTTTCATTTATTTCCTTTTTCTCGAAAACATCTTGGTGAGGGTTCTCTAATCGGGATAAATGATCAGCAGCTAGGTTCTCAGCTCCTTTTTTATCACGTATGGTGATATCAAATTCTTGCAGGAGGAGAACCCAACGGAGTAATCTCGGCTTTGCATCTTGTTTTGCAAAGAGATATTTGAGAGCCGAGTGATCCGTATACACTACACATTTTGTCAAGATCAAATATGGCCGAAACTTCTCAAAGGCATACACCACAGCCAACAATTCTTTTTCTGTAGTGGTGTAATGAGTTTGAGCTTCAGTCATGGTTTTACTTGCGTAGTGGATAGGCTGAAAGTGTTTAGCTTTTCGTTGCCCCAAGACTGCACCGATAGCAAAATCACTTGCATCGCACATGAGCTCAAAGGGAAAATCCCAGTCGGGGGCAACCAGAATGGGTGCTTCAGTAAGCTTTTTCTTTAATGTTTCAAAAGCTTCGATGCACTCGGGTGAGAAGATAAAAGGAGCATCCTTTTTAAGAAGATGAGTCATAGGCCGGGCGATTTTAGAAAAATCTTGTATGAATCTACGATAGAAACCGGCATGACCCAAAAAACTCCTAATACCTTTGACGGTAGTGGGATGAGGTAATTTACCAATGACATCAACTTTAGATCTGTCAACCTCAATCCCGTTCTTTGATATCTTATGGCCGAGGACAATGCCCTCTTTGACCATAAAGTGACTCTTCTCCCAATTTAGACAAAGATTGGTGTCTTCACACCGTTTCAACATGTTTTCTAAATGGGAGAGACATGTTTCGAATGAATCCTCAATGACCGAGAAGTCATCCATAAAGACCTCCATCGTTTTCCCGATCATGTCGGAAAATATGGACATCATGCACCTTTGGAATGTGCCTGGAGCATTGCATAAGCCGAAAGGCATACGTTTATAAGCAAAGGTTCCATAAGGGCATGTAAAGGTAGTCTTTTCTTGATCTTGTGGATCAATGGGGATTTGAAAGTAACCCGAGAAACCATCAAGGAAACAATAGTACTCGTTTCCCGCTAATCTCTCAAGCATCTGATCCATAAAGGGTAGAGGAAAATGGTCTTTACGGGTGGCATCATTTAACTTACGATAGTCAATGCAAACACGCCACCCCGTAACCAATCGAGTTGGAATCAACTCATTCTCCTCATTTGTGACAACAGTTATGCCACCCTTTTTTGGAACACAGTGAATGGGACTAACCCAAGGACTATCAGAGATGGGATAAATCAATCCTGCATCAAGAAGTTTGAGAACCTCTTGTTTGATAACATCGTGGATTTTGGGATTCACCCTTCGCTGGTGTTGGACTGCTGGTTTAAAGTCATCCTCCATTAAAATCTTGTGAGTACAAAATTCAGGGTCGATACCCTTTATGTCGGAGAGTTTCCAAGCAATTGCTTGCTTGTGTGACTTTAAGACCTTTATTAGAGCAGTCTTTTCCTCATCACTTAAGTCTTTAGCAATAATGACGGGTAATTTATCATCACCCTCCAAAAATGCGTACTCAAGATGAGGTGGTAAGTCTTTGAGTTCGACCTCAGGAAATTCATCGTTTTTCTCAACTGATTTGATTTCCTCATTATGAAGTTCAACGGGAGGGAGTGGAGGAGAATTGTCCTGATTCAACAATTGAGAAAAGCCTCGATCTCTTCCAAATTGAAATTACTTCCCTCAAACGGAGTGAGAGAAGGGGAAGAGTCGGAAATGACAGATGGAGAAGATGTGGGTGGATCACCACTCACAGAATTATGAAAATAACCAACAATTTCTTGAGAGTACTCCTTTGAAGCAATATCAATGACATCGATTCGGTTAACCGATTTAGAGTCATAATTTGAGGAGTACCTCGAAGTTTGATCATGGTTAAAGGTAACAGCTTCATTACCCACACGCAATGTGATCTCATGCTTAAATACATCAATAAGAGCATGGCCCGTTTTTAGGAATCCTCTTCCAAGAATGAGAGGAACCTTTTGATCTGCGTCGAATTCAACAACCACAAAGTCAGCTGGAAAATGGAACTTACCTACTTTCACAAACACATCTTCGGCAATGCCGCATGGATGAGATATGGTTCGATCTGCAAGCTCAAGAGTCATGCATGTAGTAGTAAGAGCCGGAAGAGAAAGTTTCTTCCATACTGAATGGGGCATCAGGTTGATGCTTGCACCAAGATCGGCCAATGCATAGCATTCAACCATTCCCGGAAATACACAAGGTAGTAGAAACTTTCCAGGATCTCCAAGCTTCTCTGGAAGCTTTTTTAAGATAACCGCTGAACAGTTCTCATTTAATGGAGTTTTAGCCATTTCAATCAGTTTTTCCTTGTTGCTCAATAAGTGTTTGATTGTTGATGCAAATTTGGGAATTAGAATGATAGCATCCGCAAAACTTATGTCAAAATGTAATTCTTTAAAGATTTGAAAGAATTTGTCCATTTGTTGACTAGCCTTCTCACGGAGCTTTTTCTCATTTAAGCGCGATGGGTAAGGAATATGAGGTTTGGATTTAGGGGCTACAACTTCAGGAGTCTCAGCAGATTCAAAGACAACTCCTGGTTTGGATTTCTTCGGGACAACCGGAGGATGGACATGTGCTGTACTTTGTGGGCTTGGAATTTGAACTTTGTCTGTTGTATCCTCCGTCTCTTTTTCCATTTCATACAACGGAGGAGGAATAGGACCAGATGGTCCCTCATAAGCAGCACCACTCCGAGTGGTGATAGCTTTGACGAAAGTGGTATCTTCGTCATCATCACTGTCATCAAGTACACTGACAGGAACAGCATTGAGCATATCGGAATAATATCTAGCTGTCCTTTGCTCACTACGTTTGCTTGACAAACTTTTAACCGTAAATCGTGATAGAGTAGGATCTATTCTTGACGGTTGAGGAGCAATTGTGGGTGTAGAATTTTGGATGACAGAAGGTTGGACGTGTTTAGCACTTCCATTGTTAGTGGGAAGCACCGAGTCCTTTATCACCTTGAATCCAACATGAGTTTTACCACTACGTGTAGTGACAGCTTTGAGTTCACCCCTTGGGTTGACAACAGTGTTACTTGGGAGACCTCCCGAGGTAGAAGGTAGATCAGTTAATGATTTTTTTATGTCATTTATTTGGGTAACCAATAACTGGTTTGTCTGATATTGAGTTCTATTTGTCTCCTCTTGAGATTTTATGAATTGCCTAAGCAACTCATCTGAGGATGTCTGATTTTGATTTTGGACATTCCATGGTTTTTGGTTATGATTACCCTGATTCTGACCCCGGTTTTGATTGAAATTTTGGGAATTGTTGAAATTTTGTCCCTGATTTTGAACAAAGCGATTTTGATTATTATTTTGATGGGGCACGGGTGGAAAACCAGGTGGGACCATAGCATTCGGTGCTCAGTACTGAGTCTCAGCATGCGGACGGTATTGATTTTGGTTTACTGCAGCTACGGGAGCTGGGTAAAGAGAAGCATCGGTTGCTTGACAATCATAATACGCATGTGGGCCACCACAAGTTTCACACACTTTGTTTATTGCTTTGATTTGTTCCGGTTTATGAATTTCACTCTTCAGTTCTTTCATTTCCTTCATCATGCAACGCATTGAATCCGTAAGGAAGGCTAACTCTGATGAGTTACCGGATGAAGAAGAAGCAGGAGTGACAGGAACATTCACTTTGTTTCTAGAAATAGGAACTTTTGATTTATTTTCACAAATTTTAACCACTTCTCTAGGTTTACGATTCAAGATATTGCCACCAGCGGCTGCGTTAAGTGCATCTTGATCGTTTTGGGTCAACCCATTATAAAATGTATTTATCTGTTGTAACACCGTGAAATCGTGATGTGGGCATTTTCTTAGGAGATCTTTAAATCTGTCCCATGCCTCTCCGAAATTTTCATCAAAACCTTGACGAAATCCAGCAATTTCATTTTTTAGACTAGTCGTCTTTGATGGAGGGAAGAAATAATTTACAAATTTCTTAACGAGATCTTCCCAGGTTTCAATGGATCGAGGGGGTTCTTTATCCAGCCAAATCCGGGCTGCCCCCTCAAGTGAGAATGGAAATAGCATCAATTTGATAACTGTTTGCGGCACATTCTTGTAATTGATTGTAGAGGTCAACTTATTGAACCAACGAATGTGTGCATATGGATCCTCTCGTTCAAACCCGTGGAATTGGTTTGTGGATACGAGCTGAATCAAATATGTTTTCAGTTCAAAATGATCAGAATCGATGACTGGTAAAACGATGGCATCTCCGTAACCCTCGGTGGGTGCCTGGAGCATTTCAGCCATTGTGCGTTCGTCTGCCATATTATCAGTGAGAACAGTACGAATCTCGGGTTCGACTATTTGGGCAGCACGTCTACGATTACGTCTTCTCGGAATATCTACGAGTTCACGTAAAGGGCTTGATGACGTGGAAGAACGAGTGCGCATGCACTAAGTAAAATATTTTAATTAAATCAAGAACGAATCAAAACACAAGTGAACTTAAACCAATAATCAACAAGCGTACGGTAGCTCTCTAACTGAAAAAAACGCACAGAGTTGCGGAGAAGCAAAGGTGGGCAATTAATGCTCCTTAAAAACCCGCTTCTTTCAGTCCGACAATTTAATGTCAGACTATCCTTAAACCTCCGTTATAGTTTGTTTATCAATTAAAGGTGAGCCGATATTCGCAAGTGATACAAAGACAAGTTTTAAATCTGATGTTTGGGAACTTATTATGGTCGTACCCCCAGTTAGGTAGTACTCTGTCTTGGTTCTCGATGGTAAATTTTATTATTGTTAGTTATTAAAGAAAACGGAAAATATTTTTGGTGTTTTTATTTTTTATATGATAATAATAATAATAATATATATAGAAAAGAAAAGAAAAATATTTTTGTATTTTATATTGTTTTTGGGAAATAGGAACTTCTAGAAGAAGGATCTCGAATCACTAATAGCTAAAACTTACACAACTGTCGCAGCACACCTCCCCGGCAGCGGGGCCAAAATTTGATCCGTCGCGAACGCACTATTAAATAAATGCAGACAGCGGATACGCGTGAATAATTACAAATTACCCCTTTGTGAAAAAGGATACTTGCAAAAACTCACGTTCGTGTGTAGTGTGAAGACAGGTAAGTAATTACCCGAATCGTTTCCTAACGAGGTGTGAATGGGCAAACTGTGGAAAGTTAGGATTAGAGTGACTGATGATATGATATTTTTGATTTTGCTTGATTAATAATTCTAAATAACAAATTAAAACAAATATGCACAAGAAAATTAAACGTGAATTAATTAAATTACAAACGCGTAACGGGGAATCTAAAATGGGACTAAAAAGTAAAATTTAAGAAATTAAAACCTAAAAATGTAAAATGACTTAAAACTTATTTAAAAACTTAAATTATATTTTTTTATACTTTTTATTTAATTATTATTAATTATTTATTTATTTAATTACTTATTAAACTATTTAAATTTATAAAAAATACTAAATGAACAAAGAAAATTCTAAAACTTTTTCTATAAATATTATTAAGTAAATAGAAGCTAAGAAAATTATAAAAATGAAACTTACTTAATTAAAATTTAAAAAGATAAATTCTATTAAATAGAAGCTATCACTATTTTTCTATTTTTGTTTTTCTTAAGGTCTAAAAATATAATTATATTTTTCCTAGATTAAAAATGACAAAAGAAAATTATGAAAATTAGATTTATATTTTTCTGATTATTATTTTATTTATTATGATTTAATTACTAATACAAACTAATAAAAAAGATTAAAAATATCAAATGACGTAGGAAAAATCTGAAAAATTCAGTATAAGTCTTAAATAATATTTAAAAGATAGGAAAAATAAAATCAGAAGTTTAATGAGCCTAAATAAGCAGTTGGAAAGATAAGCAGTTGAGTCAATAAGCTAAAAATAAGCTAATAAGCACAAAACTCAACCAAATGATCAGGACAGGCTTAATACACTATTAGAAGCTTAAAACAACTAGAAAACACAAATAAGCACAAGAGATTAAGCTGATAAGAAGATTAGAAGTTGCAATTCTCAAACAGAAAACTCAGAAATATGCAAACTTGCAAGGCAAATTAAGCAGTTGAAATAAGCTCTGAGATGCAATCTAATGGGGGCAAAAGTAAGCTAGTAGTATGGGCTTTTGAAAAACACAAAAAACTAGGTCTGAGCTTATGTGGATAAGCCACAATTCAGGTGAGATCAGCAGCTAAAACAACTCAGTGTATACTGAGTTGTTGTGCACAGAGTTGTGCAGATGAGCACAAGCCAAGGGGCTCTATTCCAACTCTTGTGTATGCCTCAAATGGATTCAAATTGACTCAGAGAAGCAAAGAAAAAGGGCCAAATGAGGTCATGGCTAATATTGGCTTATTTGAGCTTTTTTAAAGTCTGAAAAATGCACAGGGCACTCAACTATGGATTTTCTGTTGAAATGACTTATTAAAACCTAGAAACAGCTTATAATTGTCAAAATAAGCTTGAACAAAGTTGGGCCAATGGTAAATCTATAGTAACAAGAAGTTTGACTGCTCAAACCAAATACCCTTTTGGTTGAGTCTGTTTTGGATTTTCAAAGGAAACAGATAATTTGACTAATGAATACTGATCTTTATTGATTATATAGCTTATATTAACTATTTAAGACAACTTTTAAGACAGAAATAAGCAGAATAATAAGCTAGCTTAATAAGGACTAATTTGGCTTTTTTAAATGTTTTAGTTAAATAAAGACAAAGGCTATTTAACTACTGAAACACTAATGAAATAAGTTTAGAAACTATCAATAAGCAGAAAACTATTGCAATAAGCTAAAAATAAGCAGTGGCACAGTGAATTAGATTTTTAAGCTAAAAATTCAAAAAGCTCACAACTGAGGTGGGGCTATTGGGATAGCAAGACTAGAACAGAACCAATCTAGCTTGTTAACACAAGCTAGAAAACCACAAAAAACTTTCCAAATTAGCTTATACTCCAAATAAGAGCTTTTTGCTTCAGAAGTTGACTTTTGTTGACCATCTTCATCATTTGAAATACAGGACTGAGTTACACTATATAACCTTACCACAAGCTATAATAAGCTTGCGTAAGCTTATAGCAGGGTATTTTGGAGCTTGTGATAGTAATTTAAATTAGCTTAAAGCTTATACGAATTATCATAAAACTTGACACTAGACAATACTTGAAATTTAGAACAAGGATAATTAAAACTAGATTGCTTTGATTGATTATAACTTTAATTACAACTGAGAAATAAAAATTACAAGATTACAACTATGGATAATGAAATACGATTATACTAAAATTAGATACTACTTTATTATCTATTACATTGTCCTATAAATACTATACTAAGGTGGGATAAGTCTTCACTTCATCTCTGAACACTTGTGCACCCTTGATTAATCTTCAATTGATCTGAGCCTTCGATTCTCAATTTTGGCGCCAAAATTGAGTGAGTGGGAAATTGGTCAGAGGGGAGTGGGGAAGAAGCATTGAATGCATTTGGAGTGTTAGGTGAAGTGAGATAAGAGGAAGGTGGTGGGTGGTGTCAGGATAAGGGCGGTGGAGATGGTGGTATTGGAGGGTGGTTTTTTTTGGCGGGTCAATGGTATAGAAGAAGGATTTGACCAAGTCAAACCTTCTGGTTTAAACAAAAAAGGGTTGGGTCGGGTTTGCATAAGGATTGGGCTTGGGATTTGTTGGGCTGGGTTTGGATTTGGGTTTTAATAATAAAAGGGTTGGGTTGTTTTAATTTAAGGGTCCGGTTTGGTTTTTAGTAGCACAAGGACCATTCTTGTAATTTATGAAAATTGGAGGACTGAATTTGTACATCTCCCAAAAATAGACCAAGGGTAATTCCTACCATGTTTCAACAATCCAGGGACCATTCATGATATTTCCAACAATAATATTTCCCAGGGACCATTTTTGCAAATTCTGAAAGTGCAGGGACCAAACTTGTAAATTATTGAAACTTTTCACCAAAGGACTAAATATGACAAATATTAATTTCAAAAGGACCTTTGGTGACTTTTCTTTCAAAACAAATGCCTAGGGACTAATTTTGACAAGTTTTGAAAGTTGAGGGACTGAAACTGCCAATTTTGCAAACTTTGTTCGTTTTTCAATTGTTTTTAAACATTTTGCATTTGAAACATATAAAACACAATCCCTGGGATATTTTCAGTATTTTGATGCATTTCTGAGTGTTTTTGGATGTTTTGGCAGTTGAGATAAGACAAAAATGATGAGTATTTACACACTCATCATATCTCTTACTTTCGCTTCTTTACTTAAACTCACTCCCACTGCCTTAAACAATACATATGAAATTGAGCTAGCTAATGGGAAATTAGTAGGCACTAACTCTATAATCCAAGGTTGTACCTTAACCCTATTAAACCAACCCTTCGACATCGACCTCATGCCCATCGAACTCGGAAGCTTCGATATAATCGTTGGTATGGATTGGTTATCCAAATGCCAAGCAAAGATTTTATGCGACGAGAAAGTGGTTCACATCCTTTTTGAAGGTGACACTTTGATTATTCGAGGTAATCAAAGCAAAACCAAACTAAGCATAATATCTTGCATCAAAACCATGAAATACATCAACAAAGGATGTCAAGCGTTCTTAGCTCATGTAACTGAGAAAAAGACAGATGAAAAACGACTGGAAGATGTGCCCGTAGTACGAGATTTTCTGGAATTTTTTCCTAAAGAGTTACCCGGACTACCACCTGTTCGTCAGGTAGAATTTCAGACCGACTTGGTGCCGGGAGCAGCACCAGTAGCACGGGCACCCTACCGTCTAGCGCCATCGGAAATGCAAGAACTATCCAATCAACTGCAAGTGTTATTGGATAAAGGTTTTATTCGACCAAGCTCATCACCTTGGGGAGCACCTGTCCTATTCGTCAACAAGAAAGACGGATCTCTTAGGATGTGTATCGATTACCGGGAGTTGAATAAACTTACGGTGAAAAATCGATATCCATTGCCAAGGATCGATGATTTGTTCGACCAACTGCAAGGATCAAGCGTTTACTCGAAAATCGATTTAAGATCCGGATATCATCAGCTACGTGTTAGGGAAGAAGACATTCCTAAAACAGCTTTCCGAACAAGATAAGGTCACTACGAATTTCAAGTGATGCCATTTGGGTTAACCAATGCACCAGCTGTATTCATGGATCTCATGAATCGTGTGTGCAAACCCTATTTGGACAAATTCGTGATCGTGTTCATTGATGATATTCTAATTTATTCTCAGAGCGAAAAAGAACATGCGGAGCATTTAAAGATTATTTTGGAATTGCTCAAGAAAGAGCAGCTGTACGTAAAATTTTCCAAGTGTGATTTCTGGATTCACACTGTGCAGTTTCTTGGACACGTGATTGATCGTCATGGTATTCACGTGGATCCTTCCAAAATAGAAGCAGTCAAAAATTGGCCGACACCTACGACTCCCACGGAGGTACGTCAATTTTTAAGACTTGCTGTCTATTATCGAAGATTCATTGAGGGATTTTCGAAAATTGCCAAATCTTTAATGGAATTGACTCAGAAGAACAAGAAATACATTTGGAGAGAAGATCAAGAGAAAGCTTTCCAGCTGTTAAAGCAAAAGCTTTGTGAAGCACCAAATCTAGCTTTACCAGAAGGAAGTGATGATTTCGTTGTTTACTGCGACGCGTCACACCAGGGTTTAGGCGCGATGTTGATGCAAAGAAATAAAGTTATTGCTTATGCCTCCCGACAGCTTAAGCCTCATGAGTAGAATTATACGACTCATGATCTTGAGCTAGGAGCAGTTGTATTTGCTCTTAAAATCTGGAGACATTATCTGTACAGCACAAAGTGTGTCGTGTTCACAGATCATAACAGCCTTCAACACATTCTCGACCAGAAAGAATTAAATATGAGACAACGCCGATGGTTAGAGTTGCTAAGTGACTACGATTGTGAAATTCGTTACCACCCTGGAAAAGCAAATGTTGTAGCAGATGCTTTAAGCAGGAAGGAACAAATTAAGCCTCTTCGAGTCAGAGCTTTAGTCATGACCATTAATTTAGACTTGCCATCCCAAATTCTCAATGCACAGACTGAATCAGTAAAGGAAGAAAATATTTAGGCTGAGAATTTGAGAGGTATGGATAAGGCGTTTGAACTTTGTCCTGATGGGACTCGTTGTATAAAGAACCGGAGTTGGTTACCGCTCTTTGGTGACTTAAGAAATGTGATTACGCATGAATCACATAAGTCCAAGTATTCTATCCACCCAGGATCTGAAAAGATGTACCAGGATCTCAAAAAGCTTTACTGGTGGCCAAACATGAAAGCTGACATAGCTGACTATGTCAGTAAATGTTTGACATGTGCACGAGTTAAAGCTGAACATCAAAGGCCATCTGGCTTATTGACACAACTAGAGATTCCTGAATGGAAATGGGAAAGGATAACTATGGATTTTATCACCAAATTACCTAGGACGTTAAGCGGATATGATACTATTTGGGTCATAGTTGATCGTCTTACGAAATCAGCTCACATTTTGCCAATCAAAGAGACTGATGAAGTAGTGGATTTAGCTCAATTATATCTGAAGGAGATAGTCTCGCGACATGGAGTACCAATTTCCATTATTTCGGATCGTGATTCTCGTTTCACGTCTCGATTTTGGGAAAAGCTTCAGAAAGCCTTGTGTACTAATTTATACATGAGTACGGCTTATCATCCACAAACCGACGGACAGAGCGAAAGAACTATTCAAACGTTGGAAGATATACTCAGAGCATGTGTAATAGATTTTGGTAAAGGATGGGATAGACATTTGCCTTTGGCAGAATTCTCACACAACAATAGTTACCATGCGAGTATCAAAGCAGCACCGTTTGAAGCACTTTATGGACGAAAGTGCCAGTCACCTGTCTGCTGGGCGGAAGTCGGAGAATTCCAACTTACCGGACCAGAGATAATTCAGGAAACAACCGATAAAATAGTGCAAATCCGACAACATTTGCAAGCGGCCCGAGATAGACATAAAAGTTACGCAGATGTAAGACGGAAGCCAATGGAATTTGAAGTTGGAGACAGAGTCATGTTAAAGGTGTCACCATGGAAGGGCATGGTCAGATTCGGAAAACGAGGAAAGTTGAATCCCAGATACATCGGACCATTTAAGATTCTGGAGAGAATCGGTCCAGTAGCCTATCGACTTGAACTTCCAGTAGAGCTCAGTAAAATACATCCTATCTTCTATGTCTCTAATCTAAAGAAGTGTCTATCAGATAAAACACTTGTGATTCCCATGAAAGAGCTTCGTCACAATGACAAGCTCAATTTTGTGGAAGAACCTTTGGAGATCTTGGATAGGGAAATCAAACAGCTAAAACGAAGTCGTGTTCCCATCGTTAAGGTTAGATGGAACTCCAAGAGAGGACAAGAATTTACCTGGGAACGAGAAGATCAAATCCGGGCAAAATACCCACATCTTTTTCCTAATTCACCGACCAACGTAGCCTGAATCTCGAGACGAGATTCCCTTCAACGGGGGGATAATGTAACACTGTAAGAATTTTACTATATAATATTCTAATACTTATCATTTTTCGACGTATATTTTTTATTTTATTATCTGATTATAACTATTATCTAATGTGACGTAGATCACATCCTCGATAAACGTGCTCACACACAACCCAACCTTAACTTATGTAATGTAAACATTTTTATTTAAAACTTTATGATACCTCATCTACCACTTTACGTTAATTCGTTAACGTACGTTTAAACTGAAACATTTCTTATCTAATAAGAGTTTTATGAAACCCTAAACTATTATAGCAACATGTAAAAATAACAAAAACCTAAAAATACAAAAATACAATTTATTTAAGTAATGTACAAGTCACTAAAGCACAGAAACCCTAATTCCACTATAACTCCCGATAAAACCCTAAATTCACAAAACTATGATTTTATGTAATAAAATCACAAACCCTAAATAATATTTTTATAAAATATATATGTACAAGTCCTTTAAACCAAAGTACAAGTCATTAATGCATAAAAACTAATTATTAATAAAAATACTATATAAACCTTAGAAATAATTATTTTAAAGCATATTGTGTAATAATTTCATGCACTAATTTTTAAAATAAATTTATTAGATTTACTAATTAATTGTACAAACCCCTAAACCCATTGTACAACCTTCTAATTCACAAAACCATAAAATCTCATTTAAATACTTTAAAAACCTGATAAAAAAATTACATAAAATTTATATAACTTAAGGAATTATTAAAAATGTATTTTTCTTACTTCATTAACCTAAGTACCACCCTATTTAGCCTATAGTACAACCCCATAAGGCACAACATCAATTTCTTTTCATATATATATAATCCGAATATACATATATATAAATATAAACCTTAAAACTAAACCCTAATTAATAATTACTTACCATAAACCCTAAAACCAACTAGTTACTATCCCTAACCCTAATGTACACTCGACCTAGCCTAATGTACCACCCATTGATGCACCATTCGAACCACATCTTTCCATTTTCACCTTGTTTAGTTCGAATCCAACATCAAAGTAACTAAACTATTTCTATTACTAAACCCTAAGCAACCTATATGTCCTTCTATAAACCATCCACATCACTCCCTTCTAGAATCTCAAAAATAAGTGAGACATGTGTTTGGAAGGGGATCTTCCACACCATTTTCCCTCCCCCTCCAACCATGTGGCACCCCAAACATGGAACCACATCAACTTGCCTCTCCTACATCCCACAAGAAAACCCTAGAAACACAAGGAAACCCTAATTCCCCATCCTTATAAATAATCGACCACCACCTTTCCCTTTTTCTCTCAAATCCACTCGACACCACCACCACAGCCCATATATTCAATCCCTACTGATCCCACAACCCTTATACAAATATAAGAATACCCTAAGAAGCCAAGAAGGAAGGAAGAAGCCCTTGTGTCCATTTCCAAGTCCAATTCACCACAAACTATCCCTAATCGATTTATATAGCTAGGTAAGTATTCTAATTCTTTTTCATTCTTTTTTACATACCTACTATACTCTTAAAACATCACTAAATATGCCATAAAAAGAAACTAGGTTAAAAGCTAGATTTTTCTTTCTTTTTCTCTTTTTCGAACCAAACCAACACAAACCCTAATTCATATATTTTTTTTAAGTAACTTAGAATATGTTAAAGATAGATTAGAAATGCTAAAATAATGATAAACACATATACTAAAGTCATATTGGAACTCAAGAACTAAAAATCATAAAATTTTGTTTCCTTTACTTTTTGTTCGAACCAAACAAACACCCTCTTATATTATTTTTTTATAAACCAAGAACTAATAAACATGTTAAAATTAGTCTAGATATGTTAGTCCTACTATAAATATGCTAAGATTAATAATTCATAAGTTCAAAAACCAAAAACCATTTCATTTTCTTTCTTTTTGTTCCTGTCGCAAGCCACAGCAGATCGCCCACTCTGGACCCAAAATTTTGCCATCAAACGACCCTAAAAAATTCTAGATTTTTTTCAAAACCAAGATCACCTAGATGTCTAATTTTAGGAAAAAGAACGGAGTAAAATGGTCAAGTATTCGTCAAGTTATTCACTTTTCTTTTCTGCATGTCTTCTACCACTCGAAACGTATAACATAACAATTCATTCGAGCCTCATAAGCTCGAATGAACAGCCCATAAGCTACCAATAAGCTCTTGATAAGTTACAAATAAAGTGTACCAAAGATTCGTAAAAAGTTTTGCCTTTTTCCGTAACGTATAACGTGTTTTATAAAAATAAGGATGTCGTGTGTAACGCTTTGGGAGTCTCAAGGGTAATTCTTGCCAAAACTCTAAGTAAAATTATAACAAAGACCTAATTTGCTATCGACTTGTAACTCAGGGGTAAAAAGTGTCATTTTCGAAACTATATGGTAGAATCTGTCATTTGACCAAAGTTGAGGGGTAAAAATTGTAATTTTATAAAAGTTCATAAGGGTAAAAATTGTCATTTTACGAAAGTTCAAGGGTATAAATTGTCAATATATGAAAATTTAGGGGAAAAAGCGTAACATTTTCTATAATAATAATAATAATAATAATAATAATAATAATAATAATAATAATTATTACTATTATTATTATTATTATTATTATTATTATTATTATTATTATTATTATTATTATTATTATTATTATTATTATTATTATTATTATTATTATTATTATTATACATAATAATTTGATTAATAAACGTAATATGTTTATCTCGATAACAAACGAACGGGAAATAATTAACAAACGAACGGAACGAAAACATGAAAATAAGAAATAAGATAAATATTATAACTTTTGAAGAGACTTCATGTTGTCTCAAATTCAACATTTAATCAATAACCGAAAACATTACGAAACGAATAATAAAAGTTATATATATTCAGAAACGATTACTAAAATTTGACATAACGAACCAGGTTGCGAGCCGGAGACGTTTATCAACTTTATTTAACTTTGTTTTCCATCCAGATTATCAAGGTGAGTTAATAGTCCCACTTTTCTTTATATGTTTTCTAAACTTGTGGGGAGATACATGCTACCAAACCGAACACAAGTATTTTCCTGATTGTTATTGCACTAAGTTAACTGTTCCCTATTTATTTATTATATTTAAAAAGACCCTCGTATCATGCACCATTAGTCACCTGCTGGGTGAGCGCGAATATGTGAATAGATCTATTGGCCTGACGACCCATTTGTACTAATCGGATGGATATCTTTGTGGTAGCCGGTTAGGCAGATGCATTATATTTGAAATCTAATCTTGGGGGCAAACCACTTTCATTTTTATATGTTAGTGAGACTGGAAACTGTCAACGCATTGCGTGTCATGAGGTTTAGTGCAATATTCCGAATTTGTGATATAACTGATTTCTTTTATTTAGCTTGTGTTCAAAACATATTATAACTTTAAACGCTATGGATTCACTCAACCTGTGTGTTGACTTTTTAGCATGTTTATCTCAGGTAATTAAAAGATTGGACTTGGCACGGAGTGGCGGTGGACTTTCTTATAAAAGGGTGTCCATTTTGTTATCATTCAAACGAATAATGTAACTTTTATAACATATTTCCAAACCTCCCTCTGGGACCTATATTATGTACTCTGATTTAAATAATGAATGATAACAATTTTATTTAAAACGTCTCTTTTCGAGTCGTTTTCTATATTCATGACTACGATACTTGAAGTAACACCCCAAACTTGTATTCCGCTGCGTATATCGAAAACGGGGGTGTTACATCTCCTTACCAGCTTGACCTTCATCATTACTTGCTTTTGTACCTGCAAAATTGTTAGACTATGTACCTGCAACAGATAGCTCATAATTCATAGTCTTGGTTAGTGAATCAATATCAAACAGACAGTTTGGTCCACTCCCTGTAACATTTGGTGTACTCTCACTAAACCTAACATGCAAGTTCTCTTCCACTTTCCTGGTCCTACTATTGAAAACTCTAAAAGCCTTGCTATTCAATGAGTATCCAACAAAGAATCCTTCATCAACCTTGCCATCAAACTTTCCTAAGTGATCTATGGTATTCAAGATAGTAACAGGACACCCAAATGGTCTTAAGAAATCTAGCAATGGTTTTCTACCATGTAAAAGTTCATAAGGGGTCTTGTTGTGAGGCTTAACTACTTTACTTCTATTCTGCACATAGCAAGCAGTATTGACTGCTTCAGCCCAAAAAGTAGTAGGTAATTTAGAATCAGCTAACATTATTCTAGCAGTCTCAATAAGTGTCCTATTCCTCCTCTCAGCATCTCAATTTTGTTGAGGAGTTCAAACTACACTATATTATCTCTCAATACCTTTCAACTCACAAAACTGGTTCATATCCCTATTATTAAACTCAGTTCCATTGTCACATCTTATCACTTTAACCTTATGATTTACTAGATTTTCTACCCTGGTTATAAAAGCCTTAAGGATTCCACTGGTTTCATCCTTAGTTGCTAGAAAGAAAACCCAAGTAAACCTACTATAATCATCTGTGACAACTAGGCAATACATCTTTTTCATTAAACTTTTCACAAATGTTGGTCCAAATCATGTGCATTTGTAAAGGCTGACTTATAGAGTTCACTGCTTTGGTCTTACAAGAATCTATGTGTTGTTTTCCCTTCTGATAAGCAAAAAAGATTTCAGTATTTTCAAAAATTTTTGAAGGTAACCCTCTTACAAGGTTTTCCTTAACCAATTTATTCATTGTTTTGAAATTTAAATGTCCAAGCCTTCTATGCCAAAGCTTATATTCATTAGATGTGGCCTTTGCAAAGAGACAAGTCAAACCTCCTTTGGGAACCACATTCTTTAACTCAACACTATATATGTTGTCTGTTCTAGGAACTTTAAGCAAAACATGACTTTTATCAGCCAACTTAAAGTCAGGAGATAAAACAAAACATTCAGTATCAGTAAAAAGAACACTGTTCTTTTTGTCACACATTTGTGTGACACTAAAGAGATTAAACTTAAGCTCTTTTAAAAAGTACACATTATCAAAATCTAATTTGCCAGTTTTTATTGTACCTTTGCCTGTGATTTTCTCTCCTTTGGGATTACTCCAAAAATTTACCAGTTTTTATTGTGCCTTTGCCTGTGATTTTCCCTCCTTTCGGATTACTCCCAAAAGCAACATATCCTCCATCAATTGCTTCAAACTCTGTAAGATAGGACGTGTTTCCAGTAATGTGCCTTGAGCGTCCACTGTCAAATACTCCCTTATCCTCTAATTCCACTGGTGGATTGCCTTGCACATAGAATAAGAAAATCAGTTCATTTTGGGGACCCAAGCAATTACTGACTTGGATCTGCCTTGTGCATCAACATAATCATACATCTTTAAAACTATGATGCACTGCTGTGTCTGGAAACATGATCTAAAACTTTAACTTTTGGTTTCCAGACCCAACAAGCTAAGGCCTTAACATCATAAAAATGATTTCCCAAAACAGTATCAGTTATTGTTTTTGGCTTAGCAGTAGTAACTACTGCTTTTGCCTCAGCAACACTAAATGATGTATTCTTTTGAATGGGCCTTTTTACAGTTGAATGTGCTTTATTTGAAAACTTTGTCAATTGTTTAACACCATTCACTGTTCTTTTTGAGTTAGCAGTACTAACTGATCTAGCAGTATTAGTTACTACTGCTGGTTTAGAAATATTTTGTTTGGCAGTATTAACTGATACTAAACCAGGTCTCATTTGTACTTCTGTTGGAACCATGTTTCTTTTAGCATGTGGGTGAGTATTTTTAGAAAAACTTTGATGATTCACCCTCCTAGCATAGTTCCAAACAGGCTTTTCAAAGTAAGAACAATTTTCCTGTAAATGCTCAAAACTACCACAGTGATAACAAGTCTTGTTAAACATCACAAAGTCACTGCCTAATATTTGTGACATCATGTTATTCTAATTTCTCTGGTTACCTCTAGGCCTGTTAGTGTACTCCCTAGGTTGCTCAGCGTATTCAACAATTTTCCTAGACACCTTATCACCAAACCTAGGTTTGACAAACTTAATCTGTTCAACACTAGACTTAACTATTTTACCTTCTAACTTAGGTGTAGACTCCACTGGTTCCATATCATCATCAGACACCCAATCTTCAATGATAGGTGCATCAGAATATGTCTTTTCAACCTTAGGTTTCTCCTCATTAGACTTACTATTCTCCCCTAAAGACTTAGCATTAGACTCAACTAAATAAGACAATTCAGGTATATGAGGTACATACTTTCCTGTTATTGAGGGAGGAACTTCATTATAACCTATACCACTACCTCTCCTCATCATTTGACACTCAATTGTCTTATTTACACTTTCAGATGCAAATTCAAGCTTATTTACATTAACTTTATGTTTTCTTTTTCCTGATAAGCTGCATCTTTTTCTTTTTGAGCTTGTTTTAACCTTTTAGTAAGTTCACTAATGACATTCTCTTTAACATAAAGCTTACTTTCAAGAACATTAATTTTCTCTACATACTCTGACTCATTCTATTTAAAGAATTCAAGTCTTTCCTCAACAGATTTTAAGCCTACTTTATAGCCTAAATTATCTAACTTTAACATCCTTACATCTTCTATTAGTTTTTCATTCCTAGCATTAAGTTCCTCAATAGTATCTAAACAAGATTTATAAGAACAACCAGAAACATTAGATACCTCAGAATCAGAACTTGATGAAGAAGAGTAAGCCATAAGTGCAAAGTTTGGTCCTTTAGCTGTTTGGTCACTCCAATCATATCCTCCTAAACCATCACAAGACACCAAAGCTTTAGAAGTCTTAGGTTCCTCAGACACAGCTTTCCTTTAGCTCTCTCCATTCTTGTAGTCTTGACTCCTTGGTGCCCTGCATTCCCTTGCAAAATGTCCCTTCCTGTGACAGCTGTAGCATTCAATCTTGGATTTATCAAAGCCCATGTTATCCTGCCCATTGACCTTGAGGTTTCTTCCTGTTTTCTTCCAAAATCTCCTTGCACTCATTGTCAATATTGCCATCTGCCACTTCAAGTCCATCTTTTCAAGATCATCTGGATGAATCTGTTCCAAATCTTCATACATAATCAGAGTACTAGTAGATTGACCAGCTAATAAAGCATAGATAACAGCATCACTCAAGTCATCAAGGGTTGTAGACCCAGCAGCATTAACTTGTGTGCCAACAGTACTAACTCCATGAGCAGTATTAACTGCTTCATTAGTACTGCCAGAACTGTTATTGGAGGAGGACATAAAAGCTAAGTTTTGTGTGCTTGAGGATGAGCTAGATGACCCTTTGACTTCAGGTTCATAAACTTTAAGATTGTTATACAGATCATCTAAACTCATTGTATCAAGATCAGCCTTGTTTCTCCATACCACAGTATGTGTATTCCACTCTGGTGACAAGCTTCTCAGAAACTCTTGATTTATATCTTCTTGAGGAATTGATACTTTCACAAGTGCTAGTTGACTAATAAGTTTCTGAAGTCTGTGAAAGGTCTGATCAAGATTCTAAGAACTTGGAGCAGCAAAATTCTCATATTGTTGCTTCAAAAGGTTCTTCCTGGTCTTCTTGGTAGCAACATTCCCTCCAAACCTTTTCTCAATTGCTTCTAACAACAATTTAGCATCCTTGATGTGATTGAAATTCAACTGATAGTCATTAGGAATGCCCATCGTGAGAGTGCTTCTTGCCTTAACTTCCAGTCTTCTTTGTGCTTTGTCTTCAGCAGTTTTAATAGGTAAGGTGATGACAACACCATCATCATAAGTTTCTGTTTTAGGTAAATAATTGCCAGTCTCTATGACCTCCCACATAGAATAATCAAACATCTTAATATACTGCTCTATTCTCATTCTCCATAGCTCAAACTCTCCAGACTTGAACATTGGCACCTTTGATACAGTAATCATGTGTGTAGATTCTGACTCCATGTCTTCAGTAAGATCAGAACAGTCTAGAGTTTAAACAGGTTCTTCTTGATCACAGCTTCTAGATCACAAGCTCTAATACCACTTGTTGATCCTAGCAATATACTTGATCAAATCCCTTAGCTTGTAAAGGTTTAGTTATCTTAGATAAATCTAAAACAACTAAATATAGAAACTGTCTTGAAGTAGATCAAACACAATGCGGAATCTTGTATTTGATCTTAAGAAGAACTTTATATTGAATAAACAGTAAACAATGAATATCAAACAAAACACTTCAATATTATTAATATAATACGAATACTCAAAAGTATTAGTGTTTACAACTTTAAAGTTCTCTAAAGAATCGTATGTGTAATCAATGTATATCTCGTATCTATCTCTATGCCCTAGGACCTCCTTTTATAGACTAAGGAGTCCTAGTTGGCTTACAATTACTTGCTATACAAGATAAATCTTTAAAGAATCTTTTCTATACATATCTAGACTTACTATACATAATAACCGACTCTAATACTCTAGCAACACTAATAATACATCAGCAGCACTAACACTTTGTTCTAGCAGCATTAACTTAGTACTAGCAGTACTAAGTTTCCTTCTAGCAGCATTAACTACTTAGAGTATTTTTCCTTGAAGTCTGTCAGCAGTCTTAATTTACTCTAGCAGTCTTAACTTCCATAAGCAGCATTAATCTTTACAACTAACAGCACTAATGACTTGTAATATTTTTCTTGTAATCCCTGAGCAGTCTTAAAATCATGAAAGTAGCAGTAACTCAAGAAGCCTTTAAAACCCAACAAAAGCCATAGTGCCTTCATCACAGTCAAGTTATGTGTTTTCAGGTACTTGGTAGTGTTGTATCGGTTGTTATGGAATTGGTTCTTGAATTTGGTGTTGTGGGATTGGTTGTTACATGTAGTTGTGAGTGGATGTTGATGGTTGATGTGGGTTGTACGGTGGTAGGGATGTTGGTGTATTAGCAATCAATGCTAGTGGATCACGATTTTTCAGCATCTTCTCTTTCTTTACTTCATCAGCTTCAGCTTGGTTTTGCTTCAGAAAATCATAGAGTTGATCAAAGTTCACCGCATGCAAGTCCTTGGTCTGGTTAACTATTGTAACATAGCGTGCCCATTCTTCTTGAAGATTGTTGATGAACCTTATGTTGCTTACGATGGTTTTTAGAGTCAACTTGTTTCTTGTAAGCTCATTCATTAGAGTGCAAAACCGATGACAGTAAGAGTCAATAGTTACTACAGGTGTAGATGTAAACTTCTCAAACTCATTTAATAGATTATTGTCCATGTCCTGCTTTCCAATTTCAGTTCTATGACATAGGCTTCTAAATCTTTCCCACATTTCATTTGCACTTTCACAGCTATCTACCGCAACAAATATCTTTCGAGACAATCCTAATCGGATTAAGTGCATTGCAAGATCATTAGCTTCGATTTGAAGTTTGTCTTCCTCCCTGTACTCTACTTCTCTTTGATCACGTAAATGAGGTTGAACTGGTGGTGTTAGGTTAGGCTCCCGGTTTTTGGATTTGTCGTGGCTTAAAAGGTCCTTCCATAATGGAAGACCATGAGTTTCCCATTAGGCTTGGTTTTGGGATAACGAATCATATGACTTTGCCAATGAAGATACCCACCTTTCTCATGCATAGGAAAATGGTTTTCATTACCAGCTGCATAAATATCTTTTTGAGTCGACATAGTGTAAGTTGATGTTGGATTGATGATGTGTTATTGGTGTTAAAATTTCTCGACGAAGGATGTTTCTCGAAAACTTTAGTTACTTATAGGATTAAGTTGATTAAAGTTTCTTGAAAGTTAAAATTACTATAAATTTTTGTTTTTTAGGTTGTTAGGTTTCTTTTCCACAAAAGTCCATAAATTAATCGAAATTCCCAATTTACTCGAAACTGCCAAATTTCTCGAAAGTCCCAAATTACTCAAAATGGTGAAATTTGTCGAAAGATCTAAGTTACTCGAAAGTTGTCTAAAGATGATGAAAATTTCTCGAAACTGTCTTTTTCATGTTGAAAAGGTCCTTGCCTAAAAAATCATGGTTTTTCTCGAAACTTCCCAAAATTACTCGAAACTTCTAATTACTCGAAACTTAGAAATTACTCGAAACTGCCACTTCACAAAATTAGTGGAATCTCAACTAACTAAAATTACTCGAAACTGCCCCCAAGATTACTCGAAACTTCTTTTTCTCGATAGAATAAAATTACTCGAAACAAAAAAAATTTCTCGAAACTGCCACGTCACAAAGTTAGTGGAACCTCAAATATCAAGTACTGCCACGTAGATTTTGAGAAAACTTGAATATTTCGAGAAAAATCAAAATATGTAATTTTTCGAGAAAAAATCTGGAACAGAGAACTTCGAAAAATCCTAGAAAGGTGCCTCTTTTGTGATTGTTTTTGGGTTTTTCTTAGATGAATGACTAGGTTGACGCTTAAGCTACTCTAAAATTCAAACCTTATACATAACTACTCGCTAAATCAAAGATTGTTGGTCTGATTGAGCTTGAGCAACTCCTGAATTAACAGAATAATCATAAACACATGACATTTTGACATTGAAAGAAGAACATGTTTACGATACATGATGGGAAAAATTACAAGGTTACTCAAGAATCCACCTAGACACACTAATAACACTTGGGTGGCTTTTCAAGGGGATAGTTGCAGACGACTATCCCCGTTGAGAGGCAAATTGAAAGACACAAAGATTCAAGCTAGGCTTGAATTCTAAGTGTTGAGGATTCTAACACTATAACACTTTTGTATTACAATTTGTGTGGAATTCTCACTTCTCACTCTCGTTGAATGCACACATTCTTCTTTGTTAGAATGGGTATTTAGCGGGGAAGTTACTATTACTTCACGTGGGAATAGTGAAATTTTGCAACTGTTCATAGATAGGCACGTGCCTAGTCTTCTAGCTTTGATTTCCTTTTGGTTTACCGAAGTTGACAGTAACGAGTACCTGTGAGCCACTTTAGTGCCTTGGGAAGGAGCAATAGTTATCTTCCCAAGGGTTTTCCCATTTAAATGAGTTTGTACAATCCCTACCTAACTATCAGAGCTCAAGAGTTATGCTCTGTTGGTCTTGTTCAGACAGCTGAGAGATCATCAAGGTATTGCTACCCTTGATGATCCCCTATGCCTGAGCTAAAGTTCCTTGTACGTACTAGCTGACATGCATTTAGTAAGTTTACAAGTTAACTTTGACGATATCTAGGACTTGAACTTCTGCTGGAGCTTCTCAGTGACTTTGTCTTTTTCCTAGATTCATAATGTCTCTAAATCTTGAACCTTGGTGAAGTTACTCACTGATTCTACCACCAGCGAGATTTCTTGATCAGTTAGTTTCTTTTATAGTTAGGTGAGGTGTTCATTGTCTTGTGAGAACGGTGGTCAGGGACAGAGAGACATTTGTCAGATCTTAGTGTCCCTGATGTTTGCTCAGAAACCTTCTTCACTGATTCTGCATCAGTGAGGTAAGGTGCATCTTCAGTTGGCCTTTGACATCTTTGAAGTATGCTGTTTTGAGCTTCTCCCCGTATCAGGGAGTGACATACTCACTGATTATGAGGGAGTAAAATGCATCTTATCAGTGAGTGACTTGGCTATATAATATTCAACTTGACCCAACAATCTCCCTCTATTTGAATATAGAAATAGCCTGATTTTTTTATCAGAGATAAGTGAGCATAACGGCTTCTTCTTATACTCTGAGTTACAACAAACTTACAGTAAACAATTTTCGTTTTAGGTTATATTTTGATACCAATTGTTGTGATCGAAGCTTTGTCCTAGCTTCGAGATGCCATCTTGATCTTGGTTTTGATCTTCACTTTCTGAGTTCCGCCCTCAGGTAGTGATGATTCTCGCTTTGATAATCCTTCTATCAAGATGACTTCCTGAGTATGTTTACTCAGGGTTTTAATTCTACACTTAGGATGTCTTATGTTAACATTCTAGAGTGAGATTGCTCATCGCTTATAAAGATAGCCTAAGTGTTTATTAGTTGTAAGTGAGTATTATGTCTTCTTCTTAAAGGCTGATTTACAACAAAGAATAAAAACATAAAGCTAGTAAAATCTGATTCTTTGTTGATGTAGCTGGAGTTTCTTTCTTCTTCAGCTTGTTTGAACCATTTCGTTTTCTTTATGCTCAAGGACTATGTCCCTGATGTTTGTTCTTTTCAAGCCATTTTTTATGTCTTGTTATTATGTGAACTTAGTCCCTAATGATTAGTTCATTAGGTTCACATTTCCTTGTTGATTATGGCTGACTTATATTCTCATAAATGCTTTCTCCCTCTCAAAAACTGCAACTTTAGTGGAAGTTTTTGGAGTTCTTGCATTTATGGTCATGGTTCAAGAGATAAGGGCTATGTCCTTGTTGATATTCCTAACAATGTCTGTAGGGTAATCACTGATTGAGGCTTGAACTCAGTCTTCTGTAGTGGTACTTGGTCATGATATCGGATAGGTCAATGGTGTATATGCCTATAGCCCTTTTTCATTGTCCTGATGAGTAACTTAATTTCTCCACCTTTCATTATTCCTAGTTCAGTTAGAATGAGAGACACATGAACTATCAGAGAGTAATTCTCTCTGATAGCTCATCAGAGAGTGACTCACTGTAGCTATGAATTAGCTGTTTAGTGGGTGACACTCCCTGATTCACTAAGAATCAGTGAAAAGTTTACACTTTTTATACATGAATACATATAAGAGGAGATTAGTTCACATTTTGATTCATTAATCTCTCCATGTCTAACTATACAGATAGTCTAAACTCAGTCAGTAGTAAGCGGGCTTTGGCTTCTTCTTACATACTGATTGTTACATCAAAGAATTACAATATTTTACATAACTAATTCTATTGATGTCGCTGAAAGATAAATAGACGCTGAGACTTGATTCCTTTCTCTTCGGTTCTGCAACCTTCTTTATCTTTAGTCTAGTGTCTTCGTAGTTCAGCAGCTAGTTTTGATAACCGGTTGAGTCTATCCGGGTTTTGATGCTCTGACTTTACAGTAACCACTCTGGTCAAAGACTTGTAGAATCAGGTAGTACTTGCTTACTACCTGATTTGAAGAATACAATCCATGAACTGAGCAAGCTGATTCCCCTCTTTGATACTAGATCTGGTAGCGGATCAAAATTGTTCAAAGAGTTATGAACATGGACTGTTTCTTATACTTGGAAAATTTACACCGTGGGAGAACTTAGGTGATTTTCCCATCTACCATGAGTTAGCCAAGTATAACCCAGGCTGTAAGCGCGTCTTCTTGCTTACAAGCTAGGCAGCAACAAGGAGAGAAGCATCATTGATTTTCATCCTTTCATTAATCACTTTCATCCTTTCATTGCTAGACGTCTTTAGGTGAAGTTTCTTGAGTATTAGGGACTACTTTATGCAATGAATAGCCCCTAATGAACGATTTGTACCTATCCGGAAAGACGTATCCTCTATTCCACTCTATTTCTCCCTTTAGATACCCCTGAATACCCTCTTGTTCAACCACGCTGGTTGTTACTGAGATCAACCATTAAACATTCCTAAATGTCACCACTTTGATGGCCAATGAGAGCCTAATTGGCAATGATGCTCTCGCCATCTATATGACCTTTGATGATGAAGACGATTACACAGGACATCATGGTCCTGGTAAACCTGTTACTGATCAAAGGTACTTGAAATTCTGTTACTGTAACATCTTTTGTTAATTTTGGTGATTATAATCTCTTTCAAGGCTGGTGGTGATAGGAGTGACTTGCATGGAAGGTTGAGGGTGGGTAGATGAGACATCTCTTTGCACAAGAACGGTTTGAAGACAACCATATTGCTCAAAAAGACGCTTGAGGATGCTATGGAAGGGAAATTAGATGATGGGGAGTGGTATAGGATTGTGGTTGTAGGTTATTAGTCGTCATTTAAGAACGGCTAAATGTTATTAGTAGTCATTTAAGAACGATTTAGATCATGGAATTGATCCACCCGCTCTGATACCAATTGTTGGTCTGATTGAGCTTGCGCAACTCATGAATTAACAGAATAATCATAAACACATGACGTTTTGACATTGAAAGAAGAACATGTTTACGATACATGATGGGCAAAATAACAAGCTTACTCAAGAACCCACATAGACATACTAATAACACTTGGGTGGCTTTTAAAGGGGATTGTTGCAGACGGCTATCCCTGTCGAGAGACAAATTGAAAGACACAAAGATTCAAGCTAGGCTTGAGTTCTAAGTGCTGAGGATTCTAACACTATAACACATTTGTATTACAATTTGTATGGAATTCTCACTTCTCACTCTCGTTGAATGCATACATTCTTCTTTGTTGGAATGGGTATTTATAGTAGGGAAGTTACTATTGCTTCACGTGGGAATAGTGATCTTGCCAACTGTTCGTAGATAGGCACGTGCCTAGTCTTCTAGATTTAATGTCCTTTTGGATTACCGGAGTTGAAAGTAACGAGTGCTTGTGAACCACTTTAGTGCCTTGGGAAGGAGCAATGGTTATCTTCCCAAAGGTTTTCCCACTTAAACGAGTTTGTATAGTCCCTACCTAACTATCAGAGCACAAGAGTTATGCTTTGTTGGTCTTGCTCAGAGAGCTGAGAGATCATCAAGGTATTGCTACCATTGATGATCCCATATGCCTGAGCTAAAGTTCCTTGTACCTACTGGCTGACATGCATTTAGTAAGTTTACAAGTTAACTTTGACGATATCTAGGACTTGAACTTCTGCTGGAGCTGCTCAGTGACTTTGTCTTTTTCCTAGATTCATAATGTCTCTGAATCTTGAACCTTGATGAAGTTGATCACTGATTCTACCAGCAACGAGACTTCTTGATCAGTTAATTTCTTTTATAGTTAGGTGAGGTGTTCATTATCTTGTGAGAAAGGTGGTCAGGGACAGAGAGACATTTGTCAGATCTCAGTGTCCCTGTTTCTTCATTGATTCTGCATCAGTGAGATAATGTGCATCTTCAGTTGGTCTTTGACATGTTTGAAGTATGCTGTTTTGAGCTTCTCCCCGTATCAGGGAGTGACATACTCACTGATTATCAGGGAGTAAAATGCTCACTGATATTTTATCAATGAGTGACTTGGCTATTTTATGTTCAAATACATGTCAGGGACATTTGGGTCAAATCTTGACCCAACAAAGATTCAACCCGAGAAAGTTTTCGAAATAAACCCTGTATTGTACTATCTATCGAATACTTCCCAAAGCACTAACTAACATATTAAATCTAACTAATAACTATCATATGGCTCTGATGCCAATTGTAGGATCCCATGTAATCAACTTAAACATAAAAAGGTGGTGACTTGATGGTGGTGGTGGTGGTGTCGTGAAATAAAGATGAGAGGATAGGAAGAGAGAGTTTTCTATATCATACACTAAAACACCTACAAGCACACACACAAGTGATACTTGTGTATATCTTATACCATACCAATGCCTCACATAATGGGCTTGGGTTTGTGCTTTTACACATGGGCTCGACCTAGAATACATAACTATTAGATTAAAACTAGTAGCCTATTAGCTTAGTTCATATAGCCCGATACTAGACACTTTCATATTATCTATTAACGTTAAATAGTTTCTAAATGTAGAATAACCATCACTTCTACTACTTGTATTAATAATAGAAATGCTAACACAGGAAATTATAAATTTATTGTGATCTTGAGTTTTTCTTAAACAGAAAGAAGAGGAAATGTTAGGATAATTTCTAGCATTTTTCACCAAAAATTTTCTGTCCAAATATGTACAGATTTGGATGAAATTAAAACTACACCCAAACTATTGAGTATATAATGAACGATGTAACCCTTGGTATTTATATTTCTCTTACCCATATCCGACTCTTGTGATAAAAACGAACATGCTTAAAAGAGCATAAATGTAATTATGTCTTCTTTCCTTTTTTTTTCTTCCAAACTCGAGAACACAACATTTTTTCCTTTCATTTCATTTCAAATCGAGAACATGAAATAGAAAAATAACTTTCCTTCCTTTCCATTTTTTTCTTATTCACCCATCATTTCTAACGGCATCTCAAAACATCATAACTATAACCATTCAAAAGAAATTGTTGTAAACCATTTTTGAGTAGTAAATACACAATAAGTTACGCATATTTTAACATATTAAATATAAGCTAAGCCTAATAGTTTGTGTAGAAACGACAAAATTCTTAGATATGTTTTCGTTTGTGGTGTTTGGTTTTCTAAAAGAAAAAATCACATGTTTCGTCCTAGTGGTTTCCTAAAAATAATAGTCATCCCTATTCGTTTTTTATTACATGGATGATACCTATTTTTCAAACTAGTTGCATCCATGATCCCTATTCTAGATGCCCATTAAATTTCTCTGTTAACTCCAATTATGTGCAATGCACATGAGGGCAATATGGATATTTCACACTTATATTCTATTCTACCTGTTAATCAACATGTTCATTTATTTCATCTCTCTATAACTCTCATTAATTTTACCACTCTCTCTAACCACCCTCTCAATCACAAAACACCTTCCACACATTTTATCCACCCATAATCATACACCAGACCACTGTCATCATCAACAAAAAACAATATCTTCAGCTTCTCTTATCCATCACGTGTTTTTTTGTTATCATCGTGTTTTTCAAACCTTAGATCTAAAACAAATGAAACGTAAATTGAAACAAATTCACAAAATAAAACCCTAAATTTAAGAAATTTTATGCAAGCCTATTGGAAAAAGTTGTAGCAATCGTCGATGGAGGTGGCCCACGGTTAGAGGTCAAAAAAAGTAGCAGCAGTCGACGACCATGGTCGAATATAGTAACATGGGCATTGCAGGTTAAATCTGGATGACCAAATGGAGTCATTATTTCAGATATCGAGGTTTGGTTGGTTTCGATCTAAGGTTAATTGTTAAGAAGATGGTGATTGGCTTATGAAAGACAAAGAAAGTGATGGAGTGGAGATGGTGGTGAACTAGTGAAGCGTGGTGGCCAATTGCAAGTGAGGAAGATTGATGCATAGGCGGAGGATATAAAGGACAGGAAGGGATCTTGGCCCCCTTAAAATATAGCGCACATTTAGGGTTATGTTTGGTTTAAAGATTTAATTTTTTACTTTACATTGTGGCCCCTTAAAATGTTGGCAACAGACCTGTAATATCCGATAATTTTCCAAACCTTTTTACTAGCCAAATATTTTATTTTTGCATCACTTGAGTATTTAAATTTTTCCTGAACTTATTTGAACTTGAGAAACGAGAGATATCGCAAGAAATGAAAATATTGTCCCATTATTGAACCGACACAACCTAGAAAGCACAAAACAAATCGAATTTGCCAAATAAATTAACTTCGAGAAAGTTATGCGTATTTATACTCGTTTTTATAGGAGAGATTATATCGAGAAAAATGGCGCAAGTTTCGTAACTTTTCAAGTCTGTTTGGTACGTCAAATGGGTCCCGTGATAAGTATTACCAAAGTTTACCCCAGTTGACACTTTACCCCCTCGGCCCAATAGTTACCCTGCGCCCCCTATTTTTGTTTGTCCAAGTTTAGCCCCTCCCAAATTAATAAAACCTCTCATTCTCTCTCTCTCCTCTCATAACTCACACACACACCTCACTCTTTCTCTCTCAATACCACACCGGCCGACCACCAACGCCGCCGGTTGACCACCACTGTGGCCGAAAATTTTTTCGACCAACCTCCAAATTTCACCAAAACGTAGATCTAGCCACCCTCTATATTTCTGGCGCTTTTGAGCTCACGTGGAGCTCATTTGGTACCACCACCGTACGACCGCCGCCGCCACAGTCCACCACCACCATCGCACCATACCTTCCCCACCACCTCCTCTCTCCGTTTTGGTAACACACGCGCTCTATTTCTTTCTTTTTCACCACTTTTTATCAAACCCAAATTTCTATATTTTTATAAAACCAAATATTATTTAATAAACCTTTATAAAACCTTTTGTTTTTAATCAAAATTGTGTGGATCTAAAGTGTTTTTCCGTGAAACCCTCGAACTCAGCCCGAGTTGGGTGACTCACCGAGTCAACTCGAGTTGACACAGGGTGAGTTGATTATTTTTTATTTTATTTCTTCAGTTTATAACTTGTTGTTGATTTTTTGTAGCTTGGATTTGGAGTTGATTTGGTTTTGGTTTTGGTCTCAGTTTTGTGTTCGACATGGGCTACGGCTCATGTGAGTCAAGCCGTGACTCGGGGTGAGTCACAGCATTATTCTAAGTTTGGGTTTGGTTATCGTTTTGTACAGATTCGGATTTGTTTAGGATTTGTTTGGTTCGGATTTGTTTGGATTTGGTTTAGGTTAGGAGTAGCCGAGAGCCACCTAGGCTCGACAGGGAGTGAGTCGTTACTCAAGGCTAGTCACGGCATGGGTTTAGAAATAAATTTGTTGTTTATGTTTGTTTGGATTTGGTTGAATTGAATTTGTAACACCCCAACCCGATAAGGGTAGAAGTATTACGTTATGGTGACATATCAAAGAAAACACAAGCATAAGACTTAAATAATACAAATGACATTCAAAGGTTACAAAGGAAATTCTGAAACTACAAGGTTACAATGAGAACAATAACAAAATACTAAGTTTGAAATGCAAATCTCTTCTAGTCATCACTAAGTCAAGGATAGCAATCTAAGTATAGCCTTCTAAGCTCAAAGCACTCCACTCATAACCCAGCTTCCAACTAAAACCTGCCGCAGGAAAAGAAATTGCGGCTGAGCTACGAGAGCTCAGTGAACAGATATAACGGTAACAAAGCAGTGATACAGAATAATGAACAGTAAATGAAGTACGAATCAGTCAGAGTGTAACACCACGAATCACTTCTTTATCACACAAAGAAACCCACGATGACACTCACAAACAAAATAAGAACACAAGAGTAGATGTATGGATCATATGGTAAATTTCAAGTCAAATGTTTATTGGCTTTAACAAAGATAAAACAAACACAGAATTTTGGGACCTTTGCACACACACACACACTCTTTTATTTATGATAAAATGAGGCACCCTTTGAGCAGAGGTGTGTGTGTGCGTTAAATATGACACAGCCAATCCATGGGCTTGGATGGGCTTTAGTTAGGACTTGGATGTGGGCTTAGAAATTGTATTACACTTATACAAATTAACCACTAACTAAACTAATACTTCTAGCCCACTTCATTTTGAACATATTATACATGACACTTAAGTACAAGATAACAAATGTCCATCACTTCCTAAATAGCATTAAAATAAATGCCAACAGTCTCCCCCTAAGGGATGGTCATTTCAATGATGTTCCCGTGATTGGTCTTTTGCTTTTGACGTCTTGAACTTCGTGTGTCATTGTATAATATTTTTCATTTGATGTTCCTTCATGCACTGTGATCTTCAAAGATCGTCTTTTGGTCGTTCTTGCCTTGATCTACTTCTTCTGTCCGGATGCGTCGTCGTTGTAGATGATAATGGTGGATGGACTTTCGTCGGTACCTGCATAAGACAGTTAGCAATAAATCGTCCAGCGGCCATCATGTTGTGAGGCAAGATCCTTAGATCTCATTAAGAGTCATACAGCTTGTATCCTTTTGAGTGAACACAAGTGTATTGCATAGGAAGTGTTCCTAAGAGATCTTTTGATGAATCTCATGTCTCTAGACTCTATAATGTGCGTTTTGGTTTAAGTCTTCGGAGGCATGGAGCAGAGTGCCACCTTTTCAATATCAACACATCTCGGAGTGAGAGGTCGATAGATTATGTAGTGTTCTCCGTGAGGAATGAAACAAATATCTTTTGAGAGATATCTGAGTGGATAGGAGCGGTGGTGCATTGCGTCACTGGGTTCATGACGTCTTGTCTTCAATACCAGTATCACCTTGGTGAGTACCGATAGCAGATGTATTGACCCGGTTTCTGACCTAAGTTTTCATGGAGGGCTATTTCTTTTCACCCTTACAAAACTTTTCTTTTTCATTCTTCAACCCCTTCTTTCTCCTTTCTCATTATACTCCTTTTTTCAATCATACCTAAGGACTTCTAATGCTAAGCTATTGGAATTGTCCTTGGGTAGATCCCTCCGATTCTGGTGGATCATTGGACATAACCTAACCATAATCACCTTATTACTCCATGATTATCCTAGATTATTTGTCACATGCCATTAAACCTTGTGAAAATCTCCCAACGTGTTTATGAGAAAACACATTTTGTTAACACATCGAGAGTTTTGCATTTATGAAACACTCCCCCTTCACATGTGCTCATGCAATTTTTTAAATAAACTGCACATGTCGGGTAGAGTTCGCACATTTGAAATGATCGACTTTCAATGAACACGACCTTCGCGAGACACGCTTACATCACTAGTTAGACTAGCTTGAAGTTATTACCCGTCCTGGTCATATTCAAAGATCATCTCTCGAATTGGTACATTCTACTCAGACAAGTCCTTTGCGAGACACGCTTGCATCACTGGTAAACCAGCTTGAAATTATTACCCGTCCAGGACATGTCTTTTCGAGAACGGACATTTAGTTTCGTCAATTTGAGGGTTCATGCTGAGTCTTTTTGCAGAACTCGTTTTGAGATTCAAACGATAAAACTTCTTTTAGATCACATTTTAATAACGTCCTCTCTCCCATATTTATAATAAACACCTAATCTCCCCCTCAAAAATAGCATGAAGTGGTATTTTTGAAAACAGTTGATTAAAATGAAACTTTTTGTGGAGAGACGGACTGATTTTAGCATGAAATTGGAACATTTTCTTTTTCTACTCCCCCTTAATCAGATCAAATGATTAAACTTTTGAGTTTAAAAGCATTTAGAGGGCTTTGAGGGAGTTGTTGTGAGCACAAAATTTATAAAAAGACTTTGAGAAATCGTTTGAAACAATTTTGATTAAGTGCTCACGGGTTTTAGCTTTTCGCCATTAACATTGCGAGTTCTGATCGAAAATAATCAGAAGTCATTCAATGTAGCGTGGGTTTCGTACTGAAAGGCACAAGAACTGTCTTTGAAGATTTCAAACAAAGGCTACATTTGAAGTTTTCCCAGTAAAGCATGGGTCTCGTACTGAAATGTACGAAAGCCTTAATGAAGAAAAATTTGAGAAACGACATGTTTTAGAAAAACATAAAAAATAACTCTCGCTCAAGCATCTGTACATGCCCGTATCATTGTTGAATGACATTTCTAAGTACGTACAGAATATCGATTATACGAGAGACATGTCGTGAGAAGAATATTTTTGGTTTTTGAGTTTTATATTTTTTATATCTTTTTGAAATTTTTCTATATTTACAGTATAGATTTTAACAAGTATATATTTACAAAAATATTTATATGCGAAGCTTGTTGATATAAATCAAGAAGATTCGAGAAGACTTTCTAACTCTTCGGGAGTGATGAAGCGAAAAGTGTACCGCTTTTAGGATGTCATTTAAGCCCTAAATCATATTTATTTGATCAAATATTGCCCTAAATCGTTCCTTTTGTCATTTTAGGTACTTTGGAGAAGAAATATGGAAAAGGAAGCATTTTGGACGTTTTTGGAGCATAAAAGTGAAGAATTCGACAAAATGCCAAAGCTGCTGGAAAAGTACACGTGATGGCGTCAAGGATTGCTCCTGACGGCGTCACGGCTTGGCAAAAGAGGTGGATATGACAAATACACGTGACGCGCCAGAAAGTTTTACAAAGAAAGTCTGACGGCGTCACCCTTTAAGGTGATCAAGGCCGTCTCGTGCTAAGACAAAGAGAGATGGCCATCAGGATTAAAGAGTGACTGCGTCACCCTTAACCTTGACGGCGTCAACCCTTGACGCGCCAGAGAGGATTTTGGAGGATTAAAAGGGGACGGCGTCAAGAAGGCCATCAAGAAACCCTAACCGCGGCGAGGTGACGGCGTCAAGCTCTATAACGTCACGCCGTCAGATCTGTTTCCCTATATATATTTTCATAATTTTTAGTCATTAGGGTGCAACTTTGTGAGGAGAAACCCTAAGACGCTTTTTCTGCCATTTTTAAGGGTTTTATACCCTTGGATCTCCCATGTTCAATTGAAGATAAGTAATCAATTAATCATTCAATATGTCTATGTGTTGTTTGATTATATCTTGTTCTTGTCTTTTATTTAACATGCTAGGCTAGATTTATCTTGTGTTTGCTTAGATCTAATGAAACCTAACTATTGATTATTGGTTGTTGGTGTGTTATTAATTGTATTGGATGATTGTTTATCGATGTTAGGCTTAAGAAAACTGGCTAACCTCCTATATGGTAACTTGCTTGAACGTCTTAAGAAACATGAACCAATGCGTACTAAGGTTATTATGGTTGTATTTAATGCATGAGCGAATTCTAGTGATCCCATGTTAGGAGCTTCTTAGCCGGCTCGACATAGGAGTGAAGTAGGAGCTTATAGAGTTGGGGAAGTACGTACGCCACCCCACGATTGGTATTAAGGAATACACCCGTCATCCACGCAACTAATACACACTAATCAACCGGTAAAAGATAGTTAGGGAGTAAGGAAATCTAAGTAAACACATTTCTCTCCATATAAGTTCCACAACCTTTTTATTTTCAGTTATTTTATTTTATTTGCAATTGTAGTTATTTGGGTTAGTTGACTAGCAACTAATTCCGCCCACTCCTTCAAACCCGAGATTTTACTTGCTTTTTTACAAAAATATAAAAAAATACAAAAAGAATCTTCCCTCACCCTTAGACCTATTAGAGTAGTTTTTCAATCATAACGACACTATTCCCCTAGAGAACGATCAATCCCCCGGTACTTGCCACTACACTATACTACATCGGTCAGGTACACTGCCTGGTGGGGATTGCAAGCCTCTTGAGATCCCTCGAGAGGTAAAACCTGTTGAAAGGTCGCAAAACCACGCATCAAGTTTTTGGCGCCGTTGCCGGGGAGTAGTTATTGCTTAGGTTGAAATTTTATTTTTATTAGGTCTACTCATTAGATTCCTATCTAGTGAGATTTTTATTTTCTTTTTGTTAGCTTTCTCGTAGTCTATCTTTTCTTTGTGCTTTTGTTCGTAAAGTTTTTCCATTGACTCTTCCGTTCGCCATTATGGAGAACGTGAATCTACCAAATCCGCGACTAGAGTTTTACATGAAGAAATATAATTTTACTAATTTGGATAAATCAAGATGGTGGAATGAAGTAATGAGAATAGGATCTTACATAGATTTTAGTGAGTACCTTGAGAAAAGAGACCAAGTGCATAAAACTTTTGAGGAAATCACCTTAGGAGCCCCATCAAACCCTCAAAATACCTCATTAAGTGAAACCTATGCACCATATGAGCCTTCACCTAGGATAGTTTCTTATGAACCCGACCAAGATTGTGAGATGGTTAATGTTGAACTACCTAGGTGCATGCTTAGATTAGATTTCACCAAGACATATGATGAGTATGAGGAATCTTTTAGGCAAATGGAACATAGTGATCAAGTTATTGAGAATGATTCTTATGAATCTGACCAAGAATTTGAGATGAATAGAAAAGGATTTGAGATACCTAGGTGCATGTTGGGGATAGACTTCAACAAATCACATAATAAGCACATAGGTAATCAAGATAAGATGGAGGATAAAGTAGAAAATCCAAGTCCACCAAGTACCCCACAAGTCCTACCATCATTTGAGGCACACACACCACCCGTGACTTACCCGGAAGAAGTAGAAGAGACTATAGGAACCCCAATAGAGGTAGAGCCCTTGGACCAAACAAAACTAGAAGAAATAGGTTTGAATACTTGTAGTCATAACCTTTCTTTTAGTCCTATGGAAGTTCCTAGTTTTGATGAGCCGGAGCCTCAACCAAAACCGTTACCTAATCTTCCATCCTTGGATGAAAATTTAGGAATTGAATTAGGTCCCGATCCACCCATCAAAACATATAGTCCGGGTAGTCTTAAGTTTAAGGTAGTAGACATTAAGCCTTGTAGTGAGGAAGACAATATAGGACTGAAAAATGACCCTTCATGTCTACATCACCCATTCATGATTGATCACAAGAAATATTATGGGTTTAAACCGGGTCTATTGGGTCAAGATGGGTTCCCAATTAGGAGTCTCTCGAAGTTGTTAGAAAATGATCCCTTTTTAGGAGAACACTTTAACTCACCCATTGACCAAAGTGAACTAGGTAAGGTTATGATGAAAGGAGCACACCCCTTTGAGCACATAATTCATCCACCAATCTTTCCTCACATGGCATACTCCTACCGAGCTGGTGTGTATCGCTACTATCACCCGCACTTAACCCTAAGTGTAGGGAAAACCTCCCCTATTTCCGTTAAATAAGGGTAGAGTCAGGCTCGTGACTCGAACAAAAACAAGCGCTTCTTGGGAGGCAACCCAAGCTTTATTTGCTTTGTGTGTTTATTTAGTTGTTTGTTTGATTTTATTTGCTTCCGTATGTATGTTTAATTTTTATTATTATTGATTCATGTTCGAAACTAAATTGTGAAAATGCTTTATCTTGTTTTTAACTTCGTCTTAACTACATATAAAGGTATTTTGCAAAAGATAAGTATAAGGGAAATCCAAATCGGTTTATTAGAACAAATGAACATGAATCATAACAATATTAAATTAACATACATATTAGTAATTGTTTGAGTCAAATGCTTGTATCGAGTCATAATGATATTTTGAAGGATTTCCAGGAAATAAGGATTGAGTTTTTCCGGAAACTTAACATGAAAAATCTGTCAGATCACTTCTGACGGCGTCAGACCCCAGTCTGACGGCGTCTGGAACAGTTTTCTGAAATTTTTGAAAGTTTTGTTTTTCTTCCGGAATCATAAAAAGTTTTTATTAAATCTCTAACTTATAAACTCCAGGAATCTGCAAAATAATCATTCCACAAGCATTATATCCTTATACAGATTTATCCCGCCGATGTTATGCAGGTTTTCGTGTTTGTTTTCTCAGGTTTAACAGGTTATTTTGGACAAGGAGATGTATGTGGAATCTAGCTTTTGGCGCTGCTTTAATCTTGAAGCTTCAACATTACCTTGGAAGAAGATCTAACCATGTTACCCCTTTATCCACCGAACGTATCAGGGGAGTATTTGATTTCATTCTTTTACCTTATTTACTTTTACATCTTGTTATTTGAACATTGGGGACAATGTTCATCTTAAGTGTAAGGGGGGGGGGTAAAGTACGATACCTTAGAGAATACAATTGCACTTGATTTTTGTTTGTTTAATGGTAGATGTGTAATAAAACTGAGATAAATACCTGTTAAGGCAATTTTAGTGCAAAATTTAAAATTTTTTACAACATATAGGAGTGAAACTTTGGTCTTAATGAGCGTCTCACGGATAGGAGTTATATGACTAGCACAAAACCGTACCACTAAAAAAAATTTCCACCCCCAAATATGTGAGGTTCGCCCCTAGAATTGGTAAGAAAAGCATTTATGCTATGATGTGTGTACCGGTAGCACTTAGATTCTAGAACTTGCGTTAGGACCATTCCAAGGCCACAAGTGAGACTACATTCGTGTAGTTAGATTTACTACATGATAAGAGGCATTAGGATTAACCCATTGTTTTACACCTGTGTTTTTGTTATAATTACATTGGCTACATTGGTCAAGTAATTCTCCCACACCTTTTGCGTTGTACTCATTTTTAGTACATGATACCCCTAGTACACCCCTCAGAGTCTATCTTTTCGTTTCTAACTTTAAGCATTTTACTTAGAGTAAGAATTTGTTTACACCCCACTTAAATGTACACCCAAATCGCCTTAGCCTACCTTGTATGCACTCATTTTTAGTGCATTATTGTGACAACATTTGTTTAAACCCCAAGTTAATTATCTAATTGATTACATGGTTGCTAAGTCGAGTCATATCCTTGTACATATTGTTTTGGGACGATTGGGACTCATGGGTAAAGTACTAGTGTAATGGAGTAATGGGGAAGAACAACATTATTACCCCCATATGTGCTAAATATTTTAAAAGTACTCCAAGTGTTTCGATTCTCTTAATTCGAGTCATTAGAATAGTTAATTGTAAAGTTATGTAAAAGTTCAAGTGTAAGGGGGATACAACCCCCCTACGATGTATTATTTTGGAGGTAGGGCAAGAGTGTATGCAAAAAAAAAAAAAAAAAAAAAAAAAAAAAAAAAAAAAAAGTAGAAAAAAACATACGGACTACCATCCCGTTTCATTTTATGTTTATTTTATCTTTTTGTTATTTTTTTCATTAGCGTAAATCGAGTCTAGTCTTGGCTTAGCAACGCCATATTGTACATGTAATTAATCAAGATCTTTAACTCGCCACCAGTAAAATATCCTTTATCCAACAAAACCATGTTTATCATATCCCTACACCTAACGTTATAACCCGTTTAAAAGCCCTCTTTGATAATTTATCTTAGGTGCTTACGCCTAGTGGAGGAGGTTTTCGATCCTTTCCCAAGCCTATGGTAATCTATTTGCTATGACAGGTAGTGAGAGATATTATCCATTTTCATTTATGAGATATACTTTTATGACACCTGAGAGATGTGAGTATCTAAACACTACTTGTGAGGTGCTAGTTTGTAATCTCCGTGCTTATTATGATTAAAGTGGAACGACTATTTGTTGTAATTACTTTTATATTAGCATTAAATGACCCCTAACTTGTATTTTGATTAGAATAAAAGCGCATTTGCTTGAGGACAAGCAAATCTCAAGTGTAAGGGTATTTGATGAAGCGAAAAGTGTACCGCTTTTAGGGGGTCATTTAAGCCCTAAATCGTATTTATTTGATCAAATATTGCCCTAAATCGTTCCTTTTGTCATTTTAGGTACTTTGGAGAAGAAATCTGGAAAAGGAAGCATTTTGGACGTTTTTGGAGCATAAAAGTGAAGAATTCGACAAAATGCCAAAGCTGCTGGAAAAGTACACGTGACGGCGTCAAGGATTGCTCCTGACGGCGACACGGCTTGGCAAAAGAGGTGGATATGACAAATACACGTGATGAGCCAGAAAGTTTTACAAAGAAAGTCTGACGGCGTCACCCTTTAAGGTGATCAAGGCCGTCTCGTGCTAAGACAAAGAGAGATGGCCATCAGGATTAAAGAGTGACGGCGTCACCCTTAACCTTGACGGCGTCAACCCTTGACGCGCCAGAGAGGATTTTGGAGGATTAAAAGGGGACGGCGTCAAGAAGGCCATCAAGAAACCCTAACCGCGGCGAGGTGACGGCGTCACGCTCTATAACGTGACGCCGTCAGATCTGTTTTCCTATATATATTTTCATAATTTTTAGTCATTAGGGTGCAACTTAGTGAGGAGAAACCCTAAGACGATTTTTCTGCCATTTTTAAGGGTTTTATACCCTTGGATCTCCCATGTTCAATTAAAGATAAGTAATCAATTAATCATTCAATATGTGTTGGTCCACGAATTGTATGTGGATCACTAAGTAGTCTTGAATACCTAGTAGATGGTTAGGATAAATCCGAACCAATCTAAGTGAGAAACCCTAGGTGATTGTTGTTGTTAATGCGGAATCTTAACAAGAACAATGAAGAACACACAGGAATATCACTAACTTCGTATATTGATTATAATCACAATAGTGAACTCGTACAACTCACACACATTACTAACAATCTTTAGGGATCCTTTTATAACACAAGGAAACCCTAATACTAACCGACTCAGAAGATATTCACAAATCTTCTATAAAGATACTTACACGTTTAGTATCTTTTCCTAACTTATCTCTAACAGACTTTCCTAACTTCACGACCAGACTTAACTTTATAAGTCAACCAGACTTAAACATACTACCAGACTTAACTTTACATTACCAGACCTAATTACAAAGACAGACCTAACTCTGATATACTACCAGACCTAAGTTGTCTTCTCTTGATTCGTATCATAATTCCCAACAATCCTCCCCTAACTTGATCTTCATGCTTCATGAACTTCAAGTTCTTCTGATTAAGCCTTCTGAGGATTGAATCTTGAACACTTTGAACTGTATTTAGGTCTTGTTCCTTTCTAGCAGCTTGAATCTTGATAAGCTCTTCTGATATGGTCTTTGCAGCAACATTGACTATATGTACATCAAATTCATTTAAGTTCCAGACTATTCTCATCACTTCCAAATGTGTTACCATCTGTGAGAGGTGAATCATTGAAAATGTAATGGATTTGAAATCTCTTTACCAATAGCCATTACCACTGGAGTAGCCAATGTTTTGGTGTGTAAGACCATGGTACATTAATAACCATATGATTTTTAGCAAATCATCAGCTTATCAACGGATTTGTTAAGTCTTTACCAAAAGCCGTTTGCTTCTGGACTAGTCAATTCTTTGATGGAAAAGCACCTCATCATGGTGAATTGATTACCATTTATGGTTTTCCACAGCCTTTACCACAAGCCATAACCTTGTGGGCTAGCCAACTCTTCACTTATCATAGATATGGTGAGTTGAATACCATACAATTTTTGGCAAATTGTCAGCCATAAACGGATTTGACCAATCTTTACCTGTTAGCCGTTTGCTCAGGATTAGCCAGTCCTTGTGTTGATGAGACAAGGTGGACTGATAACCTTTTGATGTGTTAGTGCAAAGCACCTCCACCAAGTGAGAAGTTTCAATAGTCTCACTCAACAACTTGTGAAAATTTACTTAATCCAGCATTATCTATACAAGAAACAAAAGACAAAAATTATTTTTATTATTATTATTTTTTTTTTTAATTTTTATCACTAACAGACCTAAAAACAAAACTACAAGACTTAAAAATAACCTAAATGCTGGTAAGTACTCATACTTAACATACTTTACAGATTGACCTCCCCTTAAGTCAAACCTCCCCTTAACTCAAACTAGGGGTTCATCATACCAATGTTAACTACCAGATAATTGAATCTAGGACCATCAAATGCCTTAGTTAACAGGTCAGCAACATTAAGATCTGTATGTATTTTCTCCACTCTAATCAACTTCTTATCAAAGCAATCTCTAATAAAGTGATGCCTGATTTCTATATGCTTAGTTTTAGAGTGATATACTGGATTCTTAACAATACAGATAGTACTCTTATTATCTATATAGATAACAGTATTCATAAAATTCAAACCATAGTCCAGCATCTGATTCTGAATCCACAAAACTTGTCCACAGCAATGAGCAGCTGCTACATACTCAGCCTCAGTAGTTGAATTGGCCACAATTGTCTGCTTCTTGCATTGCCAAGATATCAACCGCCTTCCAAGGAATTGACAACCTCCTGTTGTAGATTTCCTATCCAGGCTTGCACTAGCATAGTCACTGTCTAAATAAGCTGTCAGGTCAAAAGATGACTCCTTAGGATACCAAAGGCCCAAATTTGGTTTGCCCTTTAAGTACCTAAAGATTCTTTTCACAGCATGAAGATGTGAAGTCTTTGGTTGTACCTGAAAACGTGAACAAACACAAACTGCATACATAATGTCAGGTCTAGAAGCAGTAAGATACATGAGGGAACCTATCATGGATCTGTAGAGATGCACATTCACATCAGCAGCATCTTCATCCTTTGTTAAAGGCACCTTGTTCTCCATGGGAGTGACTGCTGTCTTCACATTTGAGAACTCAAACTTTCTCAAAATTTCTGCAACATACTTGTCTTGAGAAATAAAAAGTCCATCATCCTTTTGTTTAACTTGCAGTCCCAAGAAAAATGTAAGTTCTCCCATTGAGCTCATTTCAAACCTGCTCTTCATTAAACCTTCAAATTCATCACACCAAGACTTTCTTGTTGATCCAAAAATGATATCATCCACATAGATTTGAACAAGAATGATATCCTTCTGGTCTCTCTTAATGAATAAAGTCTTGTCAATTACACCCCTGATGTATCCATGTTCTTCAAGAAACTGAGAAAGAGTTTCATACCAAGCTCTAGGAGCTTGATGAAGACCATATAAAGCTTTAATAACCTTATACACTTGATTGGGGTTAGCAGGATCCTCAAAACCAGGAGGTTGATGTACATACACATCTTCTTCAATAGTGCCATAAAGGAAAGCACTTTTGACATCCATCTGATACACCTTGAATCCCATGTATGATGCATAGGCCAAAAATAACCTGATAGCCTCAATCCTTGCTACAGGAGCAAAAACCTCATCATAATCTATGCCCTCCTCCTGTTTGTATCCTTGTGCTACCAACCTTGCTTTGTTTCCTTGTGCTACCAGAACCCATACTTTCTGTAGCTTGAACTGCAACAACTCTTCTTGCATAGCTTCTACCCAACTTTCCTCCCCTAAAGCTTCAGAAACTGTAGTGGGTTCACTTTGAGAAAGAAAGCAAGCAAATAAGCAATGTTGCTGGTCCTTATGATTGACCCTTTGTTGTTGCTTAATCAGGCTAATGAGTGCAAGTGAATCAGACTGATGTTGCACCCTACTTCTTGTTTGAACAGCAGATTTGGGATTACCAATTATTTGACTCTTGGGATGAATGGTGTGAATCCTGAGAGTGGGAGTTGGACTGACCTCCACTTCAGTGGGTAAGTTGTTGAAATCAGTGACAATGCCTCCTTCATCATAGGAAGCCCCTTCAAAGATACCTTCATTAGGATTTGGAAATACTTCAAGTTCTGGCATCTCAGAATCAGCACAAGCAGTACTTGAAGAAAGGTCTGGTTGAGCACTACTACCAGACTTAAAATGAGAAGTACTGGTAAGGTTAGGAGATACTACTTTGCCAGAAACTTGAGATTCAGAATCCTTTTCTTGAGAGGAAGAAGTCTTGATTTCTGCTTCAGCTGCAACAGACTTGGTCTCTGTAGATGGAATCATAACAAGCTCAGCCACATCATCAGTGTTTCCTATATTAGAAGGATCTTTGGTACCTGCATTGTTAGTAACTTCTTTGGTACCTGCAATAGGGTTAATTTGATTCTCCTTGGAGACAGGAATATATTTCATAGAATCAGTTAAATAATCAATATCAAACATCCATCTATGACCAATTCCCTTGACATTGGGTTTTTCCTCAAGAAAGTTTACATGCAGATTTTCTTCTACTTTCTTGGATACTAGATTGTAAACCCTAAAGGCTTTACTGTTTAATGCATACCCAAGTAAAAACCCTTCATCAGACTTTCCTTCAAATTTTCCAAGAACACTTAAAGTATCAAGAATGGTAACATGACACCCAAAAGGTCTTATGTGGCTAACAACTGGTTTATGGCCAAACATAAGTTCATAAGGGGTTTTATTTTGAGGCTTGGTCACTCTAACCCTATTAAAGATGTAACAGGCATTGCTGACTGCTTCAGCCCAAAATGTTGTAGGTAAGAGAGAATCTGCTAGCATAGTCCTAGCTGCCTCAATAAGTGTCATGTTCATTCTCTCAGCAACTCCATTTTGCTGAGGAGTTCTTGCATTACTGAATTGTTGCTTAATTCCTTTATTACCACAGAAGTCTAGCATGCTTTTGTTTTTAAACTTAGTGCCATTGTCACTCCTAATGATTTTAACTCTTTTATCAAGAAGGTTTTCAATCTGCCTAATGAAAGTTTGAATCAAAGGAGTAGCTTCATCCTTCCTAGACATAAAGAACACCCAACAATATCTAGTACAATCATCTGTAATGACAAGGCAATAGCATGCATGATTTATACTATGGACAGATGTAGGGCCAAAAAGATCCATATGTAAGGTATGTAAAGGTTCAGTGATTAATCTTTCTAATTTAACCTTACAGGATGCCCTATGTTGTTTTCCCTTGTTGCAAGCCACACAAGTATGATCATTTTTAAACAATTTTGAAGGCAAACCTCTCACAAGGTTATTCTTCACAAGTTTATTCATGTTTTTGAAATTCACATGGCCTAACCTTCTGTGCCACAACTTAGATTCATCCAATGTAGCTTTTGCAATCAAACAGGTAGCACCTTTTGCAGAATTAGATGCTTTCATATCAAAACTGTACATTTTGTGTTTTCTGGGAACTTTAAGAAGAATCTGATGTTCTTCAGGCATCTTAAAGTCCGGAGTCAACACAAGACAATCAGTTTCAGTAAAAAGCACCTTATGCTGAGTATCACAAATTTGTGATATTGAGAAAAGGTTGAACTGCCCAAGTTCTTTCACAAAGGATACATTGTCAAATTCTATGTTGCCCACAATAATTCTTCCTTTACCAGTTATTTGTCCCTTGCTTCCTCCAAAAGTAACAGAACCTCCTTCGAATTCATGAAAATCATTTAGATAGTTCTTGTTACCAGGCATGTGCCCAGAGCATCCACTGTCAAGAATTCCTCTGTCTTCCATATAGCAAAGTGGATGATCCTGCACAAAAAGAAGAGAAATTAGTTTCTCTTAGGAACCCAGGCCTGAGTAGGCTTGGGTCCGCCTTGTGGATCAACATGCTTAAATTTCTTAATTGAACCTGATCCACTGTTGTTTTGGGATTTATACATTGATTTATTTTTGGTTGAATCCCAAGACATACATGCTGATGTCTTAACAGCAGACCCCCCATTTCCCTTTAAAGGTTTTGCTTTTTGCTTTACAGCTTGACTTCTCACAGGTGAATGAGTTTTATAAAAATTATTTCTTTGAAAATTTGCATTCACCTGTGGTTTTTGAAAAGGTAGTTTGGGTCTCACAAAACCAGTGTTCACATTAGATCTCAAAGAATTAACATAACCAGTATTCACATTAGGCCTCATAGAATTAACATTTTGCCTATTCACATTAAAGTTCCTGTAGCCAGACCTAAGATTTTGTCTACCAGAATTAACATAAGAGTTAGGTCTGGTAGAGTTATTGAGTTGGACAGGTCTGGGAACAAACTGGTTGGCATGATTAATTCTGCTAGCATTATTCCAAACTGGTTTATTTGAACCATGACCCATATTAACATTCCCTCTCTTTTGCTCAGGCTCTCTTTTCATTCTCTTTTCATGGAAGTCACAATCTCTTATTAAATGACTTAAAATTCCACACACAAAGCATCTTTTAGGAGCATAAGTATAACTACTCCTACTTTCTCTGTGAACACTATTGCTTCTAGGTGACTCACTCATTTTAACAGATTCCCTAGGAGTTTTTATGTGATTAACACAACTAGGTTTGACTGTTTTAGCCTTTGGTTCAGTCACTACAGGTTTAATAACAACAGGTTCACACTTCTTAATAACCTCAGGTTCAGGATTCTCTTTTACCTCACTTTTTGACTCAGACTTATAGTGATCAGAGGAACCATCAATAGATCCTTCAGAGTCATTGGATTGACAAGAAGAATATCTACTGGATTTGTCCTCTAAGGTGGTTGGTTCAGGCACTTGAGGACCTTTCTTACCATACACAAAGAGTGAATCATCCAACTCTTCTTTTTCAAGAGGAGTATAGTAATCACTCAAAGGTGGTGGTACTCCCTTAAAGTCACCAGTCTTAACAAAACTATTATACAAAGGCTTATCAGTATAGTCCTCTTCTTTATTCTTAAATATAGCCTTATTCTCATTTTCCTCATATCCTAAGCCACATTTTTTATTTGACTTAATTTGAGAATCCCAACACATAAACAAGTTATTATTTGAATTGTTCCACTGATTTACCCTTTTTCTCAACTCATCCCTCTCCTTTCTGAATTTTAAGGCCCAACTGTCTATATCTTTTAAGCTTTTCATCTTGTTCATATATTTTATTAGCTTGAAAGTATAGTTTTTCATTTAAAGCAGCATGTTGGTTTTCAAGGGTGACCTTTTGTGCCTCTAATGTTTTTACAGCATTTTTATGTGCTAAAAGATTTACTTCTAGGTCACCTATTTGTTCTAGCTGCTCATCACACAAAGCCTTAACATGATTATAAGAGTCAGTGCATAATTTAGAGCATAATGATACCTCATTACCAATGGCCATGATAGCATGATCAGACTCCTCATTCACTCTTGGATGTTCACCCCAGTTGACTCCTCCAGCTTCCATTGTCAGCAGGCTCATCTGATTCTTTTCCATCTTTCCATCATCATCTCTTTTCCCATCAGCAGGCTTCTTCTCTGGACAATCTCTTGAAAAATGTCCATGCTTGTGACAGTTGTAGGATTCAACTGTCCTCTTAGTGTATCCCACTGGTGATTTGTTGTTGAAGTTGATGGTCCTTCCATATTGCTTCTGAAATTGTTTGACTCTTAAAGCAACCATGGCAATGTGCCATTTTATATCCATCTCCTCAACTTCAGCATCATTAATCTGTTCTAGGTCTTCACTAATAAAGCTTTCATCTTCCGTTTGGTTCGCAAAGAAAGAATGTATAACCTCATCAGTGAAGCTTGAAGCAGACCTTTCACTTGAAGGAGTTTCATAGATACCAGACCTAACACTACCAGATTTAACCTTGTAAGTACTGCTTTTGTTGTGTGACACAAAAGCAACATTTGATGAACTGGTTGAAGCCTGAGTGTTGCTACTGATGTCCCTTTCAAACATCCTGAGATTATTGTATAGGTCATCAGGTGTCATTGAATCTACTTCCTCCTTAATCCTCATCGCCACAGATACATTGCCCCATTCTGATGGTAAAGATCTAAGGAACTAGTGGTTTGCATCCTCATTTGAAACTGCTGCACCATGAACTTCCAGTTGTGTTAACAGATGTTGAAATCTGTCATAGCCCTTCTCCAAACCTTCAGTCTTTGAAACACTGAATGTCTCAAATTGCTGTTTAAGAACAGCCTTTTTCATCTTCTTGAAGTTTGCATTGCCTCCAAATCGTTTCTTGATAGCCTCCCACATCTCCTTAGCATCAAGGATGCCATGAAACCTTTGTAGATGCTCCTTAGGAATAGCCATAAGAAGCAAGGTTCTGGCCTTCTTTTCCTTCTCCACAGCCCTGATCTCTTCAGCAGATACTGGTGGCATTATTCTGATCTGTCCATCATTCCCTTGTGAAATTCTCTTCTTAGAATTTCCCTTTTGAATAACCTTCCATACATCACTATCAATGTACTCCAGATAATGTTCCATCTCCATGGCCCATATATCATACTCTTCTCTCTTCAGTAATGGAAGTTTTATGTTTGAGATTGTGGTTGTGGAAGGGATGGGTTGTTGTTCTGTTTGGGAGTTACTGGTTTCGGTTTTTCCTTCATCTTCATGGTTTGACTTCTCATCCTCACTGTTATGGATTGAGAAAGTTTCAGGCTTATCGAATTCAGACATTGTGTAGGATGATTTGAGTGAGAATTAGGTTTTAGTGTTCTTCGAATTCAGAGTCTCTCGCCTTGCTCTGATACCACTTGTTGGTCCACGAATTGTATGTGGATCACTAAGTAGTCTTGAATACCTAGTAGATGGTTAGGATAAATCCGAACCAATCTAAGTGAGAAACCCTAGGTGATTGTTGTTGTTAATGCGGAATCTTAACAAGAACAATGAAGAACACACAGGAATATCACTAACTTCGTATATTGATTATAATCACAATAGTGAACTCGTACAACTCACACACACTACTAACAACCTTTAGGGATCCTTTTATAACACAAGGAAACCCTAATACTAACCGACTCAGAAGATATTCACAAATCTTCTATAAAGATACTTACACGTTTAGTATCTTTTCCTAACTTATCTCTAACAGACTTTCCTAACTTTACGACCAGACTTAACTTTATAAGTCAACCAGACTTAAACATACTACCAGACTTAACTTTACATTACCAGACCTAATTACAAAGACAGACCTAACTCTGATATACTACCAGACCTAAGTTGTCTTCTCTTGATTCGTATAATAATTCCCAACAATATGTCTATGTGTTGTTTGATTATATCTTGTTCTTGTCTTTTATTTAACATGCTAGGCTAGATTTATCTTGTGTTTGCTTAGATCTAATGAAACCTAACTATTGATTATTGGTTGTTGGTGTGTTATTAATTGTATTGGATGATTGTTTATCGATGTTAGGCTTAAGAAAACTGGCTAACCTCCTATACGGTAACTTGCTTGAACGTCTTAAGAAACATGAACCAATGCGTACTAAGGTTATTATGGTTGTATTTAATGCATGAGCAAATTCTAGTGATCCCATGTTAGGAGCTTCTTAGCCGGATCGACATAGGAGTGAAGTAGGAGCTTATAGAGTTGGGGAAGTACGTACGCCACCCCTCGATTGGTATTAAGGAATACACCCGTCATCCACGCAATTAATACACACTAATCAACCGGTAAAAGATAGTTAGGGAGTAAGGAAATCTAAGTAAACACATTTCTCTCCATATAAGTTCCACAACCTTTTTATTTTCAGTCATTTTATTTTAGTTTGCAATTGTAGTTATTTGGGTTAGTTGACTAGCAACTAATTCCGCCCACTCCTTCAAACCCGAGATTTTACTTGCTTTTTTACAAAAATATAAAAAAATACAAAAAGAATCTTCCCTCACCCTTAGACCTATTAGAGTAGTTTTTCAATCCTAACGACACTATTCCCCTAGAGAACGATCAATCCCCTGGTACTTGCCGCTAGGGGATTGCAAGCCTCTTGAGATCCCTCGAGAGGTAAAACCCGTTGTAAGGTCGCAAAACCACGCATCAGGGAGTTAGGCTTCGCATTCCAATTCGACGAACTAAGTTTTCGAACCGCTCTTTTGGGAGGGCCTTAGTAAATAGATCGGCGAGCTGGTATTCAGTCTTCACGAAAAACAATTCAACAGTACCCTCTTCAACGTGCTCTTTTATGAAGTGGTAGCGGACTCTAATATGCTTGGTCTTCGAGTGTTGCACTGGGCTGTACGAGATGGCTATGGCACTTTTTGAATCGCAATACAAAGGTATGCGGTTGAATGAGAAACCATAATCTGTGAGTTGTGTTCTCATCCAAAGGACTAGAGCACAGCACACAGATAGAGACACATACTCGGCTTCTGCTGTTGATAAAGCAGTGCAGTCTTGTTTTCTTGACGACCGGCCTACTAGCTTTTCTCCCAGAAATTGCGCTCCACCTGATGTACTTTTCGATGTAACTTGGCAGCCAGCATGATCGGCATCTGAAAAGGCAATTAGTGTAAACTCCGAATCCTTCGGATACCAAAGAACCATGTTAAAGGTTCTTCGAAGGTATTGAAAGATCCGTTTAACCTCTTGGAGGTGAAGTTCGGTAGGCCTTGCCTGAAACCGTGCAAGTAAGCAAACAGCAAAATGAATATCTGGTCGGCTTGCAGTTAGGTACATGAGAGAACCAATCATGCTCCGATATTTCTTCGGATCCATGGGTTTCCCATATAGGTCAGCGCCAATTTTTGGTGAAGTGACCATTGGAGTACCAACAGAGTCACAATTTTCCATACCATGCTTTTTCAAAATATCAATTGTGTATTTAGCCTGATTAAGAAAAATACCACGTGGGGATTGATGAATTTGTAAACCTAAAAAGAATTTTAATTCACCCATCATGGACATTTCGAATTTGCTTTTCATGAGATTTTCAAAATGTTTTGAATGTGTCGGATTAGTGGACCCAAATATTATGTCGTCCACATAAATCTGAACAATCAAAATATCATTTTTGTAGTTTCTTGTAAACAAGGTTGGATCAATTGTTCCTTTCGTGAAATTATTTGACAACAAGAAAGATGATAACTCGTCATACCACGCCCGTGGGGCTTGTTTCAAACCAAAGATTGCCTTCTTTAGCTTGTAGACATATTCCGGATGATCTTTGTCAACGAAACCGTCTGGTTGACTCACATACACTTCATCCTTTATAGTTCCATTCAAGAAAGCTGTAACACCCCAACCCCAGATAAGGGTAAAGATGTCACTCTAATGGCTTCATATCAGATCATGACAAAGCATACATTTCAAGTAACACAAAAATTCTCAAAGGTTACAAATGAAATACTGAAATTTCAAGGTTACAAATGCGAATCCAAATTCTAAAATATATAAACTTCTAATCAACTCTAATCCAGAATAACTATCAAGTCTTCTAAGTCCAAGGTACTCTCCACTCATTCCCAACTTCCTACTAAAACCTGCCGCAGGAAAAGAAATGCGGCTGAGCTTAAAAAGCCCAGTGAACAGATATATATAAACGAAAACGAAAGCAAAAGAAAATGAACATATATGGTATAGTGCAAAGGAATATCATAAGGTATCGACAAAGGTACAAAGTAAGAAAGAGAAAGGGTCAGTAATCCACCACGAGCCCAAACAAATCAAATATAGTAACCATATCCTCAAAATCATATAGAGGGGAGACCTCTCAGATAATCAGATAATATGAGGGGTGTCCTCATTCTTCAAATGGAGTAGCTAGCTCCCGAACTTGTGAAAGACGTGGATTGCACCCATCATCAGTCACCAAATCAAATCAAATCAAATCATGATATATCCCTCGAAACAAAATAAATCTAGGATGCATCCATACGCCCCCCAAACAAATAATCCTGGCCAATATAAATAATAAAGCGCGCATGTAGTAGCAAATGGGGACGGTGTGTAACATCACTCAAACACACTAGAGTCACGCCATTGGTGCATCAATGACATGGCCATGTTACCTTCATGGCTAGGAAACAAATTTTGGCTCGGGTATCAAACTGAAGGGTCAAAGGTCCAAATCATTACAAAGGTTCAAATAGTCTAAGTCATCAAATCAATATCAAAGTCCAAATATCAAAGGTTCAAATCAAAGGTTCAAATACCAAAGGTTCATATCAAAGGTCCAAATGCCAAAGGTTCATATCAAAGGTTCATGGCAAAGGGTCCATATCCAATATCAAAGTCAAATGAATCCAAACGAACTGATCAAAGGTTCATAATCAAATGGTTCATTTAAAGAAATCTTTATCAATTGGTTTTCATAAAAATGATCTTTATTAACTGTTTTCACTAAAGTAATCTTTAAAAGTAATTTTCATAAAAGTTTAGTAAGATTCCAAATAAAAGTGGTATCGCATATTTCATGAACATCATTTCAAAATAAGTTTTCCCTCAAAACTTTTCCATGTTATAATTAAAAAGGTTTTCACATCTAGTTACCAAAATCAAATGAACCTCCGAAGTATCAAGTGTTTCGAATACTAATATCACAAGGTGCGAACGAATATCGAATGGATCATCATAGAGGCTCAAAGCAAAATGGTCATATTGAACGTCAAAGTCAAAATGAGTCAAACAAACGAACTAAAGTGTAGGGAAACATAGCAGTGGCTTAGGGAATCTTAAAACGAATCAAGATCAATGAATCATGAGAAAGAAGACACCCTTACTGAAAAAGGGTAGAATATCTGTACCTTAACCGCCAACGAAACATAACATAAGGATAAAAATCACTCCTCCTTCAGCGAATCTACACGAATTATTGATCGGCTTATTATTAATAACTTATTCAAATCAGAATTCTTATTTTAGTCGGCTTTCCATTTTTTGTAACTTTCCATTTATGGCAGGTTTCCAAAATTAGTAAGTTTCCATTTTTAGAAAGTTTCCTTATTTAGCAAATTTCCAAAAATAGCCATTTCCATAATTAGGCAAATTCCACAAGGTAATCAGGTTAAGTCATTAAATTAGGATTATTATGGTCATAATGTATATTTTAGCAAGTTACCAAAGTTTAAGGTTATATATAACAAGTTTCCATATTTTAGGGTTTTAATTGTAAATATTCCAAAGTCAAAGGTCTAACATGAAAACATCTCAATTTACTCATTTAATACTGAAGTTATTCAGAACGACACTTTTAATCCCTTAAGTTTAGCAATTTACAATTTATATCCCTTTAGTTATTTAATTTACAAAATAAACCTTATAATTACATAAATCACAATTTAACCCTTACTATATTTATATTTACACACCAAGCACTATAATTTACCAATTTATAGAATATACCTCATATTTTAATATATGGTACGAAAGATCCTTAAGTTTCAAAAATCTACAAAACAAGTCCCTTTAATTTCCAAAAATACAATTCGAATAATAATTTATCCATAATTACATATTAAGCCCTTAAATATTCAAAATTACACATCACACCCTTTATATCATTATTTACACGAGACACCTTCAAGTTTCCAGAATTTACACTTTTAGTCCCTCCTTTTTAATTATTTTTCAATACGACACTAAATTACCCATTTAATCCTTTTCTCGCAATATTTACACCTAGGACCCTCATGTTATAACTTTAATAAATTAGTACAAACCTAAATAACATTATAAAAATAACCCTTAAGTTTCAGAAATGACAAAACACCCCCCTTTACTTTTAAAAACCAATCGTTAAAACCCTAAATCACATAAACCCTAACCCTAGCTTTCCTAATCATTAACCAATCATTACCACTTCATTAGTTCATCATTTATTAACATAAATCCAGATTCAAAACCCTAGAACAAGATCAAAACCCTAGGGTTTTATTTTTTTTGCTCATTCGAAATAATAAACCCGATTACAAATAAAATTCGACATAGCAATTTCTAGGCTTCCACAAATCGTTCTACTATTTTTTCCAGATCGTAATATTTATATAAGGTTCAAATAAAATAATTTCAACACCCATAAAAATCGTGTGGCTCGTTTTGGAATTTATACCCGTTTTTACTCTCAAACATTATTTCGATTGATTAAGCATGCATGGATCTGATTTTGTATTTTATTTAGGTCTTATAGGGTATTAAGAACATAAGAAAAATATAAGATGAACATTCGAACGATCAAAAGGGATAATTGAAAATTTTACCTTATCGGATGGAAAATTTTTGACAACCAAAAATTATAGCGATCAAATGAACGAACCCACGACCTTCTCAATAATTTTCCTAGCTTCCTTGAATGTTGTAGAATACCAGAAAATTGCCCCACGAATTTTCCCAAGCCGTATGAATTTTTGATGAATTTTAGTGTGTGTTTTGAGTTAATCGGCTAGGGTTTTAAAGAAATAAATGATAGATTAGCTAAAATAGGTAAATTGCCGTGATTAGGGGGAGAGATGGGTTGGAAAAACCGGCCTTGATCACTTCCCAAAATTAAATTTGTAGTTATCTTGAATTTTGTACAATTTAATTTGAATTTACATTACTAATAATACACAAAATGTAAAACCGGCCCAATTTATTTATTTTTGTGATTTTTATAATTTTTATACTTTCAAAATATTAAAATGTAGTTACAAAAATTATTTTGTTTCATACCTTGATCATTCCCGAAGGTTTGGAATTTATTTGGTGATTTATAAGCTTTAAATCAAATTTTAAAATTGTAAGGGCATTTTGGTCATTTTGCACATTTTAGATTTTTAGGTGTTACAACTTCTTCCCCTCTAATAGAAAAATTTCATCCTCGAAATTTGAAGTCGCAAAGTTAAACGAAGTCGTAGCAAGTCGCAAAAGATCATCACAAACATTCACACGCCCAGGGAGTTTCTTTCAAAAAGATCTTCAGACCAAAAGTTTCTCATGACTCAGATCAAAACGAGGTGGGTTCAAATTTCTCAGGAGAAGACAAATTAGGTTGATTCAGAACAAAAGGTCCATGCAACATAAACTGGACGATAGGTGAATCTTCAGAAAGCTCATATGGAATACGAATAAGATTTCAAATCAAATTAATTGCACCAACAGTAGGAAGTTCTAAAAGGAGTTCAAGACTTATAACTGAGGTCAACAGAATTCAAATCGAGAGTTCAAACTCAATCAGATATCTAATGAACGAAAGCAGAGTATACGGATAGATAGGATAAACCTAAAGTCTCACTATTCGCGGATAATCCAACGGAGTTCAAATTCTAAACTTCTTAGGTACTCCCCAAGATATCCTATGCCCACAACAAGTGCACGTTATATGATGTAAGTATTATCACGTTGGCCAGACGTCATAATACTGGCATCATATAATTATGCCCTCATGATGGTCATACTTTATCTCAAGTCGTAATCAAAACCACCTATCTTAATCCACCTAGTAATTCTACAGTCTCAGAGGTCAACAAAATCAAATGCCATAGTCAAGAGGAAAAACAAAACTATTCGTAAGAGTATCAAAATCCCAGATTGCTTAGCAGAAGTGAGGTACGTCGTCACGAGCATCATATCTTCCACAATTCGCCAAAACCTCTCAAAACAAAGCCATCACCGAACATACGAAAAAAATAAGTACGAACTGAAATGCTTCAATGGAGCTTAAATCTTAAGAGGTTCTTATTATGATATAACGAAACTTAAGAGGGTCAACGGAAATGAAAGTTAGTCGTCAGAACTTCGGCCTTCATAGAATCAATTCTTCCAAACATAAAGGGTCTGTTTCAAAATCCGCTCATTCAACACATCCAAACTCTTCAAGTCTAGTTAATCTACCTTCGTCTGTCCATCAATCGGGAAGTGAAACCAAAATCGGAAACTTGTGTCTGGTTCGTCGAGCCTCCTGCAGTTCTTCTTGGAATGTAATGAAGTATTGTGGATTTCCGGCACGATCTTTAAATCTTCTTCATCATCCAGTCTGCTTCCGTTCTCAATTCATCTTAGTACAACCAAGATGAATAGGGAAGTGAGACTGCATGTCTTCATCAGCTCCAGGTTCGCCATCTTGACCAGAATTTCTTCTTGTGCATCGCCAACACTTCTGTCTTGAAAGGAATGTCTTCACTCTTCGGGGTAGCCTCCGCAGTTATCAACAAATATCAATCTCCCAGAATGCACAAATGATCGTCAAATTTCTAAGAAGGTGCAAAGAAATGATTTTCATGCTCTTCCTCGTTTCTGAACGTACTACTAAGTCATACAATGACCACTTGCCCAAGTACTCACGAGAAAACATTAGTTATCAAATTCACAAAATCGTCAGAGCTTTAGCTAATACTATTAGCGTCACTAACCGTCATAGCAGTCGTTTACGAATACGGAAGGAGATTTCAAGAATAAAATCAATTCATCAGAAAGGAAAACTTCGGGCTCTGATTTTAAACAAAACACATAGTCATTTCAGGGTAGAGGAATATCGGCTCCTAACAGTAACACGGTTCAGCTAACTCCGGTCGCCATCCTTCTTTATCGCGAACGAAACTAAAACACGCCCAGAAGATACACTTAAGTAAACTCACTTCTTGGTCTTCGGTTGCTGCTCTTCCCGGTTGCTCAGATCAACTGGTATGGTATTGGACACATCTGAAAGACACCTTCGCTTGGTGACTAGACAATCTCTCGGTATCATGTCAAATCCTACTTCACGCTCCGATGGAAAAATATGTGGTTCCGCCACAAATCATATTCAGAAAACTCAGGGTGCCAAGTAACTCTCAAGATACGATTCATTCATTGGTGTACGAAATGGGTCCTAGGAAAACTTCATAACCGCGGACGTAACACACGAGTCTCCAGAGTAATAGTGATAGCAAAGGGTTTAACAATCGGTAATCGTAGTAGGGAGTTCAAAATTGTTTCAAACGCAAAAGGTGAGACATAGAAGGGTAGTTGTCAATATTTGACTGATCACTCAACAAATTCCTTGTCAGAATAAAATTGAAATTTAACTAACCAAAGAAAGACGGATCACAAATCAAATCTTTATCATTAAAAAGTGAGGAAGAAAACATTCTTATACTCATGGTTACACACCACGAGACTTCTCATAGGGACAGAGATGGGTAAAACGAAATCAAATAGTGTCGGAAGATTCATCGATACTTATCAAAAGCAAAAGACAAATAACAAAACATATCCAGTACGTCATCGCCATGGAGGTTCTCAGAATGCCCGAAGAGGCATCAAAATGATTAACAAAAGGATCAAAGATCAGAGTCAAAATCTGAAGATGAGGATCAAATAGTGTCAGGAAATTATTATGAAATTCTCAATGCCTTCAAGATTTAATCAGGTTCAAATCTTAGGTGGTGCAAAACATAAGCTTTCGCTTTCCAAAATTGATATCAACAGGATCTAACCAAAAGCAAGGCACGAATCAGAGTGATGCGGAAGCAAAGATACTTAAACGAATGCCTTATAGTCTACCCATTCCGCACTGGTCAAAACTTACTTTCCTATAGGGAAATCTTAAAGCAATTTTCAAAGGTTGTCTTACGAGTGCCTACAGGGAAAGCTTAGTAGTCCTAATTTACACAGGTCAAGGATAAATGTATTACGAATTCGCAACCTATCTCTGATACCATAATTGTAACACCCCAACCCGATAAGGGTAAAGATGTCACACTAATGGCTTCATATCAGATCATGACAAAGCATACATTTCAAGTAAAACAAAAATTCTCAAAGGTTACAAATGAAATACTGAAATATCAAGGTTACAAATGCGAATCCAAATTCTAGAATATATAAACTTCTAATCAACTCTAATCCAGAATAACTATCAAGTCTTCTAAGTCCAAGGTACTCTCCACTCATTCCCAGCTTCCTACTAAAACCTGCCGCAGGAAAAGAAATGCGGCTGAGCTTAAAAAGCCGAGTGAACAGATATATATAAACGAAAACGAAAGCAAAAGAAAATGAACATATATGGTATAGTGCAAAGGAATATCATAAGGTATCGACAAAGGTACAAAGTAAGAAAGAGAAAGGGTCAGTAATCCACCACGAGCCCAAATAAATCAAATATAGTAACCATATCCTCAAAATCATATAGAGGGGAGACCTCTCAGATAATCAGATAATATGAGGGGTGTCCTCATTCTTCAAATGGAGTAGCTAGCTCCCGAACTTGTGAAAGACGTGGATTGCACCCATCATCAGTCACCAAATTAAATCAAATCAAATTATGATATATCCCTCGAAACAAAACAAATCTAGGATGCATCCATACGCCCCCCCAAACAAATAATCCTGGCCAATATAAATAATAAAGCGCGCATGTAGTAGCAAATGGGGACGGTGTGTAACATCACTCAAACATACTAGAGTCACGCCATTGGTGCATCAATGACATGGCCATGTTACCTTCATGGCTAGGAAACAAATTTTGGCTCGGGTATCAAACTGAAGGGTCAAAGGTCCAAATCATTACAAAGGTTCAAATAGTCTAAGTCATCAAATCAATATCAAAGTCCAAATATCAAAGGTTTAAATCAAAGGTTCAAATACCAAAGGTTCATATCAAAGGTCCAAATGCCAAAGGTTCATATCAAAGGTTCATGGCAAAGGGTCCATATCCAATATCAAAGTCAAATGAATCCAAACGAACTGATCAAAGGTTCATAATCAAATGGTTCATTTAAAGAAATCTTTATCAATTGGTTTTCATAAAAATGATCTTTATTAACTGTTTTCACTAAAGTAATCTTTAAAAGTAATTTTCATAAAAGTTTAGTAAGATTCCAAATAAAAGTGGTATCGCATATTTCATGAACATCATTTCAAAATAAGTTTTCCCTCAAAACTTTTCCATGTTATAATTAAAAAGGTTTTCACATCTAGTTACCAAAATCAAATGAACCTCCGAAGTATCAAGTGTTTCGAATACTAATATCACAAGGTGCGAACGAATATCGAATGGATCATCATAGAGGCTCAAAGCAAAATGGTCATATTGAACGTCAAAGTCAAAATGAGTCAAACAAACGAACTAAAGTGTAGGGAAACATAGCAGTGGCTTAGGGAATCTTAAAACGAATCAAGATCAATGAATCATGAGAAAGAAGACACCCTTACTGAAAAAGAGTAGAATATCTGTACCTTAACCGCCAACGAAACATAACATAAGGATAAAAATCACTCCTCCTTCAGCGAATCTACACGAATTATTGATCGGCTTATTATTAATAACTTATTCAAATCAGAATTCTTATTTTAGTCGGCTTTCCATTTTTTGTAACTTTCCATTTATGGCAGGTTTCCAAAATTAGTAAGTTTCCATTTTTAGAAAGTTTCCTTATTTAGCAAGTTTCCAAAAATAGCCATTTCCATAATTAGGCAAATTCCACAAGGTAATCAGGTTAAGTCATTAAATTAGGATTATTATGGTCATAATGTATATTTTAGCAAGTTACCAAAGTTAAAGGTTATATATAACAAGTTTCCATATTTTAGGGTTTTAATTGTAAATATTCCAAATTCAAAGGTCTAACATAAAAACATCTCAATTTACTCATTTAATACTGAAGTTATTCAGAATGACACTTTTAATCCCTTAAGTTTAGCAATTTACAATTTATATCCTTTTAGTTATTTAATTTACAAAATAAACCTTATAATTACATAAATCACAATTTAACCCTTACTGTATTTATATTTACACACCAAGCACTATAATTTACCAATTTACAGAATATACCTCATATTTTAATATATGGTACGTGTGGAACGGGTTTTGTTCTGTTTGTTTGAGATATTTATGTATTGAATGTGTTTAGCATGCGGAATCTACTACAACACACTTAAAAGAACACAAGGTGGTGAGTTTAAGTAAACGTGAGAATGCAATGAACAAAGAACACAACTTTGGTTAACACAAAACTGATTCAATATTATTGATGAAATAATACGGATGATCTAAGTATCACCGGGATTACAAAGTAATCTTGAATCTAAGATTGTAAAAAAGGATTTGTGAATTGAAGTAACTAAGTTACTTGAGAGATAGTTTGTTTTGGTTATGAGTTGGTTAAAGATGCATGCATGAAGTGGTGACTAAGATATACTTTTATAAGATAAGGATATCTTATTACAAGATTGTCAAGTGGTTGAATATAAAACTATACTTTGACTATATTGGCGCCTACAATTAAATACAACTACCAATGTACAACTCTGCCATATTCTTCTGTGAACCACAGAGGACTACACTACTTCTACATAACGTATAACAATGTACAAAGACTAATAATTCAACTAAATATCTATTACAAAATATCTAATCGACTTGACATAAGCTTGGCAGGCTCTTCAATAGCTAGCAGTACCTTCTACCCAGAAGGTACTGGTAGAACATCTTCGTACTCTTCAAAAATCAACTAGCAGGCTCTTTAACATCTTTGGCAGGCTCTTTGACTTGAACATTTTATTCCCAACAATCCTCCCCTAAACTTGTTATTTCCATTAAAATACACAAGTTTCTGATGAATAAAATACATACCTTGAGGATTTGAGAGAACTCTTCCAAAAACCTTCACTCTCTGTTCTTCCTTTTTCTTTCATATTGCTCAGATATGCTCCTCAGCAAACTCTGAACAATTTCTGAGTTCTCATCATCTTTGTCACACCTTAATCTCTTGGAGATCATGGTTTTAAGCACTTCATAACTAAGTGGATACTCTTTCTCAGCCAACATAAAGAGTTCTATCCCACTTTGTGTGAAAAGGTGATGAATATTGCTATGGCTTAGAAATTCCCAAGTAGTTGAAGGATCATAATAGGGAAATTTCCAATGAACATCTTTGGGATCAGGATCAAACATCCTATTGAATTCAACCCAAAGTTCTTGTTCCTTAGCATCTGTACTAGAAGTTGTGTCTAGTCTAATCTGCACTAGATTCCACAATTCTTCCAAGTCTGCTCTGTCACATGCTCTAACTAAATTTTCAAAATTCTTGAAGATAGCAAACTGACCCCCAACCCTTGTTATTTTCCATGATTTTCCTAATCTATCATGGTTGATCTCCCAATCAATAATAGGTCTTCTATAGCTAATTGGATCAGCATGTATGATAGTAGGCAAAGTAATCAACATTTTACTTACTTGCTCTGTGTCCAATTTTGCTACTTCTTTCTTCTGAGCATCCTTCTTCTTCATTGAGGGGTGTACATCAGATGGAACATTGTAGTAAAGACTTTTGTAGGCTTGAAGATACAGGTAAGAAGATTTCATCAGCAGATTTCTTCTTTAGTTGATAGTCAGTCCAATTTGCCTGACCTTTCAAAAACCTTTTCATAAAAATCACCTGATCTTTCTGAGCTTGTCCTACCTTAAAACCTCTCTTCTGACTTTCCTTCATCTTCTCAAAAATGTCAGCCAAAGCTGCTTCTTTATACTTCTTGTTGATGAATGATTCAAGTGCTTCTGTTTTCTCATCAGAATTGAGATTCTTGTCATTTACTATAATTGCTGCTTGACCTTTCACAATTGGATCATTATTGATAATCCATAGCATCTGTGCATCAAAGGTTTCTTGAGCAATTTGAGTATCAAGAAGAGTCTGAGCAGCATCTTCAGCATCTTTCTGCTCTTTCATTACTGCAAGCATTCTTGAGGCTTCAAGTGCTTTTAGCTCTTCTTCATGAACCCTTTTGGCTTCTTCTTCTCCTAAAGCCATCTAAATTTGCTGAGTTCTTTTTAACTTTTTGGACTTTGGCTCATCTTCAATCATAATGCCTTTGCCCTTATCCTTTGGAGTTAGTGCTTGTGATGGAGCAGAAGATTGCTCATCAGCAATTAAATCCCTCTTTCTCTTGTACACTTTCTCAGCAGACCCTTTGTACCCCATAGCCAATAGCCTTTCTATCCTAGCAGGCTCTTCTTCTGGCCTAGCAGGCTCTTGCCCTGCTCCAACAGGCTCTTCATCATAAACTTGAGTTCCATCATGGAATTCAAATTGAGCCTCTTCCTCATCTTCAGAACTATCCTTCCTCCCCTTTTTGGAAGAGTGACCTATCCTATCAGCATCTGACTGTGAAGAACTAGATAAAACAACCTTTACAGACTTTTTACCCTTTAGCTTCTTCACTTCACCCTCCAATCTCTTTACTCTCTTTACTAATTTGATGTTGATCTCAGAAAACTTCTTGCTTTGACTTTTAAGAGCATCTTCTAAGAACTTCACCTTGTCTTTCAGTTCTTGCATTGTCTGAGGTGATTGGGTTTGTGATACATGATGTGATGATGTTGGTGGTATTGCTGATGGTACTGGAGATGGTATTGGTGATGTTTGATGTGTTGGGAAAATGTAACCATGTGAAGAACTAGATGATGGTGTATCAGCTGATGGTGTTGGTTCTTCTGGATGTTGTGGTAACATTTCATCAAAAACTGGTATTTCTTCCCCTCTAAAACCAATTCTCATATTTGAAAATACTTTGTGAGAAAGTTTTGGTGTGTCATAAATTGAGTCTGTGGGAAGTAACAAATGTTTTAATTTTGCAATGATGCACCCAACAAATCTTGGATACATCAAAAACTTTGTTTCACTTTTCACATTTTTAATCAATCCCTCAAAAATATGTTTTGAAAAATTGTATTTTCTGTTTGTGGCTAAGCAAATGAGAGCAGAAGCCATGTTTCCACTAAATTGCTCCCAAGAGGTTTTCTTCTGGCTCAAACAGTGAAGGATTGTGTGAATAAAAATCTCCATTGTGGAGTAAGATACTTTTTCAGAAAAGTGAGTTTGTTAGACTCAGCATGATACCCCATTCTTTGTAAATTTTCAAAAATTTCAGTATCTGGTAACTGACTAATACCATCAGAATCATCCAAATGAAGATGTCTTCTTATGGATGACTCAGTAAGAGTCAAATGTTTACCATCCACTTTGGCCTTAATTCTTTGTTCCCCATTTTCAGAAGTTTTAATTTTAGCAGATTTCCAAAATTGCAAAATTTGTATTTCGTAAATAGTGGGATTGACTAGCAAAGCAAACCTGATGTAGGAGTTGTTTAAAAAGTCCACTACTTGATGAAATGAGGCATTATCCTCTGACTTCTCCAAAAATGCTAACTGATTGTGACGTTGGACAAAATCTAGAACAACTGTGGAAGCCATAATGAAAATTTTGAAAATGATGGTGGGATTTGTTGGTAGTACTGGTAGAAGATGAAAGGTGTATGTGAATTATGATAATGACTGATGAAAGAAGATATGAGAGAATTACTTTTAACTGACAATAAGAAAGATTATAATAAGTAAATGTATAGGCGGTTAAAAAGATCTTTTATATGTGAAATATAATATAATATAATCATCTGTAATTTACATAACTACCCCAACGGCTAATTTTAACTACCAGGCCTAATGGCTAAAACTTTTTCTGACAGGCTCAACGGCTATATAGTAGTACCTTTTTATACTAGCAGTACCAATTTTGAACTACCAGTACCTTTGAAAGTTTTATAAAAATCCCTTATAGTTTTTAGCAAACTACCAGCTATCAACGGATTTGAGTTGTCTTTACCAAAAGCCGTTTGCTTAAGGACTAGCTAACTATTTACAATTAAGTATGGTTAGTTAACAACCATATAGTTTTTGGTAAACTATCAACCATCAATGGATTTGATTTGTCTTTACCAAAAGCCGTTTGCTTAAGGACTAGCCAACTCTTCAGTTTGTAAAAACTTGGTGAGTGGAATACCAAAAGCCATGATGGCCCAAAAATGGTGCAATTTCCTTGGATGGAGGAAATTAAAAAGGCAATGATGCTGTGTATCTTGGATGATTGGTTCAACAATTGAAATCATCTAATGTCATGCCTTTGAGTTGAAACTTTCCTTAGGTTGATCTAGATAGAACTTTCTCCTTGAGAAATGCTTCATCCCTTCTAGATATGTGATCTAACTCTCTCTTTTTCAAATTTGCATCATCTTGTATGCTCTTGTCTTTCCTTTCATAAGTTGGTTTTTCTTCCATTATGGGCTATCAATTCCTCCCCTGAGATTGTTATCTCTCCTGAAATGAATATAACTTTTGTTGCTCCTTTTTGTTTGGAAGAACTCTTGTTTTGTTATCAACCTGAAATGTGTTAGTTGCAAACCAAAAGAACAAAGTGCAAAGCACTTGATCTATAGCATTTTAAACATTCAAGCCTTTATATAAACAAAACATAGCAATTTTATATCAACAGGACCAATTATGAACTAACAGGACCTTTTGACTAACTAGCAGTACCTTGTTTAAAAGCCAATACCAGTTAAGTTTATGAACAAAAACACATGTTATTCAAAGATTTATCATTCCAATACCTCCTACAAGATATTTGAATCTACCTAAATCAAAAGCTTTGGTGAGAAGGTCTGCATAATTCTTTTCAGAATCAATTTTAACTACTTGAATTAACCTCTTTTCATTGCAATCCCTTATGAAATGGTGTCTGATTTCAATATGTTTTGTTTTTGAGTGTTGAACTGGATTTTTAATGATACAAATAGTACTGCTATTGTCAATATAAATAATGGTGTTAAGAAAATTGTACCCATAGTCAAGCATTTGATTTTGGATCCAAAGAACTTGCCCACAACAACTTGCACCTGCAACATATTCTGCTTCAGTTGTAGAATTGGCCACCATTGTTTGTTTCTTGCATTGCCAAGAGATTAGTCTGCAACCAAGAAATTGACATCCACCAGTTGTGGATTTTCTGTCTAGAGTTGCACCAGCATAGTCACTATCTGAATAATCCACCAATTCAAAAGATGATTCCCTTGGATACCAAAGACCCAACCTTGGTTGACCCTTAAGATATCTAAAGATTCTTTTGACTGCTGTGAGGTGAGAGATCTTGGGATGTATTTGAAACCTTGCACATACACATACTGAGAACATGATATCTGGTCTTGATGATGTAAGATACATCAAAGACCCAATCATTGATCTATAATTGTGCAAATCCATATCTTCTCCTTCAGCATCCTTGAGTAGCCCTTTGTCTGGATCCATTGGTGTTCTTGCAACTTTAGAATCAGCAAAATTAAATTTCCTTAGGATCTCTGCTACATACTTATCTTGGCTGATAAATATGCCTACTTTGGATTGTTTCACTTGGAGACCCAAAAAGAATGTAAGTTCCCCCATGGAACTCATTTCAAACTTACTATGCATAAGTTTTTCAAATTGTACACACAAGTCTTGGTTTGTTGATCCAAAGATAATGTCATCAACATAAATCTGCACTAGCAAGATGTCTTTCTTTGTTCTTTTGATGAACAAAGTTGGATCAATCCTGCCTCTTTGGAATCCACTTTCTAGTAGAAAACAAGCCAATGTTTCATACCATGCCCTAGGAGCTTGGTGTAGGCCATACAAAGCCTTGGTAACCTTGTAAACTTTGTCTGGATACTCTGCATCAATGAAGCCTGGAGGTTGAGATACATATACTGGTTCTTCAATTTCACCATACAAAAATGCACTCTTAACATCCATTTGATAGACAGTGAAGCCTATGAATGAAGCATAGGCCAAGAAAAGCCTAATTGCTTCAAGTCTTGCAACTGGAGCAAACACTTCTTCATAATCTACCCCTTCTTCTTGAGTATATCCTTGTGCTACCAATCTAGCCTTGTTTCTGATCACTATACCCCTTTCATCTTTCTTGTTTCTGAATACCCATTTGGTTCCAATTGCCCTATAACCTTTGGGCAAATCAACCAATATCCAAACCTTCTGAATCTTGAATTGGAGAAGCTCTTCTTGCATAGCTTCCACCCAACTTGCATCATCTAAAGCTTTGTTTATGTTTTTGGGTTCAGCCTGAGATAGAAAACATGAAAACAGGCATATATTGGAAGTATCATTATTCTTTTCTTCATAAATAGAGGAGATAAACCCTTCTTTATTTGAAGATAAGACTTGAGATAAACCAACTTGAGATCTTATTCTAACACCAGAAGTTATGCTTCCAATCACATCATCAGTTGAGTGATCTTTGAGAATTCTAGTGTTTGGTGTTTTAGGAACTTCATAAGTAGTTGGTAGATTGCTAATCCCCACTTCTTCTTGAAAAGAATCATCTATTTGAACATTCAATGGCTCAGCAGTATCAATACTTGAACTAGCAGGACCATCTGGTGAACTAGCAGTACCATTGACATTAGCACCACTTTCTTGATTCTCTTGATTCTGAGTTCCTTAATCATCTTCATTGCCTTCATTTGTTGTGTTTGAAGGTCCTTCTTGACTTGAAGATAGATCCATACTTTTCCAAATTGGCATCCAGATGTAATCTTGATCTTTAGGAGTTTCAACATTGTCTTCAAAACCTGCATCATCATTAGTATTTGTACCTGTAACAGGCACATAATTCATAGATTTTGAAAGCCTATCAACATCAAACATCCAATCTGGTCCAATTCCTTTCACATTAGTTAGTTTCTCTTGAAACTCTATGTGAAGATTCTCTTCTACTTGCCTAGTGCAAGTGTTAAACACTCTATAGGCCTTACTCTGCAAGGAATACCCTATCAAATAGCCAACATCTGCTTTTCCATCAAATTTGCCTAAATGATCTTTGGTATTTAGAATAGTGACATGACAACCAAAAGGTCTCATAAAACTTAAAGATGGTGTTCTACCAAAGAAAAGTTCATAAGGTGTTTTTCTATGTGGCTTTGTCACAAGAACCCTGTTTTGTACATAACAAGCATTACCAACTGCTTCAGCCCAAAATGAAATAGGCAACTTAGAGTCTACTAACATAGTTCTAGCAGCCTCTATAAGTGTTCTATTCTTTCTTTCTGCTACTCCATTTTGCTGAGGTGTTCTAGCTACACTAAACTCTCTTTTTATGCCTTTTTCCTTGCAAAAGTCATCCATAACTCTATTCTTGAACTCTGTCCCATTGTCACACCTGATGAATTTGACCTTCTTATCAGTTTGGTTTTCTACCTCAATGATATATGTTTTAAGTATCTCACTAGTTTCATGTTTAGATCTTAAGAAGAAAACCCATGAAAATCTGCTATGATCATAAGTAACAACCAGACAATATCTTTTTCCATTCAAGCTGCACACATTAGTAGGACCAAAGAGATCCATATGAAGCATATGTAAAGCCTGAGAAATAGAGTTTTGGGTCTTGGGCTTACAAGAAGCTCTATGTTGTTTTCCTTTTAGACAGTCAACACAGGATTGGTCGTGTTGGAAAATCTTTTTGGGTAAACCTCTTACTAAATCATATTTTGCAATAGTGTTGATTGTTTTAAAGTTTACATGACCAAGCCTTCTATGCCAAAGCATAGATTCATCCAATGAGGCCTTTGCTACCAAACAAGTTAGACTCTCCTTAGGATCAATGTTCTTTAAATTGACACTGTACATATTGTTCCTTTTTGGAATTTTAAGAAGGATCTGACTCTCATCAGGCATCTTAAAATCAGAAGAAAGAACCATACATTCATTGTCAGTAAAGAGAACATTGTTCTTTTTGTCACACATTTGTGAGACACTAAGAAGATTAAACTAAAGTTCTTTCACAAAATACACATTTTCAAAATCTAGTTTACTGGTTTTGATGGTACCTTTACCAGCGATCTTTCCTTTTATTCCTCCCCCAAAGGTAACATATCCTCCATCAAAAGTTTTGAAGTCTGAGAGGAATGACATGTTGTCTGTCATGTGCCTTGAACATCCACTATCAACATATCCTTGATCTTCAATATCAGTTGAATGTTCCTGCACATGAATAAACATATTAGTTTCCTTGGGGTACCCAAGCCATGACAGACTTGGGTTTGCCTCTTGCATCAATGAAATCAAACCTTTTCAGGATTGTTGATGCACCTTTTGATTGGATTGGTTTCCAAATCCAACATGCTGAGGACTTAACAGCACTTTCCCTTTTAATCCATTGTATGGTCTTTGGTCCATCAGTACCAATTTTGGTAATACCAATCTTGGCAGTACCATTTGGTCTAGCAGGACCTTTTGGTCTAGCAGGACCTTTGGTTTTTGGTTTCCAAATTTGTGTTTTGACCACAGATTTCTTTTGAATAGGACTATTCACAACTTTTGGTACACATTTGAAAGTGTTTCTTGTACCCTTATCAGTTGGTTTTGCAATAACAGGCTTATTTTGTCTAACAGTATGTTTAACATTTGTGGTGTTAGACTTAACAAAACTTTTTCTGGGTGAGTAACATTTGTTTTAGACTTTGATTTACTCCCAGAAACTCATTTATTACAATAAGCATGAAGATGATTAAAGCTACCACAATAATAACAAGCCTTATTGAACATAACAAAGTCATCACCTAGTTGTTGTGACTTAAGGTTGTTCCAATTTCTTTGGCTTCCCCTAGGTTTGTTATTACAATTTTTACAACTTTCAACTGTTTTCAAAACAGCTTTAGCCTTAGCTTTAACTTCAACCTTCTTAGGACTGTTTGATCCTACTTTGATTCCTTTGATAGGAATAGTCTCATCTTCATCATCATCAGATACCCAATCTTCAATAATTAGGACATCTGGTCTCTTATCAGTGAGCACCTTAGAGAGTGAGACATTCTTAGCACTCTCAGAAGGTTCACTTATCACTACAGGTTTAGCCAATGGTTTGTTAATGACTTCATGCACACCTGATTCAGCAAGATCTGATCCTGGAGGACAAGGAATTCCTCTATAAGGAGGTGGACATTCATTGTATCCTATCCCTGATTTTATTCTCTTATTCATCTGATTCTCTACTATGCTCCTAGTACACTCAGAAGCATTTTCCAATTTAGTAACAGTCAGTTGAATATTATCTCTAGCCAATGTAACTTTAGTACACTCATTCCTTACCATTTCTATTTCTGAATCTTTCAAAAATATTTGTCTATTAAGAGCAGCTTTAGTATCAGAAAATGTGAGTTCATTTTCTCTATAGTGAATGATTTGTTTTTCTAGTTTGGCCATACCACACTGATGTTTAAATAGTGTTTGTTGGGTTTTTCTGTGTTCTAATACTTCTGTATCATAAGATTTTCTTATAATTTCTAATTCTTTAAGAAATTCACAATTATTGGAACATTTGATAGTTTGTACCTCAGGGGTGGAGAATGCCATCAAAGCCAATTCATCAGAAGTTGACTCATCTTCACCCATGAAACTCCAATCAAAACCCATGCCATCAATAGCAACCATTGCTTTTGGCTCAGCAACTTCAACAACCTTACTCTTGCTTTCAAAGCTTCCTTTCTTCTCAAAGCTTCCTTTATTCCTGTTGTCAAACCCTCTACCCTTGTCAACCTGCTTCTTAGGTCTTCTACACTCTCTAGAGTAGTGACCCATCATGTGGCAGTTGTAACACTCCACTTTTGACTTATCATAGCCAGCAGGCTCATTTCCATTTATCATTATCTTCTTGCCAGTCCTCATCAACAACTTCTTAGCTCTAATGCTTAAAAGTGAAAGTTGCCACTTTATGTCCATCACTTCAAGATCATCAGGATGAATCTCTTGAAGGTCTTCAAAAGTTAATACGGACCCATTATGTTGAGATGTAAGAAAAGCACACCCAATTATTTCATCTAAAATGGATTTGGTACTACTAGAAGTACTACCAGTACCAAAGGTTTTACTGGCAGTACCTTCTTCTCTGCCACCTTTTTCTTCATTATCAACCTTTGAGATGCTTGGGGATGAAACAAAAGCCATATTTCCTGAACTTGACCCAGTAGTCTTCTTTACTTCATGTTCTACAATTTTGAAATTGTTGTAGAGATCATTGAGACTCATCTGGTCAATATCTGGCTTGTTCTTCCAGACAATGACATGAATAGACCATTCTAAAGGTAAACTCCTAAGAAATTTAGAGTTTAGGTCTTCTTGAGTTATCATCACTTCATGGATGGCTAACTGACTTGCAAGCTTCTGAAGTCTATTGAACATACTGTCCAAAGACTCATTGGTTGTGGCTGTAAAGTTCTTAAATTGTTGTTTGAGAAGTGTTTTCTGTGTTTTCTTGGTAGCATCATTACCACCAAACCTAGCCACAATAGCTTCAAAAAGGGTTTTGGCATCTTTGTATTTGTTAAAGATCAGAAGTTGATCATTTGGAATAGTCATCAGTAACATACTCCTTGCTTTTAGATTATTTATCTTCTGAATCTTTTCATCTGCATTTGATGGTTGGTCTTGTATTCTTGTTACAAGAGCATCATTTACTGTTGTAGTGGTGATTTGGGGTTTAAATGAATTGCCTTGTTCAATGATCTCCCAAAGTGCATAGTCCTGCACTTGAAAGTATTGTTCAACCCTTAGCCTCCACATTTCAAACTCATTTTGCTTAAGTAATGGAAGTTTAGCTGCAACATTTTTTTGAATATGTTCAACATCCATTGTTCTTTTAAATTAGTAAATATCAAGCCTAGCTCTGATACCACTTGTGGAACGGGTTTTGTTCTGTTTGTTTGAGATATTTATGTATTGAATGTGTTTAGCATGCGGAATCTACTACAACACACTTAAAAGAACACAAGGTGGTGAGTTTAAGTAAACGTGAGAATGCAATGAACAAAGAACACAACTTTGGTTAACACAAAATGATTCAATATTATTGATGAAATAATACGGATGATCTAAGTATCACCGGGATTACAAAGTAATCTTGAATCTAAGATTGTAAAAAAGGATTTGTGAATTGAAGTAACTAAGTTACTTGAGAGATAGTTTGTTTTGGTTATGAGTTGGTTAAAGATGCATGCATGAAGTGGTGACTAAGATATCCTTTTATAAGATAAGGATATCTTATTACAAGATTGTCAAGTGGTTGAATATAAAACTATACTTTGACTATATTGGCGCCTACAATTAAATACAACTACCAATGTACAACTCTGCCATATTCTTCTGTGAACCACAGAGGACTACACTACTTCTACATAACGTATAACAATGTACAAAGACTAATAATTCAACTAAATATCTATTACAAAATATCTAATCGACTTGACATAAGCTTGGCAGGCTCTTCAATAGCTAGCAGTACCTTCTACCCAGAAGGTACTGGTAGAACATCTTCGTACTCTTCAAAAATCAACTAGCAGGCTCTTTAACATCTTTGGCAGGCTCTTTGACTTGAACATTTTATTCCCAACAGTACGAAAGATCCTTAAGTTTCAAAAATCTACAAAACAAGTCCCTTTAATTTCCAAAAATACAATTCGAATAATAATTTATCCATAATTACATATTAAGCCCTTAAATATTCAAAATTACACATCACACCCTTTATATCATTATTTACACGAGACACCTTCAAGTTTCCAGACTTTACACTTTTAGTCCCTCCTTTTTAATTATTTTTCAATACGACACTAAATTACCCATTTAATCCTTTTCTCGCAATATTTACACATAGGACCCTCATGTTATAATTTTTACACATTAGTACAGACCTAATTAACATTATAAAAATAACCCTTAAGTTTTAAAAATGACAAAACACCCCCCTTTACTTTTAAAAACCAATCGTTAAAACCCTAAATCACATAAACCCTAACCCTAGCTTTCCTAATCATTAACCAATCATTACCACTTCATTAGTTCATCATTTATTAACATAAATCCAGATTCAAAACCCTAGAACAAGATCAAAACCCTAGGGTTTTATTTTTTGTGCTCATTCGAAATAATAAACCCGATTACAAATAAAATTCGACATAGCAATTTCTAGGCTTCCACAAATCGTTCTACTATTTTTACCAGATCGTAATATTTATATAAGGTTCAAATAAAATAATTTCAACACCCATAAAAATTGTGTGGCTCATTTTGGAATTTATACCCGTTTTTACTCTCAAACATTATTTTGATTGATTAAGCATGCATGGATCTGATTTTGTATTTTATTTAGGTCTTATAGGGTATTAAGAACATAAGAAAAATATAAGATGAACATTCGAAGGATCAAAAGGGATAATTGAAAATTTTACCTTATCGGATGGAAAATTTTTGACAACCAAAAATTATAGCGATCAAATGAACGAACCCACGACCTTCTCAATAATTTTCCTAGCTTCCTTGAATGTTGTAGAATACCAGAAAATTGCCCCACAAATTTTCCCAAGCCGTATGAATTTTTGATGAATTTTAGTGTGTGTTTTGAGTTAATCGGCTAGGGTTTTAAAGAAATAAATGATAGATTATCTAAAATAGGTAAATTGCCGTGATTAGGGGGAGAGATGGGTTGGAAAAACCGGCCTTGATCACTTCCCAAAATTAAATTTGTAGTTATCTTGAATTTTGTACAATTTAATTTGAATTTACATTACTAATAATACACAAAATGTAAAACCGACCAATTTATTTATTTTTGTGATTTTCATAATTTTTATACTTTCAAAATATTAAAATGTAGTTACAAAAATTATTTTGTTTCATACCTTGATCATTCCCGAAGGTTTGGAATTTATTTGGTGATTTATAAGCTTTAAATCAAATTTTAAAATTGTAAGGGCATTTTGGTCATTTTGCACATTTTAGATTTTTAGGTGTTACAAATGCTGTCTTGATGTCCATATGATAAACCGTGATGTTCTTGTGAGCAGCATAAGCTAAGAAAATCCTAACTGCTTCAAGCCTTGCAACTGGTGCGAATGACTCTTCAAAATCTATTCCTTCTTCTTGTCTGTATCCCTTTGCCACCAGACGAGCCTTGTTGCGAATCACAGTCATTTCTTCATCCTTTTTGTTTTTCCATAACCACTTAAGATCAATGACTAGTTTGTCAATTGGTCTTGGAACTAAATCCCAGGTGTCATGGATTTGAAATTGAAGAAGTTCTTCCTGCATCGCTTCAATCCAGGCATTATCTGCCATTGCTTCCCGAATGTTCTTAGGTTCTATGAGACTGACTGAGCAGACATAGATGCACATGTCGCAATCGGTGTGAAGCTGTTTTCTCGTCTGAATTGGTCTTGAGGGTTCACCAATAACCTGTTCTATTGGGTGGTCTTTTGTCCACTGTAATGTTGAAAGGTACCTTGGACTGAATAACTGTGTGTTAGTCGGTTCATGTAATCTGGAAGATGATTCACCAGATTCCATTCCAAATGGGTTTTCAAAGACTTCTTCGTCTAACACATCATTATTTTGTTCTTGCTCATCAATTCTTGGTAGAACAATTTCAATGAATGGAGTTGCTGGAGTAAATGTAGATGATGTTGATGTTGAGGGAGTTGGTTCGCCAGCTTCGAATGTTGTGGATGCATCTGGATTTGGTGGAGGTGGTGGTGGTTGTTGTTGAGTGGATGCAGCAGAATGTTGGTTAGATGCATTTTTCGAAGCGCCACCATAGTATTCATCGTACATGAACTCGAAGAAATTATCCAGTTCTTGAGATGTGGGTTGTTCGTCATGAATTGATTGAGCTCCTTGAGGTGCGAGTCCCGAACTGATATGTCCGGAAGTCATCGGGTTAAGCGCGGGTTCTAGAGCGAGTCTCTCAGAAGCCATTTGTGAAATTTCATCAAACTTCACGTTCATCGTCTCCATTATCTTTTTCGTTCTCCTGTTATACACCCTAAATGCCCTCGAGTTTTCAGAATAACCAATGAAGATTCCAATATCACCCTTAGCCTTCAACTTTCCCAGATCTTCCCTGTCATTTGTTGGATAGCATAAAGCGCCAAATACATGAAGATAAGAAATATCCGGTTTTCGGTTGTTGACAAGTTCATATGGGGTTTTATTGAATCTTGGATGGATTAGGGATCGGTTTTGAGTAAAACAAGCAGTAGAAACAGCATCAGCCCATAGGAATAACGGTGCACTGGAATAGATCAGCATAGTGCGAGCAGCTTCTACAAGGGTTCGATTCCTTCTTTCAACTACCCCATTCTGCTGTGGAGTTCTAACAGCTGATGTCTGGTGAGTAATACCAGTTGCTTCAAAGAATGTTCTTAACTCCTGATTGACAAATTCCGTGCCATTATCCGTTCTTACTATCCTAACTGGAGCTTGAAGTAGAACTTGAATCCGCTTCAGAAAGGTGATGATGGTGCTTGGTGCTTCATCTTTTGATCTCAAGAACTTTACCCATGTATATCTTGAATAGTCGTCAACAATTACAAGAATATACTTTTTCCCATTTATGCTTTGAACTCTCATCGGGCCACATAAGTCCATGTGCAGCAAATGCAACCTATCAACCGAACTAGGTACGGGTTTAGGTTTGAATGTTGCTCTTTTTCTCTTTCCTTGCTCACATGATGGACATAGGTGTTCTTTGGTGTATTTGAATTTAGGAAGACCGGAGACGATGTTGTCTTTGGCAAGCTTGTTGATCGTGTCAAAGTTAAGATGGGACAAACGTCTATGCCATAACCAGGATTTTGTTTCACCTGCCCTGGTCATGAGACAAATCGGAGATGAAGAGGCCATTTGGTTTATGTCAATTGCATAGAGATTGGTGCCACGATTCCCAATTAAGAGATCATTCCCCACCAAATTCCTGACAAAACAAGTGTATCTCCTAAAAGCAACCTCTAAATCAGCATCACAAAACTGCCCGACTGAGAACAGATTGTGTCCCAACCCTTCGACATAGTAAACCCGAGTGATCAAATAATTTCCAAACCGAAGATCTCCATAACCCAGAATAGCTGCAACATGATCATTCCCAAAACGTACAGTCCCCATGAACTGCCACACAAAATTGATCAGCAGCTTCAGATTCCCGGTCATGTGCTTGGAGCAACCCGAGTCGACGATCCAAAGACAGATTTCAATGACCTGCAAAGAACAGATGATTTTGTATATGGAAACCATTTAACATTTGGTTCCAGTGGGTTAGATGAAACAGGTGAAGTACACTTAGAACTGGTTTCCTGAGATGCATTGGGAACTATTTCTAACGTGCCATTCTTAAGTGTGAACATTCTACCCGTTGGTTTCCATGCACAAAACTTAGAGTGATCCTTAGGCAATAGGCTGCTAGTGGTTTTCCTAGCTTTTGCAATAAGTCTTCGAATATATCTAGACTTAGCCTTAGTTACTAAAGGAACCTTTTTCTGTTCAGGCATATCATTCTTTTTCACATCATTAGAAACATTATCATCACAAGCATTTACAGACAAAGTTTTCTTTTGCATTAAACAATCAGAATCATTACATGCATTAGAAACAGGAGTCTTATCATTACAACTAGATGATACATGTTTCTTCTTGGAAAGCGGTAAATTCCTAGGGTGTTCTTCTACTTTCTTGCTTGCATTCTCAAAAACAGGCGGGACACTAGGTTTCTTGTTATTGCTCCTAGACTGTCTTCTGCTACTAGAGTTGCTTTCTAATCCTGTAGAAGGTAAGGCACACTCATTAGAATTTATGTTGTTGTCCTGAGATGTTGTTGTAGCAGTCCTAATCTCTTTTGGATTATCTTTAATACTTTTGTCTATCGCCCTATATGTTTTAGATGTAGAGGCAGACGCAGTAGTGGGACTAATCCTATAAAGGCTAGGTGCTATTACTTTTGATGTTTGGACAACTGCTTTCTCTTTTTGTTTCTCACTAGGCAAGGGGGTTGATGGTGCAATACCCGTAGTTTCCTCACCCTGCCCTTTTTGACTTGCAAGTTGAGACTTCAAAAGATTTATTTGATCTTGCATGTTTTTGTAAGAACGCTCATATGACAATTTGTCATACTTGCATTCTTCCTTTTTCGTATCAAGTTGTTTAAAATATGTGCAATTTTGTTTTTCAAGCTTCAAAAGTGCCTTTTCATATTTTTCAACAATTTGAGAAGTCTCAGCTCGAAGTGTTTCATCACCTCAACAGAATATGTTTGGAAAATAATAGACATGATATCGGTCGATAGAGCTTCGAAAGAGAGAGAGTCATTTTGATGTTCCAAAACTTTTATGTGTTCCAAGTATTCATTTGCTTCCTTCACTAAGGATTTGTGGTCCTTAACAAATTCTGCTGACTCTTTCAAAAGATTATTTTCCACATTTTGAACAACCGCATAGATTGCAGAAATGTGTGGATTAATTTCCGATTCAAAAATCTCTAATTTCATCCTGAACACCTGAAAACCATTCAAATTTTTGACTGTTTGTTTTGGAAGCCACAATACTTTGAAGTGTTTCAATTCTCTATTTAAGATCCACCAAATATAGTCTAGCTGCACTTGTATCATAAGTGTTTTTAGATGCCATTTGTTGAATGTTAGATAGATGAATTGAGACAGCTTTTTGTTTTGTGAAAACCACTGGTTTTTGAAAAAACAGAGGTGACTCCTTTTTAACAAGATGAACCCCAGATTCTGTGTTAAGCTTGTTATAATGAATTGGTTTAATTTCTGGGTTCATTTGTCTCATTTTGACACGTCTCTTTTCAGTACGCTCAATCGTTTCATCCGAATCATAAATCTCAATCGGATCATGATTATCATTTAGCACACTACCATTATATAACACATTCTGATTTTTCTGAGCTTTCTTGAGATAATAAGGGTTTTCACAACCGATAGCCGTTTTCTTTAGCGTATGTAAAATTGGGTTTTTATCATTTATTAACAAATTAATTGTTTGTGCATAATGACCCGTTTTTACAAGAAAATCTTCCAACTTTGCAATGGTTTCCTTTTTGTCAGAGATCTCTTTAAGAAGATCCTTTTCTCTTTTTGAAAACCTTTCATTCAACTCCTTCTTTTCTTTTTCAAGATTAGAATAAGTTGATTTTTGTTTTGAAAGTTGGTTGTTTAGTTCAGAAATTTCTGTGTTTAAGGATTTTATTTTGTTGTTCAAATTAACATCAAGAGTGTCAAATTTGATTTGCAAATGTTGTTCTCTTAAAACAGAATCTCTTAAACTATTTTCAAGTTCAGACTGTCGATCGTTATTAAAATCAAAAGCTTGTGCATTCACCTTATAACTCTCAAGCTCAGCGGTCAATTTTTCATTCGCGGTCTTAACCTCGCGATTGACCTTTTTAACTTTCTCAATTTCAACACTACAATTATTCAATAATGATTCAAACATAGCACGTGTTTCCTCATCATATCAGTATGTTGTGACTCGAATTCTTCATTAGGATCCATATCTGGAGTTACCAAATTAGTATTACTACAACTTGGTTCGTCCATATATGTATCATAAATGAGATTAGGAGTCTCAGGATGCTGTTCATTTTGAGGTGACATATCAAACATTTCATTATTGTGACATGTAGCATATGGTTGTACCTCAGAAACCGCATTAGTGTCAAAAGCAGGAGGTGCTTCTGAGTCCGTGTCGTACTTTGCCTCCTGGAGATTAGCCATAAAAATGCAGTTTGCATCGATGTCCTCTTGATCTTCTGAAGTATCCATAATAGCCATGAAGTCATTCTCTTCTGCACTCAACTGAAGCCCAGCCGTTTCCTTGTTTGCCAACATTAATGCTTTCTGCAAATACGTTGGATCCCTCTTATTCGGCTTGTCTGGACAGTTCCTAGCCATGTGACCAATACCCTGACAGTTGAAGCACTTCATCACATTACCCTGATTTCTATTCCCAGCTCCCTGAGCAACATTCCCAAACTGATTCCCAGCATTCTGTACCCTTTGATTACCAACAGCTGTACCCATCTGATTCCCTGCATACTGACCCATCTGATTACCAACATACTGCCCTGCATTCTGATTACCCATCTGAAATCTTGGAGCATATCCATGTTGATTCCCATATCCCCCAACCATCTGTCCTTGCTGTCCCATGTTGAAACTCGGCTGCGCGATCTGCTTGTTGCGAGTGTTCGATGAGATTCGTTGATTGTTGTTGGTGGGTGTGGAGTAGCGTCCTTGGAATGCTTTTGATAGGTAGGCAAAAGCTTGAGTCAAATCATCAGTTGACTCATCCTGATCATGTTGATCTGGGTGTTGCGGGTATTGTTGTTGTGGGATTACATGTTGTTGTTGTGGGTAGAACGGTGTTTGAGGATTGTATTGTTGTTGCATGACTTGTTGGGATGAAGATGATGATGAAGGTTGTGCATTAACTGTTGCAGGTGTAGGTGTTTGGACTATGAGTGCAAGAGTATCTTGTTGTTTTGCTTGTTTCTCTTTTCTGACTTCATTTGCCTCTACTTGGTTTTGTTTTAGGAAGTCATAAAGCTGATCATAGTTCATCTTGTGAAGCTTTTGTGTCTGGTTGGCAATAGTAACATATCGTCCCCATTCTTCAGGAAGTCATAAAGCTGATCATAGTTCATCTTGTGAAGGTTTTGTTTTAGGAAGTCATAAAGCTGATATTTTGAACAATTGGTTTAGGTGCCAAATTGTTTCTGATCAACTCATTCATTAGAGTACAAAACCGTGTGTAGTAAGATTCAATATGATCAGCTGGTGTAGATGTGAACTTCTCCCATTCAGTCAGAAGCTTGTTTTCCAATTCTTGTTTACCAATATCTGTACCATAACAAAGTCTTTTGACTCGTTCCCACATTGCATGAGCAGTTTCACAACTGTCTACAGCACAGAATATTTCTTGAGGTAACCCAAGTTGGATTAGATACATTGCCAAGTTATCAGCTTCAATTTGCTTCCAATCATCTGCCGTATAATCCTTTTCTTCTTGGATTTTGTAAGTTGCTGCAACGGGAGGTTTTGAAGTTCGATCTTCAGCTGTAACTTCCGTCCTACGAGGCTTGAATGGACCTTTCTCAACGGAGTTAGCCAAGAGTCTACCTTGTCCATTAGGTTTTGATTTCATATAACGAAGCATACGACTCGTCCATGGAAGGTAACCACCTTTTTCTAACATTCGAGGTCGGTTTTCTGAACCTGCGGCATGAATGTCTTGTTGTGTAGTCATCTTTGAAATTATGTATGATAAAGTGGATTGAGGATCGTTTCAACAAAATAGAAGTTGTTTTCGTTGAAGGTTAAACTTGAACTTGGTTGTTGTTGATGATTGTTGAAGTTGTAGTTTAGATAATTGAAACAAATTTAAATAAAGTTACAAAATCTGATTAGAGTATAATTAAGACAAAGTCAAAAGATTACACTTTTGAGTTGACGAAATTACGTTCGAATCAAATCCTTAAAAGTTATTTAACTTTGAAATCAATTCACACAAGTACAAGGGCCAAAACTGCCAATTCTGAAAGTTCTCTAAGGCTACTGGAAAGTACAGGGACTGAAAATACAAATTCTGAAAATTCTGAAAATCCTTCTTTGTCCAATATCGCAATTGATAAAACTTCTCGGACGGAACTGCGATAAGTTGACTCGCGATATGTCTGATCAGACGTCAAATGCGATAAGTCAACTTCGATAAGTCAAATGCGATTTGTCAAATGCGATATGTCCAATGCGATAGAATTGTCAGATGTCTACTGCAATAAAATTGTCGCTGTTTGAATTGCGATAACACAGACACCAAGCTGAATTGCGATAAGAAGGTGAATAGCGATAGAATCCTTGCAGCTTCCAATTGCGATATACAAACTGAACTGCGATAAGTCGTTGGTTTCACTGCAATTGCGATAAAATGCTAAAAACTCCCAATTGCGATAAAACGCTGAGTCACACCACTTTTTGACTTTCTTCCACTTGCAACCTTATCACTTAAGATTTTCTCTTACAACTTTTCACCCACTAGCTAATATTCCTGACAACATCAAAAAAATGCAGCTATTAAACCCAGTACACGAATGAGAAATAATCACTAAATCACAAACCAATTTGTTAACATATTAACAAACATAACCTCACACATGAAACTTTGCTATTCGATTCCCCTAAACCACCTTCGAAGTCACGATTTTAAGAAGCCAAAAAAACGCAACAGATGGTTTTCTTGAAGAATCAAACCGAACACACTAACCTTCTACCTTGTTGATTGGCTCATGTATACCACTTGTAACACCACGAATCACTTCTTTATCACACAAAGAAACCCACGATGACACTCACAAACACAATAAGAACACAAGAGTAGATGTATGGATCATATGGTAAATTTCAAGTCAAATGTTTATTAGCTTTAACAAAGATAAAACAAACACAGACTTTTGGGATCTTTGCACACACACACACTCTTTTACTTATGATAAAATGAGGCACCCTTTAAGCAGAGGTGTGTGTGTGCGTTAAATATGAAACAGCCAATCCATGGGCTTGGATGGGATTTAGTTAGGACTTGGTTGTGGGCTTAGAAATTGTATTACACTTATACAAATTAACTACTAACTAAACTAATACTTCTAGCCCACTTCATTTAGAACATATTATACATGACACTTAAGTACAAGATAACAAATGTCCATCACTTCCTAAATAGCATTAAAATAAATGCTAACACAGAGTGAAAGCTTAAGTAAATGGTAACAGTAATGAAAGGTAAAGGTTATAAGGTGCAGGAAAATAGAAATCCACTACGAGCCCAGTAACAGAAACAGTATCAATATAATCATGTAACCATATAATCATATAGAGGGGAGACCTCTCAGTAACCAGTAATTATAAGGGGAGTCCTCAATCAGTAAATGGAGTAGCTAGCTCCCAGTATGTGAAAGACGTGTATCGCACACACCATCAGTCACCAGTAATAACAGTATATAACAGAAACAGTATCAGTATACAGTAACAAATCTAGGATGCATCCATACGCCCCAGGTGGCCAAGGTCTGCCTCTACGAAATAAATCAGTAACAAGACAGGGATGGGACAGGTCATCACTCTCCTGCCCTAGAGTCATGCCATCGGTGCATCAATGACATGGACATTAAACCCTCATGCCTAGTTATGGCTCGTAGTCTCAAACTGTGGGTCAATGGTCAAGTATCAAGCGTCCAGAATCCAGTTCAGTTTCATATTAGGTAGTTCACGTCCAATTTCCATTTCAGTTATATCAGAAAGTCCATATCAGAAGTTCATATCAGAGGGTTCAATATCAGAAGGTCCAATATCAGAAAGGTCAATATAGTAGGTTCAATATCAGAAGGTTCAATATCAGAGTTCACAATTCAGGAGGGAAACATAGCAAGTTCACAAATCAAGGGGAACATAGCAATGGCTTAGGGAAACCCTATAATGAATCAGAAATCCAGAATGTCATGAGAAAGGAGACACCCTTACTGAAAAAGGGTAGAATATCTGTACCTTATTCGATAGCAAAACAATCTAAAGATAACTCACGAGACACCGGGTCACTCCCGCTTCATGGAACCTATACGAATTATTAATCATATATTACTTTAAGTCCAATTTAATTAAGTTACTCTTTTGAGTATACTTTCCCTTTTTAGCAGGTTTCCCGAATTAGTAAGTTTCCATATTTAGGAGGTTTCCGTATTAAGAATATTCAAGGTTATCATTTACTAAGTTTAAAGTGTCAAATGTGGCAATATCAGTAGTTTAGGGTTCATAATGATATTTACATAAGTTTAAGGTTCATAATGCGGTTTTCATAATTTCAGGGTTTATTATGTAATTATGTCAAGTTTAAGGGTTATAGTGTCCTTATGATAAGATTAGGGTATAAAATGTAAATATTATCAAGTTACAGGTTTTTACAAGTTAATTCCTTTAGTTTTAGAAAGGTGACAATTTAAACCCTATAGTTTTGGAAAATAAATAAATAACACCTTTTTAATATCTTTACACTTTAACATATTTTTCGTATGCACTGGACCTGTTTTAAATAATTTATGAATCATAATAGAACTCTGACATAAAATTCCCAAAAATTCCCAGAGAACCCTATATTTCCCTAGTAATTTACCTAATTTTTCCATATTTTATTAACTAGTATAGGTATGACTGAAAAATCCATTTCCCTAACATGTTCCATAATCGGATCTGATGAAACACCCGAAAAGTAATTAATTCACTACTCCATCTAGAAAATTTATAAAATTCTAAAAAAATTCCAGTAACTAGTAGATATATCAAATATTACCCAGTTCAAAGGAAACCTTCTAATTCGACATGGTTTGAAAATGATAAATGAAAACATGGACTGTTTTTCCAGACATACGAATTCGATTTGACACTTAATATTCTAAAAATCAAAAAGTGGTCTTCCAGGCCTCTAAAAATCACAAATTTAATTTCTACAGAAAGCTCTTTCATTGAATTTAATTCTAGACTCAAGAAACTCCCAAAAACACTTAGTTATCATCAAGATTCAATTAATTAAAGTCGGTCTAATTTCCTGATCAGAAAACTGGTTCATTAATTCATGTGATCTTTTAGGGTTTTTGGTTCGTTTAATTCCAAACGACCTTAGTAGCGTGCGTGGATCATTATAACCATTTTATATAGATTATATATGATGTAAAGAGTACTAGAAAAATACCAGATGGGTTTCAAAATGATCGGATCTAGTGCAGAATATTTACACCTCTCGGCTAGCAAAATACGATACAAAGAAAACTCCCACGCGTACACCAGCTATCCCACGACCTTAAGGCTATTTTTCCCACCTTCTCTAGACTTGATAGAACCCAGGAAAAATAAGAACCAGCCTCCAGAAATTCGTATGGTGATGGAGAGAGTTTTGGTGTTCTCGGTTGTAACTTTTAGGGTTTAGAAAATGTGTAATGTGGAAAAATAGGAAAACCGTGTATATAGATGAGGAGGGGGAATGGGAATCCAGTTTTGTGGTGAAGTGATATAGTCAAATGCAGATTTCCTAAATCTTTCCTTTTAATATGATGATTATCTCACAATTAATTTATTTTAAACATTTAATATATAAATAAAATGTATAAACTTAAGGAATTCGGCCCATGCAACATATTTATGTGTGACATATATTTTTGTGACATATAAAATTATAAAAATGTTCAAGCAAAATCATTTCACTTCATATGGTGTTAATTTCCAAGTGTTTAGGATTGAATTTGTGTTTTATATAGTTATTAAGTGAAATTTTAAGTTCAGGGGTATTTTGGTAATTTTGCATGATGTTAAATTTTGGGTTTTACAACTTCTTCCCCTCTAAAATAAAATTTCGTCCTCGAAATTTGAAGTCGCAGAGTTAGACGAAGTCGTAGCAATTCGCAAAAAGATCGTTACGAACATTCTCACGCCCGGGGAGGTTCTTCCAAAAAGGATCGTCAAAACAAATAGTTTCTCATGACTCAATCAAAACAAGGTGGGTTCAAGTTTCTCGGACGGAGATAAATTGGGTTGATGTCGATCAAAAGGCCCATGTAACATAAATGGATGATAGGTGAATTTTCTGGAAAGCTCATATGGAATACGAACAAGATTTCAAATCAAATTAACTGTATCAACAGTAGAGAGCTTCTACAAGGAGTTCAAGATTTATAACTGAGGTCAACAGAATGCAAAACGAGAGTCCAAACTCATCCAGATATCTAATGAACGAAGGCAAGGTATACGCATAGGCAGAAATGAACCTAAAGTCTCACCAATCACGGATAATCCAACGGGGATCAAATTCTAAACTTCTTAGGTACTCCCCAAGATATCCTATGGCCACAATGAGTGCACGTTATATGGTGTAAGTATTATCACGTTGATCAGGCGTCATAATACTAGCACCACATAACTATGCCTTCATGATGATCTTACTTTATCTCGAGTTGAGTAAGACAACCTATCTTAATCCACCTAGTACTTCTACAGTCTCAGAGGTCAACAAAACCAATGTCATAGTCAAGAGGGAAACAATTCTTATACTCGTGGTTAAACACCACAAGCCTTCTCATAGGGACTGAGATGGGTAAAACGAAATCGAACAGCGTTGGAAGTTTCATAGATGTTTATCAAAAGCAAGAGACAAATAAACAGAATGTATCAAGTACGTCATCTCCATGGCGATTCCCAAAATGCCCGAAGAGGCATCAAAATGATTAACAAAGGATCAGAGGTCAGAGTCGGAATCTGAAGATAAGGATCAAATAGTGTCAGGCAATTACTATGCAATTCTCAATGCTTTCAAGATTTATTTAGGTTTCAAAACTTAGGTGGTGCAAGGCATAAGCTTTCAATTTCCAAAAGTGATCTCAACAGGCTTTAACCAAAAACAAGGCACGAATCAGAGTGATGCGGAAGCAATAATACTTAAACAAATGCCTAATAGTCTACCCACTCCTCACTGGTCAAAACTTAAGTTCATATTAAGAAATCCTAAAGTAAGTTTTCAAGGGGTTCTCCTATGTTCTTACAGTGGAAGCCTAATGGTCCAAAACTCACAGGTCAAGGGTAATGTATTACGAGTCGCAGCCTGTCTCTCTGATACCATAATTGTAACACCCCAACCCGATAAGGGTAGAAGTATTACGTTATGGTGACATATCAAAGCAAACACAAGCATAAGACTTAAATAATACAAATGACATTCAAAGGTTACAAAGGAAATTCTGAAACTACAAGGTTACAATGAGAACAATAACAAAGTACTAAGTTCGAAATGCAAATCTCTTCTAGTCATCACTAAGTCCAGGATAGCAATCTAAGTATAGCCTTCTAAGCTCAAAGCACTCCACTCATAACCCAGCTTCCAACTAAAACCTGTCGCAGGAAAAGAAATTGCGGCTGAGCTACGAGAGCTCAGTGAACAGATATAACGGTAACAAAGCAGTGATACAGAATAATGAACAGTAAATGAAGTACGAATCAGTCAGAGTTAAGGCTTAAGTAAATGGTAACAGTAATGAAAGGTACAGGTTATAAGGTGCAGGAAAACAGAAATCCACTACGAGCCCAGTAACAGAAACAGTATCAATATAATCATGTAACCATATAATCATATAGAGGGGAGACCTCTCAGTAACCAGTAATTATGAGGGGAGTCCTCAATCAGTAAATGGAGTAGCTAGCTCCCAGTATGTGAAAGACGTGTATCGCACACACCATCAGTCACCAGTAATAACAGTATATAACAGAAAAAATAACAGTATACAGTAACAAATCTATGATGCATCCATACGCCCCAGGTAGCCAAGGTCTGCCTCTACGAAATAAATCAGTAAAAAGTCAGGGACAGGAGAGGTCATCACTCTCCTGCCCTAGAGTCATGCCATCGGTGCATCAATGACATGGACATGAAACCCTCATGTCTAGTTATGGCTCGTAGTCTCAAACTGTGGGTCAATGGTCAAGTATCAAATGTCCAGTATCCAGTTCAGTTTCATATTAGGTAGTTCACATCCAATTTCCATTTCAGTTATATCAAAAAGTCCATATCAGAAGTTCATATCAGAGGGTTCAATATCAGAAGTTCCAATATCAGAAAGGTCAATATCAGTAGGTTCAATATCAGAAGGTCAATATCAGAAGGTTCAATATCAGAGTTCACAATTCAGGAGGGAAACATAGCAAGTTCACAAATCAAGGGGAACATAGCAATGTGTTGGGAATTAAATGTTCTGAAGATTAAGTTTCAAGAATTACAAGTATTAATAGTTCCAACTGCTGAGAAGAATACTCTAACAGTTCCAACTGCTGATATATATCTTAGGACTGCTCAAGTTATAACTAACAGTTCCAACTGCTAGTTGATACTGTTGAGTTGAGACTGCTAGATGGATAAGTATTGAAAAGATATTAGTGTACTAAAGTCAACAATATACGGTAGATAATATCTTACCCCATATGCTTAGTTAACAAGTTGTGTACACAGATACATGTTGTATCTTATGTACAGACACACTCAAGATAAGTTAACAAGTAAGTCGGCTAGACTTTAAGCAATATGTAAAGATCTTCTTGGACTATAAAAGAAGATCTTAGACTCGATATTGTGTGTCCAAGTAGATGTTAAGTGTCTAAGTGTGTTATTATTTTAGAACTCTCATAACTGTTAAGACATAGAACAAACACAAGAATATCACAAGTTGTAAAAACTTAAGATTCAAGGTTGTAACCCTAGTGATATTTCAAGATCACTCGTATTATTATCATTAATAATATTGAATCATTTGGTGCTAATCTTTCATTGTTCATTGTCATAGAACTAACACAACCTTTCCATTTCCACAACACAAATCACCTTCTAAGTATGGTTAAGTAAATTCCGCGTACTTAATCATATTAACTCAATATATCATACACACAAAGAACGTAAGGTTTAACCACCTTAACCGTGTGAACAATCCTAACAAGTGGTATCAGAGCTAGAGGCTGATATTATTGATTTAGAAGAAGAAGCTGAAGAAATGGACGTTGAATCTATTCAGAAAAATGTTGCTGCAAAGATTCCCATGCTCAATGATGAACTCAAATAAGTACATTTTATTATCATCATTTATCCTATTTATTTGACTTGTTTTATTATATTATCTGTGAGAATCGATACGTTAATGTTTACTTTTGTAATTCTCAGGTAAAAACAAGTATTATGTGAAACTTGGCGATTTTGGACTAATTATGGAGCAAAACAAGCAAGAAGTTAAGAGTCTACTGAAATGTACAAGATCAAGATCATTCTGCTCCAGATACGCCGCATCTTACTTATTATATACGGCGCATCACTATCAAGATTTCACAAGCTACGATCCAAGACAGCAAGGACATACGCCGCATCTAAGAATGGAGTTACGCCGCATCTACTTATCCTATGCGCCGCATCTAGCCCTCAGACAGAAACTATAAATACCCCAAAGTCAGACGAATTTCGGAGTTCGACATTTAGCTAAACAGAAAGACCGAAGAAACCCTAGGACGAATTCAGACGAAGTAGCAGCACAAGACACACCTTGAACGAAGATACAAGAGCTGTAAGAAGGTCCTGCATGTATTCAATTCATTAAGTAGTTTTGTTTTATTGTATTAGTACACTTTAATTCATCAGGATTGATGGGCTTGTGTAATGTGACAACGGAAAGATTGCACTCCCCTTAAAATTGCTTTCCCATTAATTAAAGTTTATATGTTGATGTCTTTGGTGACTTTTATTAGTGCATTGATAACCTCTGTGTCTAGCTGAGCATTGCTTGGGTCGCCATGCCCCTTCCTCGCCTGTTTATTTTATCGCCTATGCATTAAGGGTTTACTCGCCGATAAGATTAGAGCCAACGAGAAAGGAATTAATCTCGGTGCGTTGCATCGAACTATACACTTCATATAAAACTAGCAATAAAACAAGTGACAAGCTACTTAACTATCAGGACAGGTCTTCTTATTGTCTCAAGTATTTATCTGTGTACGTGTGTGCTAATCGCTGATTCGTGCTTATTAGTTTAGTTTATATTTAATCATAACCAAACCGTGCCAGTCTCTCAGGCTGAACCCCCTTGCGTTAGATTAGGTTGTATAGCTAACTTAAGATATTAAAATACTGATTAGAATAACTAGATAATACGTTCCACTCTTAGTGATCGACACTCTACTTACCATTATATTCATACTGACCGGGTACACTGCTCGTTAAAGTGTGTGTGTTATTGATAAGTCGGCTAAATATAATTTTAATTCTAGAATACCGCTAACTCTGTTGTATATTAGTTAAATTGCATTCATTGTATTATTTGCATATTTTCTGTTTTTGTGTGTTTTTATTTTTGTTTATTTTCGTTTGTTTTTATTTTTGTTTTTATTTTCTGTATTTTCTTGCATTCTGCTATCGTTGTACTGAGCTAATTCAAACGATACGGCGCATCTATTTTCATAGATACGGCGTATTGCGTTTAATTTTTATAAAATACAACGCGTTTAATAAATTCGATACGACGCATCTTTCCCCAAGATACGGCGTATTCTGTTTTTAATAAGAAATTTTTCTAAACGATAACGCCATACGACGCATCTGATTTAGCAGATACGGCGTATCTATTATTTTAATTAAAAAACAGTTTTCGAATTATTAAACAGATACGACACATCGATTTTTATCGATACGGCGCATCTTCTGAATCAAAAATCTTGTATTTTGAAACGTAACGAAAATACGGCGCATTAACTTTTGTTAATACGACGCATTTAATTTTAATAAGTATAAATGATTTTTGATAATTAAAACTGATACGGCGCATTCTAATTCTAAGCGGCGTATCTGCTTTCTGAATAAAGTCTGATTAAATTTTAACGATTATAAGATACGGCGTATCCAACTTTTTGGATACGGCGCATCGTCTGCAGATATCAGTAACTTTTATTTTTCGTATTCCGTTTTCGTTGTTGATTTTCTGATATATTACTTTCTTGAACATACCTTACTGATGCTTTTGTGATAGTTTCAGGAAGTGCATGACCAGGAGTTCAACTAAGAACCTGATTACACCTTTCGAAGATCCTGAACGAGCCTTTCATTCGCTTAAAAGGTTTTTCAACACAAAAGGCTTTGATATCTCAAGTTCGTTCGAGCTTGATTATTTTTCTGAAGAGAAAGAGGAAGAAGAAACAGAAATAATGGCGGAAAACACTACAATGGAGGAATACATGAACAAAACCCGTGCTGATTACACTTCAGGAGTTGCTAGACCAAAGTTTGATGATAAGTCAAAGTTTGAGTTTAAGGGTCAGTTTCTCAAGGAACTAAGAGAAAATGCTTTCAGTGGATCGGAACATGAAGATGCTAATGAACATGTTGAAAAGGCCCTCGAGATTGCAGATTTATTTATTACAGAAGGAGTCACTGACGATCAACTCATGCTAAGAATCTTTCCAATTTCACTTAAAGGAGCTGCTAATAAGTGGCTAAGGAATAAACCTGCTAGTTCAATAACAACATGGGAAGATTTGAAGAGCAAATTCCTGAAGAGATATTGTCCACCTGCTAAAACCGCTAAAAAGATGGAGGCCATCAATAGTTTCAAGCAAGAGCCTGATGAAACTCTTTATCAAGCTTGGGAATGATTCAAAGACCTGTTGATGAAGTGCCCTCAACATTATCTAAGTGAAATGCAGGAGATAATATTGGTCTATCAAGGATTGGACGTGCCTACTAGACAAATCTTGGATGCCAAGGGAGCTGTGCCTCACATGAGTGCAGCCAATGCTAGGAAAGCTATCCAAGAAGCTGTTGGTCATTCTCAAAAATGGCACGATGGAACCTCTACTAGATCTAAGAGCAGCACTAATTTTGACGGGTTTGCTGCTATTCAAGCTCAATTGGATAAAATTAGTAGAGAGATGAAGAAGCGTGATGAAAAAGTGTATGCTGCCCAAGTTGGATGTGAAAAATGCGAAGGCCCTCACTACACTAAAGATTGCCCTAATAAGAATGAAAGTGAGACATTTGAAGAAGCATACTACACACAATTTGGACAACCATTCCGACCTTCAGGAAGATTTAGGGAAGCTACTCCGAGATTCTATCAAAAGAACAACTTTAATCCCAACTATCAAGAAAGGAGGCAGACTTTAGATGACACTCTAAAGCAAATTATGGCCGATGCTACTAAAAGACATGAAGAGAATACTGCTATGATCAAAGAAATCCGAGCTTCGACAGATACTATTACAAGAAATCAAGGAGCTTCAATCAAAGCATTGGAACAACAAATTGGACAAATGAGCAAAGTTCTTCAAGAAAGGGGATACGAAAGTTTACCTAGCTCAACTGAAACCAACCCAAGAGATCATGTCAAGGCCATAAGCACCATTGAAGAAGTCACTCCTAACATTCCTTTCCTAGAAGACTGATGAATGGTAATGATGCTGCAAAGCCCGAATTTTTCTTTAATTCTTCAATCAGTTTAAGGAGGTTACTCAAAGAGAAGACGAAGATTGAAGAGGAGATCAAGGCTACAATGAAAGAAGAGAGCTCTGCAACCGACTTACATGCCTTGCCTCATAAAGAAAAGGACCCAGGAAGTTTTACTTTACCTTGTTCAATTAATGATATATCTTTCAATAATGTGTTAGCTGACTTAGGAGCTAGCGTTAGTGTAATGCCCCTTAAGACATTCACTACCCTAGGACTAGGTAAATTAGCACCAACTAAGTTGCTTATTGAATTGGCTGATAAAACGGTAAAACAACCTGAAGGGATTGCTAATAATGTACTAGTTAAGATTGAGAAGTTTGTTTTCCATGTAGACTTTGTTATATTAGATATGCCCGAGGATGTTAAGATTCCTTTAATCCTTGGAAGACCTTTCTTGTCTACCGCCCATGCTAAGATTGATGTGTTCAAAAGAAATATCTCATTAAGGGTAGGGAATAATAAACTAGTCTATAAGTGCCAAGATCCTGTTAAAAGCATAATTAGAGCCGTCTATATGCTAGGATTAAGAGAACGTATGGACCTCGATCTTGAAGCTAGGCTTATGGGAGAAACATTGATTCAAAACAACTTAACTAATCCTAATCATGAGAACTTCGAGGAATTTATTGACCTTAATGTACCTACCGAACTTAGGCGCGATATTGTTAATGATTCTGATGATGAGTGGTATGATTGCGTAGTGATTAACAAACGTAGGAGAATAGTTGAGCATACGAATTTGAATAATGATGTGTTTATTGAACTACCACCCCACCTTGCTTATTTATGCCTATATGATAATAAGAATTTCCCGTCTATCATTTTGTCATCTCTGCCCAAAAGGGACAGAACTTTGTTTATACAGTTATTAAAGAAGAATGGCGTGGAAATTAAGGACGAGCAAGGAGTGTTCAATATTACTGAATTAGCAATAAGGGAGCGCGATGTTTTCGACTCCTTCAACGATCGGTATTAAGAGCTGAACGTGAGTCTAACTTGAAGACTCTGGAATAAAGACAAGTGCTGACCGGGAGACAACCCGGAAAATTTTTATATTCTGTTCTGTGTCGAGTCAGTCAGGCCGCAGAAGATACGGCGCATCTCAATCCTGAGATGCGACGCATCTCCTGCACTGGTCATATCTTACTTTATTTTCTGCATTTTTATTTTTAACTTTAAAACTTTCTGTCAGTTTATTTTAATGCGGCGCATCCCTGGTTAAGGATGCGACGCATCTTTTATTCTGATTCGTAATTATTCCAGGCTCAATACGGCGTATCTTCTTCCATAAGATACGGCGTATCGACTGACCTGATGACTTTCATTTTAATTTTTTTTTTAGTTTTATTTTTACTAACTACTAATGTATTATGCAAGTTTGAACCTTCTTAACTTATGTGTGTTAAAGTCTCGATGGTATTATAGATTCCTGCAATTCCTGTGGATACATCAATTATGAAGCTTAAACGTTCTCATCCACAAGAAAGATGATTTTTGCTCTTATACAAATAATGGAGGATCATACCGAGCAAATATCAGGGGAGTTTTTCTGTTCTAATTCTTTTATTTTCCAGTTTTTAATCTTTTATACAAACAACGAGGACGTTGTTTAACTTAAGTGGGGGGATTGGAGAATTAGAACACTTACTTGTCCTAAACTTTTTCAAAATATGCTTAAAATGCGCTTAATATATCAAAATTTAAATTTTTTAGCATGTTTTTGTTTAAAGTCTAAATTACATAGCTGCACACATGACGTTATTTTCAAAAATTGTGAACTTTTCAAAAATTCACAAATCTATGAGTGTGCCGGTGACTTGTAAACTTTAGAACTTGGCTTGTATACTATTCGAGACCACCATAATAAGTATTATCTACATAATTGGAATGACTTGTCTAATTGGTAAATTTCTAGGATTACACCCAAATAGCCTTTATATGTTATGTGTTATTAGCTAACTACACTGGTTAGTTAACCCCCGTATAAACCTTTTGTTACTCTCACTTTTAGAGTAAGATACCCCTAGAAAAACACTCAGAGCCATTCCTTTCGTTTCTTACACCTTTGTTATAATGTTTCGTTACACCCTTACACCTTAGCCTACCTGTAGATTAAAATCCGTGGTTGGTTAATTGCTTTAGGCAAAGTGTGTTTCCTTACATTACCTGTGTTCGCGTGCGTAATTCATTATCTTTGGTTGAGTCGGGAAATTGCACAATGCAATTGGAGTGAAAGTAAATATTGTATATCTTTGAGTCTTGTTTTTCGTGTGTTTACTACTTTCACTATTACAGTTATTTCTAAAGTCATGAAAAGTATGGAAAAATTATCCAGAGTTATCGTTATAGTGATGTGGTAAAATTTTACACATCTATGTTTATGTTTAAAGTTCAAAAAAAAATAAAAATAAAAAAATAAAAAAATAATAAAAAAAAAAATAGAAAAGAAAAGAAAAAGAAAAAAGTAAAAGTTGGAAGTTTATTTTAACCAAATTATGTAAAGTTTTGTATTAAGTGGTCGATATCACCACTAGTTGTTGTATATTATATTTATGGATTGAATAGGAGTTGGCCGTTATGGGAACGCCAACTAAGGTTATTCTTTGATTAAGATCTTGTTGAGTATAATTCGTGTCTACCTAAAGCGTGTGTTTCAAGTGTTAGAGCGTGAGTTATTCAGTGATATGAGTCTTATTCATGGGATGGTTGGGATAGTGATTAACCACACTTAGGATTTTAATTTATCTGTTTTGTTTATTTTTCATTTTACACCAATTTGTATCTCAAATATTATCCATACCCTATATTATTCTTTATCCAAACCTTTGATTTATTGAGATTAGAGATTTGAGCAATCTTAAGTATCGTAGTCGTGGATTCGGCTATGTATTTATGATTTTGTCGCCCTTTTTGATATAATATTATTCGTAAAGATTACTTGGTCCTATCTTTAGCCTATTCGAGTTAAGGATTTGAGCAATTGCAAGTATCGTGTTCGTGGATTCGATCATGTATTTGTGATTTTGTCGCCTTTTCTGGAATTTGAGATCGATAGAGATTAAGAAGAATGATTAAACCTTAACCTACAAACCCTTTTTACCGTTTTAGACTTGTTATTCCTTGGCTTTAGTGGGGGAGATGCGTACACTTTCCAAGCTTATGATAGAATATTCGTCACGACTTGACAGTTAAACGATTAGATTTGCTTTTATCAAAATTTATTTTATTTTATTTCTAATTCGTTAAGTGTTTGGTTGTGTGATTATGACAAAATGAATACATGCTTAAATATAAAAATAAATCCTAATATCTTTTAGGATACATTTTCATAAGATTAATTCTAAGGTTTACTTGGGGACAAGTACAGTTCAAGTGGGGGGATATTTGATGAACTCAAATAAGTACATTTTATTACCATCATTTATCCTATTTATTTGACTTGTTTTATTATATTATCTGTGAGAATTGATACGTTATTGTTTACTTTTGTAATTCTCAGGTAAAAACAAGTATTATGTGAAACTTGGCGATTTTGGACTAATTATGGAGCAAAACAAGCAAGAAGTTAAGAGTCTACTGAAATGTACCAGATCAAGATTATTCTGCTCCAGATACGCCGCATCTTACTTATTATATACGGTGCATCACTATCAAGATTTCACAAGCTACGATCCAAGACAGCAAGGACATGCGCCGCATCTAGAAATGGAGTTACGCCGCATCTTAAGGCGGTGTACGAATATTCCTGAATATATTAATCTTGGACCCCACGCGAAGTTAAGTCAATGCGCCGCATCTACTTATTCAATGCGCCGCATCTAGCCCTCAAACAGAAACTACAAATACCCCAAAGTCAGACGAATTTCGGAGTTCGACATTTAGCTAAACAGAAAGACCGAAGAAACCCTAGGCCGAATTCAGACGAAGTAGCAGCACAAGACACACCTTGAACGAAGATACAAGAGCTGTAAGAAGGTCCTGCATGTATTCAATTCATTAAGTAGTTTTGTTTTATTGTATTAGTAAACTTTAATTCATCAGGATTGATGGGCTTGTGTAATGTGACAACGGAAAGATTGCACTCCCCTTAAAATTGCTTTCCCATTAATTAAAGTTTATATGTTGATGTCTTTGGTGACTTTTATTAGTGCATTGATAACCTCTGTGTCTAGCTGAGCATTGCTTGGGTCGCCATGCCCCTTCCTCGCCTATTTATTTTATCGCCTATGCATTAAGGGTTTACTCGCCGATAAGATTAGAGCCAACGAGAAAGGACTTAATCTCGGTGCGTTGCATCGAACTATACACTTCATATAAAACTAGCAATAAAACAAGTGACAAGCTACTTAACTATCAGGACAGGTCTTCTTATTGTCTCAAGTATTTATCTGTGTACGTGTGTGCTAATCGCTGATTCGTGCCTATTAGTTTAGTTTATATTTAATCATAACCAAACTGTGCCAGTCTCTCAGGCTGAACCCCCTTGCGTTAGATTAGGTTGTATAGCTAACTTAAGATATTAAAATACTGATTAGAATAACTAGATAATACGTTCCACTCTTAGTGATCGACACTCCACTTACCATTATATTCATACTGACCGGGTACACTGCTCGTTAAAGTGTGTGTGTTATTGATAAGTCGGCTAAATATAAATTTAAAACTTGAATACTGCTAAAACCACAACGACATACCGTGGGTATAAATTAGAGCACTACGCACACGCGCATTACTAAAACAGAATGAGTTTGAGATGTGGAGGCTGAGGATAGAGCAATATTTCCAAGTGCAAGATTATGCACTTTGGGAAATCATTGAAGATGGAAACTCTTACCAGCCTACCACCCCTACATCAACAGTGGACGGCAAAGCTGTGTCACCTCTGCAGTCAAAGCCATCATCTGCAGAAGATAGAATAAAGAAGAAAAATGACTTGAAGGCAAGAAGCATGCTGATGATGACCATTCCCAATGATCAACTTCTAAACTTCAGCAAGTTCAAGGATGTCAAGTCATTATTTGAAGCTATTATTGCCAGGTATGGTGGAAATGAAGCCACCAAGAAAACCCACAAGACACTGCTCAAGCAGCAGTTTGAAAACTTCTCCTCTACATACAATGAATCTCTTGACCACATGTTTAATAGGCTTCAGAATATTGTGAGCCAACTTGCTATTCTTGGGATTGAATTGCCTCAAGAAGATTTGAACTCAAAGTTTCTGAGAAGCTTACCAGAAGAGTGGGCTATGCATGTTGTTGTCTGGAAAAACAAGCCAGACTTAGACACCATGGAACTGATGGACTTGTATAGCAACTTCAAGATTGTGGAGCAAGATTTGAAGAAGAATGGAGGTACTAGTTCTAATACTGGGAACAAGGCATTTATGTCAACTCCTAATACCTCAAAATCAAGTGAAGAGGTGAAAGTTGTTGATGATGTTGGTGCTGCTAGTTCATCAAGTAGTACCATAAGTATTTTGGATGAAAAGACTTGTTGTGCCTTTCTTACAAGTCAGAATAATGGGTCCATGCTCTCCTATGAAGACCTCCAAGAGATCCATGAAGATGATCTGGAGGAAATGGATCTGAAATGGCAAATTTCTCTTCTTAGCATGAGAGCCAAGAAGTTCTATCACAAGACGGGGAAGAAGCTCATAATCAGCAACACTGATGCTGCTGGTTTTGATAAGTCAAAGATAGAGTGCTATAACTGCCACATGATGGGTCATTTCTCAAGAGATTGCAGAAGACCAAGGCAGCAAGATAGCAAGCATAGAGGTTTTGGAAGCAAATCCAAAACAGAGGAGGTTACTGAGCCAAAAGTTATGGTAGCTATTGATGGCTTAGGTTTTGATTGGAGCTTCATGGTAAATGAAGAAGAAACTCCTGCTCAGATGGCACTTATGGCTTTTTCTGCTACTGATGTACAAAATCATAAAGCTTGTTCAAATACTTGCATTGCTCTTAATGCTCTACAGGTTTTAATGAAACAATTTGATGATCAAAAGATAGAGCTAAGCAAGACTTTTCAAAACTTTATAAACTATAAGTGTGGTTTAGAGAAAGTAGAAAAGCAAATCATATACTATAAGGAAAATGAATTAGCTTTTTCTGATGACAAAGCTCTCATAAGATAGGACATATTCTTTAAATATGCTGAAATCAAGCTTTTGAGAGAAGCTTTTGATAGGGTCAAAAAGGAAAATGAAAACATTCACTTGACTACTGAGGCACTAGAACATGCTTCTAAAAGTGTGCACAACATAGTAGAATGTCAGGTGATTAATAGAGCTAAGTCAGGAGTAGGATATAAGAGTGTCCCACCTCCTTATAGAGGCATCCCTTAAACCCCAGGGATTGACCTAGGAAATTCAGGTTTACCTGAGTTTCAAGAACCAATCATGGAATATGGTTCTAAGGCTAGCAAGAGCCTTAAGGTAGAAAAGATAAGTGAAAGTTTAGATAAAACTTTACTTTATCAGGACAAGGTGTCCTTTGCTAAGAACTTAAATGCTATAGTTGTTGAAGATTGCACAACTGATAGTGATGATGATGAAGAACAGGTTATGTCTAAACCAGAAGTGGTTAAGAAAGTAGGAACAAGTGTTCCTAAGATAGTCAAACACAATACTGATAGGCCTAAATCAAACATTAAGCATGATAGGCAACCAGTTAGATATTGTGAGCAATATAGAACCACCAACAAGCCCAGAGGTAACCAAAGGAATTGGAACAACCTCAAGTCTAACCAATTAGGTGATGACTTTGCTTTTTATAACAAAGCTTGTTACACATGTGGTAGTTTTGACCATCTTGCAGCTTTCTGCAACCAATGGGTATCTGGTTATGAAACAATAGAGTGAATTTCAAAAGACAAACTCCTCAAACTCACTTTCACTCTAAGTCTAAAAGTTTAAAGCCCATAGCAGTTTCGACAGCAGTCTCTACTGCTAGGCAAGCAGTTTCAACTGCTAGACCATTTAAGACTGTTAACCCAAAACAAACAGTTAAAAGTGCAAAAATAACTTTTAAACATGCACCAAAAACTGTTACAAGGCCCATTCAAACAAAAGCAGTGGTCCAAAAACAAGTTTGGAAACCAAAGAGAAAAACTGCAAAGCAAGCAGTTAAGACTGCTAGGAAAGCAGTTGGTACTGCTGCTTGGAAAACCAGGGCAAATGCTGTTAAGGCCTCAGCATGTTGGATTCTTAAATCCAATGTTGCATCAACTGTCCTTAAAAGATTGAATTACATTGATGCAAGAGGCAGATCCAAGTCAGTAATGGCTTGGGTCCCCAAAAGAAACCAACACTCTTATTTATGTGCAGGAACATTCAAATGATCAGGAAGAGGATCAAGGATACTCAGATAGTGGATGTTCAAGGCACATGACAGGCAACAAGTCTTATCTCTCAGATTTTCAATCAATAGATGGAGGCTATGTTACCTTTGGAGGAGGTGTTGGTGGCAAAATTTCTGGTAAAGGTACAATCAAAACCGGAAATTTAGATTTTGAAGATGTGTTCTATGTAAAAGAGCTAAATTATAATCTTTTTAGTTTCTCACAAATGTGTGACAAAAAGAACAATGTTCTTTTCTGTGAGACTGAAGGTCTTGTACTTTCTCCTGATTTTAAGATGCCTGATGAAAGTCAAGTACTTCTTAGAATTCCTAGAAAAGGCAATATGTACAGTGTAGACATGAAGAAAATTGTTCCTAAAAAGAATTTAACTTGTCTTGTTGCAAAGGCCACATTGGATGAATCAATGAAATGGCATAGAAGGCTTGGTCATATTAACTTCAAAACCATAAATAAAATTGTTAAGAATGGTTTGGTAAGAGGTTTACCTCACAAAAGATATGAAAATGATCAAACATGCATTGCTTGTCTAAAAGGCAAACAACACAAAGCCACTTGTAAGCCCAAGATTTTTAACTCTATCAATCAATCATTGTTTATGCTGCATATGGACTTATTTGGACCTGTTTCAGTAAGTAGTATAATGCATAAGAGATATTGTCTTGTTATAATTGATGACTATACTAGATTTACATGGGTTTTCTTTCTATCTACTAAGGATGAGACTACAAGCATCCTTAAGACATTCATTACACAGATAGAAAACCAAGTAGACAAGAAAGTGAAGGTCATTAAATGTGATAATGGGACAGAGTTTAAGAATAGAGTTATGGATGATTTCTGCAAAGAAAAAGGTATTAAGAGAGAATTTAGTGTTGCTAGAACACCACAACAGAATGGTGTTGTTGAGAGAAAGAATAGAACACTAATTGAAGCTGCTAGAACAATGTTAGCTGATTCTAAGCTACCTATAACTTTTTGGGCTGAGGCAGTCAATACTGCTTGCTATGTTCAAAATAGAGTTTTTGTTGTGCAGCCTCACAATAAGACATCATATGAACTTTTTAGAGGTAGAACTCCTGCAATAGGATTCCTTAGACCTTTTGGATGTCATGTGACAATTCTCAATACCTTAGACCATTTAGGAAAATTCGTTTGTAAGGCAGATGAAGGTTTCTTTGTTGGATATTCTCTTACTAGCAAAGCATTTAGAGTATACAACACAAGAACTAAGATTGTAGAAGAAAATCTACATGTGGAGTTTTTAGAAGATAAATCCAATGTAGAAGGTCAAGGACCAAAAAGGCTATTTGATCTTGAGTTTCTAACCAAATCAATGAATTATGTACCTGTTGTTGCAGAAACTAATGATTTTTCATGTTCACAAGCAACAGATGAGGCAAGGTTAGAAAAGGAGACAAACCAAAATCATGTTTGGATGCCAATATGGTCAAGTACAATTGTGGAATCAACTTCAACAACTGATGAATCTTCTTCTAGCAAAGATAAAGAAGGTGTTGAAGATGAAAACAAGAAAGATGGAACTGAGAAACAAGACAGTCAAGTTAGCAGTTCAAAAGCAGTTTGTACTGCTGAGACAGAGCATTCAACTGCTGGCTCTTCAGAAACGAAAGAAGCAGAATTCTCAGATAATGAGGTGGATTTCAACAATCTTCCATCAAATTATCAAGTTCCTTCTACTCCACCAACAAGAATTCACAAAGTCCACTCCCTAGAACATGTGATTGGAGATATACAGTCAGGTGTGAAGACAAGACAACAATTGATGTCTTCAGACCAACAAGGGCTTCTTGATGCCCTTTATGCTTCAAAACAGCATGTGCTTTCAAACTCTTGCTTGTTTGTATGTTTTCTCTCACAAGATGAACCAAAGAACATTCTTAAAGCCTTAGATGATTCAAGCTGGGTAGAAGCTATGCAAGAAGAGCTTCTTCAGTTCAAGATTCAGAAAGTATGGGTGCTAGTTGATTTACCTAGGAATGCAAAGATAATTGGCACTAGATGGGTTTTTAAGAACAAAAGGGATGAAAGAGGAATAGTGATTAAGAATAAGGCTAGATTAGTAGCCCAAGGGTACACACAAGAAGAAGGGATAGACTATGATGAGGTTTATGCTCCTGTAGCAAGGATTGAGGCAATTAGGCTTTTCTTAGCTTATGCATCATTTTTAGGCTTCACAGTCTATCAAATGGATGTCAAGAGTGCATTTTTATATGGTTCAATTGAAGAAGAGGTGTATGTTTCACAACCTCCAGGCTTCATTGACCCATTACATCCAAACAAAGTGTACAGAGTAGTGAAAGCTCTATATGGCCTTCATCGGGCACCAAGAGCTTGGTATGCAAAACTAGCTTCCTACTTATTAGAAAATGGATTTCAAAGAGGAAAGATTGATCAGACACTTTTCATCAAACAGCACAAGAAGGATCTTCTGTTAGTGCAGGTGTATGTGGATGACATTATCTTTGGATCTACTAGGAAGGTGATGTGTTTAGAATTTGAGAAGCTTATGAAAGATAAGTGTCAGATGAGTTATATGGGAGAACTTACATTCTTTTTGGGTTTGCAAGTTAAGCAATAATCTGAAGGCATATTTATTAGTCAAGACAAATATGTTGCAGAGATACTTAGAAAATTTCAATTTGCTGATTCAAAAATAGCAAGCACACCAATAGACTCTGAGAAGCACCTTCTGAAAGATGAAGATAGAGAAAGTGTGGATGTACACACTTACAGATCTATGATAGGCTCTTTGATGTACCTTACATCATCTAGACCTGATATCATGTTTCCTGTTTGTGTTTGTGCAAGATTTCAAGTAACTCCAAAGGTTTCTCATTTAACTGCAGTCAAGAGAATTTTTAGATATCTCAAAGGTCAACCAAGGTTGGGTATTTGGTATTCTAGAGAATCTCCTTTTGACTTGGTAGCATATTCGGATAGTGATTATGCTGGTGCTAGCTTGGACAGAAAGTCAACAACTGGAGGATGTCAATTCCTTGGGTGTAGACTTGTCTCATGGCAGTGTAAGAAGCAAACAAGTGTGGCAAATTCAACAACTGAAGCTGAATATATAGCTGCTGCAAGTTGCTCTAGTCAAGTTCTATGGCTTCAAAACCAACTTCTTGATTATGGGTACAATTTCTTAAACACTGTTATTCATATTGATAATAGTTGTACAATTTGTATTATTAAGAATCCAGTACAACATTCTAAAACAAAACACATTGAAATTAGACATCACTTTATAAGAGACTGCAATGAGAAAAGGTTAATTCAAGTTCTTAAAATTGCTTCAGAACATAATTTTGCAGATCTGCTAACCAAAGCTTTTGATGTTGGAAGGTTTCAGTATTTGGTAGCAAGTATTGGAATGCTAAATCTTTAAAATTTCTAATCTTTGTGGTTTTTATATATGTCAAGGTTGTACTGATATCTTTGTAAATTGAGACTGTTAATAGAACAGTTTGTACTGCTAGTTCATATTTTGTTTAAACAGTTCATACTGTTGGTCATATGTTGATACTGTTATAAGACAAATGCTATGCATTTTGTTTCTTGTTTTGGACTAACAATTTCAGGTATGAACTTTGAGCAATAAGGAAATTTCAAGTGAAATGGAAGCAGAAGAAAAGTGATTCCAGTTGCTTTCATAACAGGTTTATGATGTACTGAGTTTGGGAATGTAAAACTCCTTAAAACTTCTTTCTTGAAACCTGGTTATCATATTTCACATTGAATTGATGACTTAGTTGATCAGATAGTAACTGATGCAACTCACTTTCTATCATTTTATACTTTTAAGTATAATGAGCAAGTCTAAGGACATCTGATAGAAAGAACAGCTAGTAAAAGTGAATCTAACACTTGTGTTAGAGGTAACCGTTACTATGAGCTGGAAACCCTGTCAAGAAAGCCTTTTGAATAGGTTTATCTTCACACAGGCAGTTATTTATAACTGAAAAACATTGGTTCTCACACAACCAGAGGTTGCTTTAAACTGAAATTTTGATTAAGTGTCTGTTATACACTTAATCCCTTTAAAATGGTTGAAAGCAGTATGATTTTTCAATTCTAAAAATCATGAACATACTGCTAAGTCAAATAATTTCTTAAACAAGGATTTTCAAAGGATTCACAAAAACCATCCATTGATGGATCATGAATCAAATGTCTAATGAATCACCTCTCATAGGAGTTAACACACCTAGAAGTGATGAGGACAGTAACTTAAACTCTTAAGGAATTGATGGCTTCATGTACAACATTGTCTGACAACAAGTTCTAAATACTGGATCAGATGATAAGGAAAGATATATTTTGGTACATAGTGAGATCTTCCAAACAAGGGGAGGATAAAATTTTATTTGCTTCAGGGGAGGAAACATCTCATGGGAGGAAATAATAGCCCAGAAAAGGAAGATAATCCAATGAAAGGAAAGAGAAGACAAGAGCATACAAGATGATGACATGGAGGTTGAAAATGACAAGAACATTCCTCAGGAGAAAATTCTATCTAGGTCAAACGAAGAAAAGTTTCAATTTCAGTTTACCACGTTTGTTCATCACTTGCAAAGACATGCTGATCGATGATTTCACTTGTTGAAACAAGCATCCAAGATACACAGCACCATTGCCTCTTATAATTCCTCCATCCAAGGAAATTGCACCATCTTTAAGTCAATAATTGAAGACTAAAGATTAGTTTGTTGATATTGTTAAAGTCAAAGATCAGAAAGCAGATGAGCTTCTAAGAAAGATACAATCTCTCAGAACAGAAGAAAGTTCAGATCAAGGGTCTGACTATGAAGTGTTTGAAAGATCTTCACAATCCATAAATTTAATTCAGAAACATGTTGGAATGAATTCACATGTTTAGGGGAGGATTGTTGGGAATTAAATGTTCTGAAGATTAAGTTTCAAGAATTACAAGTATTAACAGTTCCAACTGCTGAGAAGAATACCCTAACAGTTCCAACTGCTGATATATATCTTAGGACTGCTCAGGTTATAACTAACAGTTCCAACTGCTAGTTGATACTGTTGAGTTGAGACTGCTAGATGGATAAGTATTGAAAAGATATTAGTGTACTAAAGTCAACAATATACGGTAGATAATATCTTACCCCATGTGCTTAGTTAACAAGTTGTGTACACAGATACATGTTGTATCTTATGTACTGACACACTCAAGATAAGTTAACAAGTAAGTCGGCTAGACTTTAAGCAATATGTAAAGATCTTCTTGGACTATAAAAGAAGATCTTAGACTCGATATTGTGTGTCCAAGTAGATGTTAAGTGTCTAAGTATGTTATTATTTTAGAACTCTCATAACTGTTAAGACATAGAACAAACACAAGAATATCACAAGTTGTAAAAACTTAAGATTCAAGGTTGTAACCCTAGTGATATTTCAAGATCACTCGTATTATTATCATTAACAATATTGAATCATTTGGTGTTAATCTTTCATTGTTCATTGTCATAGAACTAACACAACCTTTCCATTTCCACAACACAAATCACCTTCTAAGTATGGTTAAGTAAATTCCGCGTACTTAATCATATTAACTCAATATATCATACACACAAAGAACGTAAGGTTTAACCACCTTAACCGTGTGAACAATCCTAACACAATGGCTTAGGGAAATCCTATAATGAATCAGAAATCCAGAATGTCATGAGAAAGGAGACACCCTTACTGAAAAAGGGTAGAATATCTGTACCTTATTCGATAGCAAAACAAACTAAAGATAACTCATGAGACACCGGGTCACTCCCGCTTCATGGAACCTATACGAATTAATAATCATATATTACTTTAAGTCCAATTTAATTAAGTTACTCTTTTAAGTATACTTTCCCTTTTTAGCAGGTTTCCCGAATTAGTAAGTTTTCATATTTAGGAGGTTTCCGTATTAAGAATATTCAAGGTTATCATTTACTAAGTTTAAAGTGTCAAATGTGGCAATATCAGTAGTTTAAGGTTCATAATGATATTTACATAAGTTTAAGGTTCATAATGCGGTTTTCATAATTTCAGGGTTTATTATGTAATTATGTCAAGTTTAAGGGTTATAGTGTCCTTATGATAAGATTAGGGTATAAAATGTAAATATTATCAAGTTACAGGTTTTTACAAGTTAAGTCCTTTAGTTTTAGAAAGGTGACAATTTAAACCCTTTAGTTTTGGAAAATAAATAAATAACACCTTTTTAATATCTTTACACTTTAACAGATTTTTCGTATGCACTGGACCTGTTTTAAATAATTTATGAATCATATTAGAACTCCGAAATACAATTCCCAAAAATTCCCAGAGAACCCTATATGTCCCTAGTAATTTACCTAATTTTTCTAGATTTTATTAACTAGTATAGGTACGACTGAAAAATCCATTTCGCTAACATGTTCCATAATCAGATCTGATGAAACACCCGAAAAGTAATTAATTCACTACTCCATCTAGAAAATTTATAAAATTCTACAAACATTCCAGTAACTAGTAGACATATCAAATATTACCCAGTTCAAAGGACACCTTCTAATTCGACATGGTTTGAAAATGATAAATGAAAAACACGGACTGTTTTTCAGACATATGAATTCGATTTGACACTTAATTTTTTAAAAATCAAAAAGTGGTCTTCCATGCCTCTAAAAATCACAAGGTTAATTTCTACAGAAAGCTCTTTCATTGAATTTAATTCTAGACTCAAGAAACTCCCAAAACACTTAGTTATCATCAAGATTCAATTAATTAAATTCGGTCTAATTTCCTGATCAGAAAACTGGTTCATTAATTCATGTGATCTTTTAGGGTTTTTGGTTCGTTTAATTCCAAACGACCTTAGTAGCGTGCATGGACCATTATAACCATTTTATATAGATCATATATGATGTAAAGAGTACTAGAAAAATATCAGATGGGTTTCAAAATGATCGGATCTAGTGCAGAATATTTACACCTCTCGGCTAGCAAAATACGATACAAAGAAAACTCCCACGCGTACACCAGCTATCCCACGACCTTAAGGCTATTTTTCCCACCTTCTCTAGACTTGATAGAACCCAGGTAAAATAAGAACCAGCCTCCAGAAATTCGTATGGTGATGGAGAGAGTTTTGGTGTTCTCGGTTGTAATTTTTAGGGTTTAGAAAATGTGTAATGTGGAAAAATAGGAAAACCGTGTATATAGATGAGGAGGGGGAATGGGAATCCGGTTTTATGGTGAAGTGATAAGGTCAAATGCAGATTTCCAAAATCTTTCCTTTTAATATGATGATTATCTCATAATTAATTTATTTTAAACATTTAATATATAAATAAAATGTATAAACTTAAGGAATTCGGCCCATGCAACATATTTATGTGTGACATATATTTTTGTGACATATAAAATTATAAAAATGTTCAAGCAAAATCATTTCACTTCATATGGTGTTAATTTCCAAGTGTTTGGGATTGAATTTGTGTTTTATATAGTTATTAAGGGAAATTTTAAGTTCAGGGGTATTTTGATAATTTTGCATGATGTTAAATTTTGGGTTTTACAGAATTTATCCGAGAACCACTTAGGTTCGGATAGAGTCAAACCGTGACTCGAGGTGATTCACAGCAAGTGTCGAGTTATGTAGTTTAGTCGCGAGTCATTTTATATTAGTTTTGTCACTTATTTTATTTTCCGCAACTTGTTATTTATTTGTTTATCGATATGGTGTTTCGGATAATATTTGACAATTTGGGATATGATTTGGACTTGGACTATGACTTGGATATATATTGAATAACCTTTGCTTGGATTGAGAATTGGACGATATTGGATTTACGATATTAGTCGATGGACCTTGTGGACAATTTTGGTAAATGATCGATAAACTTGACAACTAATATATACGCGAATGATAGTGTCCAATTATATATATAACTTATATATATATATATATATATATATATATATATATATATATATATATATATATATATATATATATATATATATATATTTATATAACTTGTAAATGTGACGATAAAACTGATATTATTCAAGAGTCGTAACGACTCGGAAATGTTTTATAAACGTACGCATCATGTCCAAATTTCGATAAAATCTTTTATAACTTAATCATTTATAATTACTTAATGTCCAAAAACCTTTTCAAAACTTGTAAGTTTTCTTCCTAAATCATGAAGATATAACAACTATTTGGGAATTGGGTAAAATACCGAAACTACCTATTGATGTTTTTCTTTCTTGTTTAATTGTTTCATTTTCTCTTTCTTATTATTATTTCTTCTTTCTTTTCTTATTCCTTCTCTCTTTCCTTTTATCTTTTCTTAAGTGTTCGTTTGTGTTCGCCAATTTTTATTATTTTCTTTTCTTAACTATCCATACGAGTCTTAAACGTTTCTTTTCTTTCAAACGCATTGAAACTAAACTATTTTCATTTCAAATACGAGTATTGCTTTATAAATCGTTTCATGAAATATTTCTGAGACATGCCGTTTAATTGTTAGGTTATGTTGAGGTTCATTTGTCGTGCTATACCATCTGATTAATTGTGATATCTCGTTTCTCTATTACTAAGGTGTGATTCGTAGCCCCACTTTTACTTTTAAATTGTTTATAAACCCATGGGGGAGATACATGCTATTTACTTACTTTTATGAGCACAATTGTTTATTGGTATGCTATTCCTGAATGAAATGATAATGCTAAGTACCGTCCTTGCCAAAAGCAAGTCCCTCGATCATGAACCATTTATCACTAGCGAGTGAGCGCAATTATAGTTTATATGCCTACAGGAATTGACCTTCCCGCCATGTTGAGTAAGGTCGGTCCGCATGTGATGTACTATATTCGATTTTCACAAGGTATCTGGCAATGTACCTAGCTTTGGGGGCAACTATTATATTATGAAATTCCACGGTTACTGTCGACTTACGCCAAGGTTATTGGTACCGGTTAACGCCTTGTGTGTCATGAGCTTAGCAAAATTATTTTACGCTTACCCGATATCTATATTTGTTACTTATATCTTCCAGACTTAAAATCTTGTGCTCAACTGCTTTATTTATTAAACCTATGGATTACACTCAACCTTTGTGTTGACTTTTTTGCATGTTTTATCTCAGATAATTGATGCATACTTGTGGGCACTGGGAGTGGCTGAAGACTTTTGATGGCTATCTTTGGCTTTTACTATCTATCCTTACTATCTTTTACTATTTTATCATTCGAAAAACCTTTTGAACTATGTCTTTTATTTCCGCTGCAAACTATGTTTTATTTCCGCTGCAACTTATGTTTGAGAGTCTTTTAAACTTTAAATGTTTAATTTTGTATTCGAATGATATGTTACAGGATCTAAACACACACTTTGTGTTGGAGATACTTTGAGTATATACTTGATAGCACGCGGAATTTACTACCAAGTACTTAGAAGAATATGAGTTCGTGTTTGGTGATTGGTTAAGTAAAACAATAAGAACAACGATATCAACCAAACTTATCACTTCAATATATCAAACGATTACAATAGATCTGAATGATATGTGTATATCGTATATGTATATAAAACCCTAATCTAAGGATCTCCTTTTATAATGTAAAGAGTCCTTTACACGTTAAACATCTAACCGAATCATTCTATATCAATAAGATATATACTATATCTTTTCTATAATTATCTTCAAAACGGTTTCACCTTTATCTCTTAAGCAGTCTTAACTGTTCTTCCTTCAGCAGTTCTAACTGCTCTTCCATCAGCAGTCTTAACTGTCCTTGTATCAACAGTCTTAACTGTTCTTGTATCAGCCGTACTAACTGCTTAAGTTTAATTCCCAACAATCCTCCCCTAAACTTATGATTTCGATGCAAATCAATAAGTTTCTTGAATTAAACATCTGATTTCGTTGATGGGGTGGATTCTTTCAAACACTTATCTTTAAACTCGAAACACTTTGGGAATTATCTTCATATATCACACTCTTTTGACCAACCCTTCAAAAATTACCAAAAATTAATTTAATTCCATCAAGGAATTAATTCCTTATACCAACCCAAAGTTAATTCTGCATATCAACCACGCATTGAATGCCATTAAACCTTTATTAACTCTATAAAATATCGCATATCCACACAAAATCTTCTTCAACACAAATCTAACTTTTTCAATCACAATGAATTCTTCTCCACCAAATATCATAGAAATTTCATCTGATTCTTCTTCTGACTCTGAAGATTCGGGTTGGAACAACTATTTTCCTCCAAACTACTCTTCAACTTCAAGAGTTAGTCTTTCAAAGAAAAAGACTAAAATATCCTCATCTGAAGAAACTTCCTCCGATGAACTTCCTCCTTATGTGGATGATTCATCCTCCTCTTCGTCTGACTCTTCTGACTCTTCTGACGATGATGAACTTCAAAAACTATCAGACTTACTAACCAAAGAATTTGAGAATGCAGCATCATCAGTGAAGATCCCTGTTCCAAAGAAGAAGCCTGAGAAGAAGCAATTTCCATCTTCAAGATCAGTAATACTGGCACTTCCCTGCAAGAAGGTGTCTGAACTCATGGGTAGCAGAGGAGCCCGCAGCAAAATCATGTCGGATATCACTAGAAAAGGAAAAGGAAAGCTTGAGTAGTTGTGTTGTCTTTTGTGTTGTGTAGGTTATTTTGTTGGTAGTTGGTAGTTTTTGTTGGTTTTTCCTTGTAACCGTATGAAGCTTTGTAATGAATCCACCTTTATAATGAATAGACTTTAAGCACTTCATTATAATTCATCTCTGACTTCTTAATTCCTCCCCTGAATTTCATAATCATCAATCATCTTTAACATCTTTAACAGCAACTAGAACAAACTTTAATTCCTCCCCTGTTTGGAAGAATCCTCACCATCAGATGAACTAGAACACAAGTTATCCAAGCTCAGCATCCAATAAGACCATTTGTACAAGTTACCATCAATTCAGTTGTTTAAGTTTCAAAATGCTCTCAACACTTCCAGATGTATTACCTTCTGAGAGAGGTGTATCACAGAGCATAAACTCAGTAGGAACTAAGTTTTGAACAATCAGTACAAACTGGTGAAGCCAGCAGTTCAGACTGTTAACTCAAGCAGTTCAGACTATTTAGCAAAAAGTTTTCAAAGATAAATTCAAAATTTTGAATTTTAATTTGTGGATTCGAAAACAATTTTGTCCACTTATAGTTTTTAGCAAACTATCAGCTATGAACGGATTTGACTTGTCTTTACCAATAGCCGTTTGCTATGGACTAGCCAACTCTTCACACTTAGATTTGGTGAGTTGATAACCAACCAGTTTTTGGTAAACTGTCAACCATAAACGGATTTGAGTAGTCTTTACCAGAAACCGTTTGATCTGGACTAGTTGATTCTTATGTTGATTAGACATGGTGAATCAATTACCATTTGTTGTGTGACAAGCATTCACACTTGACAATCCAAACCACCATACTTTTTAAATCACAATCCAAAGCAAAAAGCTTTTCTTAACCTGAAATGTTAGTCCAAAACCAAAGAAAACACAATACATAATATTCTCTTTTAACAGTTATTCCATTTGACTAACAAATTTACATGCAGTCTTAAAAACATTCAAGCAGTCTCACAAGCAGTCTCAACTATACAAATAGCACAATTAACAGTACACAATCCAAAAACATTTACACATTAATCTTTTGAGGGATTAAGCATTCCAATACCTGTTACCAAGTACTGAAATCTGCTTACATCAAAACCTTTTGTTAAGAGATCAGCAAAGTTGTTATCAGTGTGTATTTTAACAACTTGTATTAACTTCTTTTCAGCACAGTCTCTTATAAAATGATGTCTAATTTCAATATGTTTAGTTTTTGAATGTTGAACTGGATTCTTAATGATACACATTGTACTGTTATTGTCTATATGTATAATTGTGTTTAAGAAATTGTACCCATAATCAAGCATCTGGCTTTGAATCCATAGAACTTGAGCACAACAACTTGCAGCAGCCACATATTCTGCTTCAGTAGTAGATATAGCCACCATAGTCTGCTTCTTACACTGCCAAGAGATTAATCTTCGACCTAAGAACTGACAACCACCTGTTGTAGACTTTCTATCCATGTTAGCACCAGCATAATCAAAATCCGAGAATGCAACAAGATCAAATGCAGACTCTTTAGGATACCATAGCCCCAAGTTAGGCTGTCCCTTAAGATATCTGAAGATCCTTTTTACTACTGTGAGATGAGACACCTTAGGAGTCACTTGGAATCTTGCACAGGCACATACAGCAAACATGATATCAGGCCTAGATGATGTAAGATACATCAGGGACCCAATCATAGATCTATACATGTGCACATCCACATCTTCACCACTGTGATCCTTTAATAACAAATGTGTCTCCTTGTCAATTGGTGTGCTAGCAACCTTGGCATCTGTGAATTGAAATTTTCTTAAAATTTCACCAACATATTTATCCTGAGAGATAAATATACCATCTGACTTTTGCTGTACTTGAAGACCTAGAAAGAAGGTAAGCTCTCCCATAGAACTCATCTGAAATTGGTCTTTCATCAGCTTTTCAAACTCCTTACACATCTGTTTCTTTGTAGAACCAAAACTGATGTCATCTACATAGACTTGTACTAGTAGAATATCACCCTTGTCCTTATTAATAAAAAGAGTTTGATCAATTTTCCCTCTATGAAACCCATTCTTCAGAAGATATTTAGCAAGAGTTTCATACCAAGCTCTTGGAGCCTGATGCAATCCATATAGAGCTTTCACCACTTTATAAACCTTGTCAGGATGCTCTGGGTCGACAAAACCTGGAGGTTGTGAAACATAAACCTCTTCATCAATAGTGCCATACAGAAATGCACTCTTCACATCCATTTGATAGACCATAAACCCCATAAATGAAGCATAAGCAAGAAATAATCTTATTGCTTCAATCCTGGCAACTGGAGCAAAAACTTCCTTATAATCTATACCCTCCTCCTGAGTATAGCCTTGAGCAACTAATCTTGCTTTGTTCTTTATCACAATGCCCCTCTCATCCTTCTTGTTCCTGAATACACTTTGTACCAATCACTCTCATTCCCTTTGGTAGATAAACCAGAACCCAAACATTTTGAATCTTGAATTGAAGTAGCTCTTCTTGCATAGCTTCAACCCAACTTGATGATTCTAAAGCCTTTAACACATTCTTGGGTTCAATCTGAGATAGAAAACATACAAACATACACTCATTCTCATCTTCATGATGTTTCTCTTCATAAACCACACTGAGAAAACCATGATGATCTGGGTCTTGAATTTGCCTTCTGGTCTTGACTCCAGATTGTACATCTCCTATGATATTGGTAAGTGGATGATTCCTATGCACAATAGTATGGGGAGTAGAAGGAACTGCATAGCTAGTAGGCATGTTTTGCAGACCATCTCCAAAGAAATCAAACTCAGCAGTATCAACTGGTGAATCAAGATGAGGTTGACTTGGTCCAGCAGTATCAATATTTTGCTCAGCAGTTGGAACTTGAGGTTAAGCAGTGCTAACTCTATTGAAACTGCTCATTGGAATTTCAGCTTCTTTACCATTCTGTCCACTTGTTTCAGCAGCATCCTTTTCTTTGTCTACACCACTTGATGAAGGAATATCATCTTTCTTTGTAGAAGACTCATTCACAGGACTTTCTTGCATGACAGGTATGAAAATGCAATCATCATCTTCCTCTTCTGAACCTGCATCATTGTTAGTATTTGTACCTGTAACAGGCACATAATTCATGGAATCTGAAAGACTGTCTATATCAAAGATCCAATCTGGACCTACACCTGCAACATTTGGTTTATTCTCCAAAAATTCTATGTGCAGATTTTCTTCTACTTCCTTGGTGCTTGTATTATACACTCTAAAAGCCTTACTATGCAGAGAATAACCAACAAAGAAACCTTCCTTAGATTTCCCATCAAACTTTCCTAGTTAGTCTTTGGTATTAAGGATAGTAACATGACAACCAAAAGGTCTCATGAAGCTTAAAGCAGGGGTTCTACCTCTAAGTAACTCATAAGGAGTCTTATTGTGAGGTTGTACAACTAAAACCCTATTCAACACATAACAAGCAGTGCTAACTGCTTCAGCCCAAAATGAAACCGGTAGCTTAGAGTCAGCTAACATTGTCCTAGCAGCCTCTATAAGAGTCCAATTCTTCCTCTCAGCTACACCATTTTGCTGTAGGGTTCTAGCTACACTGAACTCCCTCTTAATACCTTTTTCTCTGCAAAAGTCATCCATCACTCTATTCTTAAATTCAGTCCCATTGTCACATCTGATTACTTTAACTTTCTTATCAACTAGGTTTTCTACTTCAACAATAAGGGTCTTAAGTATTTCACATGTCTCATCCTTAGTTTTCATAAAGAATACCCAAGAAAACCTACTATAATCATCAGTGACAACAAGGCAGTATCTCTTAAAGTTCAAGCTATTCACAGAGGTAGGACCAAACAAGTCCATATGCAACATATATAAAGCTTGAGAAATAGAGTTCTGGGTCTTTGGCTTACATGAGGCTCTGTGTTGCTTACCCTTAAGGCAAGAAACACAAGTTTGGTCATTGAGAAAAGTTTTGTTTGGTAAACCTCTTACCAATCCATGTTTAGCAATATTGTTAATGGTTTTAAAATTAACATGACCAAGCCTCCTGTGCCACAACATTGATTCTTCCAATGTGGCTTTTGCAACAAGACAAGTAAGTCCAACCTTAGGAACTAGTTTATTCATCTCAACACTGTATGTATTATCCTTTCTAGGGATTTTAAGCAATACTTGACTTTCATCAGGTAGCTTGAAATCATGGGAAAGTATAAGACAATCAGTATCAGTAAATAAAACTTTGTTCTGTTTATCACAAATTTGTGATACACTGAAAAGATTGTACTTAAGTTCTGGTACATAATACACATTCTAAAAATCAAGGTTGCCAGTTTTAATTACCCCTTTACCAGTAATTCTTCCTCCAACACCACCACCAAAGACAACTGGTCCTCCATCCAGAGCAATAAAGTCTGAAAGATATGACTTGTTGCCTGTCATGTGCCTTGAACATCCACTGTCTGAAAATCCTCTATCTTCTTTGTCATTTGTGGGATGTTCCTGCACACAAAATAAAGGTGTTAGTTTCTTTTGGGGATCCAAACCATCACTGGTTTGGATCTGCCTTGTGCATCAAGATGAGAAAACTTGTTTGAGGTCTTTGATGCACCATTGGGTTTGGTAAAATGTCTATCCCAATGTGTTGAGGCCTTGACAGCATTGCCCCATTTTCCCTTAACATTTAAGTACCTAACAGTCGGATTTGCTGGTCTAGCAGTTGGAACTGCTGACCTAGCAGTTGGAACTGCTTGTTTAACCTTAGGCACCTACTTCTGATTAGCCATTGCTGTTTTCTGATAAAAATGCCTTTTAACTGTTTGTGCATGATTTGAAATTTGTTTTGCACTAGAAACAGTTTGCTTGTTTTTAAACCACTGATTTTGACTAGCAGTTGAAACTGTTTTGATGCCAGTCTTTAACATAACAGCTTTAGGTGACATTTTATGATTTGCATTAGGGTTTGTCAATCTAGTTGGACCATTTTGAGTTACCCTAGCATTTTTATTCCTGTTCACCCTTGTATTCCCAGTAACCCTCTTTTTCCATGGGTTAGAATCACAATAAGCAGCCATATGCTCAAAACTTCCACAAACAAAACATACTTTTCTAATCATAGCAAACTTATCATTCATATTCTTAGATTTTGAGTGATTCCAGTTCCTATGACTACTCTCAGAACTTGATGATCTGTTCTTAGTCCTATACATCTCAGCATATCTAACATTTTTCCTAACTGGTTTTATGTTTTCAGTCTTAACCACTTTAGGAGCATGTTTAACTTCTAACTTAACAGCATTAGGTTTTTCCTTAACCTCTACATTCTCATCATCAGATGTCCACTCCTCAATAGTTGGAGCATCTGAGTTCCTATCAGAGGACATCTTTTCCTCAGAAAGAGATTTATCACTAGCACTCACAAAAGCATCCTCTGCCTTAACAAATTTAACAGGATTCTCACTAATCTTAACACCATATCCAGGAAATTCCATATCCTTAAACTCTTCTAAACCTGTTGTAGGGTATTCACAATGCAAGAATCACTTGTGTGAGGCTTGTTTGGATCGAATAGGAGAGTTTTAGAGTGAGAAAGTGGGAGCCTTTTAGAGTGAGAAAGAAACTTGTAATGTATTAGATTGAAAAGGTCCAACCCTTCCCATGGGTGGGAAGGGAGTATTTATACTATTACATAATGTGTCCCTAGTGGACTGTGGAGCGAGCTGACAGTGGGGAAAGCCCCGACCCACTCCACAACTATAGATACGACTAATAAAACTAATAATACTAATAATATTACTGATAATCCTACGAGCTATGATGTGCTAATAAGTACTCGGGGTGACCGAGTCTTCTGCTGAATATTCATATTCCTAACAATCTCCCCCTAAGGGAGGTCACCCCAGAAGTAATGTTCTGAATTTCAGCACTTCTTCCTTGGATCTTGACTTCATAGCTCGTACTCATTAAATCTTCAATGTCATAGATTGCTGTGCAAACATCAGTGATCTGAAGATGACTTCTCTTTTGCCTTGGATAAACTTTGTGTAATCTGTGAACGTATCATCCCACTTGAGTCTCCAAGTCATCTTTCTGTAGTAATACTCCATGTGATGAAATATAATAAGAGCCGACATGCTCACACGATATGGGGTCATGATCTTCAGCATCAGAGTTAGCAGAAGCTGTGTTGAAGGTCTTTTAGAGTGATCATGACTTCTTTGATGATGATGTAGTGTGAACATGTGGTGATGGATTGGCATCTTTTCTGCAACCAGCTACAACAGCAACCAGCTACAGCATTCCACTGCTACAATCGCCAGAAGTTCCTGCATACGACAGTTAGCAATAATTCGACCGGTACTTACAAGTTTGGACTTCGAGATAGTCAACAGCATATTGTGAAAACTCTCTCTAATCCTTACCAAGATCGTTCCTAATCGAAAAACCACAGAGGGCTTTTTAAGATTTTACCGTAGTAAATCAACGATTAGGTGAGTCGCTGGAGATCACTCCACGACTGTAGACCGGTTGAAACCGCCGCGACCACTAAGCGTAATCCACGAGGAATTACCGAAGTGACCTGCTTTCAGGGCTGCTTGATGTTGACCCTGGCAGGAATTTCCATTCAATCATTGAGAATTACATAAGTAAATTCTCTCATAAATGTTCTGGCAGATTGCTAAGATCTGCGTAGGACTCATGAGATTACAACTGGTGTCCTTAATGTTGAACAACCAATGTAGACATGATTCGTGTCCCTATGAGATCTTATTATGCATCTCGTGGCTCTAGACTCAATTGTGCGTTTTGATTTGGTGATCGGAGGCTGGAGAGGACTGCCACCTTTTCAATATCATCTAACTCGGAGTGAGAGAGACGATAGGAATGTGTTGAACTCCGTGACAATTGAAACAAGAATCCTTTGAGGGACCTTGAGTGGCTAGGGAGGGTTGTGCAGCGTATCACTGGGTCCATGATACTTTGTCTTCAATGCCAGCAATCAACTAAGTGATTCTGACAGCATATGTATTGACCCGGTTTCTGCCTAAGTTGTAAGGAGGGCTATTTCTTTTCACCCTTTATCTTTACAATTCTTTTTCATTCTTCAACCCCTTCAGTGCTTACCGAGACTTCCTTACTAGAACCTTGTTGGGTTTGTTCCAGTACTAGCTCCATCTCAGTCGGCACTTTTCCCTCATTCACTTTTCTCCTTTTTAATCATACCTAAGGACTTCTACACTAACTAGTGGATTGTCCCTGGGTAGATCCCTCCGGCTCTGGCGGGATCGTGGGAACTTGTTCCTAACCTTACCATCCTTATAACTCCATTATATGAAATACAATGGTCGGTCTTTGGTGTTCTTCCACAATTGCCAAACCAAATCTTTGAAAAATCTCTCAAAGTGTTCATGATTTCGAAACACATTTTTGCAAACACTTGAGAGTTTTATATTTTTCAAATGCTCCCCCTCAACATGTGCTCGAGTGATAGTTTTATAAATTTGCACATGTTAGGTAGAGCTTGCACTTTTTGAATTGATCCACTTTCAGTGAACATGACCGATTCGAGACACGCTTACATCACTGGTTAGACCAGCTTGAAATTATTACCCGTCCTGGTCAAGTCCATAGAAAGTTTCTCGAAATGGTACACTCTACTCAGATACATCTTTTTCGAGACACGCTTACATCACTGGTTAGACCAGCTTGAAATTATTACCCGGCCAAGACGTATCCTTTCGATTGATGACAATTCAAGTTTCGTCAATTCTTTGGTGAAGTCTGAGCCTTGCACACGTGATATGCCAAATCCTTTGTTTTGTTAAAAACATTTGCTCCCCCTCAATATGTGCATTGATATAAGAAAGATTTTCGTACATATGGAAGAGCTTGCGTTTATGACCAAAACATTTTGCTCCCCCTCAATATGTGCCTTGATATGCAAAATGGTTTAGCACATACAGGAGAGCTTACATTAATTTCCAAATCATCACATTTTATCATAATGTCATATTTAAATCACATTCTCTCCCCCGATCAAAAATTTCAAACCATTTGAGATTTGTGATCTCAATTGATTTAAATACATTTAGAAAAATTTGGGAGAAAATGTGGTCAGGTTTAAATGTATTCTGAATTTTGGAGCATACTATGCTCCCCTTGAAACAGCGAGAGAGTGTCACTGTTGATGTTTGCACAAATTTGGCAAGGTGTCGGAAATTTGAACAAATATGCTCCCCCTCAATTAATGACCCGTTTTCCATTAAAAGAGTTGTAGTCATTCAATTGAGCGACGGACATTTGTGAAAATTTTAGATCAATTTACCACCTTGTGTAACATCAAGACTCTCTTGAAGGATCAAACAAGATAGAGAATCTTGATGAAAAGAAGACTTCTCTTCTTATATACGAAGTAATGCACTGAAACGTACATTACGTCAGGAGAAACATGGATATAAAGTAATCCATGCCCAGGTGAACATCACCCGGTTGGAGGAACAGCTGTCTTTTAGGCGACATGCTTTCCCCATTGTACAGTGCGGGTTGCATTATGAAGTAACTGCAAGCCATAAAGACATGTTTTAATTGATTAGTATAACTTCTGCTCGAGCTTCATTTAAGAATCCGTGCCATTGTTGAATGACATTTCTAGATACGTAAATGTTATCGATAAACAGAAGACATGCCTAGGTAGAACTATTTTTGGTATTTTCTGATTTTTCGATTTTTTTTTTTTTATGGTTTTTATAGGTTTTATATTTTTGTATTTTTCTTTTTGATTTAATATATATACAACTATGTACAAGGATATAAGAAGACAATCCTTTACTCCTCCTTTTCTTCCTGAAGACACTTGAGGGTTTCAGGAGTCATGCTTTTCATGCCGAGGCGTGGGAGAATAAACTGAAACCTTTCTCTTGGGAGGGCCTTGGTGAAGATGTCAGCTAACTGAAACTCTGTCCTCACGAAGTACAGTTCCACAATTCCTTTTTCCACTTGTTCCCTGATAAAGTGATGCCTGATGTCGATGTGTTTTGACCTGGAGTGCTGAACATTGTTACAACAAAGAGCAATGGCGCTTTTGTTGTCACAATATAGGGGAATTTTGTTGTATGAGAATCCATAGTCCGAAAGCTGTGATCGCATCCAAAGTATTTGTGCACAGCAAGCAGACATAGCAATGTACTCAGCTTCAGTAGATGATATGGAAGTACTCATCTGCTTCTTAGAAGACCAACTAACCAACTTTTCCCCTAAAAATTGAGCTCCTCCTGAAGTACTTCGACGAGTGTCTTGACATCCCGCATGATCTGCATCTGCATAAGCCGTTAACTCCATTGCAGTGTCCTTAGGATACCAAAGACCCATATGAACCGTGCCTTGAAGATATCGGAAAATCCGTTTGACTGCTTCAACATGCTTCTTGGTTGGTCTGGATTGATACCTAGCACACATACACACAGCAAACAGAAGATCTGGTCTGCTAGCCGTGATGTACATCAAAGATCCAATCATGCTTCGATATTGCGTTATATCCACTGGAATCCCTGAAGGATCTTCATCCAGCTTCGTTCTATCAACCATGGGAGTGTCAACAGGTTCACTTGAATATAATCCAAACTTTTTCAAGATCTCGTTGGCGTATTTGGATTGATTGATGAATATGCCTCCGGGACTTTGAGATACTTGTAGTCCTAAGAAGAATGACATTTGCCCCATCATGGACATTTGGAATTTGGAATTCATCTCCTTTGAGAAACTATCACATTCACTAGGATCTGTTGAAGCAAAGATGATATCATCTACATATATCTGAACTAGCAGTAGATGGTTTCTTGACTTCCTGGTGAATAGTGTGGGATCAACAACACCCTTGGAGAATCCGTTTGCTAGGAGGAACTTGGACAATGTATCGTACCATGCCCTTGGTGCCTGTTTTAGCCCATAAAGAGCCTTCTTCAAGCGGTAAACATGAGTAGGGTGTTCAGCATCCACGAATCCTTCAGGTTGACTCACATAAACTTCTTCCTTTAAGTCACCATTCAAGAATGCCGTTTTCACATCCATCTGGTAGACTATCATATTACGACTAGCAGCATTTGCCAGGAAGATTCTTATAGCTTCAATTCTAGCAACCGGAGCAAACGATTCTTCAAAATCAATGCCCTCTTCTTGTCTAAACCCTTTAGCAACTAGCCGTGCCTTGTTCTTTAAGACATCACCATACTCGTCAAGCTTCACTTTGAAGATCCACTTTAAAGCAATGATCATTGCACGCTCCGGAGGAGGCACTAATTCCCATACTTCAAGTCGATCAAATTCATGGATTTCATCCTGCATAGCCTGGAACCAGCAATCTTTAGTCATTGCTTCTTTGGCATCTTTTGGTTCGACTTTAGACAGTACGGAATTGAAGAAGCACCATAGTGCGTCAGTGGCTAGTTGATTACGTGTGGATACTGGACGTGAGGGATTGCCTATGATGTTGTCGATTGGATGATCACTGGTCCATTTTCTGAGATGGTCGTGAGGTTGATGGTTATGAACAGAAGTAGCAGTGCTGTGTTCCTCAGGTAAGGATGTGTCTGATGAATGTTCAGGAGCAAATATGTTTTCAAAAGGAACCTCTTCAACAGGAGCAAAAGGATTAACTTCCAAAGAATTATTATCTGAAGATTCTTGCATTACTGGAGAAGGTTGAGTGTTTGATGACGAAGGCGATTGACTGGCAGCAGGAGCATTGTGACTGACTGATACTGAAGCTGCAGGGCCTTCTGAACTTTGTGGGGCTTGAACCTCATCCATAGGAATTATAGCTGGTTCACTCGGGATGGTTCCATTCGTTGGCTCAAAGTATTCATCAAACATAGGATCGAATAACTTCTTCAACTCCTCACATGTAGGTGGCACATAAGAATCTGCAGGCGTGGAATTCTGTACAAGTCCTGAACTAATGGGTCCAGGAGACAAAAGGTGAAGATCGGGTCCAAAACTGATTTGTCCTGAAACAGGTAGCTCACTCAGCTCATCGAACGTAACATGAATGGTTTCCATGATTTTACGGGTCCTTTTATTATAGATTCGATACCCTTTACTGTCAGGTGCGTATCCAACGAAAATACCTATATCTGCTTTAGCTCTTAACTTTCCCAAGTCTTGACTATCGTTAGTTGGATAGCAAAGAGCACCAAACACACGCAGAAAAGGAAAGATCTGGTTTCTTGTTATGAATTAACTCGAAGGGAGTCTTCTCATGAGCCGGATGAATTAGGGATCGGTTTTGAGTGTAACATGCTGTTGCAATAGCTTCTGCCCAGAGAAACATCGGTGTCTTTGAAAATATAAGCATGGTTCTTGCAGCCTCCACCAGAGTACGGTTCCTTCGTTCAACCACCCCGTTCTGTTGAGGCGTGCGAGGGATACTTTTCTGATGCGTGATGCCAATACTTTCATAGAAATTACGGAGTTGTTGGTTAACAAACTCAGTACCATTATCTGTGCGGATGATTCTGACAGTTTTATCTAGCCTTACTTGCAGCTGTTTTATCAGTTTAATGATAACCTCTGGAGTTTCGTCCTTGGTTCTCAAAAACTTTACCCATGTGAACCGAGAATAATCATCTACTATCACCAGAACATACTTCTTTCCATTTATGGTTTGTATTCTCATTGGACCGCACAAGTCCATGTGGAGGGTGTGAAGAACTTCCAAGTTGGTGTTGACGGTTTTAGGCTTGTGGGTTTGTTTCTTGCTTTTACCCAGTTGACATGCAGAGCAGAGATGATCTTTCTCATATTTCAGTCTGGGCATCCCTCTAACAAGATCTTTACGGGAAAGATTATTTATGGTACCGAAGTTCAAGTGGTTCAAACGACGATGCCACAGCCATGATTTTGTTTTAGAGGCTTTAGAAAGCAAGCATATTGGAGAGGACTTCAACATTTCTTCAATTGAGATGGTGTATAGATTGGTGCCCCGACTGCCCTTGAGGAGATCTAAACCATCCAATTCTCTAACGAAACATGTATGCTTTCTGAAAGCCACTTCCAGATCTGAATCACAAAATTGACCCACAGAAAACAGATTGTGTCCTAGTCCTTCCACATAATATACCCTTGAGATTACACTATTACCAAACACATAATCTCCATAACCCATAATAGCACCAAAGTGGTCTTTCCCAAATCTAACTGTCCCGATAAACTTTTTCACGAAGTTCTTGAGCCGTGAGCGATCTCCAGTCATATGTTTTGAGCAGCCTGAGTCCAAATACCACAGGACGATTTGTACGACCTGCATTTGAAACCAGACAACAATGGATAACTGAAAAATGTGGATCCCCAAGTGCAATTGGGGTCCATTTGGTCAGCACACACATATTCAGGAACCACAGATTTCACAGATGCTACTATCTTTACTGTAGAGACAGAACTTGAGACAGGACAAGACCTAGATGGAAGGCATTGTGATTCTAAAGGCAAGATTCTACCAGTTGGTCTCCATTCCTTATTCTTCACAATTCTATGCATATTCATTTTAGGTAATGGTCTCTGTTTTCCTAAATTGAATTTCCTTCCAGTGGGTCTCCATTCCTTAACTTTTACAATTTTATGCTTATTCATTTTAGGTAACGTGCACTGTTTTCCTAAATTGAATTTCCTTCCAGTGGGTCTCCATTGATAGCCTATGCTAGCAAATGTTTTTCCTGTTGCTTTCCAAACCTTTTTGCATGCTTTAGTTATCCTACCATTCTTAACATGGGATGATGCAGAAGACATCAGGAAAGACACAACACATTCATCATGATTAGCAGAAATTAAACAATTGTCGCAAGTTTTACAGATAGCATTAGAATTCGAATTAATTACAGTACTTTTGATACTAGAATCAACACGATTCATCCTACTTTATTGTAAACTTATTGTTCCTAGGTTGGGCTTCTACATTCTTCAAGTGATCATTCTTAGCTGGCGCAGTCATATCCTTTCTTTCATTTCCTCTAGACCTTGACCCGCTAGCTTGGGTGTCACTTTTTACTCCTGTAGAAGCATCGAAGGTAACATTAGTTTGTTTTTCTGTCACATGCCTTCCTGATAATGATGTGTTGGGTTCTGATGTTTTGGGTGGTAGGTGAAAGGCTACTATGCTTGTTCACAACATTGGATGATGATGCAACAAATCTATCTCTATGGCCTCTAAACTTAGGAATTGAGCCTATGGCATATTCTAAGTTTTCCTGAATCCTTTTCGTGAGTTTGCATGCATAGACAACTGCTTGATCAAGTGGCTTATCATTCCTATCCTCTTCAACTACCTCACGAAGTGTGTCAAGACCTTCTCTAAGATGATCTAGATATGTTTGATGGGCAAGACTGTTATTTCTAAGCTTAAACGGAATACGCCCAACATCAACATCATACTTTTTACAATCAGTAGCCTTTGGTGTATCACAATTACAAGTGGTGCATGGCATTTTACCTTTCACCCGAGCCTTAAGATTCTCAATTTCATTTGTCAAAGAGGTTATTTGATCATTATGATTGCTTCTTGTAACTTTAATAGAATCATATAACTCTTTGAAATGTTGTTTAACCTTTGAATTTTCTTCTCGATAACACTCATTTTCATAATGTAACTTATTTATGGTGTTTTGATATTGAAAATTCTGAGAATCTGAAGACGAAGGTTTATTGGTGCCATATACTTCACACTTGTTGGATTTCAATTGGGCAATTTGGGCCCTCAGCAGTCGGATCGTGTTCGTGTGAGCTTGAATTGTCTCATCTCGTTTGCTTAATTCAAAATAAGTATCAAATTCAGGAGCATCCACGGATGTCTTGTCATTCGATATCTTATGTTTTTCATTTAAATGTTGATATTTCAATTGTAAATTAAGGTATTCAACTTCCAATTTTGAAAAACTTTTAACCATAGTATCATGGTCATCATTTTGAATTTTTTTCAGCAATTTTAAATTCTCCCCCTCAAGCTCAACAACACGATTCTGGGTGACATTCAACGCAATAGCATACTCATTAAATTGACAAGCAGACAATGCAGAATCAGTAACAGTGTAAAATACATCTTGTGCAATACATCTAGCAATCAAGTTGTCGTTAGTAATGAGTATGTTTTTTCTTTCAATCTCTCGACTCTTAAGCTCTATTGCATATTCATTCACCTCTTTTTCCATGTCTTTAAATACTACTTCCATTTCTTTTATTTCGACTTTAAGGGCAGTTTGCAACCCTTCAAAATGTTCTTTAAGTAGTTTAAAGAATGGCATGACCTCAGTTAAGTAACACCTTTTTGCATGTTCAAAACACCTTTCCCCCTCAGTAATGCCGGTTGGTGTGATTCTCTTCTTACATGTTTTATCAAAATCAGCAAATAGTTGCCAAAGCACATATAAGCTAATAAAGGTTTTGCATTCAGTGGGAAGAGACAAGGGCACCAGATTCCTAGGTGTATTGGGAGGATACACCGTTATGGACGTAACTTTTCTAATGAGGGGGGTGTTGGCCTTAAGTTTGTCTTCCTTAAGTTTTTCACTATCTTGTTTCCAAAATATCTGTTCAGGTGTTAACTTCTTTTGAGGAGCAAACACAGTCAAACGATTTTCCTCATAATAATCATGGGGTTTGATTATTATTCGTCTGGCTATGCACTCGGGATCCCTCATTTTCTCATTCATTTTTTCCCTCGTTTTATCACTTAACTCATCCTCTTCATCAGTGTAGATATGCTCAGGTTGGTCATGAATATGCTTAATCATCACATTACCATCATATAGGGCTGGTTGAAGTACTTGCATACCCCTAAGGATGGTTGACTTTGGTTCACCTATCATGATTTTACTATGCTTATCACTCAACTTTCTGTGCTTATGAATCATTTGAGCAGTTTGTATGGTTTGATTTTGTGTGTACAACTTATCTTCAAGCTTATTTTTTAACGTCTTGAGTTTAGAGAAATCATTTAAAAGAGTTGTTTCTTTTTGTTTGAATTCTTGCTTAAGTGTTGTTACACACTTTTGTGCTTCCTGTTTCTGTTTCACAGACTGTTCTAGCTGACTTTTCAAAGAACTTAACTCTATTTTTAATGTTTCTTCTCGCACTCTAGACTCTTTAATAAGTGTACTCATTTGACCTTCTAATTTCTGCTCACGATCATTAAGCTCAAACTTAGCACGCTGTTCATACATAGCAACTTGTTCTTTATAGATGTTTAGTCTAGTGATCAAGTTATTATCAGGGACAGGCAATTGGTTCTCATGGTACACACATGCATTATCTACATTACTCGCATTATCTAAGGCACATACATTACTCATAGCACACACATCCTTATTGACAAAGGATTCACCATTTGGTACATCAGGCGAGTTGTTGCTATTCAAATACTGTTCATATGAGACAATATTGCTATTTTCCATATCAACATCACTTGAGTCAGAAACAACTGCCTGATGTACTTCTTCGGGAATCTGATGTCCCTCGACAATATTATATGTGTCATAAATTTTTAATACCTCAGATATCACGGATGCATTAGAAGGACCAGCTTGATGAGATGAGGCCAGGGAAGACAAGTTAGCCATGAAGATTGTTTGAGCAGTAGGTTCATCATCCACATCAGAGTCAAATGCATCACAGTCATCTGCCTTGAAGATGTTAGGATCATTAAGTGCTAGATCCTGAACAGGTTTCTCATCCACATCTTCATCAAAAGTATTTCCTCCATCTCCTGCCAAGAACAATAACTCTTCCTCATCCAATACAGCTCCATTTTCTTGAGCTTGCATTAATAGCATCTTGTCTTTGAAGTAATCTGAGTTCTGAGGACGTTTAGGTTGATTGCAGTTTCTAGCAATGTGTCCAAGCCCCCCACAATTATAACACTTGATCTGTTTCCCTTGCCCCTGATTGGCATTCCCTGCTCTGTTCTGCACATAACCTCGACCCATGTTTCTACCAGCTCTCCCTTGCACATTCTGGACCACAATTTTCCCGTCCTCCACCATTGCTAGATTGCGTGGGTTGGAAGAATTCCTTAACTGATTGTTGGTCTGAGGGAGTGATGCTTGAAACTGTTGAACCAGTAGAGATACTTGATTGGTGAGGTTGTCAATCATTTTGTCGGTCTGAGAGTAGCCTGAGTCAAGTTGTGAACTCATAGCAGGTACTTGTGAGTGAAGTTGGTGATAGCTTGGATTGGATGATGATTGGATTGTTGGTTGTATGTTTGTCATGAATGCCAGTGGGTCATTTGTAGTTGACGGATTCAACTTTTCTCTCAGCACCCGATCATAGAGAGCATGCTTCTCATGTTGTTGTAGATAAGCATACAGCTGTTCATAGTTAGTATCCCTTAAGCCTTTGTTGAGTTTGACGGTAGTAACAAATCTGTCCCATTCAGGAGTCATGTTGTTCACAAACTTTGAGTTAAGTTGGATATTGGGCATAGTCATTCTGATCATCCTCATATCATTCACCAACTTATGAAATCTCACATAGTAATCTGTGATATTTTCTCCTGGGTTCATTTTGAAATGCTCGAACTCATCATACAGCTGTGACTCACGATCTTCCTTTGTGAGTTCTGACCCTGCCAACAACATTTTAACGTTGTCCCACACAGCCTTGGCTTCAGTGTTAAAATTGATGAGCTTGTATACATCCTTTGGAAGACCTTGAATGACTATGTTTGAGGCTCTAATATCAGCATCATACCTCTTCTTTTCTTCTTCATTAAGATCATTATAGTTTCTAGGTCTATCAATGCCCAAAGTTACAGTCCCATCTTCACCAGTTGTAACAACGTCTCTGGTGGTACCCATCTGATAAGGTCCTTCGTCAATTGACTTAAGAATGTTAACACCATTATCTTTTCCCAAGCAGTAAAGTCTTATACGTTGTGCCCAAGACTCATAATCTGTCCTATCTAGCATAGGTGGACGAGTATCAGATCCTGCTGCTTGAATATCATCTGATGACGTACTTGATGTGGTAGCCATAGTAACTACGGGATTTTACAGATCTTGTGATTTAACCGAGAAGTTGAATCTTTCGCGGGAATTTCTAAAATCACCAAGACACAAATCGCATACAAGTCTGAGAGACAAACCGAGTAGATTCAACAGATACAAACCGAGTCTACACAAACCGAGTAAAATCCTTAGAGACAAACCGAGTCTACACAAACCGAGTACACGCAGCTGGGACAAGCCGAGTAGACACAAACCGAGTAAATTTACACAAACCGAGTAAATTCTTCAGGGACAAACCGAGTCCACACAAACCGAGTACACGCAGCTGGGACAAACCGAGTAGGTACAAACCGAGTAGATTTCTCTGAGACAAACCGAGTCTACACAAACCGAGTACGCGTAGCTGGGACAAACCGAGTAGGTACAAACCGAGTAAATTTCTCAGAGACAAGCCGAGTCTACACAAACCGAGTACACGCAGCTGAGACAAACCGAGTAGACACAAACCGAGTAAATTTACACAAACCGAGTAAATTCTTCAGAGACAAACCGAGTCTACACAAACCGAGTACGCACAGCAGGGACAAACCGAGTACGCGCAGCAGGGACAAACCGAGTATACACAAACTCCCAGGCACGTCACTTTCACTGCCTTTTGTCCTTTTGCCTAAACGAGTAATAGGACAAACCGTATCCAAGAATTGACACAAACCAAGTCCAATAATCGTCCAAAATAGACAAACCGCTGCCAAGAACAACTCAACTACAACCCACGAATTTTCCCAAAATCACCACACCGTTCTTAGATCTGTGAATCCAAACACTAAATACCACTCTAATACTATTCTTAAGCTAGAAAGTACAAAGAAAACCAACTTCTAATCACTAAACAAAGTACAAAGATGAAATTTATGCTACTTAATCAAACCGAAAAAAAACTTAAACAAACTACAAATCTAACCAAGAAAAAGCCTAAAGAACTACACAAATACAAGATAAAACAACCTCTAATCACTAAACAAAGTACAAAGTGAAATTTAAGCTACTAAACAAACCGAACCAAAAGAAAACTTAAACCTACAAATCGAACCAACAAGAAAAACCTCAAGAACTACACAAATCCGTGAATACCAACTCTCATGGACCTAACCATGGCTCTTGATACCAATTGTAGGGTATTCACAATGCAAGAATCACTTGTATGAGGCTTGTTTGGATCGAATAGGAGAGTTTTAGAGTGAGAAAGTGGGAGCCTTTTAGAGTGAGAAAGAAACTTGTAATGTATTAGATTGAAAAGGTCCAACCCTTCCCATGGGTGGGAAGGGAGTATTTATACTATTACATAATGTGTCCCTAGTGGACTGTGGAGCGAGCTGACAGTGGGGAAAGCCCCGACCCACTCCACAACTATAGATACGACTAATAAAACTAATAATACTAATAATATTACTGATAATCCTACGAGCTATGATGTGCTAATAAGTACTCGGGGTGACCGAGTCTTCTGCTGAATATTCATATTCCTAACACCTGTATGAGCTAAATCTATTCCTGGTGGAGCAAACATTCCTCTAAAGGGGGTGCAACTTACTTATAACCTAAACCAGATTTAGCTTTGTTAAGTATTTGACTCTCTACAATCTTTTTAACTCCATCTGAAGTATATTCAAGAGTGTCTACACTTAACTGGATGTTTTCTTTTTTTCCTTTTTAAGCTACTCTAGTTCATATACAAGTCCACTCATTTTATTTTCTTTTATTTCCAATTCCCTCTTTAAAAGACCTATCTCATCAGTAAAGTTTGACTCATTCTGTTTATAAAACATAATTTGTTCTTCCAAAACAGCGAATCCTCTTTTATGATTTGACAGACTAAAACTTATTTGATTATATTCAACTCTAAGATCATCATACTGTTTCTTAATATTTTCATAATCTTTTAAAGCATGACAAGAGTTAGAACATTTTTCAGGTTTATATACCTCAGTGTCTGAGAAAGCCATCAAACCCAAGTTAGCTGATTCCTCTTCTTCCTCCATGAAGCTCCAATCAAATCCAGCACCATCAACAGCTACCATAGCCTTGGAAGAAGTCTCTTCAACATTAACTGTTCTCCTTGATCCTTGCTGATTCTTAAACCCTTGACCTTGGTTGCTTTGTTGTCTCGGACCTCTACATTCCCTGGCAAAGTGCCCCATCTTGTGACAATTAAAGCATTCCACCTTAGACTTATCATACCCAGCAACATCTCTTCCATTGAAGGAAATCTTATTTCCAGTCCTTTGGTAATACTTCTTAGCCCTGATGCTTATCAAAGCCAACTGCCACTTCAAATCCATAGCTTCCAAATCATCCTCAGCAATTTGAAGAAGATCTTCATTAAATATCTTTGACCCACCAGACTGTTCTGATACAAATGCATATGCGGTCTCATCAGTCAAGCCAGCAGTGCTAGTTTTTACACCAGCAGTGCTAACTGTTGGTATAGCAGTACCAACTGCTTCTTCATCTTCATGGTTAGAACTGTTTGAAGAAGATACAAAAGCCATATTCCTTGAACTGGAACTGGTGCTACCACTCTTCTTGAACTTTTGCTCAACAATCTTGAGATTATTGTAAAGCTCATTCATTGTCATATTCTCCAGCTCTGGTTTATTGCTCCAAACCACAACATAAGTGTTCCATTCAGCAGGTAAACTGTTTAGAAACTTCATGTTGAGATCTTCTTGAGGTATCACAATCTTCAACACAGTAAGTTGATTGATGATCTTCTGAAGCCTATTAAAGATTTGATCCAAAGTTTCATTGCTTGATGCAGTGAAGTTCTCATAACTTTGCTTGAGTAGGGTTTTCTGTGCCTTTTTGGTAGCTTCATTGCCACCAAATCTTTCCACCACTGCTTCAAAGAGAGTTTTTGCCGACTCATAATGGCTAAAGTTCAGCACTTGATCATTAGGAATTGCCATTAGTAACAAATTCCTAGCCTTCTGATCATTCTTCTTTTTGATTCTCTCCTCGTTTGTAACTGGCTCAGTGTTAAGCTTTGTGACCTTGGAACCATCAGCACGTGTTTCTTCAACAGCAACTGGTTTGAAGGAATCACCATTGATAATAATATCCCATAATGCATAGTCTTGCACCATGAAGTATTGCTCTATCCTGAGCCGCCATAAATCGTATTCATTCTGTTTCAGCATGGGAAGTTTAGCAAGGATTGAGGTTTGAGGTGTCTCCATGTCCATCTTCTTGAATTGCTAGTGAGTGAATACTTCTGGTTCTTCTAGACTCAAAGTATTAGAAACCTTGGGCTCTGATACCACTTGACCGGATCTAAACACACACTTTGTGTTGGAGATACTTTGAGTATATACTTGATAGCACGCGGAATTTACTACCAAGTACTTAGAAGAATATGAGTTCGTGTTTGGTGATTGGTTAAGTAAAACAATAAGAACAACGATATCAACCAAACTTATCACTTCAATATATCAAACGATTACAATAGATCTGAATGATATGTGTATATCGTATATGTATATAAAACCCTAATCTAAGGATCTCCTTTTATAATGTAAAGAGTCCTTTACACGTTAAACATCTAACCGAATCATTCTATATCAATAAGATATATACTATATCTTTTCTATAATTATCTTCAAAACGGTTTCACCTTTATCTCTTAAGCATTCTTAACTGTTCTTCCTTCAGCAGTTCTAACTGCTCTTCCATCAGCAGTCTTAATTGTCCTTGTATCAACAGTCTTAACTGTTCTTGTATCAGCCGTACTAACTGCTTAAGTTTAATTCCCAACAATATGTTTTTGCTAAAACGTCTCGTTATGAGATCGTTTTCTATGGATGTGACTGTCTTACCCCTCATGTAACACCCCAAGCTCCGTTCCGCTGCCATATTCCGAGTTGGGGGTGTTACAGAATGGTATCAGAGCCAAGGTTTATAGCAAACGAGGTTATACTCGACTATAAACATTTTTGTGTGTGTCAAAACGTTTTCAAAACCGATAGCCATCAGCCCTCCGTGCCACTTCGCTCTTTAATTGCTTTACTTAAACTTTTATGTGTGCATGCTTTTGCCCTATTATATGCTTGGATTTTCCGCTGCCATCTTACTTCATATAAAAACTATTTTTATAAATTAAAAAAAAATAGCTAGAATTTTTATACTTTCCGATACTCCTTGTAGAGTATTATGTCTACATCAGTCCCAACCGGTCAGTTTTCAGTTGCACCCATTGATCACCCACTTGAACTACCGAGTCCAGAGGAGGACCCACACCCCGTTGATGATGATGAAATTAAGTTTGATGATGAGATGGATGATGATGAGGAGATGGATGATGATGAGGAGATGGATGATGATAACGATGATGACGAGTATGAGGAGCCGGAGGACCTCCCTATACCACTTTCTCCAGCAGTGTCATACATTGCTTATGTTTTGACAGTATTGATGTTTTGGCTATGTTTTGGCTATGTATGGTAGTTTAGTTTCATGATAGTGGGTTACCTTTGTACGTACTAAACTGAATAGTTTCAGTTAGTAGATTTTATCAGAAACTTCTAATCGTTTTGCATATCTTGTAAGACTTATAGCAAGTATTAAATCTATTATGTATTTTGGTGATGTACTATTATTGATGTTGAATGTGTGCTATATTATGATGATATCATGGTGTTGTCTATCTTGTGATGTGATTCTGTTACGTTAATCAAATGCTTACAATGTTGTACATTTGTAATGATTGATAGAATTATGCCACCTAGGAAGATGACTCCAGCTGCGATCCAGAAGTTGATTGATGATGGCAATGCCGCGGCGCTTTCCGGGCAAGCCGGTGTTGGCAACCCGAATGTTGGACAAGCAGGAGTGCAAGCTGTCAATGACAACCATTTCTGTACTTATAAGGATTTCATGAATTGTAAGCCTACTACCTTTAAGGGAACTGAAGGAGTTTTTGGTTTAACTCAGTTGTTTGAGAAAATAGAGTCGGTGTTTCTAAGGAGTAACTGTTCTGAGGATTGCAAGGTGAAGTATGCGACAGGTACCTTGGTGGAGCATGCATTGTTATGGTGGAACGCTTATGCTCAGGATATGGGGTTAGAGAATGCTTATAATACTTCATGGGAAGAGTTTAAGAAGGAGATGGTCAAGAAGTATTGTTCTCGTAGTGATATGAGGAAGTTGGATACTGAGTTCTACAATTTGGCTGTGAAGGGTGTTGATCTTGCTACTTATGTGCATCGATTTCAAGAATTGAAGGTTTTCTGTGCTCACATGGTGCCAGATAATGAGAAATTACTGGAGAATTTCATTGGTGGCTTACCTTCCAGTATTGCAGGGCACGTGACATCTTACAACTCTCAGACTCTGGATGATGCTATTCGCATATCTGAACGACTTATGGATCCAGTGGTTAAGCATGGCACTGTTCGGAAGGGTAACAACTATGACAACAAACAAAAGTGGGAGGACAACAGGAGGAACAAGAACTACAACAACTTCAACAACCGAAACAACAACAATTACCCTCACCATAATCATCACCACAACAACAGCAATAACCAGTACCATAACAATAATCATCACCACCAGCAGAACAGAAGACAAAAGACTGTTAAGGCTTATGTGGTTGCACCATCACAAGTTGGAGGGTATGCTGGCCGCATCCATTTTGTGATAAGTGTAATCAGCATCATGCTAGACCATGCACAGCTAAGTGTCAGAAATGTCAGAAGACAGGGCATATTGCTAAGATTTGTAAGAACAGAGCTGTGACTAATGGGAATGCCACCCAGATAGTGGTAACTTGTATTGGATGTGGAGAGCGTGGTTACTACATGAGTCATTGCCTAAAGAACACTGGTCGGAGAACTGAAGGCGCTCGTGGTAGAGCATATGTGATGGGCAATGGGGAGCAGCAGCAGGATCCAAATGTAGTCACCAGTACGTTTCTACTCAACAATCTTCGTGTTAAAGTTTTATTCGATTCTGGTGCCGATATGAGTTTTGTATCTTCTATGATTTCACCAATACTTAACCTCACCCCTACCTCCTTAGACACCAGCTATAGTATTGAACTAGCTAATGGAAACTTCGTTAACACTTGTACCGTAATCCGAGGTCGTACCCTAAACTTTCTAGATCACCCGTTTAGTATCAATCTCATGCCCATTGAACTTGGAAGCTTCGACGTAGTGGTTGGTATGGATTGGATATCCAAACATCATGCGAGTATTGTTTGAGGTGAACGAGTTGTTCATATCCCTCTCAATGGCGAAACCTTGGTTATCTGCGGAGACCGTAGCGGAACCCGTTTGAATATCATATCCTGTATTAAGACCTTGAAATACATCGAGAAAGGATGTCATGCATTCCTAGCACATGTGTCTAAGAAGGAGTCAGGAGAGAAGCGACTCGAGGATGTTCCGATTGTGCGTGATTTTCCTGAAGTATTTCCTAAAGATCTGCCTAGACTTCCACTGGTTCGACAAGTGGAATTTCTGATTGACCTAGTTCTGGGAGCTGCACCCGTAGCACATGCACCGTATCGACTAGCTATGATGGAGATGCAAGAGTTGTCTAAGCAGTTGCAAGAGTTGTTGGATAAAGGGTTTATTCGACCTAGTTCCTCACCCTGGGGAGCACCAGTGTTATTCATGAAGAAGAAGGACGGATCATTTAGAATGTGTATTGACTACCGTGAACTGAATAAGCTAACAGTGAATAACCGCTACCCGTTACCTAGAATCGACCATTTGTTCGACCAACTACAAGGATCAGGTTACTACTCCAAGATAGATTTAGGGCCAGGTTATCATTAACTCAGAGTCCGGGAAGAGGATATTCCCAAGACAACGTTCAGGACTCGATATGGCCACTATGAGTTTCAAGTGTTGCCCTTTGGTTTGACAAACGCACCTGCTGTATTCATGGACCTCATGAACCGACTGTGTAAACCATATTTGGACAAGTTTGCTATAGTTTTCATCGACGACATTTTGATCTACTCCAAGAATGAGGAAGAAGACAAGCAACACCTTACGATAATTCTTAAGTTGCTCAAGGAAGAGAAATTGTACGCAAAGTTCTCTAAAGGTGTGTTTGTTTTTTTTTAGGTCTTACTAGCCCTCTTACTCTTACCAGTAAGAGGTGGTCAGACGTTTTGCTTGTTTGTTTTTTTCTTTTGAGCCAGACCCAGTTAGACATATAACATCTTGCTCAGTAATAGGTGGGGAACTTGTCTTACTGCCTCTTACTCGATAAGAGATTGAAGACTCGTGTTAATATAATATATTTGATGGTTTATTAACTATGTTATATTTATGATAAAAAGTCTTGTTTCATATTTACATAAGTCACTTAAATAAATTGTAGAAATGAGCACTTAAAATCATTCAGACAATTATAAAAAAACAAACAACATTATTTCGTTCAGATTTAGACTTTCTAGTCACCTCTTACTGGTAAGATGTGGTAGTCAGATTCAGACCTAAAACATCTTAATGAAAAAAACACAACCTAAGTGTGAATTTTGGATTCGCAAGGTACAATTTCTTGGTCATGTGATTGACAGCAAAGGGTTACATGTGGATCCCGCGAAGATCGAAGCTATTGAGAACTGGCCAACGCCTTCTAACGCCACAGAAATCCGTCAATTTCTGGGATTGGCTGGATATTGCAGGAGATTCATCGAGGGATTCTCCAAAATATCTAAACCGTTAACTACATTGACACAGAAAGATAAGAAGTATGTGTGGGGAAAGGACGAAGAATAATCATTTCAAACCCTGAAGCAAAAACTTTGCAGTGCACCAATTTTGGAATTACCAAATGGAGTTGAAGCTTTCGTAGTTTATTGTGATGCATCATATCAAGGGTTAGGAGCAGTTTTGATGCAACGAGGGAAAGTCATGGCATATGCTTCCTGACAACTTAAGACTCATGAGGAGAAGTATACCACACATGATTTAGAGTTAGGAGCAGTGGTTTTTGCACTCAAGATGTAGAGGCACTACTTATATAGGACGAAGTGTATTGTCTTTACCAATCATAAGAGTCTTCAACATATTTTGGATCAGAAGGAGTTGAATATGAGGAAACGAAGATGGTTGGAAACCTTAAGCGACTATGATTGTAAAATTCGATACCACCCGGGAAAATTGAACGTCGTGGCAGATGCCTTGAGCCGGAAGGAACGGTTAAAGCCGCTACGAGTTCGAGCTTTGGCTTTGACTATCAATTCAACCCTTCCCGCCCAGATTCTCCATGCTCAAGAAGAAGCCGTGAATCAAGAAGACCTCAAGATTGAGAATCTTTACGGTATGATACAGAAGAAGTTTGAGAAGCGTTCCGATGAAACTTTGTGTTTTAAGGGAAGAAGTTGGGTACCGCATTTTGGAGGACTGCGAGACTTGATCATGCTCGAGTCTCAGAAGTCAAAGTACCCTATACACCCAGGATCCGACAAGATGTATCACGATCTCAAGGAGTTATATTGGTGGCCAAACATGAAGGCCGACATTGCCGATTATGTTCGCAGGTGTCTTACGTGTGCTAAAGTTAAAGCCGAACATCAGAAACTGTCTGGTCTTCTGCAACAACCCAAGATTCCTGAATGAAAATGGGAATGGATTACGATGGATTTCATCACCAAACTTCCAAAGACTTCAACAGGTTTCTATGTTATTTGGGTTATAGTCGATCGACTAACGAAATCAGCACATTTTCTACCTATCAAAGAGAACTATAGTATGGAGAAGTTGACTAGACTTTATGTAAAGGAAATAGTATCGAGACATGGAGCAGTGATATCTATCATCTCTGACCGAGACAGCATATTCACTTCTAACTTTTGGCAATCACTTCAGGATGCCTTTGGCACGAACCTCGACATGAGTACCGCATACCATCCACAGACCGATGGTCAAAGAGAAAGGCCTATTCAGAGTTTAGAAGACATGCTTCGAGCTTGTGTGATTGATTTCAGAAATGGATGGGCTGTCCATTTGCCTTTGATTGAGTTTTCATACAACAACACTTATCACGCTAGCATTAAGGCTGCACCGTTTGAAGCATTGTACGGTCGTAAGTGCCGATCACCTATTTGTTGGGATGAAGTAGGAGAAGCTCAGCTTATTGGACCAAATATTGTTCGTGAGATAACCGAGAAGATTGAATAGATTAAGAACCGATTGAAGGTTGCCAGAGACCGACAGAAGAGCTACGCAGATGTGAGACGTAAACCCCTAGAGTTTCAAGTTGGAGATAAGGTTATGTTGAAAGTTTCTCCATGGAAAGGTGTGATACGATTTGGCAAGCAAGGAAAGCTGAACCCTAAGTAGATTGAATCATTCAAGATTTTAAACAGGGTTGGTCCTGTGGCTTACAAGCTAAAACTACCACCAGAGCTTAGTAGAGTACACCCCACTTTCCACGTGTCAAATTTGAAGAAGAGTTTTTCCGATGAGACAGCCGTAATTCCACTCGATGAAATTCAGATTGATGAGCAATTGAACTTTATTGAGGAGCCCGCCGAGATTATGGAACGTGAGGTCAAATGACTAAAGAGGAGCGGTATTCCCAATGTTAAAGTCCGTTGGAATTCCAAAAGAGGACCCGAGTTCACCTGGAACGTGAAGACAGAGTTCAAGCGCACGTACCCCCACCTTTTTGAAACCAGGACTGATAAGTTTAACTGAAATCCGGGACGGTTTTCCCAATATGATGTATGTGCTGTAACATCCGATAATTTTCCAAACCTTTTTACCAACCAAATATTTTAATTTTGCATCACTTGAGTATTTAAATTTTTCCTGAACTTATTTGAACTTTAGAAACGAGAGATATCTTGAGAAACGAGAACATTGTCCCTTTATTGAACCGGCACAACCTAGAAAGCACGAAACGAATCGAATTTGCCAAATAAATTAACTTCGAGAAAGTTATGCGTTTTTATACTCGCTTTTATAGGAAAGATTATTCCGAGAACAATGGCGCAAGTTTCTTAACTTTTCAATTCCGTTTGGTACATCAAATGGGTCCCGCGATAAATAGTACCAAAGTTTACCCCACTTGACACTTTACCCCCCCCCCCTCCGCCCAACAGTTAACCCGCGCCCCTCTTATTTTTGTTTGTCCAAGTTTACCCCTACCAAATTAATAAAACCTCTCATTCTATCTCTCTCCTCTCATAACTCACACACACACCTCACTCTTTCTCTCACAACACCACATCGGGCGACCACCACCGTCGCCAGAAAATTTTCTGACCAACCCCCAAATTTCACCAAAACGTAGATCTAGCCACCCTCTATATTTCTGGAGCATTTGAGCTCACGTGGAGCTCATTTGGTACCACCACCGTACGACCGTCTCCGCCACAGTCCACCACTACCATCGCACCGCACCTTCCCTGCCACCTCCTCTCTTCGTTTTGGTAACACACGCGCCCTAATTCTTTCTTTTTCACCACTTTTTATCAAACCCTAATTTCTATATTTTTATAAAACCAAACATTATTTAATAAACCTTTATAAACCTTTTGTTTTTAATCAAAACCATGTGGATCTAAAGTGTTTTGCCGTGAAACCCTCGAACTCAGACCGAGTTGGGTGACTCACCGAGTCAACTCGAGTTGACTCTAGGTGAGTTGATTATTTTTATTTTATTTCTTCATTTTCTAACTTGTTGTTGATATTTTGTAGCTTGGATTTGGAGTTGATTTGGTTTTGGTCTCGGTTTTATGTTCGACATGGGCTACGACTCATGTGAGTTGAGCCGTGACTGAGGGTGAGTCACGGCATTATGCTAGGTTTGGGTTTGGTTATTGTTTTGTGGAGATTTGGATTTGTTTGGTTCGGATTTGTTTGGATTCGATTTAGGTTAGGTGTAGCCGAGAGCCACCAAGGCTAGACGGGGAGTGAGCCGTGACTCGCGGGTTTAGAAATAAATTTGTTGTTTATGTTTGTTTGGATTTGGTTGAGTTGAATTTAGCCGAGAACCACTTAGGTTCGGATAGAGTCAAACCGTGACTCGAGGTGAGTCACAGCAAGTGTCGAGTTATGTAGTTTAGTCGCGAGTCATTTTATATTAGTTTTGTCACTTATTTTATTTTCCGCTACTTGTTATTTATTTGTTTATCGATATGGTGTTTCGGATAATATTTGACGATTTGGGATATGATTTGGACTTGGACTTGGATATATATTGAATAACATTTGCTTGGATTGAGAATTGGACGATATTGGATTTACGATATTAGTCTTGTGGACAATTTTGGTACTTGAGACGGAAGAGTATGTCAGACTCATAAGAGTTTGACATATTTGGACCTGAACATACACAAAATGGTCGATAAAACTGATATTATTCAAGAGTCGTAACGACTCGGAAATGTTTTATAAACGGACGCATCATGTCCAAATTTCGATAAAATCTTTTATAACTTAATCATTTATGATTACTTAATGTCCAAAAACCTTTTCAAAACTTGTACGTTTTCTTCCTAAATCATGACGATATAACAACTATTTGAGAATTGGGTAAAATACCGAAACTACCTATTGATGTTTTTCTTTCTTGTTTAATTGTTTCATTTTCTCTTTCTTATTATTATTTCTTTTTTCTTTTCTTATTCCTTCTCTCTTTCCTTTTATCTTTTCTTAAGTGTTCGTTTATGTTCGCCAATTTTTATTATTTTCTTTTCTTGACTATCCACACGAGTCTTAAACGTTTCTTTTCTTTCAAACACCATTGAAACTAAACTATTTTCATTTCAAATACGAGTATTGCTTTATAAATCGTTTCGAGGATTATTTCTGAGACATGCCTTTTAATTGTCAGGTTGTGCTTAGGTTCATTTGCCATGCTATACCATCTGATTAATTGTGATATCTCGTTTCTCTATTACTAAGGTGTGATTCGTAGCCCCACTTTTACTTTTAACTTATTTATAAACCCATTTGGGAGATTATAATGACATAAAATGTTGTTTCTAAAATCCGTGACTGAATTGAACTTTTGAACTCGGATACAACCTAAATAAATATCAGTTATAACCTAAAAACTATAAAATACTAAAACCATGATCTAAGCTATATAAAAATTTCGACAAGCACGATATACTAAGCCAAAAATAACACGCCTAGAAGTCTTCATATAGGCCAAAAATTATATATTTTGTACACAACATATAAACCTATGAAATGTATAGATTTATCTTCAATTTGAAAATGTGAAATGGTCTTCTCCTTATCCCTATAGCTTAACATATACAAGGTTCTAGACACTAAATATCACATGTCTAAAAAGTACTTATCTAGGTCAAGATATATAAAAATCTTGTTCTCCACTTAAGCCTACTATAGTGACTAAATACATTTAGTTTTAAATTGAAAAAAGGGTCACTTTGAACTTCCATTTTGCTCGGCCTAAGACCAGCTGTTTCTCTCCTTATCTGCTCCTATATACATCGAGTATATACACAACAATAACACACATAAAAACCCTAAAACAATCTAAGTGGCGGCAATAAGTTTCTCTCTAAGAAATCAAGGTACAAAGGTGGTTCGAAGGAGTATATTTGGGGCTGTGAAAGGTGTCACAAAGGGGGTGTTGATCGTGGTTTTATTCTAGGTTCAAGGGTGTTGTTTGATTCAAATAAGGCTGGTCTTGGGTATCCTTGTTCTCGTTTGTCCTCTAACTCGACCCAAGGTATCACCATTTGTTTCTTTGTTTCCTCTCGACCTGTATACATAAACGTTATAAACTACAACCTGGAACTAAGTTTTAGTCGATCTAAAAAGAGTAGAAAAAATGGATTGTTGGTTCATGAAATCTGATACTTGAAGCATTTATTTGATCACCTAAACACAAGATAAAAACCTGGAAATTATTACAAGAAATGAAGGAAGTATATGTATGTCGATATACAGTTTTAATTTTCGATTCGAATTAGTTTATTAAGAGCATATGAATCTGATTTTTGTGCACTGGTTGAGCACTATAATACAACATGAAACCTGGATATATGTTGCATGAAATGAAGAGAATAAAGGTCACATAAAATAATGGAATATATAGGTCGATATTTATAGTCCTAATTTGATATTTGACATCAGTGATATATGGCTTATAAATCTGGTTTCGAATCCTTAGTTAATCACTAATATGCACTCTAACAACCTGGAAACTAGCACATGAAATAATGGGTTATATCATGTATCGATGTGGGGTTTAGATTGTTACTGGAATCTGAAATATAAACATGGTCTGATCTGTTTTATACGAGTAATGAGACACCTTAAACACAGCATAAATCCTGAATTGATGACACGTATATAGGTCGATATTGAGGTTGATATGCTATTCAAATCAGAATATATAATGGCTTATGAATTGGGCATTGGAACGTGTAAATGTGTAATGTGTATGTCGATTAGAAAGGGCGTATAATATGTGTTGTGTAGTGTAAAAACCTGGTCCTATATGTTTGTAAAATGGAAGTTTGCATGCTTGGTTTGGGTTGTGTTGAATAAGGTCGAAGGAAGGAATAAGCTAGGGTCTGTTTGGTTTTGGGATTTCATGGTTAGTATGGTGTTTGCATGTGAATGTCGACATAGGATTATATGTGTTAGAACCTGGAACATGAAGAAATAAAATGCACGCATGCTTGTGTCGAGTTAAAATGAGGTCGAAATAAAGGAAGTTAAGATTGGTTTGGGTTGTTATTTTATGTGATTAAAACGTGTGTTGTGTGTGTGTCGAATGGGCAGGGTGTGTGTGTCGTACATGAGGGTCTATAAGTTGTTTGAAACATGAATGCTTGGTAATAATTATATCATAGGCAGGTGAATAAGTTTTGGATCTAAAAGGAGTAGTATACATGTCGATATAAGGTTATAACTAAATATTAAAATCAGACTGCATGTATGTTTATTTTGGAACTCTTTTGTACATATTAAACCTGGTATTATGTGTGTGATATGGAAGAATGCATGCATGGTTTGAATCAAAATATATGAGGTCGAACAAAGGAAACTAGGACTTGTGAAGCGTTATTTTATGTGAACTAAACAATGGGATTATGGTGTCGAGTGGGCTGGGAAAAAGGAGTCAAGTATGTGTGTTTATTGTGTCGACTTTAAGGTTTGAAAAACAAGGAAAACATGTGTCGATTGTGGTTGTTTGGGTTGCTTCGAAAATGGCTTGTTTGTGCAGTTTATGGTCTCGTATAATATGGCTAACGAAATGGGGAAAGGAGGTTGAGTTGTGGTTTGTGTTGGGAATTAAATATTCAAGAAGTTAAATATCGGATTCTATTCTAAGAAAAACGCTAAGTGTGATTCTGCTGCTAGTGCATTTGGTTCCTGCCGATAATGTTTGTTCCTGCTGCTAGAACATTTGATTCTGCTGCTAGCGATAAATGATTCTGCTGCTGGGCTTAACATTCTGCTGCTAGTGTTCTCATTGCTGCTGCTAATGAACATTCTGCTGCTAGATGGATAAGTATGAAAAGATATTATTTGTATTTTGGTCAACAATATACGGTAGATAATATCTTACCCCATGTGCTTAGTTAACAAGTTGTGTACACAGATACATGTTGTACACTCAAGATAAGTTAACAAGTAAGTCGGCTAGACTTTAAGCAATATGTAAAGATCTTCTTGGACTATCAAAGGAGATCTTAGACTCGATATTATGTGTCGATGATAAGTGCATAAAAATAGTTAAGTTGATAACTTTCATAACAGTTAAGACATAGAACAAACACAAGAATATCACAAGTTGTAAAAACTTAAGATTCAAGGTTGTAACACTAGTGATATTTCAAGATCACTCGTATTATTTTGAATAATATTGAATCGTTTTGGTGAAAAGATTTCATCGTTCATTGTCATAGAACTAACACAATCATTCCATTTCCACAACACAAATCACCTTCTAAGTGTGGTTAAGTAAATTTCGCGTACTTAATCATATTAACTCAATATATCATACACACAAAGAACGTAAGGTTTAACCACCTTAACCGTGTGAACAATCCTAACAGTTTGTTTTAAAAGAAAGAAGTGTAATCGAGTCTGGTCTAAAATTCATCTCGTGTGGTGTTGTGTTTAAGGTCGAGTTTGCGTCTAATATATATATATATATAACCAGGCTTGGTTATATATATATATATATATATATATATATATATATATATATATATATATATATATATATATATATATATATATATATATTATATATATATATATATATATATATATATCTAACCAGGCTTGGTTAAGTTAAACTGAATGTGGTATTCAAGTTTTGCATGTAGGTGTGCATGTTTGTGTTGAAGTAAATGTGTAATATATATACGAATGTATGGGGCTATTGGGGTTAACGTGGGATTTTGCATCAATTCAAAAGTGTGTATTAATTCAGGTTTGGTGGTATTGTGTTGAGGCCAGTCTAGTCGTGTGGTATTGTGGGTGTTATGGCTCATGGGTGTATGGGAGTGTGTTGTTTCGGGCTTAGATTAAGTCAGAGATACGTTTAATATGGCTTATAAAATCGGCTAGGTCCTAAATTAGTCGTTATGCAATTAATTTACAATATAAACCCTAAGCTTAAACATTTGACGTAAATAAACCTTAAACTTTGGTAATTTACACTTTAAACCTTAATTTTGGATTATTTACATTTTAAACCCTAAAATATGAAATTGTCATTCTTAACCTTTAACTTTATTTAATTTTCAATGGTAACCCTAATTTATGAAACTTAGTAATTTGGAAAGTTACTAAAGATGGAAGTTATCTGGGAAGTTACTAAATATGAAAACTTACTAAAAAAAGAAAGATTCTAAAAATGGAAAGTTTTTAAAAATATAAAGGAACCCTAAATGTGTAATCGGATTAAAATGAGCTTATAAGTAATACGTGATCATTAATTTGTATAGGTTCTGTGAAGAAGGAGTAGTTCCTATTTCCGAGTGCTTTCTTGATTTGTTTTATTTGCTCTGCATAAGGTACAGATATTCTATCCCTTTTTAGTAGGGATTTCTCGTGACTTCTCGATCCTTGACTTGATTCATTAGCATTGATATGAGACTTTGCTATGATCCCGTTTGATATGATTCGTCGATATGATCCATTTGATATTATCATTTGATATGATTCTGTTTGCTATCCACTCTGTTATGATGATCTGTTTATTATCTCATTGATTTGAGATTTTGTTATGTTGATATGCTTTGATTGATTATGCTGTAGTAGCTCCGTTATGATTATGGATAGCCTTGCTTTGTTTGTCTGTTCTGTTGCCCGAGCTAACTAGCCATGGAGGTACCATGCCCATGTCATTGAGGCACCGATGGCATGACACTTTCTGTGGAGGTGTGATTGATCCACGGCGTTCCCTTCTGTTATGATTATATGATTATGGCGCACGTGGCCATTCTGTTATATGTATGTATAGTCTCCTACTTGCATATGTATTTTGTTTTGCAGGGAGCGTATGGATGCATCCTAGGTATCTGTTTGTTGTTATTGGTGTGATTATGATGTGACTTAGTGATTGGTTTGTGCGTGCCGTGCACCCCTCTCACTTCTGGTACTTGAGAGGTCTCCCCTCCTTGTACATTATGATTTGTTGGATGATGTGATTATGTGGTTTATTCGAGTGTCTCGTTTTGACAGGCTCGTGGCTATCTGATGTGATTCTTTGGTCTATTCGATTGTCTCGTTTAGACGCGTTCGTTGCCTTGCTATTTGACTCTTTGATTCATTATGATTATCTGATTCGTATTATCTTATTTATCCTTTTATTTGACTTATGATATATATGCCTTTGATTCGTATGTTTCATCTTCGGTCATTTATGATTATTACCTATCTGTTTTGTATATATATCTGTTCATTGGGCTTTTTAAGCTCAGCCGCATTTCTTTTCCATGCGGCAGGTAATAAGCAGAATGATGGGCAAGAGTGATGAGAGTAGGAGTTAGAAGACCTACCATGATTAGATTCCCCATTTGTTTTGGATATGATTAGACTTATGTTTCGGATATTTCATTTCATTTCATTTCATTGTTCGTTAGACTTGTTGGGAGCTTGTAATTTGGAAGTCGTGATGTTCTTGAATTTACTTTATTTATGAAGTCTTCCGCTTGCATTTATTTTGTATGTTCTGATAGACACCATAACGTGACACTTCGACCCAGGTCGGGTTGGGGTGTTACAATTATGGTATCAGAGCCCAGGCTGCGACTTGTAGCTCATAAGTTATGGCCTGTGAAAATTTGGACCCTTAGGTTTCGCCCTGTAGGACTTAGGATTTGACCGGTGAGGATTGGGTAGACATTAGGCTTCACTTTTGACACGATCTTTTCCTTTATATTTTGATCCATAACTTCGTTTTGTCCTCGCTAATTCGTTTATGAATTTCATATGGTTAACACTCGTAACACCGAAGATTTCAGTGCCAACCCTGCATTTGCTGCCGCAGTTCAGCGGGCCGTTGATGCACTGATTCCGGGCCTTACCGAACGGATCACGACTGAGATCCGTCGACATACGGCTAGTGGTAGTGGTAGCGGTGGTTCTGGTGCTGGTGCTCCGCCAGTGACTATTCATACTTGGTTGGAGAGGTTTTGTAAGCAAAAGCCTCGTTCGTTCAGTTCTGCGAATGCTCCGGTTGATGCGGAAAATTGGATTGCCCATATGGAGAAGATATTTGAGGTTCTGGGCTGTGATGACGTGTTTAAGGCTAGACTTGATAGCTATAAGTTTGAGGGTGATGCCCTCAGTTGGTGGAAAGCTTATAAACAAGTGAAGGGTGGGGATGACTTTTTTGCTGCCTTGTCATGGAACGATTTCCGTGACACTTTCTTCCTTCAGTACTTTCCGAGGTCCGAGAAGGAGAAGCTTGAAAGAGAGTACCATTCTATCTATCAATTTTAGAGGGAGACTAGTACGGAGTTCATGCAGAAGTTTCTTCGGTTGGCAGGATTCTTGGGAGCCAAGGCGGGAACCCAGGAGGAGCAGGCAAATAAGTTCAAGTGGGCGCTTCGGAATGATCTTCTAGATGGGATAGTGAATATCCAGTTAGATAACGTAGCACAGGTGGCTAACGCGGTTCGTAACATTGAGATCATGCAGGAGATGGCTAGGCAGGGTGTTAAGAGAAATCGTGATGGGGATCGTGTGCGACCAGTTCAGGGAAACAATCAGCGGGATAATGATTCGTGGGGTAATGATCAGCGGGGTAATGATAGACGGGGAAATGATAGGCATGGCTACAACAACCAGAGATCGGGACGTGACCAGCATTATCGGGATCAGCAGCACCGTGGTTATCAGCAGCATCGTTCTTCAGGTTCATCTAGTCAGAGGGGTGGTACGGATCGGGCTTCGGCTACTACTTGTGATACTTGTAGAAAGTTTCACCTGGGGATGGCTTTTTATAAGACTTCGGGTGCATGTTTCTCATGTGGTTCGACTTATCGTATTAGGAGGGATTATCCCAAGTTTGGTGGTAACAACAACAACAAAAGTGCCAAGGACAACAAACCAGCTTAGTGAGGAGGTCACTTTCACGATTAGTTATTTCTCTACTCCATTTCCGTTTGTCTGGATATTTTGATACCCACTTCTCTTTTACTATTATTATGATAAGTTGGTTGCTTTGTTGATTTGTCGTACGGATATTTTAAGTTCTCATTTAGTATTTTCCTTCCATGTTGATTTTTGAGATATTGGTTTGATTTGTTCGTTCTAAAGATTCTTATCATCATGATGTGTTTGACGCAATCAATGGTGTACTTCACTTCTGCTAGACATACTAATGTTTCCTCTACCTTATTAGATTTTGCTCTATCCGTTTTGTTCCTACAAGAGTGTTGGGAATTAAACTAACAATTAATACTGCCATGTATGAAGTTACAACTGCTGGAGATTAACACTAGCAGTACTAACCTAGTTAGTACTGTTATCATAAGATAGTTAGTACTGCTTATATTCTGAATACGTGTAATGTGATAAGTATAGAAAAGATTTAGTGAATATCTTCTAGTTATAGATTGATACGAATATTGTAGTTTACTTGTACAGGACTCCTTGTGCTATAAAATGAGGTCCTAGGTTAGGTTTTAAATATCATATACAGAGAAGAATATTGAATATATTGTTCATAGAGATTCAAGGTTTTGTAACCCTAGTGATAGCTAAAGATCACTCGTATTGTTCTTAATAATATTGAATCTTTTGGTGTTAACCATTGTCTTCATTGTTCATATACATACATTACTGTTCCATCATTCAAACAAATATTCTTCTAAGTATAATCAAGTAGATTCCGCATACTTGGTTATATTAACTCATAGTATCATATACACGTTAACAGGACTAACATCCTAAGTGTATCAAAATCCTCTCAAGTGGTATCAGAGACAGGTTGATACTATTGAATTTTAGAAGAAGCAATGGACATGGAGACTACTCAGACTAATGTGGCTGCAAAGTTACCTATGCTTAAGCAGAATGAGTTTGACATGTGGAGGCTACGTATTGAACAATACTTCCAAGTGCAGGACTATGCACTTTGGGAAATCATTGAAGAGGGGAACTCCTTCAAGCCTACAACCACAACATCAACTGTAGATGGTAAGGTTCAGACTATTGTGCAGACAAAACCAGTGACTGCAGAGGAGAAGATTCAGATGAAGAATTACCTCAAGGCAAGGAGTATTCTCATGATGACAATACCTAATGATCAGCTATTGAACTTCAGCAAGTTCAAGGATGCCAAGTCATTATTTGAGGCCATTGTTGCTAGATATGGTGGGAATGAAGCCACCAAAAAGACTCAGAAGACACTCCTCAAGCAAAATTTTGAGAACTTTTCTACAACAAGCAATGAATCATTGGATCACATGTTCAACAGACTTCAGAAGCTTGTAAGCCAACTTGCTATTCTTGGAATTGAGATACCTCAGGAAGACCTCAACTCAAAATTCCTGAGAAGTTTACCATCAGAGTGGGCTATGCATGTTGTTGTCTTGAAAAACAAGCCAGACATTGATTCTATGAGCTTGATGAACTTGTATAGCAACTTCAAGATTGTGGAACAAGATGTAAAGAAGACTGCAGGAACAAGCTCAAGCACTGGGAATATGATATTTGTGTCATCTCCTAGTAACTCAAGTCCTGAAGAAGTGAAGGTTGCTGCAGCAGTTGGTACTGCTAGCTCAAATATTGGTACTGCTAGCACATCAAGCAGTACTAAAGGCATTATGGATGAGACAACTTGTTGTGCATTCCTGACAACCCAGCATAATGGATCCATGTTGACATATGAAGACCTCCAGGAGATCAATGATGATGATCTAGAGGAGATGGATATCAAATGGCAAATTTCTCTTCTTAGCATGAGGGCTAGGAAATTCCATCTGAGGACAGGATAGAAGATTACCATAAACAGCAATGATACTGCTGGTTATGATAAGTCAAAGATAGAATGCTAAAATTGCCATAAGATGGGGTAGTTCTCAAGGTAATGCAGAAGGCCAAGACAACAAGATAGCAGGAACAAGAGCTATGAAGGCAAGACCAAGACAGTGGAGATTACTGACTCAAGCTCAAAGGCTATGGTGGCCATTGATGGCTTAGGATTTGATTGGAGATTTATGGAAGAAGAGGAAGCAGCACCTACTGAGATGGCACTCATGGCTTTCTCTGATTCTGAGGTACAAGTTGCTAAGTGTTCTAAAACATGTTTTGCTTCTAAAGAACTAGAACCTCTTAAGAAACAATATGATGATCAAAGAATTGAGCTAAAAAAGACTAGTTATAATTTAGCAAATCACAAAAGAGGTTTAGTTGTCTTAGAGGAGCAAATAGTTCACTACAAGAGCAATGAATCTAGTTTTGCTGATGACATAGCTGTCCTTAAAAGAGATTTATCAATGAAAAATGCTGAAATTGGTCTTTTGAATACTGAGTTGGATAGGATTACAAAGGCTAATGAGAACATTTAATTGAGTATAGAAACTTTAGAGTATGCTTCTAAGGGAGTAAATAAGATAATTGAATGTCAAGTCATCAACAAAGCTAAGTCAGGTCTAGGATATAAGACTGTTCCACCTCCTCACAAAGGAATCCCTGCACCTCCAGGGATAGACCTAGAACATACAGGCTTGCCTGAATTTCAACAACCAGAGTTAGAATATGGTCCTCATCCAAAAGAAAAAGTAGTTGTTGAAAAGCCTGTAATAATAATTGAAACCTTTGAGAGTGCAAGTGATACTTCACTCACAGAGGACAAGGTGTCCTCTGGTAGGAATTCAGATGATCCAACCATAGAGGATTGGACATCTGAGGATAATGAGAATGATCAGGTTATGGCTAAACATGATGTTATTAAGATAGATGGAACAAGTGTTTCCAAGGTGGTCAAGGATAATACTGTTAGGCCTAAAACCAATGTGAGACAAGTTAGGCAACCAGTAAGGTATTGTGAAATGTATAGAACCACCAACAAGCCTAGAGGTAACCAAAGGAATTGGAACAACCTCAAGTCTCACCAACTAGGTGATATTTTGTCCTTTATAAGAAAGCTTGTTATTCTTGTGGTAGCTTTGACCATCTTGCAGCTTATTGCAACAAAAGGGTAACTGGGTATACAAATCATAGGGTGAACATAGGAAGACCTCAAATTCACTCTAACTTGGCTAAAATTACACCCAAAGCAGTTTTATTGAAGTCTGGACCAAAATCACTTAGTACTGCTAGACCAGCAGTTCATACAGCCAGACCAAATAAGACTTTTTACCCAAAACCAGTAGTTATAAGTGCAAAAACTCTTTTCAAATTTGCACCAAAGACTGCTAAAAGGCCCTTTCATAACAAAGCAGTGGTAAAGAAACAAATTTGGAAACCTAAGGCTACAACTGCAAAGCCAGCAGTTCATACTGCTAGCCAAGCAGTTAGTACTGGCAACATCAAAAACACTGCTAGGGAAAAGATGGGTAATGGTATTAAAGCCTCAGCATGTTGGGATTGGAAACCACTCCAATCCAATGGTGCATCAACTGTTCTAAAAAGATTTAATTATATTGATGCAAGAGGCAAACCTAAGTCAGTGATGGCTTGGCTACCTCAAGAAAATTAATTTCCTTATTTTGGTTGCACTGTTAGTCATATGCTTATAATGTTATGAGACAAGTGCTTTGCACTTTGTTTTCTTGGTTTTGGACTAACAATTGCAGGTATGGATGATAAGCACAAAAGAGTTACAAATGCTTTACGTTTTGGATAGTATGGTGCTTTGGCGCTTGAAGTGTGTTATCTCTGCACACAACAAATGGTTATTGGTTTACCATGTCTAACCCACATCAAGAACCAACTAGTCCAGAGCAAACGGTTTCTGGTAAAGACTTCTCAAATCCGTTTATGGTTGATAGTTTACCAAAAACTATATGGTTATTAACTCACCATACTTCACTGCAAAGAGTTGGCTAGCCCAAAGCAAACGGCTATTGGTAAAGACACATTAAATTCATTGATAGCTGATAGTTTGCTAAAAACTATGTGTGGGCAGTATTGTTTTTACATCAATATTGAGTTTATACTGCTTCTTAAAAATTAGTACTGGTAGTGCAAAGTTTGTACTGATAGTGAAAACTTTGTACTGCTGAACTAGCCGTTGTAACTGTTGTGTCAGTCACTAAGTTTAAATCTAGCCGTTGGGTAAATCCGTTTGTTACCATATATATAGGGTTTTTCTTAGGATAATTATCTTCTTTCTAAATATTACTTCTATTCTTTCTAAAGATAATTTTTATCCTTTACGCAAAAATCTCAAACCCTAACTGTTCATCTATAAAATCCCAATTGGCTTATCACACCTTCAATTAAACCACAAACAATCACTTTTCCGTTATAACTTGCATATATCATTCATGGCTAATTTGGAATTTATCAAGACTCATAATCAGGTAACCTACTTGGAGAAATCAGAGCAGGGTGATGGACCAATCTTCCATGAGATTGTGGACTTCTTGAACACAACTCATATAAGGTATTCTCTCACTTGTAACCCTACTCTATATGTTTCTCAAATCACAATGTTTTGGCAGACTGCCACTGTTGAAACTAGTGAAAATGGAGACATAGAAATACATGCAAATGTGGATGGTAAACAATTCATTGTTACTGAAAATTCTATTAGGAGACATCTTAAATTAGAAGATTCTGATGGTATCAATGATTTGCCAAACACTGAAATTTGGCAAGAAATTGCTAAAATGGGGTATAACACATCCAATCATAAACTGACTTTTCAAAAAGGATGTTTCTCCCCACAATGGAGGTTTTTCATCCATACTCTCCTACATTGTTTGAGTCCAAAAAGAACATCATGGGAGCAATTCAGTAGCAATATTGCTATTGCTCTCATCTGATTATCAACAAATAAGACTTTTAACTTTTCAAAATTAATTTTTGAGAGTATGGTGAACAATGTAAAAAAGCAAAACCAATTTTTTGATGTATCCAAGATTTGTGCAAGCATTTTTAAATAAGAAAAAGAATCAATTAAAGCAATATAAGAAAACCTTTCCAACACCTTGCCTGCAACAAAAGGTTTTTCAAAATATGGCAATGGCAACAAGACTTTTCAATGGGGTAGTAATACCTCTTTTTCCTGAAATATTGGAAAGAAAACAAGCTTTTCAGGGTGAAGGGTCAGTAATCCCAACTGAGCCCCAACACACACCTATTGTGGTTCCAAATATCATTCATACACCCCCTGTAATCAGCACCTATAGGAGAAGAACCAGATAGGAAACTATGGTCCCTCAGCCTAGTTCTCCTCCTCAAACCTTTGTAGCAGATGAGGCTATCAATTTTGATAGTATGGATGGGGCTTACACTACTGCTTCAGGCTTAGTAGCTGGGCAGGAAAGTGTAAACATCATTAAGACCCCTACCATGGTAACATCTAATGTGCCAAGTCCTCAAAGACTTGCCACAGGTGATGTAACCCCAAGCCAAATGGAATATATGGGTGGCTCAGGAGTACCTCCTGGTCCAACTAGGGAAGAAACTGAGCCTATGCCCCAAGATTCACCTCTCTTAGCAGGTAACACAGCTAGAAGTGACGAGGGCAGTGATAAACTCAAGGAATTGATGGTTTTATGTATAACTTTTTCTGAGAAGGTGACATCTTTGGAAGCAGAGTTAACAAGTCATAAGAAGAATTTTGCCCTGGTGTACACAAAATTGGTGCTAAGAGTAAAGAAATTGGAGGCTCAAGTCAAGAGGTCCAAGGGAAAAAGGTCTGCTAAGATGGTGCTTTCTACAAGTTCTTCTGATTCAGATGATGATAATTTGGGTGATTCTCCCAAACAGGGGAGGAAAACAAGAAAAATAGGGTCAGAAACTCAGGGGAGGAAGTTAGATTTTGAAGAACAAGATTTTGGTGGTAATGGTGATGATATGGATATGAGTGATCAACAAACAGAGGAAATTGCTAAAGATGATGATACAGAGGTTGTTGTTTTGGAAACTGAAGAAGAAATCCTTGATATTGCTTCAAGTTTTAAACCATCAGTTGGTACTGCTGGTATGGAAATAGGTACTGCTGGCATGGAAGAAGGTACTGCTGAGCATTCAAAGTATGTAAGAAACAGAGTAATGAAAGGAAAGGCACCAATGACAATAGAAGAAGCTGTGCAAGAAGCTGAGTAACAAAAGAAAGTCAAGCCAAGAACACAAGCTCAAATGGATTTGGATGCTGAATTGGCAAGAAAAATGCATGAAGATGAAGTTGCAAGCTTTATGGAAACTCAGAGATTGGAGAAGGAAAGAATTGCTTATGATGCTATTATTGCTCAAGAATCACATGAAGAGCAGATACAACATTTGATTGATACTGATCCAAGTGTGAAGGAAAAGGCTATAGAACAGATTGCAGATGAAAGTCTAAGTGTTGAAGAAAGATCAGATCTACTTGCAGATTTAATTAACTCAATGAGTGATGAAGGAGCTTTGGATGAGATAATGCAGAATATTAGAAAGAATCAAAGTCAAAAGAGAAAAAGAAAACCTACAAAGGCACAGATCATAAGTGGAATGAAGATGTATCTTAGGAATCAAGCTGTTTGGAAGGCAGCTCAGTTGAAGGGTAAATCAAATGAAGAAATTGAATATATGTACCACAATGCATACAGAAGAGCTCAAATAAAGTTTTCTATGGACCCAGAGAAAAGATCTTCAAAAAGACTTAAGACTGCTGAGAAAGAACAACCTAAGAAAGTGGAAGCACAAGCAGAAAGAATTGAATTATCACAAGAGCAGATGAGTGATATGTTAGTTACTATGCCAGAAATTCTACATGTTGATCCACTTCAAGCTAGCCATCCAATAATGGACTGGGAGATTTACAAAGACAAATTTGGAAAAGCTTGGAAGGTTACTAGAGTTGGTGGAGAGACAGCAGTGTACAAGAATTTTGAAAATTTGCTAACAGCTTGTGATAGATAAGATCTGGATACTTTATGGAGATTAGTTCAAGATAAACTCAAAACCAAGAAGAGGATTGATGTGAAAGAGCAAAGGCTTTGGGTAGAATTCAAGAGGTTATATGAACCAGATCCTACAGATGTTTATTGGAATTTTCCTTGTTATGATCTATCTACTTCATCGGAGTTCTATGGTTCTTGTAATGTTCATCATTTGTCAACACAAGGTGGAGTTGATATCTTTATGTTAGCTGAACTGGAATATCCATTAAGTGCAGTACTAACCTAGTTAGTACTGTTAGCATAAGATAGTTAGTACTGCTTATGTTCTGAATACGTGTAATGTGATAAGTATAGAAAAGATTTAGTGAATATCTTCTAGTTATAGATTGATGCGAATATTGTAGTTTACTTGTACAGGAATCCTTGTGCTATAAAAGGAGGTCCTAGGTTAGGTTTTAGATATCATATACAGAGAAGAATATCGAATATATTGTTCATAGAGATTCAAGGTTTGTAACCCTAGTGATAGCTAAAGATCACTCGTATTATTCTTAATAATATTGAATCTTTTGGTGTTAACCATTGTCTTCATTGTTCATATACATACATTACTGTTCCATCATTCAAACAAATATTCTTCTAAGTATAATCAAGTAGATTCCGCATACTTGGTTATATTAACTCATAGTATCATATATACGTTAACAGGACTAACATCTTAAGTGTATCAAAATCCTCTCAAAGAGCTCTTGTGATTTTTAATCGCAAATGTTAGAAACATTCCATTACTTTTATGATAAGATCTGTTCTACTAATTTATTCCGTTTGAAATGTTTGATTTCGAAACCACCTGAGAGTGAGGTTGATTTGATCTGGTACTGATAGGTTGCTTAGTTACAACTTAAGATAGAATATAACTTGAACTTATAGGGGATCATAGGATATCTTTAAGGGTTACAACATCCGCTTCATATATGTTTCGTTGGATCAGATTCGTTAAGATTTGTCTTTTATTGAAGAACCTAAGGCTATTTTGGAGTGTCAGGATCGGGTCATGAGAAACAAAATAATTTCGTTCGTTAAGATTCTTTGGAGGAATCATCCTAAGAACAAGGCTACTTGGGAGACCGAAGAATCAATGCGAGCTAGCTATCCGTACTTCTTTTTGTGATTCGGTACGTATTCGTTTGGTTTTCCATTTCAAATTTCGAGGACAAAATTTTTATTTTTAGAGGGGAAGAAATATAATGGCCTAAAATGTTGTTTCTAAAATCCGTGACTGAATTGAACTTTTGAACTCGGATACAACCTAAATAAATATAAGTTATAACCTAAGAACTATAAAATACTAAAACCATGATCTAAGCTATATAAAGATTTTGACAAGCATGATATATTAAGCCAAAAATCACACGCCTAGAAGTCTTCAGATAGGCCGAAAATTATATATTTTGTACACAACATATAAACCTATGAAATGTATAGATTTATCTTCAATTTGAAAATGTGAAATGGTCTTCACCTTATCCTTATAGCTCGACATATACAAGGTTCTAGACACTAAATATCAAACATCTAAAATGTCCTTATCTAGGTCAAGATATATAAAAATCTTGTACTCCACTTAAGCCTATTATAGTGACTAAATACATTTAGTTTTAAATTGAAGATAGGGTCACTTTGAACTTCCATTTTGCTCGGCCTAAGACCAGCAGTTTCTCTCTTTATCTGCTCCTATATACATCGAGTATATACACAACAATAACACACATAAAAACCCTAAAACAATCTAAGTGGCGCAAATAACTTTCTCTCCAAGAAATCAAGGTACAAAGGTGGTTCGAAGGAGTATATTTGGGGCTGTGAAAGGTGCCACAAAGGGGGTGTTGATCGTGGTTTTATTCTGGGCTCAAGGGTGTTGTTTGATTCGAATAAGGCTGGTCTTGGGTATCCTTGTTCTCGTTTGTCCTCTAACTCGACCCAAGGTATCACCATTTGTTTCTTTGTTTCCTCTCGACCTGTATACATAAACGTTATAAACTACAACCTGGAACTAAGTTTTAGTCGATCTAAAAAGAGTAGAAATAATGGATTGTTGGTTCATGAAATCTGATACTTAAAGCATTTATTTGATCACCTAAACACAAGTTAACAACCTGGAAATTATTACATGAAATGAAGGAAGTATATGTATGTCGATATACAGTTTTAATTTTTGTTTCGAATTAGTTTATTAAGAGCATATGAATCTGATTTTTGTGCACTGGTTGAGCACTATAATACAACATGAAACCTGGATATATGTTGCATGAAATGAAGAGAATAAAGGTCACATAAAATAATGGAATATATAGGTCGATATTTATAGTCCTAATCTGATATTTGACATCAGTGATATATGGCTTATAAATCTGGTTTTGAATCCTTAGTTGATCACTAATATGCACTCTAACAACCTGGAAACTAGCACATGAAATAATGAGTTATATCATGTATCGATGTGGGGTTTAGATGGTTACTGGAATCTGAAATATAAACATGGTTTGATCTGTTTTATACGAGTAATGAGACACCTTAAACACAGCATAAATCCTGAATTGATGACACGTATATAGGTCGATATTGAGGTTGATATGCTATTCAAATCAGAATATATAATGGCTTATGAATTGGGCATTGGAACGTGTAAATGTGTAATGTGTATGTCGATTAGAAAGGGCGTATAATATGTGTTGTGTAGTGTAAAAACCTGGTCCTATACGTTTGTAAAATGGAAGTTTGCATGCTTGGTTTGGGTTGTGTTGAATAAGGTCGAAGAAAGGAATAAGCTAGGGTCTGTTTGGTTTTGGGATTTCATGGTTAGTATGGTGTTTGCATGTGAATGTCGACATAGGATTATATGTGTTAGAACCTGGAACATGAAGAAAGAAAATGCATGCATGCTTGTGTCGAGTTAAAATGAGGTCGAAATAAGGGAAGTTAAGATTGGTTTGGGTCGTTATTTTATGTGATTAAAAGGTGTGTTGTGTGTGTGTCGAATGGGCTGGGTGTGTGTGTCGTACATGAGGGTCTATAAACTGTTTGAAACATGAATGCTTGGTAATAATTATATCATAGGCAGGTGAATATATTTTGGATCTAAAAGGAGTAGTATACATGTCGATATAAGGTTATAACTAAATATTAAAATCAGACTGCATGTATGTTTATTTTGGAACTCTTTTGTACATATTAACCCTGGTATTATGTGTGTGATATGGAAGAATGCATGCATGGTTTGAGTCGAAATATATGAGGTCGAACAAAGGAAACTAGGAATTGTGAAGCGTTATTTTATGTGAACTAAATGATGGGATTGCGGTGTCGAGTAGGCTGGGGAAAAGGAGTCGAGTATGTGTGTTTATTGTGTCGACTTTAAGGTTTTAAAAAAAAGGAAAACATGTGTCGATTGTGGTTGTTTGGGTTGCTTCGAAATGGCTTGTTTGTGTGGTTTATGGCCCCGTATAATATGGCTAATGAAGGGGGGAAAGGAGGTTGAGTTGTGGTTTGTTTTAAAAGAAATAAGTGTAATCGAGTCTGGTCTAAAATTCATCTCGTGTGGTGTTGTGTTTAAGGTCGAGTTTGATCTAAAATATATATTATTGGGAATTAAATGATCTGAAGTTAGTACTGCTGAGAGAAATACATTAACAGTACAAACTGCTAGTGTATAAATGACGACTGCTGAGATATAACTAACAGTACAAACTATTAGGTTAGTACTGCTAGTTATACAGAAGGTACTGCTGGAAGATAACTGCTTTTGGAGACATTGTAGGAAATAAGTATGGTAAAGATTTTGTGTATATCTTTATTAGTTAGAATTATACGATGTAATACTTATCTTGTAAAGGACTCCTTAGTCTATAAAAGGAGATCCTAGGTTAGATGAATACAAGTGTGTCATACGAATATCAGTCGTAGTTTTTGTTAAGATTCAAGGTCGATTTTAACCCTAGTGATAGCTAAGATCACTCGTATTATTCTCAATAATATTGAATCGTTTGGTGTTAACTTTCTGTTTTCATTGTCCAATACAAAGCATTACTGTTCCACTAACCAAACCAATATTCTTCTAAGTGTGGTTAAGTAGATTCCGCATACTTAACTGCATTCACTCAAAGTATCTCATACACGTTATAAAGGAGTAACATCCTAAGTGTATTATAATCCTCACAAGTGGTATCAGAGACAGGTTGATACTATTGATTTAGAAGAAGTAATGGACATGGAAAACACTCAATCCAACATGGCTGCCAAACTACCAATGCTCAAGCAGAATGAATTCGACATGTGGAAGTTAAGGATAGAACAATACTTCCAGGTGCAAGACTATGCACTCTGGGAAATTATTGAATAAGGAGATTCGTTCAAGCCTTCAACTTCTACTACAACAGTTGATGGTAAGGTTGAGATAGTTTTGCAGACTGTTCCTGTTACTGCTGAAGAAAGGCTTCAGAAGAAGAATGACCTCAAGGCCAGAAGTTTGCTGATGATGACCATTCCAAATGATCAACTCTTGAATTTCAGCAAGTACAAAGATGCTAAGACTTTGTTTGAGGCAATCATTGCAAGATATGGTGGGAATGAAGCCACGAAGAAGACACAAAAGACTCTCTTGAAGCAGAACTTTGAGAACTTCTCTGCAACCAGCAATGAGTCTTTGGATCACATGTTCAACAGGCTTCAAAAGATTGTTAGCCAACTTGATGTTCTTGGTGTGGAAATACCTCAGGAAGATCTGAATTCCAAGTTCTTGAGGAGTTTACCTGCAGAGTGGGCTATGCATGTGGTAGTCTGGAAGAACAAGCCAGACATTGAGACTATGAGCCTGAATGACTTGTACAACAATTTCAAGATTGTTGAGCAAGATGTGAAGAAAGCTGGAGGAACTAGTTCAAGCACTGGGAACATGGCCTTTGTGTCATCTCCTAGTAACTCAAGTCCAGCTGAAGAAGTTAAGGTTGCTGTGGGAGTTAGTACTGCTAGCCCCAGTGTTAGTACTGTCAGTTCATCAAGTAGTACTATTGGTATTCTGGATGAGAAAACATGCTGTGCATTCCTGACAAGCCAGAATGATGGGTCAATGCTGACTCATGAAGACCTCTAGGAAATCAATGATGATGATTTGGAGGAGATGGACCTCAAATGGCAGATCTCTCTTCTTAGCATGAGGGCTAAGAAATTCTACCAAAGAACTGGAAAGAAGATCACCATCAGCAGCAATGATACTGCTGGTTTTGACAAATCAAGGATAGAATGCTACAATTTCCATAAGATGGGGCACTTTTCAAGGGAATACAGGAAGCCTAGGCAGCAGGATAGCAGGAACAAGGGATATGGAACCAAGACAAAGGCTGTGGAGATTACTGAGCCAACTTCAAAAGATATGGTAGCTATTGATGGCTTAGGGTTTGATTGGAGTTTCATGGCAGCAGAGGAGGAAGAACCTACTGAGATGGCACTTATGGCCTTCTCTGATTCTGAGGTACAATCTGCTAAAGTTTGTTCTGAATCTTGCACTGCTCTTAAAGAACTAGAAACTTTAAGAAAACATTATGATGAACAAAGGATAGAGCTAAACAAAACTAATTATAACTTGTCAAATCATAAGAGAGGTTTAGCTGTCCTAGAGGAGCAGATAGTGCACTATAAGAATAATGAGTCTAGTTTTGCTGATGATATAGCAGTTCTTAAAAGGGATTTATCTTTTAAAAATGCTGAAATTAGTCTCTTGAAAGCTGAGTTGGATAGGATTAAAAAGGCTAATGAAAACATTCAATAAAGTGTAGAAACATTAGAATATGCCTCTAAGGGTGTAAAAAAAATAATTAAATGTCATTTAATCAACAAGGCTAAGTCTGGGTTAGGATATAAGACTGTTCCACCTCCTCACAGAGGGATTCCCGTACCTCCAGGGATAGACCTAGAACATACAGGCTTGCCTAAATTTCAACAACCAATGTTAGAATATGGTCCTAAGCCAAAAGAGAATGTAGTTGTTGATAAGCCTGTAAAAGTAAGTGAACCCTTTGAGAGTGCAAGTGACACTTCACTCACTGAGGACAATGTCCTCTGGTAGGAATTCAGATGCTCCAACAGTTGAGGATTGGACATCTGATGATGATGAGGAAGATCAGGTTATGGCTAAACCTGATGTAGTTAAGGAAGAAGGAACAAGTGTTCCTAAGGTGGTCAAAGAAGAAAGTGTTAGGCCTAATTCAAATGCTAAACCTTTTAGGAAGACAGTTAAGTATTGTGAAATGTATAGATCCACAAACAAGCCCAGAGGTAACCAGAGGAACTGGAACAACCTCAAGTCTCACCAACTAGGTGATGACTTTGTCCTATATAAGAAAGCTTGTTTCACTTGTGGAGGTTTTGACCATCTTGCAGCTTTTTGCAACAAAAGGGTAACTAGGTATTCAAACCATAGGGTGAACTTAGAAAGGCCTCAAACTCACTCTAATATTGCTAGAATGATACCCAGAGCACTTTTACTAAAGTCTGGCCCAAAACCAATTCATACTGCCAGACCATTTAAGTCTGTTTACCCAAAACCAGCAGTTCAAGATGCAAAAACAACTTTCAAACATGCACCAACAACTGCTAAAAGGCCTTTTCAAACAAAAGCAGTGGTACAAAAACAAATTTGGAAACCAAAGGCTACAACTGCAAAGCCAGTAGTTAATACTGCTAGCCAAGCAGTTAGTACTGGCAACTTTAAAAACACTGCTAGGGAACAAAGGGCTAATGCTGTTAAGGCCTCAGCATGTTGGATTTGGAGACCTCTTCAATCCAATGGTGCATCAACTATTTTAAAAAGATTTAACTATATTGATGCACGAGGCAAACCCAAGTCAGTAATGGCTTGGGTTCCCCAAGGAAACTAATTTCCTTATTTCATGTGCAGGGACATTCACAAGGAGATGATGAAGATCAAGGATATGCAGATAGTGGGTGTTCCAGGCACATGACAGGCAACATGTCCTATCTTTCAGACTTTCAACCATTGGATGGAGGATATGTTACCTTTGGGGGAGGAATATGAGGAAGAATTATTGGTAAAGGTACTCTAAAAACCGGTAAATTGGATTTTGAAGATGTGTACTATGTGCAAGAACTTAAGTATAACCTTTTTAGTGTCTCACAGATGTGTGACAAAAAGAACAAGGTTCTTTTCACTGACACTGAATGTCTTGTGCTTTCTCCAGACTTTAAGCTACCTAATGAAAGTCAGGTATTGCTCAAAGTTCCAAGAAAGGGCAACATGTACAGTGTTGATATGAAGAAGATTGCTCCTAAAGAGGCTCTTACTTGTCTTGTTGCAAAGGCCACATTGGATGAATCTATGTTTTGGCATAGGAGACTTGGTTACATTAATTTTAAAACCATTAATAAAATTGTAAAATATGGTTTGGTAAGAGGCTTGCCTCAGAAAAGATTTGAAAATGACCAAACTTGTGTTGCTTGTCTCGAAGGCAAACAACATAAGGCTTCTAGTAAGCCCAAGATTTTTAACTCTATTGATCAACCTTTGTTTATGCTACATATGGACTTATTTGGCCCCACTTCTGTGAATAGTATTAAGCATAAGAGGTTTTGTCTTGTAGTTACTGATGACTATAGCAGGTTTACATGGGTTTTCTTTTTAGGTTCTAAGGATGAGACACCTAGCATTCTTAAAACATTTATCACTGAGATAGAAAACCTAGTAGATAAGAAAGTAAAAGTCATTAGATGTGATAATGGGACATAATTCAAAAATAGAGTTATGGATGATTTTTGCAAAGAAAAAGGTATTAGAAGAGAATTTAGTGTTGCTAGAACTCCTCAGCAGAATGGGGTTGCTGAGAGGAGGAATAGGACATTGATAGAAGCTGCTAGAACCATGTTAGCTGACTCTAAGTTGCCCATCACCTTTTGGGCTGAAGCAGTTAATACTGCTTGCTATGTGCAGAACAGGGTTTTGGTAGTTAAACCTCACAACAAGACACCATATGAGCTTTTTAGAGGTAGAACTCCTGCATTAGGATTTCTAAGACCTTTTGGGTGTCATGTAACCATTCTGAATACCTTAGACCATCTAGGCAAGTTTGATGGTAAAGCTGATGAAGGATTCTTGGTTGGATATTCTCTCAATAGCAAAGCATTTAGAGTATACAACACAAGAACTAGGAGAGTTGAGGAAAACCTGCATGTTGAATTTTTGGAAAACAAAGCTAATGTTGCAGGTGAAGGACCAAAGTGGCTGTTTGACCTTGAGACTCTAACCTAATCAATGAATTATGTGCCAGTTATTGCAGGAACCTTTTCTAATGATTTTGTAGGTTCAGAAGCTGATGATGCAACAAATGATGCAGGCTTGGGTAAGGAGAAAGATAAAGATCATGTACTGATGCCAATATGGACAAGTGTGGATTCAAATTCAATGAATGGTGAACCTTCTACTGATGAAGCTAAGGAAGGGATTGAAGGTGAAAATAATGCAGATGGAACAAGTCCTTTTAAGAGAACTTGAGTGGCTAGAAGGATTAATGCAGTGCGTCACTGGGTCCATGACGTCTTGTCTTCAATACCGGTGTTACCTTAGTAACCACCAGTAGCATATGAATTGAACCCGGTTTCTTCCCTAAGGTTGAATAATTGGAGGGCTATTTCTTTTCACCCTTTCTCATTACATTTCTTTTTAATTCTTCAACCCCTTCTTTCTCCTTTCTCATATTACTCCTTTTTTTCAAAATCATACCTAAGGACTTTCTAATACTAACTATTCGGTATTGTCCTTGGGTAGATCCCTCCGGCTCTGGCGGATCATAAGACGGTTTTCCTAACCTTAGCCACCTTATAACTTCATGACTATCCTATGTTGCCGTCAACCAAATCTTTGAAAAATTTCTCAAAGTGTTTATAGTTATAAAACACATTTTGCTAACACTTTGAGAGTTTTTCATTTTTCAAATACTCCCCCTTAATATGTGCTCATATGTTTTAATTTAAAATTTGCACATGTTGGGAAGAGATTGCACTTTTTGAATTGATCCACTTTCAGTGAACCTGACCGATTCGAGACACGCTTACATCACTAGTTAGACTAGCTTGAAATTATTACCCGGCCTGGTCAAGTCCATATAAAGTTTCTCGAAACGGTACACTCTACTCAAACAAGTCCTCTTCGAGACACGCTTACATCACTGGTTAGACCAGCTTGAAATTATTACCCGGCCAGGACAAGTCCTTTCGATTAATGACAGTTTTTGTTTCGTCAATTCATTGGTGAAGTCTGAGTCGCGCTCACATGATATGCCACCAGAGATGCCACATTCTTTTTATCACCACAAACAATTTGCTCCCCCTCAATATGTGCATTGAAATACAAAAGAGTTTAGCACATATGGGAGAGCTTACATTTAAGTCCAAAACATCACATTTTTATCAGATTGCATATTTAAATCACATTCTCTCCCCCGATCAGAAATTTCAAACCTTTTGAGATTTTGTGATCCCAATTGATTTAAATGAGTTTAGAAAGTATGGGAGAAAATGTGGTCTGGTTTAACATGTGCTGATACTGGAGCGAAACAATGCTCCCCCTCAATCTAAGAGGAAGATTCACTACTTATTATGTACAAGATAACTGTTATGACACAAATGATGTTGACCTTTAATCACAAATGATGCGATCATTCGCTTCTCTGAGGGAGTCAGTAGTCAACATCAATTATCCATCTACCAACAAAACTTCCCAAGTATTGTAGATCCTCACTCGGCGAGACCAGAATTAGTAATGCTTTGTTGAAGTGAAGGTGGTGGTGGTGGTGGTGAAGGTGTTGTTGTCGTTGTTGCTGCCGATGTTGTTGTTGTGGTGAATTCAGGGCCCGTCAATGGAGTTTGAACACCTGATCAAGTGGTTAGAGCGGGAGCAGGCACATTCATATTGGCCATGGAATCTGCATAATAATATCAACACAGATATACATACATACAGATTCACTCTTCATTACTCGCTACTGCGTAGTAGCTTGCCTACTCATAATACCATATTCATATCCTAATCAAACAACTATTTAGCATGAAGATCAACCATCAATCATGAACATGGCAATTCACACATATTTCAACATTCAACTCAGGATCTTAGGGACATGATTCTAACACGATAGCTACATACCTAAGCATATTCTGAGCGCACAAGCAATACGTCAACAACAATTAAACATCTATCGACTAACAAAAGTCAATCAACATTCGAAACTCATTCAGTCAGATCATACAAATGCCTGTGGAGTACTCAAGAACATCAAACACAATGGGTTTTCTAACTTCTTTTAGATTTTGAGTTTTAAAGTATTTAGGGGATTAAACGAGGATTCCAAAGTGACACAAATGAACCTTCTAGTTACATAAAGCTAGGAAACTATAAGCAAATTGCACATAATGCCCTAATCTTTCTAGCAACTAACACATTTGGCCATTTGAGATAAAGCTTAGTAAGTTCCTCTTCAACTAATACCCCATTAACTACAAAACCTTTTCTAACAATTATGAGATAACCAAGAAACCCGTTTGATGATATAAAATTTGAAATCACTCTCCCCCTCAACCAATGACCCATTTTCGAGTTAACGAGCTATAGTCATTGATTGGGTGACAAATTTTATGAACAATACAAGTCTAAAAGAATTTCAAGCAACACGGTACCACCATGTGTCTCACAAATAATTTTCAGAAGAATCATAGAAGGAAAATTATTTGTTCAGGACAGAAGACTTCTCTTCTGTATCATGAAATAATGCACTGAAGCGTGCATTAAATCGAAGAAACATGGATATAATGTAATCCATGCCCGGGTGACCTTTACCCAGTGGGAGGAACAGCCGTCTTTTTGGAGACGAGCTTTCCCCATAATGAAGAACGGGTTACAGTCTGAAGTAACTGCAAGCCAACATGACATGTTTTAACAATTCATTTTAACTTCTGCTCGAGCTTCATTTAAAGTCCCGTGTCATTATTGAATGACATTTCTAGGACCCTAAATGTTATCGATAAACAGAAGACATGTCTTGACAAACTTTTTTTTTTTTATGGTTTTTCTTGGTTTTATATTTTTCTATTTACATTTTGGTATAAGATATGTACAATATATATTATTCAATTTAAGAAGATGTTGACATGAATACCGAAAAAGATATCGTTCTGTAGATTGTAGAAGTCTGTAGTCAACATCTCTTAAACTTTCACCACCAAAGCTTTCGAGGCTCCTGAATAATCGTCTGAACTTGAGCCTTCTCAATGTGAAGCTTTGATAGCTTCCCCCCAAATCGAAAATCTTCTTTTTGAGCAGTTTCAAAGCTCTCTTTCAAGCTTACATTAGTTAAGTTCACAGCGGAATCCGTAGCAAACCACATAAAATATTGTTGCTCCTTTTAAGAATAATCATCATGATTATCCGTTCAGGGGATCATCAGATAGATCAGCAAGGTATCATCTCACGCTTGAGTAATTCTTCTCGAATTTCTTCCCGCTGAAGGCTGAAGTAATGCATACCAAAAGTATCCAGAGACCACTTCCCCCAAGTAGTTGAAGTGATGCAATCAGTCTCATTGTATGAAGCTCAAAAACCCGAAGTACACACTCAATCCCATAAATGAAGTCAAAAATGTAACATCAAAATCAATTAAGACTCGGAAATGCACTTTTCTCCCTTCAGGAAATTGTAGATGAGAATTGCTACACCAAAGTCAACTAAGTCCCGAGTGTAGGCAAGTTATCCCGTATGTAGTCGAAATGATACAGACTAACTAGAGGAATCATCATACCATTTTGTACCTCTTTTATGATCAGAAATTGTTTCTTACATCTCTTTCCCCACGTAGTTGGAATGATACACTAGAAGGCACGAGTTAAAACACTGATTTTCTCTGCGGTTATGACATTTGTCTTCCCAGAATAACTTCAATTCAGAAGAAGTATAAAGTTCATCACGTGTACTCGTTGTGCGTTCAGATGTATGTCTCCTTCCCCCTTGCTGGTTTTGATACCTCAGAATCAGCAACATATTTTACGCATATATGCTTGAAATCTTGTGAGAAGAACAAAATTGGCTCAAATGTATCCTGTGAGAATCAACTGCTACTGAAACGCTCTCTGACTATCTTTACCAGCCCTTATGTACTGTCGGGTATTGCTGTGACCACTTGGTGAAGTAAACCCGATATACTAAACTTGAAAATGAAGAAGAATTCTCCACATTTGTTACTTAAGCTTGCACTGTTGTTGATTGAAGAATGATGTTGAAGAAAACCTCTAACTACCCTAGACACTCATCTAAGAGCCAAAATAAGTACAACACCTCTTGAGACTATCTACATCTGCATCTGCGTGTGACACTGAGCACTACAATGTAACTCCTTGAAGTGATAGCTATAACCCGTGAGTACTACAATGTAACTCCTTACATCGGGTAACTACATAATACAAGTCCCAATCATAAACTTTATAAGTTTAAGCAAGTCATCAATCGATAGATGAAGTCTCGATGATGAAATAAGTAGAAGCCTTCGTGAAACCCACTTCAATCTCAAATAAGGGATACCAAATAAACTCCGTGATCACTTGACATTCCATGTCCAAATTCTTAGCCATTTTTGGGGTCCTGAACTGTTGTATACAGGAGCCGTATGACCATTTAAAGAAAACAATCAACAGGTAGTATATTCACCCTTCTCCCCCTCAAAAATTGCATATGACTACCAACTGCCATTTTTGATTGAACGAGTGAATAAGAATACAATCAACGGTAAGTAGATCCACTTGATGACTGACATTTAGTTTATTCACCCTTCTCCCCCTTAAAAATTGCATATGACTACCAACTGCCATTTTTGATTGAACGAGTGAATAAGAATACAACCAACGGTAAGTAGATCCACTTGATGACTGACATTTAGTTTATTCGCACTTCTCTCCCTCAAAAATTGTATATTAGGTTGCCATTTTTGATAGAACAAGTGAATAAGAATATACTCCAATGTACGTTGATCCACTTGATGAATGAATGAGCATGGGAAGAGCATGAAGCTTGTTGATGAGAATGGTCATAAACAAGAAGATTTCTCTTCTTCCGAAGATAAAGCGCACTTAAGCGTACACCTTTCTTTTCTTTGAGGAACGGGGCCTGAAGTGTTACCTGCAGACGCCATAATGTTGACATTGAGGCCCGAGGCTTGAACTGCAGAGTTCAAACATCATAACTCGTTGAAGAACGAGGCTTGAACTGATGTGTTCAAACGTCATATGTGGTTGAAGATCGAGGCCTGAACTGATGTGAACAGACGTCATATTTCACTGAAGAACATGGCTTGAACTGTTGTGTTCAAACGTCATTTGTGATTTCCCCCCATATGTTATGAGTAGCCTGAGTCCAAATGTCAAAGGACGATCTATATCACCTGCATTTGAAAATAGACGAAAATAGAGAGTTTGGAGTGCCGGATCCCCAATTTAAGTTGGGGTCCAGTTGATTAGTGGGAACAGGAGCATCATTTTCCTGAGTCACAGTAGAAGTTGGAATGCTAGTGGAAGTAGCCTTTTTCTGTTTGTTTCTACATTGGTACATAGTTAACGATGTATGAGGATTGTTACAAAATCTCTCAGTGATGACACTTTCACTAGTATTAACGTGTTTGGGTTGTATTAAAGGCACCGTTTCGGATTTAGTAGACCTAATTAAAGGGCACTGTTCTCCTACAGGGAATTTCCTTCCAGTTGGCTTCCATTGACGTACAGGCACTACTTTAGACTTAGTTATCCTAGTTAAGGGACACTGTTTTCCTAAAGTGAATTTCCTTCCAGTGGGCTTCCATTGATAACCAACATTAGCAAACATGTTTCCTGTTGCTTTCCAAGTTTGCTTGACATGCTTGGCTCTCCAAACTTGCTTGACAGGGGTTTTGTTAGATGACTTCAAGAATTTCTCAATACATTTATCATGATTACCAGAAATTAAACAATCATTACATGTTTTGCAAAGTGAATTAGGATTTGAATTATGATTCCGTTTGTTCAAATCTGACTTATTGTTCCTCATGTGGTCTTCTACTTTCTTCTTAGGAACACTTTTAGCTAGTGAAGTCCTATAATCCTTTATATTTCTCCTAGGTTTTGACTCGCTAGCTTTAGTGTCTCTGTTAACTCCTGTAGAAGGACTGACGGGAATCTTAGTCTTTTTCACTTCTAGTTGCAGAACATGTTTTGATGTGTTGGGATCTGAAGTTTCCAAGGGTGCCTCAAAGGTTACATGCTTGTTCTTAGTCATTGAGGATGATGCAATAAACCTATCTCGCTTGCTATCAGTCTTAGGACATGTGCCAATGACGTATTCTAGGAGTTCCTGAGATCGTTTAGTGAGGAAGCAGGCATCTACAACTGCACTATCAAGTGGTTTATCTATCCTATCCTCTTCTACGATTTCATGAAGGGTATCAAGGTTATCCTTAAGGTGAGTGAGATATACTTGATGAGCAGACCTATTGTTCCTAAGGGGAAGCGGAATAGGCACATCATCAATTGCATACTTACTACAAGAAGAAACCTTTGGAACAACATTATCACTGGTGATGATTGGCATTTTCCCTTTCACCTGAGTCTTTAGATTCTCAATCTCATTTAGCAAAGAAGTTATCTTTTCATTGTGATTGTTACGTGTGACTTTAATCGAGTCATATAACTCTTTGTAATGTTGTTTGATTTTTGAATTTTCAGCTTGAAAACACTCATTTTCATATTGTAATTTATTGATGGTGTCTTGATAGTGAAAATTCTGATAATCTGAAGACGATGGTTTATGGGTGCCAATCACATCACTCTTATTTGATTTTAATTGGGCAATTTGGGCCCTCAATTTTCGAATCGTGTTAGTGTGAGCTTGAATTTTTTCATCTCGTTTGCTTAATTCAAAATATGCATCAAATTCAGGAGCATCCAAAGATGTCTTGGCATTTGAGATTTTAACTCTTTCTTCTAAATGTTGATATTTTAATTGCAAATTAAGATTATCAACCTCTAGTTTTGAAAAATGCCTGACCATGTTATCATGGTCATCGTTTTGGATTTTCTCATGCAATTTTAAATTCTCCCCCTCAAGCTCAACAACATGATTCTGGGAAACATTCAATGCAATAGACAACTCATGAAATTGACAAGCAGTTAATGCAGAATCAGTAGCAGTATAAAACACATCCTGAGCAATACATCTAGCAATCAAATTCTCATTGGTGATGAGAATGTTCTTTCTCTCAATCTCACGACTCTTAAGTTCTATCGCATTTTGGGACACCTCGTTTTCCATATCTTTAAATACCTCTTTCATCTCTTTTACTTCAGTTTTAAGGGTTTTTTGCATGCCCTCAAAATGTTCCTTGAGGAGTTTAAAGAATGGAATAACCTCAGTTAAGTAGCACTCTTTTGTTAGTTCAAAACCCCTTTCCCCTTCAGTAATTCCCGTTGGCGTAATTCTCTTCTTACATGTTTTATCAAAATCAGCAAATAGTTGACAAAGAACATATATGCTAATTAGAGTTTTACATTCAGTGGGAAGAGTTAAAGGAACTAAATGCCTGGGTGTATTGGATGGGTACACCGTTGCAGCCGCTATCTTTCTAAAGGGTGGAGTTTTGGCTTTAAGTTCTTCGGCCTTTCTCTTTTCTATGTCCAAAGACCAAAATATCTGTTTTGGCGTCAACTTAGTTTGAGATGCAAAAACAGTCAATCGGTTCTCCTCATAGTAATCATGGGGTTTGATTATAACTCGATTCGCTATACATTTGGGATCCTTCATTTTTTCAGCCATTCTTTCTCTACTTATTACTTCTATCTCATTACTCTCTTCAAATGATGGCACATCGGGAGGGGCATGACCAGGCTTAATCATTACATTTGCATCATATAAGGCAGGCTGGGCAACTTTAACACTCTTAAGTAAAGCTGATCTAGGTTCACCTACATCCTTTTCACTATGTTCATCACACAACTTTTTATGCTTTTGAATCATTTGAGCAGTTTGTCTGGTCTGGTCTTGTGTGTACAACTTGTTTTCAATCTTGTTCTTTAACGCTTTAAGTCTGGAAAAATCATTTAAGAGTTTTGTTTCTTTTTCTTTGAAATCATGTTTTAGTGTAATTACACTTTCTTGGATCTCCTGTTTTTGTTTAACAGTTTGATTAAGTTATTTTCGTAAAGAATATAACTCATTTTTCAATGTTTCTTCCCTTAAATTACGTTCTGTTATGAATGTACGCATTTGACTGTCCATTTTCTGCTCACGTTCAGTTTGCTCAAATTTTGCACGTTGTTTATATATGGCCACCTGATCCTTATAGATGTTAAGTCTAGTGGTCAAGGTGTCATCAGGGATAAACACGGTATTCTCATGCAACTCATGATCATCATTTATAACAGAAGATGCACAACTAGGTACAACAGACGCTTTGTTGTGTTTCACATATTGTTCATATGGGATAACATCGCTATTTCCCATATTAGCAGTATCTGTCTCAACAATGTTTTTCTGTTGTACTATGTCGGGAATCTTTTGTTCATGCAACACATTATCATCATTAATAATAGAAGATACCCCCACTAGGTTCAACAGACGCTTCGTTGTGTTTCACGTGTTGCACATTGTTCATAGTAATATCTGACACAACAACGTTTGTCTGTGGCTGATGAAGCTCTTTCTCATGAGAATTCGGGCACACAAAGTCTCTATTGGCACTAACATACTCAAACACGTTTATCTGTTGTACATCTTTGGGAATCTTTTGTTTGTCAATCATGTCGTACAATTTGAGTACCTCAGCTATGACTGAATCCGAAGTGTTTGACATGGTGCTAACGTGCACGGGATTTTACAATTCTATGATTTAAACCGAGAAATAGAATCTTTCGCGGGATTTTACAAAAATCAAGAATAAACCGTGATTTAATTACTTGAGTCTGGTAGACTTGGTGATATGTTGTTTAGTTGTGATTTCGCTTGGTTGATGCAAGTTGTTATCGTGAAATTTTGGTCTGAAAACTTAAAACCTCAATAACTTCATTCCGGAGGGGATTTGGGCCACAAAAATTTGTTTCACGACAACGTAATGAAACCTCACAATATTCAGGCTGTTCCGGTCGTTTTGACAGGTATTTCGTTGAAAACAGAGTTACGATTCAAAAGTTATGACCGTTTGAAGTTTTGACGTAAAAAGTCAACTTTTAGTCAAACCGCAAGATCCACTAGTCAAACCGCAATGAACAAACCTCAAAACCAAAACGCAGCTTTAGAGGCAAATCGCCGAAGTCAAAACTGCTAGGATGACTTGACACACGATTAAGGTGGTTAAACCTTCTAACTTTGTGTGTATGATATGTTGTGTTAAAATGATTAAGTGCGCGGAATTCACTCAACCAAACTTAGAAGGTTGTGTATGTTATGGAAATGGAATTGTTATGTTTGTTAGTTAGCAATGAACACATAAAGATTATCACCAAACGATTCAATATTATTAAAGATAATAATACGAGTGACCTTGAAATATCACTAGGGTTACAACCTTGAATCCTTTGTTTCTATCACTTGTGATATATTTGTGTTTGTTCTAACAGTTATGTATGTTCTAACGTATGCATGGACTAACTCTTAATACTTCTTTATTTTTTACACACACTTAATATCACTAGTCTAAGATCTCTTTTATAGTCAAAAGATCTTTACAAATTGCTTAAAGTCTTGACCGACTTACTTGGTTAACTTATCCTATTGAGTGTCAGTACATCAGATACAACATGTATCTATGTATACAACTTGTTAACTAAGCACATGGAGAAAGATATTATCTACCGTATATTGTTGACCAAAATACAATAAATATCTTTTCGATCTTATCCTTCCATCAGCAGAGTTGTTCATTATCAGCAGGAACAATCTATCGCTATCAGCAGAATCATCAGCAGAGTTGTTAAGCCTATCAGCAGAGTGAAATGCTCTATCAGCAGAATCAACATCATCAGCAGAAACCGTTTTGCACTATCAGCAGAATTATACTTAGAGTAGAATCCGATATTAAACATCTTGAATATTTAATTCCCAACAATCCTCCCCTAAACATGTGAATCCTTTCAAACATGTTTCTGAATTAAATCTTCTGAATTAAATCTTGGATTGAAGATCTTTCAAACACTTATGTTCTTCAAGATTGAATATCTTCTCAGTAATTCATCTACTTTGCTCTTCTTTGACTTTAGCAATATTAAAACATATTGAACCTATCTTGGACTAAAAGATGGTGCAATTTCCTTGGATGGAGGAATTATAAGAGGCAATGATGCTGTGTATCTTGGATGCTTGTTTCAACAAGTGAAATCATCTAACCAGCATGTCTTTGAAGTGAAATTGAAACCTTTCTTCGTTTGATCTAGATAGAACTTTCTCCTTTGGAATGTTCTTGTCATTTTCAACCTCCTCATCATCTTGTATGCTCTTGTCTTCTCCTTCCATATATTGTATTATCTTCCTTTTCTGGGCCATTATTTCCTCCCCTGAAGCAAATAACTTTTGTTTCATCCTCCCCTTGTTTGGAAGATCTCACTATGTACCTTTGACTGATCTATCAATGTGAACTTGTTGTCAGACAATATTGTACATGAAGCCATCAATTCCTTAAGAGTTTAAGTTACTGCCCTCATCACTTCTAGGTGTGTTAACTCCTATGAGAGGTGATTCATTGGACATTTGACTCTTGGTCCATCAATGGATGGTTTTTGTGAGTCCCTTGAAAAATCCTTTTTAAGAAACTTTTGCCTTAGCAGTATGTTCATGATTTTAGAATTGAAAAATCATACTGCTTCCAACCATTTTGAAAGGACTAAGTGTATAACAGACACTCAATCATAATTTCGGTTTAAAGCAACCTCTGGTTGTGTGAGAACCAATATTTTTCAGTTATAAATAACTGCCTGTGTAAAGATAAATCTATTCAAAAGATTTTCTTGATAGGGTTTCCAGCTCGTGGCATTTGTTACCTCTAACACAAGTGTTAGATTCACTTTTGCTCGCTGTTCTTTCTATCAGATGTCCTCAGACTTGCACATTATACTTAAAAGTATAAAATGATAGAAAGTGAGTTGTATCAGTTACTATCTGATCAACTAAGTCATTAATTCAATGTGAAATATCATAACTAGATTTCAAGAAAGAAGTTTTAAGGAGCTTTAAAGTCCCAAACTCAGTCCATCATAAACCTATTATGGTCAGCAGCTAATATCTCAATCCTGCTGTTTCCATTTCACTTGAAACATCCTTTGTGTTTATATATTCATACCTGAAATTGTTAGACTAAAACCAAAAGAACAATGTACAAAGTACTTGTCTTGCATTAGTATAATCATAAAACCAACTATATGAATAACACAATTTTAATTTTGTACTAGCAGCACCTTGTGTGCTTTAGCAGTACCTTATGATATATTAGCAGTACCTTATGAATCAGTAGCAACAACAAAAATTTATTTACATAAACACATTATTTGAAAAATTTAAAGATTAAGCATTCCAATACTTGCTACCAAGTACTGAAACCTTGAAACATCAAAAGCTTTTGTTAGCAGATCTGCAAAATTATGTTCTGAAGCAATTTTAAGAACTTGAATTAATCTTTTCTCATTGCAGTCTCTTATAAAGTGATGTCTAATTTCAATGTGTTTTGTTTTAGAATGTTGCACTGGATTTTTAATAATACAAATTGTACTACTATTATCAATATGAATAACAGTGTTTAAGAAATTGTACCCATAATCAAGGAGTTGGTTTTGAAGCCATAGAACTTGACTAGAGCAACTTGCAGCAGCTATGTATTCAGCTTCAGTTGTTGAATTTGCCACACTTGTTTGCTTCTTACACTGCCATGAGACAAGTCTACACCCAAGGAATTGACATCCTCCAGTTGTTGACTTTCTGTCCAAGCTAGCACCAGCATAATCACTATCCGAATATGCTACCAAGTCAAAAGGAGATTCCTTTGAATACCATAGACCCAACCTTGGTTGACCCTTGAGATATCTAAAAATTCTCTTGACTGCAGTTAAATGAGAAACCTTTGGAGTAACTTGAAATCTTGCACAAACACAAACAGGAAACATGATATCAGGTCTAGATGATGTAAGATACATCAAAGAGCCTATCATAGATCTGTAATTGTGTACATCTACATTCTCTCCATCTTCATCTTTCAGAAGGTGCTTCTCAGAATCCATTGGTGTGCTTGCTATTTTTGAATCAGCAAATTGAAATTTTCTAAGTATCTCTGCAACATATTTGTCTTGACTAATAAATATGCCTTCAGATGATTGCTTAACTTGCAAACCCAAAAAGAATGTAAGTTCTCCCATAGAACTCATCTGAAACTTATCTTTCATAAGCTTCTCAAACTCTAAACACATTTCTTTCCTAGTAGATCCAAAGATAATGTCATCCACATACACCTGCACTAACAGAAGATCCTTCTTGTGCTGTTTGATGAAAAGTGTCTGATCAATCTTTCCTCTTTGAAATCCATTTTCTAATAAGTAGGAAGCTAGTGTTGCATACCAAGCTCTTGGTGCCTGATGAAGGCCATAGAGAGCTTTCACTACTCTGTACACTTTGTTTGGATGTAATGGATCAATGAAGCCAGGAGGTTGTGAAACATATACCTCTTCTCCAATTTCACCATATAAAAATGCACTCTTGACATCCATTTGGTAGACTGTGAAGCCTAAAAATGAAGCATAAGCTAGAAACAGCCTAATTGCCTCAATCCTTGCTACTGGAGCATAAACTTCATCATAATCTATCCCTTCTTCTTGTGTGTACCCTTGTGCTACTAATCTAGCCTTATTCTTGATCACAATTCCTCTTTCATCCCTTTTGTTCTTAAAAAACCCATCTAGTGCCAATTACCTTCACACCTGTAGGTAAATCAACTAGCACCCAAACCTTTTGAATCTTGAACTGAAGAAGCTCTTCTTGCATAGCCTCTAACCAGCTTGAATCATCTAGGGCTGTAAGAATATTCTTTGGTTCAGCTTGTGAGAGAAAACATACAAACAAACAAGAGTTTAAGAGCTCATGTTGTTTTGAAGCATAAAGGGCATCAAGAAGCCCTTGTTGGTCTGAAGACTTCAATTGTTGTCTTGTCTTCACACCTGACTGTATATCTCCAATCACATGATCCAGGGAATGAACTTTGTGAATTCTTGATTGTGGTGTAGTAGGAACTTGATAATTTGATGGAAGATTGTTGTAATCCACCTCATTATCTGAGAATTCTGCCTCTTTTGTTTCTGAAGGGCCAGCAGCAGAGTCATTTGGCCAAACAGCAGAATGAGTAAGCTTATCAGCAGAGTCATCAGCAGAAACAGATACACTACCAGCAGCAACAGAAATACTACCAGCAGAAACACTTTGTTGTTCCTGAGTTCCATACTCTTTACTTTCATCTTCAACACTTTCTTTAGCTTTGCTAGAAGAAGGTTCATCAGTTGTCGAAGTTGATTCCACAATTTTACTTGACCATATTGGCATTATCACATAATCTTGATCTTTCTCTAACTCTGCCTCATTTGTTGTATTTGAACCTGCAAAATCATTAGTTTCTGCAACAAAAGGCACATAATTCATTGAATTTGTTAGATATTCCAGATCAAATAGCCATTTTGGTCCTTGACCTTCTACATTGGATTTGTTTTCTAAAAACTCCACATGTAGATTTTCTTCTACTATTTCTTTTCTTGTGTTGTAAACTCTAAAAGCTTTGCTATTAAGAGAATAACCAACAAAGAAACCTTCATCTGCCTTACCATCGAATTTTCCTAAATGGTCTAAGGTATTGAGAATTGTCACATGACATCCAAAAGGTCTAAGAAATCCTATTGCAGGAGTTCTACCATTAAAAAGTTCATATGATGTCTTATTGTGAGGCTGCACAACTAAAACTCTATTTTGAACATAACAAGCAGTGTTGACTGCCTCTGCCCAAAAGTTTATTGGTAGCTTAGAATCAGCTAACATTGTTCTAGCAGCTTCAATTAGTGTTCTATTCTTTCTTTCAGCTACACCATTCTGTTGTGGTGTTCTAGCAACACTAAATTCTCTCTTAATACCTTTTTCTTTGCAGAAATCATCCATAACTCTATTCTTAAACTCTGTCCCATTATCACTTCTAATGACTTTCACTTTCTTGCTTACTTGGTTTTCTATCTGAGTAATGAAGTCCTTAAGGATGCTTGATGTTTCATCCTTAGTGGCTAAAAAGAAAACCCATGTAAATCTACTATAGTCATCAGTAATAACTAGACAATATCTCTTATGCATTATGCTCATCACTGAAACAGGTCCAAATAAGTCCATATGAAGCATAAACAAAGACTGATTGATAGAGTTAAAAATTTTGGGCTTACAAGTGGCTTTGTGTTGTTTGCCTTTTAGACAAGCAATGCATGTTTGATCATTTTCAAATCTTTTGTGAGGTAAACCTCTTACCAAACCATTCTTAACAATTTTATTTATGGTTTTGAAGTTAATATGACCAAGCCTTCTATGCCATTTCATTGATTCTTCCAATGTGGCCTTTGCAACAAGACAAGTTAAATTCTTTTTAGGAATAATATTCTTCATGTCTACACTGTACATATTGCCCTTTCTAGGAATTCTAAGAAGTACTTGACTTTCATCAGGCATCTTAAAATTAGGAGAAAGTACAAGACATTCAGTCTCACAGAAAAGAACATTATTCTTTTTGTCACACATTTGTGAAACACTAAAAAGATTATAATTTAGCTCTTTTACATAGTACACATCTTCAAAATCTAAATTTCCGGTTTTGATTGTACCTTTACCAAAAATTTTCCCACGAACACCCCCTCCAAAGGTAACATATCCTCCATTGAAAGCTTCAAAATCTGAGAGATAAGACATGTTGCCTGTCATGTGCCTAGAACATCCACTATCTGAGTATCCTTGATCCTCTTTCTGATCATTTGAATGTCCCTGCACATGAATAAGAGTGTTAGTTTCTTTTGGGGATCCAAGCCATTACTGACTTGGATCTGCCTCTTGCATCAATGTAATTGAATCTTTTAAGAATAGTTGATGCAACATTGGATTTATGAATCCAACATGCTGAGGCCTTAACAGCATTTGCCCTTTTTCCCTTATCAGTAGAGTGAACCACACACTTATCAGCAGAATCTGCTAACTTTGTAGTTCTACCCTTTGGTTTCCAAATTTGTTTATGGACCACTGATTTTGATTGAATGGGACTTAGAACAGTTGTAGGTGCATGTTTGATAAAAGGTTTTGCACCCTTAGCTGTTGATTTTGGGTTAATAGTCATAAATGGTCGAGCAGCAGAATAAAATTTGCTATCAGCAGGATCATTTGGTCTATCAGCAGAATCAGATTTTGAGATAGACTTGCTTTTGACTACTCTGGGGTTTGATTTCTAAGAACTAGAGTGAAAGTGAGATTTAGGTGTTTGCCTTTTGAGATTCGCTCTATGGTTTTCATACCCAGATACCCATTGGTTGCAGAAAGCTGCAAGATGGTCAAAACTACCACATGTATAACAAGCTTTATTATAAAAAGCAAAGTCATTACCTAATTGGTTAGACTTGAGGTTGTTCCAATTCCTTTGGTTACCTCTGGGCTTGTTGGTGGTTCTGTATTGCTCACAATATCTAACTGGTTGCCTAACATGCTTAATGTTTGTATGAGGCCTATCAGTATTGTGTTTGACTACCTTAGGAACACTTGTTCCTACTTTCGTAACCACTTCAGGTTTAGACATAACCTTTTGTTCTTCATCATCACTATCAGTTGTACAATTTTCAACAACTATAGCATCTCCTTTCTTAGCAAAGGACACCTTGTCCTGATAATGTAAAGTTGTATCTAAACTTTTACTTATCTTTGCTACCTTAAGACTCTTACTAGTCTTAGAACCATATTCCATGATTGGTTCTTGGAACTCAGCTAAGCCTGTATGTGCTAGGTCAACACCTGGAGGTGAAGGAACACCTCTATATGGTGGAGGAACAGTTTTGTAACCTACACCTGAATTAGCTTTATCAATTACCTGAGCTTCCCAAATCTTATTCATTCCTTCCGAGGCATGTGCTAGAGTATCTATAGTTACCTTAACATTTTCTTTTTCAGTTTTGACTTTAGATAACTGTCTACTTTGATCATTAAGTAGTTCATCTCTAAATGCTATTCCTCTTTTTAAAGCATTTAAGTCATCAGTAAACGTAGATTCATTCTTTTTATAATGAAGAATCTGTTTTTCTAGAACTCCTACACACCTCTTGTGATTAGCTAAATTATGAAGGGCATCAATTAACTCTTCTCTAAAAGCATCAAATCTCTTTTTAATGTCTTCATAATTTTTAAGATTAGGACATAAATTAGTACAAGTAGGAATAGTATCTACCTCTGAATCAGAAGAAGCCATTAGAGCAAATTCAGTGGCCATAAGAGCAGCATTTGGTGGTGCATCTTCTTCAGTAGCCATAGAGCTCCAATCATATCCAATACCATCAATAGCCAGCATAGCCTTCGGCTCTTCCACCAGTACTTCCTTATTCCTCTCTTGTTTATACCAAGTGTTCCTATTATCCTGCTTCCTTGGGCTTCTACATTCTTTAGCAAAATGTCCCAACCTATGACAGTTAAAACATTCTACTTTCTTCTTATCGAACCCAGCAGTATCATTACCATTTATGGTAATTTGCTTTCCAGTTTTCTGCCAAAACTTCTTAGCCCTCATGCTAAGTAAAGCAACTTGCCACTTAATATCCATCTCTTCCAAATCATCACCATCAACCTGCTCAAGGTCTTCATGATTTAAAGGAGAACCACTAGCTTGACTGGTTATAAAGGCATAAAATGTTGGATCACTAAGTCCAGCAATATCCTTTTGTACACTAGTAGAAGGACCACCATAAGTAACATTAGAAACACTTTCAACTTCATCTACCTCTTCTGTATGACTAACACTAGGAACTGATAGGAGTGCAACATTCCCAGAACTAGTACCATAATTTCCACCTCTCTTTAGACTTTGTTCAACAATTTTGAAGTTGTTGAACAAATCATTGAGCTTCATTGTTTCAATTTCTGGCTTGTTCATCCAGACAATAACATGAGTATGGAATTCACTAGGTAGACTTTTCAAGAACTTCATGTTGAGATCTTCCCTCTCAGTCTCAACACCCAACACAGCTAACTGACTAACAAGCTTGTGTAGTCTTGAAAATAGTTTGTCAAGAGACTCATTACTAAAAGCAGTAAATTTTTCAAATTGGTGCTTTAGTAAAGTCTTCTGTGTCTTTTTGGTAGTTTCATTACCACCAAACCATGCACAAATCTCTTCAAAAAGAGTTTTTGCATCAAGATATTTGTTAAAAGATAGCATTTGCTCACCAGGAATGGTCATAAGCAACAAGTTTCGTGCTTTCTGATCATTTCTCTTTTGTATCTTTTCATCATTGGAGACTGGTCCAGTATTCCTTTTTCTTACTGTCTTCCCTTCAACAAGAACATCTGAATAGCCTAAAGTGAAGGAATCACCATACTGAATTATGTCCCAAAGAGCATAATCTTGAACCATGAAATATTGCTCAACTCTCATCCTCCATAACTCAAACTCATTGGGTTTGATCATGGGCAACTTTGCAGCAACATTTGTTTGAACATCTTGAACATCCATTTCTTGTTTCTTCTAAAAACAACAATATCAACTCTAGCTCTGATACCACTTGCTAGGATGACTTGACACACGATTAAGGTGGTTAAACCTTCTAACTTTGTGTGTATGATATGTTGTGTTAAAATGATTAAGTGCGCGGAATTCACTCAACCAAACTTAGAAGGTTGTGTATGTTATGGAAATGGAATTGTTATGTTTGTTAGTTAGCAATGAACACATAAAGATTATCACCAAACGATTCAATATTATTAAAGATAATAATACGAGTGACCTTGAAATATCACTAGGGTTACAACCTTGAATCCTTTGTTTCTATCACTTGTGATATATTTGTGTTTGTTCTAACAGTTATGTATGTTCTAACGTATGCATGGACTAACTCTTAATACTTCTTTATTTTTTACACACACTTAATATCACTAGTCTAAGATCTCTTTTATAGTCAAAAGATCTTTACAAATTGCTTAAAGTCTTGACCGACTTACTTGGTTAACTTATCCTATTGAGTGTCAGTACATCAGATACAACATGTATCTATGTGTACAACTTGTTAACTAAGCACATGGAGAAAGATATTATCTACCGTATATTGGTGACCAAAATACAATAAATATCTTTTCGATCTTATCCTTCCATCAGCAGAGTTGTTCATTATCAGCAGGATCAATCTATCGCTATCAGCAGAATCATCAGCAGAGTTGTTAAGCCTATCAGCAGAGTGAAATGCTCTATCAGCAGAATCAACATCATCAGCAGAAACCGTTTTGCACTATCAGCAGAATTATACTTAGAGTAGAATCCGATATTAAACATCTTGAATATTTAATTCCCAACAAAAACGCAGTCAACAAAGACAAAACGCAGGACCAAAACGCAGAAGTCAAACTGCAAAACCTCAAAACCAAAACGCAAGAATACCAAAACGCAGTAGCTCAAAACGCAGGACCTCAAAACGCAGAGAACCAAAACGCAGAATACCAAAACGTAGTAGCTCAAAACGCAGAGACCCAAAACGCAGAATACCAAAATGAAGTAGTTCAAACCGCAGTAGCTCAAAACACAAAGACCCAAAACTCAGAATGCCAAAACGCAGTAACTTGACAAACCGTAGAAACAGCAAATCGCAGAAACTTCAAACCGCAGTTGCAAAATGACAAAACGCAAAGGACAAGACGTCACTTTCACTGAGTTTTGTCTTCTTTCCCGTTTTGGTTAAAAGCCAAATCGCAGTCAAATTTCTTGCCAAACCGCAGTCACCAATATCCCAAACAAACACAAAACGCAACAAAGAATTCTTTACCGAGGCTCAAACCGCAGTGAAGAATATACGCCCGAGACTCAAACCGCAGTCAAGAAAATCACTTTAACCTTCCAACAAGACCACAAAACATGTCGTATATCACCACTAAATGCAACTAGATATTGTAGAACACCTAAGAGTACAAAGTATTAACTAATTTAATCACAAACAACGATTAAACTATGGTGTTTTCTTTCTATTCTAGTCGAACCACAAAAACAAGACAAAAACACCAAGAACACACCACAATTCCGTGAACATGCAATCACTCGAACCTAACCTTGGCTCTTGATACCAATTGTAACACATTAATTATCATAACACACACTTGATGTTAGGTTGAATTCTAGAGAGAGAATAGGAGTTCTAGTGAGAGAAAGTGAAGTAGTATGTATTAGATTGATATTTATACACCAAACATAAACGCCTCATATAGGCTGTGGAGTGAGATGACAGTGAGTAAAGACCAGACCCAACTCTACGAATACTACAATAACTAAACTAATATTAATAATCCTACGAGCTACTTAATCCTAATAGATACACGGGGTGACCGAGTCTTTCACATGAATATTTATATTCCTAACACAAAACCTCAAGTAAATGTAGTAACTCGAGAATAAATCAATCAAGTGAAATAGCACAATGGTTCCGAAACGCGCCCTAATTAATAATGGGTAAATTTAGAATTAATTGTCCATATTTCCTTTTATGGATGTCTCAAATTAATTGTCCACTTTCCTTATTTAGTAAAAACTAGAGAATCTAGTGGAGGAATATTCTATTTTAGTGGTTGAAAATTAAAGTGGCCCCATTTTTATTAAACTTTGTGTTTTCTCTCTCCTGACAAATAAATTGAGACGGATGGAGCCCTAATTAATAATGGCTAAATTTAGAATTATGCAAACAAGTGAAGTGATGCAAATATATTTTTATAAACTTATAAAGAGAAAAGAGTTACACAAGATTATTATTATTATTATTTGTTGAGAATGGTTTAGTTTGTTTATTTTGAATGATTCATATTATTTTGGTGGAATTTTATAAATTTTGGAATGTTTGTAATTTGTGACAATCTTTGTGATATGTTTATTTAATTTTTGGTTTCATTTTCCTACACGCTCGATTGATGTTAAATTAAGTGGTTGTGTGTGTTTTATCTTTGCTTTTCAAGAAGAATTTATGCTCTTATTTGCTTAGTGTAAAAAACTAATTAAATATAAAACGTATAATTACCTGTGTACTATTATGTGCGGTGCACATGATAGAAGCAAATGGACAAATTTAACCATCATTAAAATAAAGATCACTGATGCAAACTAGTTTGGAAAATAGGTATCGTCGATGTAATAAAATACGAATAAAAACGACGAGTATTATTTTGAGAAAAACCATATAAACAAGACATACGTAATTTTTTCTTTTTATAAAAAAACTTTTTATAAAACAAAACATTTAAATCAACCACATATTACGTATTCATGATACAGCCTCTACCTGTTTCGAGGGGATCATGAATGGATAACAAATGGAGTATTATTTTACTCTATTAATTATTGTTGTTTTCATTTTTATGTGAAGGGGAGAAAAAGAAGCTTAAATATCTTAGCCGCTAAAATACGAAGCGCGTGGGAACACGCAAACCAGCCACGTTAAGCCATATGTTGTGGATGGAAAACGAAAGGCTTTGTAAGACGCGTAGGCGCGTGAAGATAACGATTAGATTTTAAGATGAGGGCCATATGTGGCTGTTGATGACTTTAACATTTGCACTTTTTCTACACGTCATTTTTCCCACTCGCCGTCCTCTCTTCATTTGCTTTGCCACGTGCTATTTTTTATTGTACTATTTTTTTAGTTTTATTTTTTATATTTTAAATGTTCAAAGTGAAAGTTGTACAATTATAAGTTGAGAAAATTATCATTTTAGTACTTAAAAAAAAAAGTGGATACATTTAATAGTTATTTTTCAAACCTTTTTTCTATTTTGGTCATGCTAAACTGAACAACTACTCGACTACATCACTTTAACAACACGTGTCCGATGCAAGTACAAGATTAGGTAGGATATTTTATTATTTTATTATGAAATTACAAATATACCCTCCTTTATTATACTATTATCACTCTACCTAACCTCACTCATCCTACCTAACTCCACCCACCTACCTCACCACTTTACCAGTCCATCACCACCACCAGCGCTCGACCACCACCTGCTCAACTGCTCGACCACCACTGCTCAACTGCTCAACCACTCAACCACCACTACTCAACTGCTCAACCGCTCAACCACCACTACTCAACTACTCGACGACCTCAAAATAAAAATATTTTTCATATTTACTAGTACAAATAGAAAAGAAAAATTAGAGTAAAAAAAAGGATGAAGGGATCCGCACCACAACTGCTCCACCATTTCAAATACTTATTTCAACCGATTGGTGTTTACCTATATTTGTATCGCACTGAGTTACAACTAGCTAGCAAGACTAAAGTAAGCTTATTAGCACAAACACACATCTTTCTACTAAACGCTTTTACATTTTGGTATAAATTAATTCTACAAAACGCTTCGATTTCAAGAACTGCTAATATTCTTTTTTTTTACATACATACATATACATACTAACAAAATACACAAATTTATATCTCCAGCAAACTTTAAAAAAAAATCTACACTTTAAGATCTTTGATGGCCGGATCTTTCAAGATCTTTGATGGCCGGATCTTTATGTAGTCACCAAGATCTTTTAAGATCTTTATGTAGTCACCACCTCTGATCGGATCTGCTTTGGTGGCCGGATCTTTCAAGATCTTTGACGATCGGTGTTGGCCGGATCTGGTGATGTCTTTTTACAACGGTCTTGGCCGGATCTGGTGCATAAAGATAGCCAAAGATGGTGGCCGGATCTTTCAAGATTTATTTATTTTTATGGTGAGATAAAGGAGCATGATTAAAAGAACAATCTTTGGCGACAAATGGGTGGTGGTTATAGTAACCACCATCTTTTTCTTGACCGGAGAAAAAGCCAGAAGGCGGATGGAAGCCATGACAGGAAAATGGAAATGGATTTGAAGAATTAAACATACTTAAAAACAAATTTAAATTCAGAAAAGCTTAAAACATGAGGGTATTTTTGTAATTTAATAAAAATCAATAAAATATCTTCACCTACCTCTTGTACTTATAAAGGACACGTGTCGAAAAATGATGAAGTTGAGCAGTCGAGTAGTTGAGCATGACCAAAATGAGAAAATGGTGTGAAAAATGACTATTAAATTGATCAACCTTTTTTGTTAGTACTAAAATGACAATTTTCTCTTATAAGTTATGTTTGAGGAGTTTCTTTCTCAAGTCTCTTATTTCATTTTGATTGGCGACCAATAAAAACCATTTTTTTTAAATAAATGGTTAATTTATACATTACTGCAAATCACTTAATTTAAGCTTTTTAAGTGTAGTTGTTCAAGCCAAAACCCAAAAAGAGTATTACGTCATGTTACTATAGCATTTTTCTTTTTCATTTTTCTTATCACTCACAAACTCAAAAACCCCTCACTAATCGCTCAAGACAAAAAATCGCTTTTAAGTGTCATCATACCCAATTAAAACAAAAAAACACAATTAAAATTTCTTTTTTTTTTAAAGCAAAAAATGCAACATTCTCTTTCTCTTTAGCGCCACGCCGCCACCCGATGCACTCACTCATGCAATGACGCAATAGAGGGTCGGTATGGTGACGCCTGCTTGAAGCCTTGCCACGCCTAAATGGCGACTCTCCTTTGTGACTGCACACAACGCTCTTATACGACGATGACTTATGTTTTGCTTATCAAATCGGTTATATTCTATTCTATTAAGATTAAGATGCTATAATCATATGAAAGAAAAGAGAGAAAATTGAAAATTTATATGGTCCCTTGTGTATTGTCAATTGTGCATGTGGTGCCTGTAACGATTTTTGAGCTGACAATGATGACGTATAGTCTACACCCGGGCCACGGACCCGATTAGTAAACAATACTAATATATAAGCCCACCACGTATGGGCCGCTACGGCAATTAATGGACTACCACTTATACGGTTTGGGCCTACAAGGCCCAAGCCCAAAGCTATTTTCGGATAGGATATGGAATATCTCCTAAATAAAGGGGATATACACCAAATATCCAAGGTCGGCGAATACGCCGAGGAGTAGGGAACAAGAAACCTACTAGGGTTTCATGCGTATATAAAGGGCACCCAAGCCCTCGGTAAAGGTACGACTTCATTCAAACCCTAACTCTTCACTAAACCCTAAATTTCGATTACTTACTCTCACGCCGGAGGATAATCGGGGGAGACAATCCCTCGATAAGCCTAACGGTGTTGGTTCTTTTTCTTAGTGCGCAGGTTCCACCCAGCATTAAGATCTAATTGGTACGAGAATAGAAGCCCTCATAAGGAACGCCCAACTTTTGTATCAACAAGTGGCGCCATCCGTGGGACCCTACAATAAGAGTTTTACCAAGAACTAGAATGACGAAACACGGAAGTCACAAGAGTCCGCATGGGAAGAAAGCGCATGATGACCCACTAGGGAAGAAGCATCAAGCGGATGCGCCCCCTAAGCAGGCCCCTGGGACAACCAGCACGCCTAGAAGCTTAGGAGCGTATTCAGATCTGGTCTTTCCTACAGTGGAATCGCTTACCAAGACTACCCCCGCTATTACAACAAGTACTAGCGCGGTAGAACTGGAGCGCACTCCTCTTACCATGCCAGAGGTGAACTTCACTGAACCTCCCAATGCACCTATCCGAAACAAGGATCCTGCCTTGGAAACAGACTCCATCGCGCTAGAAGGAGTCACTTCCGAATTGGCGCCAAGCGACTTTGTCTCTCAAAATTACGAAGCCTTGGCTGCGCTCATGCGAGAGGAGGCAAAGAAGAGGTCAAGCCAAAGTCTGCACGCCAGGCTCAACTTCGACCCTGAGCATGAGGCGTCCCCAACGCGCTACCAAAAGGAAAGACGCGAGAAGGATAGCCGCAAACAACCAGTGTTTACCAGGATTGGAAGGAGGATTATGGATGATGAAACAGCCGATCTTCAACATCTGGAAGAGCCTGAAGAGGGGGAGCGGCGCGCCAATGTCCACGCTAGGCTTGGCAGTCGCAGGATCCAAGACAGGCTTGGGCGACGATGCTCCCCAAGTGAAAGCCCCTCAAGCTCTGATTCTGAGGATAGTCGGCGCAAGCGCCGCAGAGGAGCAAGCTCAGACTCTGATGATAGTCGACGCAAGCGTCACAAAAGAGTTCGCTCATCTTCAAGAGATTCCTCGGACAGCGAGACTGGACACTGGAAATCAAGAGGAAAATACCGCGACCAGGAAGACGAAGACATGTCTCTTCCCTGGCGTCGCCAAAAGGTTGATGCGTTCACTAGGCGCATCAGCGATTTTTCGGAGAATAAGAAAAGGCGCATGCCTGCTAACGTCAAAACATATGATGGGACAGGTGATCCTGATGATCACCTAAAAATTTTCGAATCAGCAACTACTATCAAAAATTGGCCACAACCTGTGTGGTGCCATATGTTCAACTCTACATTAGTAGGGAATGCGCGCAACTGGTTTAGCAAGCTTCCACGTAGAAGCATCGATGGGTTTGAGGAGTTGCGCAAGGCGTTTCGCTTAAACTTTACTCAAAGGAAGAAGTGCGCCAAAAACCCTGTCGAACTCGCTAGGGTTAAACAGCGACAAGGGGAACCCACAAGTGCTTTCATGGAACGCTTTAAGGACGAATGCATGAAAGTCAAGGCGTGTCCAGAGATACTAAAAATATCGGGTTTTATGAATGCAATCAATAACCCAGATTTGATAAAAAAGTTAAACGATAAGGTTCCCTTAACTTTCGACGAACTCATGAAGCGCACGAGGTCTTTCGTCCAAGGAGAAGAAGCCGCTGCGGATAGCAAGAAAGGCTATTCGAACCATAGGCCACAAGAAGAGTCAAGGAGACAATCCAATGACCAGGGCGGCAATCGTAATAGGAGTTATCGCACTCAAGGCGGTGGAAGGGGAAACGACAAGTACACCCCATTAACAAAAACTCCAAAAGAAATATTCGCGACGGAAGGGGCTAACTTCCCGAAACCACCACCAATGCGCACCCCAGAGGATCGGCGCACAGGGAATGGCTATTGCGAATACCATGGACAGAAAGGCCACACAACCAACGAGTGCGTCCAACTGCGCCAATTGATCGACAAATTGGTAAAGGAAGGAAAGATGGACCACCTCGTAAAAAACATCAGAGAAGGGAAAGACAAACCAAAACCTGGGGCCAAGAAAGAGACATCAAAAGAAAAGGCAGATATCATCTACATGATACAGCCATGGCAGCGTACGACAAGACAGAAAGTTAGTCAACGTTTTTCTAAAGGAAATGAAATTTCTTTCCCCTCCCTGACTGCGAACAACGCAGTAGTGGATCCACTTACCATTGAAATACATACGGGGGGTCATGACATCCGTCGCATGTATGTAGATGGAGGTGCATCCGCTGATATTATATATGAACACTGTTTCAAGAAGCTACGACCTGAGATACATAATCAGTTGATCCCAGCCACAACGTCGTTCACTGGCTTCACAGGGGAGAAGATATGGCCCATGGGGCAATTACGTCTATTTGTAGAAGTTGGTGACAAACCACACTCTACAGTCACCTGGATGAACTTCATGGTAATCAGATCCCCCTCTCCGTACAACGGCATCATCGGGAGACCTGGAATATCATCCATTCGCGCTGTGCCATCCACAGCGCACGGGATGCTCAAGTTCCCAGTGGAAGGAGGTATCGTCACTCTCTACAATACCACCATACCACCCAAAGAATGCAACGTAGTGACAAATGACGTAGGCGATGTTCCAGAACAGCGCGCAATTAAAGTCCCAAACCTAAAGGTCGCCATCTACCCCGACTACTCGGATCAACAGGTATCTATTGGCGGGTCTCTGTCTGACAAAGGCAAATCAGCTATATGCGCACTCCTGTAAAATAACTTAGATATTTTTGCATGGGAGCCAAAGCACATGACAGGAGTGCCACGTTCCATCACGGAACACAAGCTACAAATCCGACAAGCATATCCTCCAATAAGACAGAAAAAGCGTGGACAAGCCCCAGACCGCGCAAAAGCCATCCTGGAAGAAGTACACAAACTAGTAAACGCTGGCATCATGCGGGAAGTGTACTACCATGACTGGCTCTCCAACCCAGTAATGGTAAAGAAAAGCGATGGTAGTTGGAGAATGTGCGTAGACTTCACAGACCTCAATAAAGCATGTCCACAGGACTGTTACCCGCTACCGGAGATAGACTGGAAGATCGAATCTCTGTGTGGATATCCCTTCAAATGCTTCCTGGACGCATACAAGGGATACCATCAAATTCAAATGGCGGAGGAAGACGAAGAGAAAACGGCCTTCCACACAAGTCAAGGGGTCTACTGCTATACAAAGATGCCCTTTGGCCTAAAGAACGCAGGAGCAACATACCAACGATTGGTAGACACTGCGTTCGAGAAACAAGTAGGCCGCAATTTGGAAGTATACGTCGATGACCTCGTCATCAAAAGCCATACTGAGGAAGAACTAGCGCGCGACATGGAGGAAACGTCCAAAACACTGAGGAGAATCAACATGAAATTGAACCCCAAGAAGTGTACATTTGGCGCTACAGAAGGCATGTTTCTCGGGTATCTGATAGAACCCGATGGAATCAAGCCTTGCCCAGAAAAGACTCAAGCAGTCATTGACCTTCCCTCACCGCGCACACTGAAGGAGGTCCAGTCACTAAACGGCAAGCTAGCCGGACTGAACCGATTCTTATCCAAATCAGCGGATAAGTCACTTCCCCTATTCAAAACACTCAAGAAGTGCACAAAAAAGGGAGACTTCAGGTGGACCGCGGAAGCAGAAGAGGCCTTCCAACAGCTCAAACAACACATAGCAGCCCTACCAAAGCTTGTCGCGCCCCGACCAGGGGAAGAGCTGATCATGTACCTATCTGCGACTCAGGGAGCAGTCAGCGCAGTACTACTGACTGACAGGAACTCTGTCCAAACACCCATCTATTTTGTTAGCAAGGCGCTCAAGAAGACGGAGATTAACTACACTGCAATGGAAAAGTTGGTCCTAGCTTTAGTATTTGCAGCAAAAAGACTGCGCAGGTATTTCCAGGCGCACCCAATAGCTGTTATCACAGACCAACCCATCAAACAAGTTATCTCGAGACCCGACGCATCGGGACGCCTACAAAAATGGAGCGTTTTACTGGGTGAGCATAACATATCATACAGACCGCGCACTGCAATTAAAGGGCAGATATTGGCCGACTTCATCATCGAGAAGCCAGATACTGACACTACACCTGCGACAAGCAAGGGGGAACCTCAAGAACCATGGATCCTATTCACTGATGGATCCTCATGCGTAGATGGATCAGGAGGTGGCCTTATTCTCACTAACCCAGAAGGAGCTGAATTCACATATGCTCTGCGCTTTGAATTCACAGCCACGAACAACGAGGCAGAATACGAAGCACTCCTGGCTGGGTTACGCATCGCAATTCAAATGGGTGCACGCAACTTAGAAGCGAACGTCGATTCACGGCTAGTTGCTAACCACGTGTTAGGCGAGTATGTAGCAAAGGAGGAACACATGATCCAATACCTCGAAAAAACTAAATCTCTGATCCAGAACTTCGATAGGTTTACCATCAAGCAGGTTCCCAGGGGTGAAAACAGGAAAGCAGATGCGCTGAGCAAGATTGCATCCACCAGTTTCGCACATTTATCGAAACAAGTATTGGTGGAAACCTTGAAAAATAAGTCAATCGAAGAGATGGAAATATCCACAGTGATAGAAGAAGAAGGCCCTACGTGGATGACACCAATCATTGACTTCATTAGTAAGGGCATACTCCCCCAAGAACAGAAGGAAGCTAGAAGAATCCGGCGCACAGCGCAGCGATTCGAGCTTAGAGATAACGTCTTATATAGACGCTCATTCCTACAACCATGGCTCAGGTGCGTTGGACCTCTCCAGGCAGACTATGTACTTCGAGAGATCCACGCAGGCTCATGCAGCATGCACTCAGGACCACGGTCCATTGTAGCGCGCGCACTAAGGTCTGGATACTATTGGCCAACTATGCACCGTGACGCGCGAGACTTGGTACGGAAGTGCAGTGATTGCCAAGTTCACAGACCCATTCCGCGCCGACCACAACATGAACTAACGCCTATTACATCGCCATGGCCATTCCACAAATGGGGTATCGACATCGCTGGACCTTTCCCTATTGCCGCAGGTGGATTGAAATTCCTTATTGTAGCAATAGACTACTTTACTAAGTGGATCGAAGCAAAGGCAGTAGCGACCATAACAGGTAACCAGATAAAACGATTCGTGTGGGACAACATAGTATGTCGCTTTGGATTACCTGGTGAAATTATCTCAGATAACGGAAAACAATTCCGTGATAACCCGTTCAAAGATTGGTGCGAACAGCTGAATATCACGCAACACTTTGCGTCAGTAACTCATCCACAAACCAATGGTCTGGTTGAACGCGCAAATAGAAGCCTAGGCGAAGGAATCAAATCGCGCCTGGACAGACACAAAGGAAGATGGGTAGAAGAACTATCACATGTTCTCTGGGCGCACCGAACAACCATCAAGGTTAGCAACGGAGACACTCCCTTCTCTTTGGTCTATGGGACAGAAGCTGTAATACCAGCTGAAATTGGAATGCCAACCATCCGCACTGCGGAAGTTAATGTGGCAACCAATGATGATGAGCGGCGCATAGACTTAGATCTATTGGAAGAGCGACGTGAACGCGCAGCAATACGCGAAGAGAAAGCCAAGTCAAGAATGAAAGGATACTATGATGCCAAAGTACGCAGCACGTCATTCAGACCAGGTGACTTCGTATACCGCGAAAACGACTCAAGCCGCGCAGAAGACACTGGTAAGCTAGGACCAAAGTGGGAAGGACCTTACGAGGTCATAGAAGCACTTGGCAATGGAGCGTACAAGCTACGCGACAAGGACGGACATGAGCTACAGCGAACGTGGAACGTCCGCAACCTGAAGCGGTGCTATCTTTAAAGCAGGCTACGGCCCAACATGGACACTCACGCACTTTAGAAAGTGCCCCAATAAAGATCCATGTAATTTTATTTTTTAAGTATTATCTAGATAAGTATTCTCTTTTAAAAACTTGCAAGTATTAATAAAACGTTATGGTTTCTAGCTAACTCCATAACACATTTAACTCTATTGTTTGCATCTTTCATTATCGTATTTCAATATTGTTATAATCTTGCCTACATGGCGTGCATGCACACACTAAGACCCACGATGGCAGAAAGGATGAGTAAACCTAATAAACAACTCGTTGAGTAAGAGGGTTGCAAACCCATCAACTTTGGATCACGAATCCTTGTTAAACACCTTGCGCTCAAGACGTTGGCGCAAGTTCCTTACGCAACCCATGATGGATGCGCACTAGGGCACACTGTGCGCGTTTAACAACTCAGGAAATCAAGACTCTTGAATCCTTAAAGTATAATACGACAAGTAAACTTACAAAAATACATAGACGACTATGTTTCCCTTCTTTTCATTAAAGTTGAAAAAATTCAATACACGACTACGGTCCTTATTTAAAGAAAATTCATACATAATGATAATTTTTCTTTTCTAAGCACGCTTAGGTAATTAAAGATATCTTCACGCAAGGATACATAAATCATATAAGAACTACGAGTTCAAAAGCATAAGTATTTGGAAGTTGTAAAAAACACTAAGTACAAGAGCAAGACTTCTATATACAGGAACATGTTTCTACAAAAGACTTATACAAAAGAGCTAAATGCTATATGTGCGCCTTAGCTGACTGGAGCCCCCACTCAAAGATGTTCCCTTTGCATCCTCGAGCCTCTTCAACAACTCTGCATCATCAAGGGAAACAGTGGCCACGCAGACAGGCACACCATCGGATCTAGGCTGATGCGCAGCGCCTATGCCGCACAGAATGGCCTTTCCTTTCGCGCCTTTCTTTCTTGCGACTCTGGAAACATGAGCATTTAGAGACCTTTGCAAAGAAATCTCTTTCTCAATACGGAAAGGATTCAGAATGTCACGAGGCTGAGCAAAAATAGGTACCTTCAACTGCGCTACGTCAGGCTTCAAGTAGAAGTCCAACTGCTGATCTGCATCATCTTGCAGATGCCTAGGAAGAGTGAGCCCCGCCATGATCACGCTAATAGGCTGATCTTGATCACGCTCCAAGCGAGCGATATGCAGAAGCTCAAGCTTTTTTAACTCTTCCATAGCAGCAACAAGCTCAGCTCGGGCATCCGCCTTGTACCCAGGGACCTCCGCAAGCGGCACGGTCAACAACTTGGCCTTAGCAAGTTTGTCTGCGGCCAAGGTCTCACCATGTGCAATAGCGCATTCCACAACCTTGCCAAAGGATGTGGTAACCTCGGGATGCTCCAGCGTACACATGGCGGCCAGGCGAAGACCATGACTGATCAACCACCTACGAAATAACACAAGTGTTAATAAGGGTCTCAAATATACATAATTTATAAAGAGATAGAAGCGGTATGTACCTGCGCTCAGCTACGGACTGAACCATATGAGGGTATAGCTCCTCATCATATTCGATGCTGAGCTTGCGGAGCTTCTCTTCTTGCATCTTCAGCGCAAGCTCCACGCGGCTACGGAACTCCTCAATATTGGCAAAGTGCTTGCTCCTATTCTGTTCCAAGTACTTCAGCGCCCATAAAGAGTTACGCTTCTGACGGTCCGCATCAGCACGTTCCCGCCCTAACTCAGCCATCACCAAGATCTTCCCCTCAGCCGATCTTTGCGCAGACGCTTCTGCGCGCTCCAGTTTAGCCTTGGAGCTCAGCTGCTCAGCTTTAGAGCTTGCTAACTCAGCCTGCACAGACGCTAACTGCGCCTGCAGTCTGGAAACTTCCTCAGACTGGTGCACCCTGGCTTGCGCCACTAGCTCAGATTGGCGCACAGCAATGGAGGCCAGCTCCTCCATCGCAGAGTCAAATGGACTTAACTCCTCTCCAATATCCCTGGGAGAAGGCGCCTTATCCAAAGAGGAAGTCGCCTTGGGAGGCGCACTTCCATCTACAACGCCAGCGTCCTCCACAGGCTGTTCACTGCACAAAAGATCAAGAGGCGAGGTTAGCGCACGAATAACAGTCAAGTATACGCAAAATCCTAAGAGATTGCTAAAAAATACTTACATAGGGGTAGGAGACGAGGACACGTCCTTCTCCATCTCAGCCGTGGACGTACCTCCACCAGACTTCTTAGCATCCACACTGAAGACACGGAGGAACACAAGTCAGAATAAAGTATAACTTGACAAAAGTTCATAACTAATAACTACGATACTTACTCCATCTGCACTTCAGTAAAAGATGGGCTCTTCTCAACCTCAGTACGCGGCCTCTTGGAAGAACTTTCAGCACCACTACTAAGCGCCCTCTTGCGCGTCAGTCGGGGGCCCTCCTCCATCTCACTGTCAGTTTCCTCTAAATGAATAAACGTTTTGCCGGGAGGAGACTGCGCAGTGTCAGGACCCTGCTGCACAGGAGGAGCCACCTCTTGCTGCGGCTCAGCTGCCACCACATTAGGGGAGCCCTCAGACTCTGGGATAACCAAGTCCACGACGCGCCCTGCCGTTGCCTCCAGAATGGTCTGCTCACCATCCCCCAGAGGACGCACCCCCACTGCTACAGCACGCGGATTCTCCAAGTTAACAACCGCAAAAAGATCCATCTCTGCGCAATAAAGCAGACAAAAGAAAAGCAAGTTACATAAAGTAGGGAAAACGAAGAAACGCTTACATTAATAACGACAGAAGGAGCACCCACCCGTGCCATCCGCATTCAAGAATGTGGGAACCTCTGTCTCATGCTCGAAGAAGTTGCGACTGATGCCCATATGCACCAGGAACGCTTCCGGATACGGTTTGATGGGAATACGGTTCTCATCAATGACCGCCGCATGATCCACGTTATACCACGTCTCCGGGGGGCGCTCATCCTTGGGCAGAGTGGCACGGGTGTAAAATGGATAGTGGGAAGGAAAGACGGCGGCGTCAATCCAGAAGAATTTCTCCCTCCAGTCCTTGAGTTTATCCACCTTCTTCACATAGCATTGTAACTTGCCTACGCGCTTCGCGAAAGTAACCCACCCATTTGACCACGTCGCGTGATAGAACGCGCGGAATAATTGGAGGGTCGGGTGAATCGCTAACAAGCGACAGTTCACCTCAAAATTGGCGATCTTCCCAGCACCAATACAGTGCAATTGGGAGATGTGGAGCTCGTAATAATTGAGTATATCACTCAAGAGCACGGAAATGGGTACGCGCTGATTCGCCCACTCAAAAAAGCGCGTACATAGCCCCACCTTCCCATCGGGGAAATTCGCGATGGTGTCATTTGGACCTGGCACCTCTGGGTGCAGATCATAAGGGATAAAATAATCCGAGGTGAACTGATTCAGCTCATCTTCGGTTATGTTAGAAGTGAAATCCTGAAGTTGCATAACCATTTTGTGTTTTCGAATGTGCGCACGCGCTATTACCTTCGGATTATCGTTCTTTGATAGCAGATTGGAAGATATAAAAATGGTGGAAATATGATTTTTTACTGTGGACATCACAGTAAAGGGAGGCGGTAGCTTATATAGTTTTCCACCTACCACAGATGATTGACACGTGTATCCCACTAACTCGAATCGTGTGGATGGGAGAGCTGACGGTACAGGGCAAGTGGATAATTTCTCCACTTCCCAAGGTACCCGAATTGCACCTTTTTTGGACTAGATACATCATACATGCGTTGTTGGCGGTAAAATATTTTAAATCTTCCCGCGTACGCGTGGGGAATAATTTCGACACGACTTTAGTCTAGCATCCGCAGGTTTTACCCTGCGCACACTAGACTGGGGGGACATGATGACGTATAGTCTACACCCGGGCCACGGACCCAATTAGTAAACAATACTAATATATAAGCCCACCACGTATGGGCCGCTACGGCAATTAATGGACTACCACTTATACGGTTTGGGCCTACAAGGCCCAAGCCCAAAGCTATTTTCGGATAGGATATGGAATATCTCCTAAATAAAGGGGATATACACCAAATATCCAAGGTCGGCGAATACGCCGAGGAGTAGGGAACAAGAAACCTACTAGGGTTTCATGTGTATATAAAGGGCACCCAAGCCCTCGGTAAAGGTACGACTTCATTCAAACCCTAACTCTTCACTAAACCCTAAATTTTGATTACTTACTCTCACGCCGGAGGATAATCGGGGGAGACAATCCCTCGATAAGCCTAACGGTGTTGGTTCTTTTTCTTAGTGCGCAGGTTCCACCCAGCATTAAGATCTAATTGGTACGAGAATAGAAGCCCTCATAAGGAACGCCCAACTTTTGTATCAACAGACAACAAGTAATTGGCGTATGAATATTTTTATCCTAAGGGTTAACAGTTTAGTTTCTAAAAGGATATGCGCTTGTTTTTACTTTTTAACGAACAAATACTTCATATCTATCTACTTGTATATCAATTCTGACACTGTTTAAGAGAAATAACGTTTAAGACTCGTGTGGATACGAGAAGTTAAGTAATAAAAGTCGGCAAATACAAACAGATATGAAGAAAAGAATAACGAAAGAGAGAGAAGAACTAAGATTAAGAAGAAGAATAAAATAATAAAGACAAGAAAGAAAACATCAATAGGTTGTTTCGGTGTTTTACCCGTTCCTCAAATAGTTGATAAAACATCATGATTTAGAAAGAAAACGTATAAGTTTTAAAAAGGTTTTTAGGATATTAAGTAATCATAAACGATTAAGTTATAAAAGATTTTATCGAAATTTAGGCATGATGCGTCCGTTTATAAAGCATTTTCAAGTCGTTACGACTCTTAAATATAATTTTTATTGTCACATTTTATAAGTTAATATATATAATTGGACACTATCATTCGCGTATATATTAGTTGTCAAGTTTATCGACCATTTTGTGTATGTTCGGGTCCAAATATGTTAAGCTCTTACGAGTCTAACATACTCTTCCGTCTCAATTACCAAAATCGTCCATAAGGTCCATCGGCTAATACCGTAAATCCAATAACGTCCAATTCTCATCCAAGCATAGGTTATAACACGTATCCAAGTCCAATGTCCAAATCATATACCATATTATCCAAATAATTATCCGAAACATCATATTGACAAACAAATAAATAATAAATGACAAAACAATAAAATAAAAGACAATATATGGCCCAAGTGTATTGGGCTTCGGCCCAATACTTAACTCACACTCTAATGGACTCTCTTTGGGCTTAACGGCCCAAAGTTAATATGACTAGGCCTCTATTGGGCTTACTTAGTCCATTTGGCCCAAACATAAACCAGAAACCAAACTAATACCAAAAACTCTAACTCGGGGTTTTCAATCCTCGAGTACGACACGGCCGAGACTCCCGTGAGTCTCGACTTGAACATGACTCGACCACAAGTCCAAAACCAAACCCTCGGCTACAAACTAACTCCAACCAAATCTTTCACAATCCGACTCGAGACTTAAACCAAACACAAAACTTCGTCGTGACTCCCTTGAGTCACGACTCGACTCTTATCGAGCTTATGAGCTCTCGGCATGACCACACTCACATCTAAATCCAAACGCGACACAAACAAACCAATAACACATTTGCCGTGACTTCCTTGAGTCACGGCTCACTCCACTCGAGCCGATGTGGCTCTCGGTAACCTAATCAAACCAAAGTCCTATCCGCAATCCAAATACAACCAAATCCAATCCAACTCCAAGACCTTTCACAATCAGACTAAACTAATCCTAAGCCCACGCCGTGACTCACTTGAGTCACGACTCGACCCCATACGAGCCATATGGCTCTCGGTTAAACCCACTCCAAGCCAAATTCATTTCACAGCTCAAACCAACAAAACTAACCCTTGGCCGTGACTCATTGAGTCACGGCTCGACCCTATTCGAGCTATACGGTTCTCGGCTACACAAACCCTAGACCAAATTCGATCCAAACTCCAAACCAAGCTACAAAACAACAAGAAAAAGCTTAACCAAAAACCAATACTTCAAAATAACAAGGAACACGCGTGAGTTGACTCGGATGAGTCATTCGACTCGGTGACGAGTCATGGCGAGTCGTGGCATATAGACGTAGATCCACACGGTTTTAACTAAAACAAAAAGGTTTTAAAAAGTTTTTTTATAAAATCGTTTTTATATAAAACTTAGGGTTAGGGTTTTCGGATTAAAAAGAAACGAAGGGGGTAGGGGGCGCGTGAGTTACCAAAAAGAAGGGAGAAGGTGGTAAGGGTGCGGTGGTGGGTATATGTGACAACCTTGTGAAACTTTTACGATAATCACTGTGGGACCCATTTGACGTACCAAACGGTCTCGAAATATTATAAAACTTGCGCCATTGTTCTCGAAATGATTTTTCTAATAAAAACGAGTATAAATATGCATAACTTTCTTAAAGTTAATTTATTTGGCAAATTTGATTCGTTTTGTGTTTTCTAGGTTGTGCTGACATAATAAAGGGATAAAGTTCACGTTTCTCAAGATATCTCACGTTTCTCAAGTTCAAATAAGTTCAGAAAAAGTTTAAATACTAAGGTGATGCAAAAATAAATATTTGGCTAGTGAAAAGGGTTTGGAAAATTACCGGATGTTACACTCTTCTTCGCCCTACTCCACTCCCCGAGTACCAAACTCTAGAGTTCTAAGCACTATGTCAATAAACTCCCTTCAGGCGGAGAAAACCGTACAACGTCGCTTATCCCTATTTCCGACACTAAGCTAAATTTCGAGTACTAATCTAGCTAGTACCAATCTCACTCACGATCCTTACTTCTCACACGATCTACACGATCCTCACTTATCACACGATCTACACGATCCACATAATCTACTCTTGATCCACTTGATCAACACACTAACACACAAGCTACAAGAGATCTCCAAGATCTCAACAAGATCACAATGATCCATACACACAAGCTAAACAAAAGATGAACAACTTGATGTACACCTAGATACAACAAGTATGTAACAAATGTTACAAGTGCATTACTCTAACACTACAACACCTTGTATCTTCTTGATACTTTGTGTTCTTCTCTTGCACTAGTAGAGGAATGAAGGTGATCACTTGGTTGGATGAAATGATCACTCTTAAACAAAAGAAACTAACTAAATAATCAAAGGAAAGTGTATGTGATAGAGAGTTTGAACCCAGAAAGTTTTGTGTGAAAAAAGATGCCTAAAATTGTGGAATGGACTGGTATTTATAGGAAATGAAGATTTGACCGTAACAGGGGGGACGGTACCACTAAATTTAGTGGTACCGTCCCAGACAAAGACGCTCAAAAATTTGTTTTTAGTGGTGAAAGTTTATTTGGACCTGATTTTGGGGGGGGGGGGGGGGGGATAGCTGTTGGTGATTTTAAACTTATTTTTCAAATTAAAACATTTCTTTTTAACTCAAAAATAATTTGTAAAATGTATTTTTTTAAAAAAGTTTTGTCACATTAAATATGTGAAGTTTGAAACACAAATTCACTTCTTTGATCATTTGTCAAGTTGTAAATTTGTTTGTTCTTACCTAGAGTGATTTACGTAGAAACGGGATATTTCGACTAAAAACTTGTTTACGTTAATTTTGACGTAAAGTGTTTTTACATTTTGTTATCATCAAAACGTAGAGGTGTTCAAAAATAGAAATATCAACAATCTCCCCCTTTTTGATGATGACAAAAAATAAAATCATTTTATGTGAAAAATTAATTCTAACATGTTTTTAATGTGAGTTTATATCTCATTTCTCCCCCTTTTTGTCAAAGCAAAAAGATTGCTAAGGCTCCCCCTTAATATATGCTCCCCCTCGTTTGGAGGGTACCAAGGAATTAAGCAATGGTTCTTGCTACAAAACAAAGTTAGATGACACATATACAATATCTAACATGTAGCAGCCAAGACAAATATTCAACCATAAAATGCTATAAAACATTGACTAAAAAGCTAAAAAGAAAACAATCCAACCATAAAACAAGGAAACAAGCCCATGCATTCATAGATAATAGATGATCACACATAAGGTGTGAGTAAAACATAAAGACAAGAAAATTAAAACTACATGAAGCACATAATAATCTTTAGTGACTTGAGAGGCCCTAAGAATTGCTTCTAGTTCAAAAGGGTTCCTAATCATTTATTCTTGAGAACTAAACATAAACATGTTTAGTTGTTTGGGCTATTAGTTGGTGAAGGAGGTGGTATGATGGACCCTTGTGGTGGTGTCAAGAGGTGTTCTATATAGGAGAACATGAAGTTCAAGTCATCCCTAAGGTTAAAGATGAGGTTGCGGTTGTGATGACAACATGGACAACTTTGACTCTGTGGTTCAAGTGGGTAGAGAATAGGGTGACCCATAAGTGGTTGTGGTGATGGATAAGCGAAAGATGATGGTGTGGTACAGACAAGTTCAAGTGGACTTGTTGGTGATAAGGTGAATGCTAGTGCCAAAGGTTGAGGAGGACTAGGTGGCAATGGGTGTGTTGTTGTCGTAGTTGTTGATGACTCGACCTGAAGTTGCTCTAGTGGAAGTGGTTTTTGATGGAGCATGTGGTGTAGAGATGGATTGAGTTGAGTTGGTTAAAGGTGGTGGTGTATGAAGCTCCTCATTATCATCTAGTGTGAGATCAATGAGAATTATCTCTTTTGGTGGTTTGATGTTAAGTCTTGGTTTCTTGGCTTTGTGTGAGGTTGTTGCAATGGTGGAAGACATGGTGAGTTTGTGATGAATGATTGATAGTGATAAGGATGAATGCATGAGAAGTGCTTAAATAGCCAAATCAAGAGCATGCAAGGTTTGTAGGGTGCTAAGTATGATAAGGTGTGATGAGTTTAGGAAATTGGTAAGTGTTGGAATCAGTTAATGTTGGGAGAATCTAATGGAAAAGAGGTCAAAAAGTGAAAGCAAACAGTTAAAATCGTATTCCCAGGGGACGGTACCACTAAATCACCCACGGTACCACTAAATTTAGTGGTGCCGTGGCACAATTAGTGGTGTCGTGACCCGCTGGACATGATTTTTCCAGTTCTACAGGATTTAGGCTGCCTAAATGGGTAATTCTAAGGGAACTATTTGCAGCAAATCCTATTGCCTTAATTCACTAAAGAATAATCACATTAATTTCATAACTTTAGCTACATCTAGCATTAAACAAAAACATGTGATGTGCTAAATTAGGCTACTATTAAGCATGCAAAAAGACAAGTAACATGATCATCTAGATTATGTAAGAAAGATGCATGTAGAAAAATAAAAACTAAATAATGCAAGCTAGCTAAATTTTAACCACGGATTATACTTGATTAAAAACCGTCGGGTGGTAAAATTGAAAGACACACCCGAAACTAATTATGACAAGTTAGTCAATGTAAGTTATAGTGAAACTAGTTTGTTAATGTCATAAGGTCGTAGCCAACACCCCATGAACGTTAGTTTAATAATACTTAGACTTATAATACTAATTAAGTAGTAGCTAAATATTGTTCAATCTCTCGACCTCACTTTCCTAACTTCTTGATTGCCTTGCCAATCCCTTTAATCGCCTTTCCAATTGACTTGAACCCCCCCCCCCCGACCGTTTGCTCGTGCATTGACACTTGTCGATTCATCATCATTGTTTGCCTTCGCATCACCGATTTTAAGTTGGTGTTGTTGAAGGGAAGATCGGTTGTTTGAGTGAAGGATGACGTGTTAAGATTACGAAAGTATGTATCGATGAAGGAGTACGAGCACGAGAAGTTCCTTCTTCATTCACTTCATCATCATCATCATCATCCATGGGTTGAGATGAAGATCCATGATGGAAGGAGGAGGAAGTGGCATCAGAGGTGGATTTATGACCACGTTTTGACCCTTTGTCACTATGTTGCTTTGTGCGACGTTGTGGTCCACCAAGAGGTTTCATGATGGGATCGACAAGATAGAAATCATCACTTTGGAGGTGTGGGTAATTAGCCATAACCCAACGAAAAAGACGAGTAAGCAACATACCATATGGCATGAGCTTATCGGAACGACCACGAACATTGGCAACCCTTTTTTGCCATGTAGTACGCAAGATTGTAAGGTGTTTCGGTACTAAGACAATAGAGCATATGAGCAAGACTTGCCGGAACATGATCCCGGTTGCCCGCAAGAGACAAGACATTCTCACGAAGAAGAAGTTCCCAATTTTTAAGATCGGGAAGGATTTCTTTGAGATAGATTTTGTTTGTGTCGAGATAGACAATTGAACCATCACGTTTTTTATAAGTGTTGTTGACTCGATGGGTTTGAACATGTTGTTTGATTGTTTGTGGATCGGGGACTTAGGTTAAGTAAGGACCTCCTTTTGATAAGTGTTGTTTGATTGTTTGGTAGACAAGAGACTCTAGAGACTGATCTTACGTGTAGGCACATTGTCCTACAGAGGGGACACCAAGGATATCACCGAACTCGGGAATAGTCAAAATGATATGTTCATATTGAATCCAAAAATCTAGAAAGACATTGCCATCAATGTCATTGAAGGTACGGACACGACTATAGAAATCGAGGATGAAACGAGGACAAACTTGATCATTTATTTTGTATAAATAATCAAAGTCAATGGTTGGAAAGCATACATCGATGCCATCCAATGGAGCAAAGTAAGCATCAACAACACGACCTTCGTGAATGTATAGTTGTTGTACTTTTTGATAGTGGGCTTTAAGATCGATGGGGATGTTTGGATCTTCGGTTAATAAAGGGATATAGGACTTAGTATCTTGGTAGTCATTACGAGGCATTGTTACCTATAAGAAAATAATATTGATATATAAGTATATATGTTTATTTTGTGTTCAAAAGTTGATGAATACGTGCCTAGTGTGTGCCTATATGCAAACAATGTGGAGGTGCGGTGATCTCGACTCTAAAATACAAATAATGAGATTACCCAAACGCTCCTAACTTCACTTTTGCTCAAACGAATATGTCGAAAAATACATATTAGTTATGTAATTCGGCCAATATTCGCGAGATCATGTATGCATGAGAAAATATTTTTAGTTTGTATCAACAATGCACGAAAAATGTTTCATGATCCTAGTTACGTGAAATTTTTCGAAAACGAGTGAATTGGGGTGTTTGGCAAATGCAACGTTTTGGCGCCAAGATTCTTAAATAAGTTTGAATGTTAATGATATCTAATTCAATTTTAAGTATCCTAAACATGATTCCACTAAAAATAATCAATCTAATTCGAATTATAATAGCAAAAATGGGACCAAAATATATAATATAAGCGGGTTTATGCAAATCCTATGTTTAGGGAATCATGATAGTTATACATTGTCTAATCCTAGTCCTATGTTTAGGGAATCATGATAGTTATGCAAATCCCGTTTTGATTTTTGACGAATAAATGTCGCTGATTTAGTGAGACTTTTTGACATTAAGAGAGAATTTATACCTAATAAATTTTTTACGAGATGAACGAGACTAGACGAGAAGATATGACTTTAATATTTCCAAGGAAATATGTAAATAGTCATTAGAGGGATATGAATGATGACTTTAATATTTCCAATGAAATATTTAGATAGTCATAAGACGAGATTCGGAAGATGTTCTTGAACACATGTAAATTATGAAATTCACGGAATGTGTTCCACCATTCCTAGACCTAGACGTAGATAGTTGAAGGATTCTCGTTTGAGAGGTTTGGGTAGTATGTCGGCGATATTGTCTTGTGAGGGAACTTTCTCGATAGAAATGTTTCTTTTTTGGATGTTATCGCGAAGGAGGTGGTGACGTATTTCGATGTGTTTCGTACAAGAGTGTTGCACGAGGTTTTTGTTCAAGTCAATTGCACCTTTGTTGTCGCACATAATTAGGATGTCGTCGAGAAGGATGTCGTAGTCGATTAGAGCTTGTTTCATCCATAGTGCTTGTTGACATGCCTTTCCGGCGCTTACGTATTCGGCTCTGATCGTGGAGATAGTAAGAGCCGTTTGTTTCTTGGAGAACCAAGAAGTTAGACAACAACCCATGAAGGTATAAACGCCACTCGTACTTTTTTGATCCACATAATCTCCCGCATAATCAGAGTTGGCATAGACAATAGTTTCTACACCGGTCCCCTTGGGATAATACAATCCCAAGTGTATAGTGCCTTTAATGTATCAGAAGATACGCTTAACCGCTTCAAGGTGAGAGGTTTTGGGATCCTCTTGGAAGCGAGCACAAAGGCAGACACTAAAAATGATATCAGACCTACTTGCCGTTAGGTATAATAAACTACCTATCATGCCCCTATACTTAGTGTTGTCCACGAACTCACCTTCTTCATCCTTCGTGAGTTTCGTTTCCGAGGATATGGGCTTTTTCATTGGTTTAGACTCTTCTAGACCAAATTTCTTAAGCATTTCTTTAATATATTTAGATTGATTAAAGAAGATACCAACTTCCATTTGTTTTATTTGTAGGCCAAGGAAGAAATTTAATTCGCCCATCATGCTCATCTCAAACTCGTCACGCATGATCTTTTCAAAATCATTGCACAGTTCTGGACAAGTTAAGCCGAATATAATGTCGTCGACATATATTTGAACAATGATGAGATGTGAATTTCATTTCTTCGTGAAAAGTGCATTGTCAACCATTCCCATGGTATATTCATGTTAAAGTAAGAAAGCCTTTAATCTATCGTACCAAGCTTTGGGGGCTTGTTTAAGAACATAGAGTGCTTTCCTGAGTTTATAAACATGATTCGGTTTTTCGAAATCAACGAATCCCGGAGGTTGTGCTACGTATACCTCCTCGTTGATAAAACCATTTAGGAATGCAATTTTCACGTCCATTTGATATAGCTTAAAGTCTAAAGTGCAAGCATAGGCAAGGAGTATCCTAATAAACTCTAATCTAGCTACGGGTGCATAAGTTTCATCGTAATCTATTCCTTTTTGTTGGTTATAGCTGATGTAGCAATTTTATCTCTCAAAAGGAATTCACAAAAGGGAAATAATGTGAAAACCCGAGGTTCGTTGTCCCGATTAAGATTGAATGGAATTAGTGATTCGGGTTCGTGAATCGTGTAGTGAATGGAGAATAAAAGTGAGTGATAATGATTTTAAAACTAAAATGATGAAACATAAACTAAAAACAGTAAATAAGGCAAGGGAAAATTCTATTCTAAGGCGAACGTAAGGGAAATTCTAAAAACACGCGAATAAATCAAAAACTACGTACGAGCGCAAAATAAAAGGTGAATTTGAAGCACTACTAATCCTACAGGCATGAAAATAATTTTCCTATGTTCTAAATGATAAAAGAAATTTTTAGGAAAAAGAATTATATTTTTTTGATTTTTATTTTATTTTTTATGAATTTAAAACTAAAAGAAACTAATTAAATGATTTAAAAATAGCAAACTGATTTGGAAAATTATGAAATTTTGCAGAAAAATCTTAAATTATATAAAGAAGCTATGAAAAATGAAATTGGAAATCTACTAAATCCTAATAAGCAGTATGGGCAAATAAGCAATTGGGAATAAGCACTAAAATAAGCTAAACAGCTTCCAAAAATTATCAAGTGCTCAAATACAGATCAACAAACTAATTCAAGCTTAAAACTACCAAAAGTGACCAGAGAAGCATATGGAATAAGCCAATAAGCAGTTTACACAGTTGCAAAAATAGGGGAGAAGCAATGAGCATGCAGCCTACTTAAAGCCAATCTATAAGCTGAGAAAAAGCTAATTGGGGGAAACAAAAAGCAGAACCTTAAATCTGATACTACAAACTATCTTTAAACCAAAAATCACCAAAATCTAAAATCAATTGCTCATTCAAATCTAGCCTAGAACAGTTGATCATGAAAACTTAATCTGATTGCAGACATGGAACAGACCTAATATGTGATATTGCAGACTGAAAATAAGCTATAAAATAAGCTACAAAGTGGAAACTAAGCTCAGAATCTAAAAGCTAGTACTACTGACAACTTGTAAACCAAACTTCAATCAAAAATCACAAGTGAATAGGCAGATAGGGAACAAGCAATAAGCTGAGATAGGACAAGTTTGTGCAGGTCTGCACATATGGTTCTGTTGCAGCAATTGCACAAATTTGAACCCAACTCTTTCTATTCTCCATGAAATGGTATCAACTTTTGCAGTCTAACTTAACTCACTATGCTACAACTAGTTTTACCAAAAATAAAGATCAAATAAGCTTCAGCTTATACAAAGCTTATTGAGGCAGTTATGCTAGTAATATTGAACTAATCACTTCAAATCCTCCAAATGCACCCAATCAACTTAGATCCTACCAACTACAACTTAATATATCTTAAATAAGCTCAACCAAACTTTACTAAATGGTCAATGAACAGTGGTAAGGGCTTGACCACTCAGCATGAGTATAAACCAAACTCTCCTATAAAAGCTATTTTTTTGCAATTTTACACTACAAACTCCAATTTAAGCTTATGAAACTGATTAACTACTGAATATCTAAATTAAGAACTACCTAAAAAGCAACTATCAATGATGAAATAAGCACTAATATAACTAAATAAGCTATTCAACAGTAATAAGCTATGAAATGAGAATAAAATGATGCTTACAAGTAGAAACTAGGTGTGTACAGATCTGAACCAACCAAATAACACCCAGGCTCATCACATAAGCCAGAAATACAACCCAATAAAGCTCCTCCAAACAGCTTATTCTTCCAGTAGCTTATTGAACAGTAGAGTTGACTTATGTTGACTTTTTTGGAATTTTGAGACTAAAACAGATTTGATCCTACCAAAAGCTCACACTAAGCTATCAAGCTTATATGAGCTTATAATAAAGAGAAAACAGCTTATTGAAGCTGGGATTAAGTTTATTTTTGGATTTTCAAAGTATTTTCAATATTTTTTTGGATTTTTGGATAAAATGAACAATAAGGTAAAATGTAAATTATAATAAGCTGGAAATAATGGAAACAAGCTAATTGAAATAGTAATAAGCTATAATGAGACTTAAACACTAAAGAGACAAGAATTAAGGAAATTCAAACCAACTTTTCATTAATCAAACCTGAAATTACAAACTGAAATTTGAAAATTACAACTGAAATGTAAATGATTACACTAAGAAAAGCAGTAAATTTGACAAGAAAATAAAGTGGTAACAATTTTCTAAAGCATAAAAATTGGACAACCATTGCTCATGAGGAGAACTCTCTATTTATAGGCGATTGGGGAAGATTCTAGGGCTGCCAAGTCATCGATCCGTGTGATTTGTGCTTCTTTGAATCCGTATCATCCCTTGATCATCTCTTGAACGTCACACAATCATTCTCAGCCCTTGGATTAAACCCTCCACGTATCAATAGCCAATCATAGTGCTCCATTCTGCTGACATGTCATTCCTTTGTGCCAGGATCCTCCTAGAAGTCCTTGCAAAGACTGAATTACCCTTAATTGCGGTAAATTAATGGTACGGGTAAACTAGGGTTCTTCTGGGTAAATATTTAGGGAAGAACATGGCGGGTAGTATTTTCTTTTGACTGGTCATTATTAACCAGTTGACCGGGTTGGGTGATTGGGTATCCGGGTTTGGTTCATGGGTTTTGATTTTGGACTGAGTATAGGATAAGAGAAGTGGGCTTTGGGTTTTAATTTGTGAGTTGGATTGGGTTTTTGGATTAGTATTAAATCCGGATATAAGGTGTAGGATTATTAGGATTTGTGTAAAGTGAAAAATGATAAGGACCAAAGTTGTACAATCTGAAATTCAAGGGACTATTTCTGCTACTTTTCCAAAATAAATCCAAGGGCTTCTTTTGTCAATTGATGATTCTTCAAGGATCTGAATGACATTAACTTCCCGGCTTCGGCTGTAAATATCCATTCCATATCTCGTGCTCGATTTTGTCCATATTTCTAAATATCCGTACCTGCATAAAAACAAACACAAAAACACAAATATCTTTGACATTTTGGTTAGTTTTTGGTCGTTTTGGTCTGATTTTGGTAAATAAAAGGTATGTGAATAAGCACATACCAAAATTCCCCCAGACTAAGATATTGCTGTGTCCTCACGCAATGTTATAAAAACACGTTTTCAAAACTAAAAATTTCCAATCTCTTTTTACTAACTTTGAGAAGTAGCAAAATTTTCAAAAGAGATTTAGAAATCTTAAGTTCTAAAAACTCCCCGATTTTCCTTTTATTCTATTTTTGTATTTTTCTCACGTGACGGTTTTGTTGACAATCATTATTTCTCAATAATTTTTAGGGTCAACGAGTAGGAAACACGACTCATAAAGAAGTGACCATACGGATAAAATTCGTCGTCCCTGATTTTTCGCGAGTCTCCAAACTAAGCTTAAAAACGAGATCATTGTCTATTTACAAGTTAGATGCCAACACTACCCATGAAAGTTAATTGTGTATTACTTCTCGTTCCTAAATTCCTATTTTCCTCTATTTATTTTATTTTTGGTGAGAAATGAATTTCTTCAAATTCTCATTTCGATAATTTTTAGTCCGATAAAGATACCTAGTTTAGACGCTAAGTAGTTTCCAAACCTTCCCTCGAAAATCGTTGCATACAAAAATGAGGTCCACATCAAGGTCTCTGATTTAACACGATTTTGAGGATATCCCTTTTATATACGACCGAAACAACTAATCTACGAGTCCAGAGACATAAGCTTTTATTAGGATACCCCCGGAGTCGAAATTTGGCATTTTTTTAACATTATTAAGCACATATTATTATTCCTCGGCCTTTTAAACAACCTAGACAACGGCAGCGAACAGTCAAGAATCGGGAGTCTTATTTTGACCTTGGATATTTTTCCTCTGCCTTTTTGAAGTCTGAGTCAACGGGAGCGAACCGTCAGGAAACAGAAAACTTTTATCGGCTTTGGATTATTATTATTATTATTCATTATTCATTATATATTTTGCCAAATCCCGAGTCCTACGGCTTTTATAGCAATAGAGACAATAGCACGTACTATCAGGAATCAGTTGCCTATTACACCGTAACACTGGCTGTTAGGAATATAAATATTCATATGAAGGTTCGGTCACCCCGAGTATCTATTTAGCATATCACATAGCTCGTAGGCTTATTTATATAAGCTTAGTATTATTAGTATTATTAGTTTTATTAGATTAGTCGTATCTATATTTGTGGAGTGGGTCGGGGCTTTCCCCACTGTCAGCTCACTCCACAGCCCACTAGGGGCACTATTATTAGGAAGTATAAATACCCCTTCCCACACTTGGGAAGGGTTGGATCTCTTGTAACTTTCACATACACTTAATCTAATATTTACAAGTTTTCCCAACTCTCTCTCTCTATTCTTCCATCTAACTCCATGGATCTAATCTTCCATGAACCAAGACCACCCGAATCATCCACACAATCAAGATGGTTATTTCCTACAATTGGTATCAAGAGCCATGGTTAGATCCGTTTGATTGTGTGTCGGTATTATTTTTTTTGTGGTTCGAACCATTCTTTCTCAAACTGTTTGCACATTTTCTTTGTTCAAATCATGCTACTGTGTTCAACGCTTCATGTTTTAATGTTGGGCTTTAATCATGTTTATGTGTTGGTTTTGATATGTTTGGGCTCTAATTGTTTTCTATTGCAACTTTTGGTAAATGTTCTTGTGTTATGGTGCACTGGTAAAATTCTTTTGGGCTATTAACGATTTGGGGTTGCTAGTGTTTTATTGGGTTGCTACTGGATCTTGCCAAATGTTGGGTGGTCACTTCACTTGTGTTTATGTTTCTTTAGCGTGTAGTTCAAAGATTAATGTGGTTCTTTATGCTCAAACATTATGTCAAGAAAAGTGGTTCCTGTTTGCTAGTGTTGTCTGTGTTCGAATATAATATCAAGAACATCTTGTGGATTTACATGTTAGTTGATGTAATCGTTGGGCCTTCACAGTTTGCTCATGATAATCAGTCTTGGGCATTATTGTTTAAGGTGTTGGGTGTGCTCATTCAAGATCATGTTATATTTGTGTGGTTGGTTTGTACCATCTTGTGTAAATCATAGCCGGAAACTAGTCATAAATGATAAAATGTGAAACAGATCTGGGTTTAAAGAATGGGTGTTCTTGGATGCGGCTTGTGTCAAATGTTGTGTTCTTGGATGCGGTTTGTGTCCAATGGGAGTGATGTTTGGCTGTTTGCCAAAAATGGATAATGAGGACAAAATGAGTGATAGTGACTGCTTTGACTGGTCAAATTTGCAATTTGTTTCCGATGCGGTTTGTCTACGACGCGGTTTGTCTGTTTGTTTGTCCATACAGTCATGAACTCGGTTTGTCCATTTACTCACGAACTCGGTTTGTCCATACAGTCATGAACTCGGTTTGTCTGTAAAGTCATGAACTCGGTTTGTCTGCATAGTCATGAACTCGGTTTGTCACGAACTCGGTTTGTGTATAAAAGGTGTAAACTCAGGTCAAATGTGGTCAACGAGTTATCAAACCGAATCATAGATAAAGAAGAAGATAAAGCTGAAATGACACCACGACTCCAAACCAACTAGACCACAACCAACAACCAGACTCAATCTTTTGGAGCACATCTATCATCAACGAGACTCAATCCACAACTAGCATCAGTCCAAGAATATTCAACTGACTCGACACAAACAAGATAAACAACAAATCTAACACTATCCTAAATCCCATGGCTACCACAAACTACACTCCCATCTCCACTTCATCTAAACAAGACTCGTACGAATTAAATTAAAAGGATCTCAGAAATGGGTCAATTAGTTATCTAATGTAACAAAGAACTTTATTGAACCCTCATCTTCATTGATCAAAAACGTTAATATAATATGCCAATCTCAGTTTCCTTTTCGTGTAAGACAAATACAAAGCAATCTTTACAAAGATCAAACACACGAAAAATTAACCATCATCGATCGACATTTGTTTGGAGTTCTACTCCATTGAATATCCGAATAAATGAAGAAGATAACTTTAACAAATCTGTTATATTATCTTTCTTTAATTCGTTATTCGACAAAAGATTAAAAGGAAATGAGACACAAAACTCAAAGCAAAACATACACCTACCCGAGACCCCTCTAGGAACTTGAAGCCATGATATGTTCTTGATTCGGATTGCAAAGCAAATGATAATATCCTGCTCGGTTGAGTTCGTATTTGAGTGGTTCGATTTGAAGGGATTTTTATGACGGGTGTGATTCGTTTATCCAAAGTAGGTGAATGAATTATTTGTGTTAACTGTCCGCGCTTGATGTGTTAAGGATTTGGTATAAGGTTATGATGAAAGGTGGGATTAGGGTTGTGTGGTGTGACTGTGTGAAGTAATGAAGAGGAGAGGGGGCGGATTAATATTAGATAAGGGATTAGGGTTTGAGTTATGTTAAATGTGGGAGTTAAATACCGGATTCTTAGGGTTAAGAGAGAAATGGACTTGGGCCGAGAATGATTATGCAAGGACGAATTTGGTGTGGCTATGGTTTGGGCTCATGTTCGGATGGGCTTATCATTTGAATGGTTGATATTGATTGGGCTTATGAGTGGCTCACGATGGATGTTTGTGAAATCATGTTGCTTAACCTATGTAGCTCGGCCAAATTATTGGACGTAAGTGTGATAATTCGTGGGATTATCAATTATTTTAAGTATTTGGCAAAATGAGTGGTATTTTGGTCACATAAAATTTCACACGGATATCCACGTCACGGTCAGTATGTGGGGTTTGTGAATGTCGATGTGATTTCAGAATTGCAGATCTGGCAGCATTGTTCTATTAGTACCTACGACTTGAGTGAGCTTGCAGTTTGATCTTTGCAATTTGAGTTATAGCTGAAAAATAACAATTTGTTCAAATTGCGATTTGTCAAGTTGCGTTTTGACTTGTTGCGACTTGACTGATAGCAATTTGACCAGTTACGATTTGACGTTGCTAGTTGACACTTGCGATTTGACTAATTGTGATTTGGTTAATTGCAATCAGACTTGTTGCAAGATTGACAACCTGTGACTTGACTTGTAGCGATCTGATCAAGTTGTGATTTGACTTCCTTGACTTGAATTTTGAAGATTAGTATTGCAATTTACTCTTAGTTGTTCTTGTTAATTTTACGGTTTCTCTTGGAGGTTTTAGAAAATCCCGCGAAAGATTCAATTTCTCGGTTTAAATCTCAAGAGCTGTAAAATCCCGTGAAATTAATTTTGGACAAGTAGGTGGGACTTGGATTTAGATAAAATAAAACTTAAGGGGTTGACTATTTTTTTTCGGGATAAGTTTGTGCTTCAAGATCAGCAGGAATTGGGAAATTATGGTAACTTGGTTGGTTTGTTAATTCACGGGTTGGTGTACTTAGTGTCACAAACATCTCGGGGTGGATGGATGCACGATGTTTGATGACCCTTGCTCGAGCATATTTAGGGTGATTAGACTTGGATGTTCAAGAAGTGGATATATACAATAAAGGATGGAAGGTTGGGTATATATCACTACCTATATTTAAAGGAGTTACGGTGTTGTGCTCAATATAGGTTCTAAATCATAATTTAGTGCAAGTTTAAGTCGCGGACTTGTTCTTTATCAAGCTTCATCAAGTGATTGTTGTTTCTCAAGCTTCTAATGGGATTGTTGTTCAAGATCTTCTCAAGAGGTAGTCAGGCTTAAAGACAAGAGGTGATTTGTTTGGAGACATGTTTTAACCTTTTACTCACTTTAAAGTCATATGCATTTCATCAAGCGGTTTTGGTATGTTACGAGCTTCAATGAATTGTTAATCTGCTAAACCATTGATGAGGAGGAAAGCAAGGGGTTACTACAAGAGAGTCTTAATCACCATCTTCGTTGCAGTAGCTTCATTTGTCTCTTTCCATGTTTTTGTGCCTGTCAAATTCACAAACATCACGGACTCTCAGCTTTGGCAAAAAGGTCATTTCATGTCCTTTTTGAGGGGGAGAATTATCGCAAGTTTCCTAGAAGTTCCGTCTCTAGCGATGTGAATTTTAGCGGTTCCGGTTACAGCGGGTCAGATCGTATCGGTTCAGTCTCCAGCGGTTTGAATCTTAGCAGTGTCGGTTACAGCGGGTCAGATCGTAGCGATTCAGGATTCAGTGGTTCAGTCTACAGCAGTTTGAAGCTTACTGTTGTGCAGTTAGTTCTTGAATTTATTTCTCGGATAAATCTCAAGAACTGTAAAATCCTGTACACAGTACGACAACTATTCCACATCCAAGTAGCTGGATCAGACAGCTTTGTTTGATAGGACTGACTATGAGTCATGGGCACTTCTAAGAATTAGCGCATGTTTCTTCTCTCTTTGGCTAGTCAACAACACAAGATGATCACAAAGTTAATCCGATATTCTTTATTTGTGATTGAAGTTGAATTTCACGAAGGCGTCTACTTATTTTATCTTGAAGTCGGGGTTGGTTGGATGCATGACCTTCAATGATAACTTGCTCGTGCTCAAAATTTAAGTTGAAGACTTGGGTTATCTAGTTACCAGCAGTTGGGGTAACTATCACTTAAGAGTTATTGGAGTACTCAGTGTCACACGTCATTGACGTTGTCGATAATCACAAGAGGTGTTAATGTCTCATACTTTGGTTGGGTATTGAGCACTTAGAGATTTGCTTGGAGCATTAATTCTCTACACCGTTCTTCCAACATTAGTGCAAGCTTAAGTAACAAATTTGGGGACTTCTACGTCGGTTTTCAGTATTGGTATATCGGGCTTCCTTCATCAAGTGGTCACTAATCTGTGTACAAGGTTGGTTAGTTGGACAAAGGTTTTAAAAGTTGTGATGTGAACTGTAATTCTCACAAGAAATTCTTAACCCAAACAGATGTTCTCCAATATCAAATCAGTCATGCCACATTCAATCTGTTGCTATCTCACGGTTCATTCTTGATTTTGTAAAATCCCGCGAAAGAACTTATTTCTCGGTTTAAATCATAGATTTGTAAAATCCCGTGATGATGGGCTATGCGCTCTTGACCATGATCGGGTTAAAACCATTATCAAAGATCAGCTAAAACATCACAAATGGCTGGATCGGGGCAGTTAATCGACAAGATGTGACTACGGCGTTAGATCAGTATTATTTATTTGAGGCTGAAGTGAAATTTCATGGGTGCGTGTACTTAGTATCTGAAGATATCGGGGAGCTTGGATGAAGATTCTTCGAGATCCTTGTTCGAGCTTTCATCATTTACAATGACGAGGACTTGGATATCTAGTTATTTCTTCTTTCTCTCTATTGCAAAATAACTATCACTTTAAGGAGTCACGTTGTAGTGCTCAGTGTCACACGAAGTTGTGGATATCCAAGAGGTGATGTACGTCTTATACTTGATGGTTGGTTGGTTGAAGAGTATAGAGTACTTAGGGATTCGATGTTGCACGAAGTCTCTACACCGCTCTTTGTCACGCATTAGTACAAGTTAAGTCACAAGTTCGGGTTATATTACTTCAGTATCAAGTTCATCATATTGGGTTTTTCTCCATCAGTGGTCACGACATCAAGCCGACAGAATGATAATGGGGTTGGTAACGAGTTAGATGAGAGAAGAAGTAAAGAGAGAGAGATGACGTCTGTACAAGTCAGTGCAGGCCTCGTTCTTCATCATTATGACGTCTGAATACATCAGTTCAGGCCTCGTTCTTTAAAGAAAAGAAAAGTGTACGCTTGAGTGCACTTTATCTTCAAAAGAAGAGGAATCTTCTTATTTATGGCCATTCTCATCAACAAGTTTCATGCTCTTTCCGTGCTTATTCAGTCTTCAAGTGGATCGGCGCACATTGGAGTATATTCTTATTCACTTGTTCAACCAAAAATTGCAGTTGACAAGCATATGCAATTTTTGAGGGGGGGAAAGGGTGAATAAACAACATGTCAGTCTTCAAGAACCGTCAAGTGGAGCTACTTACCGTTGATGGTATTCATATTCACTAGTTCAATCACCAAAAATTGCAGTTGGCAGGCATATGCAATTTTTGAGGGGGGGAAAGGGTGAATATTAATCTACATGTTGGTTGATGATTGAGAATTGGTCATACGACTCCTGAATACGTCAGTTCAGGAGTCGTGCAAACCATGTTTTCTCCAACACTACTTCTTCCGTCTATCAAGGTGTTGAAGAACATGGTCATGGAATGCTAATCTACATCGTCTCACGGGGTGGTACAATCAGTAACAAAGGGTTTCTAGTCAATGCTTCAAGTACACGTCATCAGGCTACATGTACACATCATGATGATGATTCCGATTAATCGTAACCATCATGGGGGAGAGAAATGTGTACACCAATGATGCACAGCAGGTTCACGTGATCGGGCTTAATCATTTATTCCGGTGTTGATAACCGCAGAGATGATCAGTGGTTCAACTTGTTACCTTGGTATTTACATTTCACTGTTACGTCATGGGCTGATTAATCGTAACCATCAGGGGAGAGAGAATGTGTACATCAAGGACGCACAACAGGTTCACGTGATCAGGGCTTAATATCCAAGGATGGATACATACTATAGATGATCAGTAGTTCAACTTGTTACTTTGGTGTTATACTCAAGACTGAAGAAGGTCGAGTCGTCAGTCTACTCTACATTCTCTGTTGGGTGTTATCATCTCATGTGTATGCTGTGGGCTGATGGGTTATATGTAAGGTTACTGCAAGGCATTGGGTGAGATAAAGATGATTGGTATTCTGTTCCTCCACATTGGGCAATCTTGAAGAAGGTCGAGTCTTCAGACTTCTCTACATTCAAAAATGTTGAGCTCTTTTCTTACAACTTGATATTTAACTTAATCCCATGACAGTTCTTGTTTGATAAGTTGTGGAGTTAAGTTAAGTTCAAGTTGTTCTGTAGTTTAAGGTTAGGTCCAACTTGATTTTAACCTAATCTCATGACAGTTCTTGTTTGATGAGTGGTGAGGTTAAGCTGAAATCAAGTTGTTACTGGGCTTAAATTTGTGGTTTAGTTTAACCTCATGACAGTTCTTGTTTGATGAGTTGTGGGGTTAAGCTAGATTTCAGTTGAGGCTCAACTTAAACTACCGAAAAGATGTCTAAGGTTTTTGACGGCGTCACTCTAGGACGGGAGTGTTAGAAGATTAAAGACGGCATGCATTTGGTTATCAAAAGACTTCTTCATATTTCGGGCGTTCATCCAAAGTCTTCTTCCTATTATGGGTGATCGTCAGAGGTTGTCAGATTGGGGGAGAGCACTAATTAGGGGAGAGTGAAAAGCCAGAATCATTCCCTGATTGAAAGTGCTCACATTGCTCTTCAGCAAGTCAAGTGATGAATGCGGTGAAGATTCAGAATGCTGAGGAGTAATGGTTTCTGGTTCGTATCCTTGTACATATATACTTATTCATATTTTATACCATCTTGTAAATAGTTATATAGAAATCTTGCTAATTGTAAATAGAGAAACTTAAAATCAGAAAAACCCATAAAAATTGAAAAATAGAAAAGACCAAAAATAGTTTCACCTAGGCATGTCTTCTGTTTATCGATAACATTTACGGACTTAGAAATGTCATTCAATAATGGCACGGGTCTTTAAATGAAGCTCGAGCAGAAGTTATACAAACCGGTTAAAACATGTCTAAATGGCTTGCTATTACTTTAGATAGCAACCCGCGCTTCATATTGGGGAAAGCACGTCGCCAAAAAGACGGCTGTTCCTCCAACTGGGTGATGTTCACCTGGGCATGGATTACTTCATATCCATGTTTCCTGATTTGATGTACGTTTCAGTGCATCATTTCTTGTAAAAGAAGAGAAATCTTCTTAGTATAACAAATAGTTTTCATTCTATGATTCTTCTGAAAATTATTTGTGAGACACTTGGTGAATATGTGTTGTATGAAATCTGTTTATACTTGGATTATGCATATAATTTGTCACTCAATCAACGACTACAAAACCTCACGACAGTTCTTGTCTGATGAGTTGTGGGGTTAAGCGTGATTTTAGTTGAAGTTCAACTAGAATACGGGTCATTGATTGAGGGGGAGAGTGAATTCAAATTTTATATCATCAAACGGATTTATTGGTTAAATCATACTTGTTAGAAATGGTTTTGTAGTTAATGGGGAATTAGTTGAAGAGGATCGTGCTTAAATATATCAAATGACCAAATGTGTTAGTTGCTAGAAAGTTTAGGACATTATGTGCAATTTGCTTATAGTTTCCTAGCTTTATGTATCTAGAAGGTTCATTTGTGTTACTTTGGAATCCTCGTATAATCCCCAAAATGCTTTAAGACTCAAAACCTAAAAGAAGTTAGAAAACCAGTTGTCTTTGATGTTTTTGAATACTCCACTGGCATTTGTATGATCTAAATGAATGAGTTTCAAATGTTGTTTGTCTCTGCTGCTCAATGATTGTTGATATTGTGCACATGTTCTCAGGATTCGCTTAGGTAGATTGCTATTATGTTAGAATCATGTTCCTAAGATCCTGAATTGAATATTGAAATCTGAGTGAATTGCCATGTTCATGATTGCTAATTGCTCTTCATGCTAGATAGTGGTTTGACGTAGTTCCTGATTGTGGTTTGATTATAAGATGAACTTGGTATTATAATGTGGCAAGCTGCTGAAGGGTAGCTATTTAGGAATAGTGTATCTGTATGTATGTATATCTGTGTTGATATTCTTATGCAGATTCCATTGCCAAAATGAATGTGCCAGTTCCCATTCTAACCATTTGATCAGACGATCAAACTCTATTGATTGGCTCGAAATTCACCTCAACAACAACGTCGGCAACAACAACAACAACAACACTTTCACCACCGCCACCACCATTCATCTATGTTGGTCTCGCCAAGTGGGGATCAACGACATTTGCGAAAGACTTGTTGGTGGATGGATAATTGATGTTGACTACTAACTCAGAAAAGCGGGTGATTACATCGTCTGCACAAAAAGGTCAATATCATATGTGTCATAATAATCAAATGTGCAAAATAAGCAGTGAATCTCCCTCTTAGATTAAGGGGGAGCATAGTATGTTCTCATCATCAGAATATATTAAATCGGACACATTTTCTCCCACATTTTCTAACTTATTTAAATCAATTGGGATCACAAATCTCAAAAGGTTTGAAATTTTTGATCGGGGGAGAGAATGTGATTTAAATATGAAACCTGATGAAAATGTGATGTTTTGGACTTAAATGTAAGCTCTCCCATATGTGCTAAACTCTTTCGTATATCGATGCACATATTGAGGGGGAGCGAATTGACAAAAAGGATTTGGCATGCATCTTATGGGAGCACGGCTCAGACTTCACCAAAGAATTGACGAAACTTGAATTGTCATCAATCGAAAGGATACGTCTTGGCCGGGTAATAATTTCAAGCTGGTCTAACCAGTGATGTAAGCGTGTCTCGAAAAAGACGTATCTGAGTAGAGTGTACCATTTCGAGAAACTTTCTGTGGACTTGACCAGGCCGGGTAATAATTTCAAGCTAGTCTAACTAGTGATGTAAGCGTGTCTCGAATCGGTCATGTTCACTGAAAGTTGATCAATTCAAAAAGTGCGAGCTCTACCTAACATGTGCAAATTTATAAAACAATCTACCGAGCACATGTTGAGGGGGAGCATTTGAAAAATATAAAACTCTCAAGTGTTTGCAAAAATGTGTTTCAGAATCATGAACACTTTGAGAGATTTTTCAAAGATTTGGTTTATGGCAATCGTGGAAGAATACCAAAGACCGACCATTTTAATTAATGTATGGAGTTATAAGGATGGTTAGGTTAGGCTCAAGTTCCCATGATCCCGCCAGAGCCGGAGGGATCTACCCAGGGACAATCCACTAGTTAGTGTAGAAGTCCTTAGGTATGATTAAAAAGGAGAAAAGTGGATAAGGGATGAGTGCCGACTGAGATGGAGCTAGTACTGGAACAAACCCAACAAGGTACTAGTAATGAAGTCTCGGTATGCACTGAAGGGGTTGAAGAATGAAAAAGAATTGTAAAGATAAAGGGTGAAAAGAAATAGCCCTCCTTACAACTTAGGCAGAAACCGGGTCAATACATATGCTGTCAGAATCACTTAGTTGATTGCTGGCATTGAAGACAAAGTATCATGGACCCAGTGATACGCTGCACAACCCTCCCTAGCCACTCAAGGTCCCTCAAAGGATTCTTGTTTCAATTGTCACGGAGTTCAATACATTCCTATCGTCTCTCTCACTCCGAGTTAGATGATATTGAATAGGTGGCAGTCCTCTCCAGCCTCCGATCACCAAATCAAAACGCACAATTGAGTCTAGAGCCACGAGATGCATAATAAGATCTCATAGGGACACGAATTACTTCTACATTGGTAGTTCAACATTAAGAACACCAGATGTAAACTTATGAGTCCTACGCAGATCTTAGCAATCTGCCAGAACATTTATGAGGGAATTTACATATGTAATTCTCAATGATTGAATGGAAATTCCTGCCAGGGTCAACATCAAGCAGCCCTGAAAGCAGGTCACTTCGGTAGTTCTTTATGGATTACGCTTAGTGGTCACGGCGGTTTCTAACGGTCTACAGTCGTGGAGTGATCTCCAGCGACTCACCTAATCGTTGATGTGCTACGGTTCGATCTTAAAAAGCCCTCTGTGGGTTTTCGATTAGGAACGGTCTTGGTAAGGATTAGAGAGAGTTTTCACACTATGCTGTTAACAATCTCAAAGTCCAAACCTGTAAGTACCGGACGTTTTATTGCTAACTGTCGTATGCAGGAACTTCTGGCGGTTGTAGCTGTGGGATGCTGTAGCTGGTTGCAGTTGTAGCTGGTTGCAGACAAGATGCCAATCCACCACCACGTGCTCACACTACATCATCATTGTAACTCAACAAAGTCATGATCAACCTAAAAGACCTTTAACACGGCTTCTGCAAACTCTGATGATAAAGATCATGACACCAAACAGTGTGAGCATGTCGGCTCAAAGATTTATACATCACGTGGAAACATACTACTGAAAGATGACTTGGAAACAAATGTTGGATGATAAAGTCGAAGAATACTCAAAGATCATCCAAGACGATCAAACGGTCATCAAACGTACACTGCTGAAAGCACAAAGATACAAGACTTTGAAGAATCAAAGACTACGAGCTATAAAGACAAGTTCAGAAGAAAGAATGCTAGAATTCAAATTATTATTTCCGGGGTGACCTCCCTTAGGGGGAGATTGTTAGGAATATAAATATTCATATGAAGGTTCGGTCACCCCGAGTATCTATTTAGCATATCACATAGCTCGTAGGCTTATTTATATAAGCTTAGTATTATTAGTATTATTAGTTTTATTAGATTAGTCGTATCTATATTTGTGGAGTGGGTCGGGGCTTTCCCCACTGTCAGCTCACTTCACAGCCCACTAGGGGCACTATTATTAGGAAGTATAAATACCCCTTCCCACACTTGGAAGGGTTGGATCTCTTGTAACTTTCACATACACTTAATCTAATATTCACAAGTTTTCCCCAACTCTCTCTCTAGTTCTTCCATCTAACTCCATGGATCTAATCTTCCATAACCCAAGACCACCCGAATCATCCACACAATCAAGATGGTTATTTCCTACACTGGCAGTACCTTGATATGTACCCAACTTTCATAAGCAAGGATTCTCTAAGGAAGAAATAAAACTAATTATCGCCAAAACCAAAATACCTTTAATTATTCCTAGATTTCTATTTTTATTTTTTATTTTTTTGGGTGAAACAAGCTTATGGGAACAAAAAGCCACAAGTAACTTTGATGAGCTCTAAAGAGATCCAACTACTCCACGTTTAGCAATCTAACTTATAAACAACTCTATCATTTCTCGTTCTTCGCAAATTTAAAATCTTAAATAATAAGATCCGCGAATGCTTAGCCAAATAATCAAGCCATGCATATATAAAGTCAATTATGGGAACTTGCAAACTCTTAAAAGGAATTCGCATTTTATAGCTCCTTGTGTAAAAGACTAGCACGAGCTTATAGATTATAAATGGTTAAGGGGACAAGCTAGGGCTCAACACGCCCGATCAAGTCAGAATTTTATTCCTACTCTCACCAGCGGAAAGTCAACAAAATGTCAAAATTTATTATATTTTTGCAAAAAAAAAATTTTAATTTTCTCATTTTTTATTTTTTTTTTTTTATTTATTTTTTTTTTTTTTGGATTTTTTTCATTTTTTTTTCAATTTTGGAGGAAAAACGGGGTTGCATGAGTAAATGGCAAAAATGCAAGGCAAAAATCAGACTAAAACGAGACATTGTCCTCAATGTCTTAAAGGTAAGGGTTCTCCTACATAAATCTAAGGCCGCTTATGAATTATGCCAAAGATAAACGTAAAACGATAAGATTAAGGATATCGGATGAGCAACGAATGATGAAACTCGAGTGGAGAGAAGCAAACCACGAGCACGAGAGTCTTCATTATTCGGGCAAATCCTGGACACAAATACACCGAAACACAAGAAATGGAAGAGGTAGCCCTCCTCACTTTTATTGAGAAAATAGAAAGAAGATAGATGGATAAGCATGGGGTGCCTCCCACGAAGCGCTTGTTTTTTATCGAGTCGTATAGCTGGACTCGCCCCGAATTTAATTGTTCTTGGGGGAGCATATGGAGAATCAATCACTGCAACGGACACCCGGCCTGAAAAACAGAGATGCCAGGGTCAAAGACGGTATCCTCACTCCTGGTGGAGTGGAAAAATGGAGAATGATGGGATATGTGAAGAATGGGTGAAACACACGGATTACGAAAGCAAAGTCAAATTCTGAATCACGGGTGGGTTGGGTGGGGAAAATATCAAGTACCGGAACATCATGTTCAGAAATCTCGTCCACCACTCCAAAAATATCCTCCTCCTCATTGGATTCAAAATCTACATCCGGTGGTTTCGCGGGTGGACGAGAAGATGGTAAATCAAAGAGAAATGAGTCAGCTTCGGAGAGTAGATCATTGTCATGAATTTCTTCAATAAGAACATTTCTTCGAAGGTCATTCTCGTCATTCTCAATACCCGGTGGTATCGAGTCATCCGTAGCAAGAAATAGATCGACCTCCTCTAAAAGAGAGTCACGTGACGGATTATTGGAAATATTTCTCAAAATAAGTTCTGAGTCGATCTTAAAGTCAAAACGCTCATAATCCAGAAGAGAAATATCAGCACGAATAGTGGGACTGCCACTACTCTTCTCTTCAAATCGAAAAATTTCAAGCTCGGGTAAGAAATCACTATCCATATCGGGGATAGGAAATGAAGAGGTGATCACGGCATTAGTAGACGGAGTCGGATTATTTAAAGCTTCAATCTTTGAAATAAGATGATTGATATTGGATAATTTGTCACGAAGTAAATCATCTTTGATCTCATCATTATCAAGGTCAAAATCCTTTATCTCCTCTAAGCTAATGAACTCATAATCGGAACGCGATTCCTCAACATCATCGATATCTCCACAAGAGTCTTCAATACTCGGAGTATACTCATTGTGAGAATCGGAATCCTTCTCAACGTGATTATCATCAAACGGTATAGCATTTGTATCAACGTGATTATTAAAACGATTATTCTCAACAAATTCACAATCACCGTCAGAAATTTCCCCGGACTCACTTGGGATTGGGACGAGGTTCTCAACATTGTCTGATTCCGTTGCCGGAATAGTGTTTAGATGCTCGTCCCCCATTTTTAGAGAGTCCTTGGTAGGAAAGTCGGGTGCTATTTGAGGGACAACGTTTAACGGAACAAGTGTCTCCTCGTCATCATTGGAATCATCGTCACAGACCTTATGTTCACCATATAAAGCTCTGATATATTGCATATGCTCCTCTGCTAGTAATTCACCCATAGTTCTTGTATCTTCCTGGTTTTCAACGGGAGTGATAACAACTGGTGAACTACTGCAAAGCTTCTTCTGGACGAGTGTGGCTGCAACAGACGAACTCTCACAAACTCCCCACATAGAATCCTCATCATCGTCATCGCAAACGTAAGTTCGACGATATTTGGAACTTACTTTAGCTGCTTGTTCTTCAGCTAGAAGTTCTCCATAAGTTTTCTGATGAGGTTCTTCTTGAGGAAGTTTAATAACCAACGCCTTAAATTTTTTTGTTGACTCTATAAGTTCATGGAGAACTTCGTCCGAAATTAGCTGAGGTGGTGATTGAATCATTTGGTACTGTGGAGGTTGGTCATGATAAGAATATTCATAATTGTTACAAGGGACATGCTCATAGACAAGCGGGTTCCTCGTTTGACAATCAGAGTTATAATGTGGACCTCCACAGTACTCACAACAATATGTTTGCTGTGACTGATTTGGTGAATTATATGGATAATGATCATACCCGAAGTTCTGATTACATGGAACTTGTTCATAGACAAACGTATTCCTTGCTTGACAATCAAAACTTGGGTGAGGACCTCCACAATATTCACAAGAATATGTTTCCATCTCATGGTGTGGTGGCTGGTTGAAATAGTCGGGTGTTTCATGGTAAGAATAAGGATTTTGGTCATAGACAAACCCGTTTCCCGATTCCACCATGCTACAACCGGGACAATTCCCACCATTATGAGGACCGCCACACCATTGACAACCATAATGGTAAGATGAAGACGTAGAGAAGAGGAATTAAACGGATAGAGGGATAGAGATAAAGAATCAAACGGATAAGAGGATTAAGAAGAATATTTTTAGATTTTTAAATTTTAGAAACATGGAAAATCACAAAAGAAAAAGTAAAAATAATTTGGAGAATAAAATCTTTTTCGGATTTTATAATAAGAAAATATTTACAAATGAAAACGAAAACTTCACGAGGAAGGGTCTTCAAAACACGAATCGATAAACGGAATCACGAACTCACTTCAACCTTCCACGGCAGCGGCGCCAAAAATTGGTTTCAAACAATTTATACTCTCCAAAAGGAATTCACAAAAGGGAAATAATGTGAAAACCCGAGGTTCGTTGTCCCGATGAAGATTGAATGGAATTAGTGATTCGGGTTCGTGAATCGTGTAGTGAATGGAGAATAAAAGTGAGTGATAATGATTTTAAAACTAAAATGATGAAACATAAACTAAAAACATTAAATAAGGCAAGGGAAAATTCTATTCTAAGGCGAACGTAAGGGAAATTCTAAAAACATGCGAATAAATCAAAAACTACGTACGAGCGCAAAATAAAAGGTGAATTTGAAGCACTACTAATCCTACGGGCATGAAAATAATTTTCCTATATCTTAAATGATAAAAGAAATTTTTAGGAAAAAGAATTATATTTTTTTGATTTTTATTTTATTTTTTATGAATTTAAAACTAAAAGAAACTAATTAAATGATTTAAAAATAGCAAACTGATTTGGAAAATTATGAAATTTTGCAGAAAAATCTTAAATTATATAAAGAAGCTATGAAAAATGAAATTGGAAATCTACTAAATCCTAATAAGCAGTATGGGCAAATAAGCAATTGGGAATAAGCACTAAAATAAGCTAAACAGCTTCCAAAAATTATCAAGTGCTCAAATACAGATCAACAAACTAATTCAAGCTTAAAACTACCAAAAGTGACCAGAGAAGCATATGAAATAAGTCAATAAGCAGTTTACACAGTTGCAAAAATAGGGGAGAAGCAATGAGCATGCAGCCTACTTAAAGCCAATCTATAAGCTGAGAAAAAGCTAATTGGGGGAAACAAAAAGCAGAACCTTAAATCTGATACTACAAACTATCTTTAAACCAAAAATCACCAAAATCTAAAATCAATTGCTCATTCAAATCTAGCCTAGAACAGTTGATCATGAAAACTTAATCTGATTGCAGACATGGAACAGACCTAATGGGTGATATTGCAGACTGAAAATAAGCTATAAAATAAGCTACAAATTGGAAACTAAGCTCAGAATCTAAAAGCTAGTACTACTGACAACTTGTAAACCAAACTTCAAGCAAAAATCACAAGTGAATAGGCAGATAGGGAACAAGCAATAAGCTGAGATAGGACAAGTTTGTGCAGGTCTGCACATATGGTTCTGTTGCAGCAATTGCACAAATTTGAACCCAACTCTTTCTATTCTCCATGAAATGGTATCAACTTTTGCAGTCAAACTTAACTCACTATGCTACAACTAGTTTTACCAAAAATAAAGATCAAATAAGCTTCAGCTTATACAAAGCTTATTGAGGCAGTTATGCTACTAATAATGAACTAATCACTTCAAATCCTCCAAATGCACCCAATCAACTTAGATCCTACCAACTACAGCTTAATATATCTTAAATAAGCTCAACCAAACTTTACTAAATGGTCAATGAACAGTGGAAAGGGCTTGACCACTCAGCATGAGTATAAACCAAACTCTCCTATAAAAGCTATTTTTTTGCAATTTTACACTACAAACTCCAATTTAAGCTTATGAAACTGATTAACTACTGAATATCTAAATTAAGAACTACCTAAAAAGCAACTATCAATGATGAAATAAGCACTAATATAACTAAATAAGCTATTCAACAGTAATAAGCTATGAAATGAGAATAAAATGATGCTTACAAGTAGAAACTAGGTGTGTACAGATCTGAACCAACCAAATAACACCCAGGCTCATCACATAAGCCAGAAATACAACCCAATAAAGCTCCTCCAAACAGCTTATTCTTCCAGTAGCTTATTGAACAGTAGAGTTGACTTATGTTGACTTTTTTGGAATTTTGAGACTAAAACAGATTTGATCCTACCAAAAGATCACACTAAGCTATCAAGCTTATATGAGCTTATAATAAAGAGAAAACAGCTTATTGAAGCTGGGATTAAGTTTATTTTTGGATTTTCAAAGTATTTTCAATATTTTTTTGGATTTTTAGATAAAATGAACAATAAGGTAAAATGTAAATTATAATAAGCTGGAAATAATGGAAACAAGCTAATTGAAATAGTAATAAGCTATAATGAGACTTAAACACTAAAGAGACAAGAATTAAGGAAATTCAAACCAACTTTTCATTAATCAAACTTGAAATTACAAACTGAAATTTGAAAATTACAACTGAAATGTAAATGATTACACTAAGAAAAGCAGTAAATTTGACAAGAAAATAAAGTGGTAACAATTTTCTAAAGCATAAAAATTTGACAACCATTGCTCATGAGGAGAGCTCTCTATTTATAGGTGATTGGGGAAGATTCTAGGGTTGCCAAGTCATCGATCCGTGTGATTTGTGCTTCTTTGAATCCGTATCATCCCTTGATCATCTCTTGAACATCACACAATCATTCTCAGCCCTTGGATTAAACCCTCCACGTATCAATAGCCAATCATAGTGCTCCATTCTGCTGACATGTCATTCCTTTGTGTCAGGATCCTCCTAGAAGTCCGTGCAAAGACTGAATTACCCTTAATTGCGGTAAATTAATGGTACGGGTAAACTAGGGTTCTTCTGGGTAAATATTTAGGGAAGAACATGGCGGGTAATATTTTCTTTTGACTGGTCATTATTAACCAGTTGACCGGGTTGGGTGATTGGGTATCCGGGTTTGGTTCATGGGTTTTGATTTTGGACTGAGTATAGGATAAGAGAAGTGGGCTTTGGGTTTTAATTTGTGAGTTGGATTGGGTTTTTGGATTAGTATTAAATCCGGATATAAGGTGTAGGATTATTAGGATTTGTGTAAAGTGAAAAATGATAAGGACCAAAGTTGTACAATCTGAAATTCAAGGGACTATTTCTGCTACTTTTCCAAAATAAATCCAAGGGCTTCTTTTGTCAATTGATGATTCTTCAAGGATCTGAATGACATAAACTTCCCGGCTTCGGCTGTAAATATCCATTCCATATCTCGTGCTCGATTTTGTCCATATTTCTAAATATCCGTACCTGCATAAAAACAAACACAAAAACACAAATATCTTTGGCATTTTGGTTAGTTTTTAGTCATTTTGGTCTGATTTTGGTAAATAAAAGGTATGTGAATAAGCACATACCAATAGCCTTGTGCTACTACCCTAGCCTTATTCGACGCCATTTTCGTCGAGTTTGTTTCTAAACACCCATTTCGTTCCTATGATGGTTTGATTCCTAGGTGGAGGTACTAGATCCCAAACTTGGTTTGCGGTGAATTGATTTAACTCCTTTTGCATGGCTACTACCCAGCTTTCATCCTTTATCGCTTCACCGATATTCTTAGGTTCTACGGTAAATATAAAACAAAAGAAATTACTTTTGTTTTGTGCTTGTGACCTAAGGGTTCTTTGGTTTAGGTTTCCTATGACATTTTCTGCTGGATGGTTCTTGGATTCCTTAATGTTGACAACTTTGTCAACTTCGATTATTTCATCCTCAATGTCATTTTCTAAGGATTTCTTGCCATTGACCTTAATGGCTTCTTCCTCATCTAAGTCATCATCCACCAGGGGTGATGTCTTAGTTGGGGGAGGACTTTCGTCAAATTTCACGTTGAGTGATTCTTCGACTTTCATTATTTCCTTATTTAGGAAAACACAGGCTTTACTATTTTGGGAGTAACCTAGGAAAACACCTTCGTAAGACTTTGCGTCAAACTTGGTGAGGTAATATTTTGTGTTTAATATGAAGCACTTGCTTCCAAACACTCTAAAGTAATCTAGGGTAGGCTTTCTACCTTTCAAGATTTCGTATGGTGTTTTTCCTAAGATTGGTCTAATCAAAATCCTATTAAGTATATAACTTGAGCTGTCTGCGGCATTACACCAAAACTTTTGCGGAATAGATTGTTCATTTAACATCGTTCTACTCATCTCTTGTAGAGTACGATTTTTCCGCTCAACTACCCCATTTGATTGTGGAGTGCGTGGAGCCGAGAAATTATGTGTAATACCATTAGCATCACAATATACTCCAAATTGCACTTCATTATCAAATTTCCGACCATGATCCTTCCTAATCGAGACTATTGTACAACCTAGTTGATTTTGGACCTTCTTACTAAAGATTTCGAATTCCTCGAAAGCTTGTGTCTAATTCTTAAGGAATCTAGTCCAAGTATACCTAGAATAGTCATCTACTATTACTAAAGTGTAGTAGTTTCCTCCGTAACTCCGTACGGCGGATGGATCGAATAAAACCATGTGAAGGAGTTCTAGGCATCTAGAGGTCGAGACCATGTTCTTAGCTTTGTGACTAGAATGAGCTTGTTTTCCAACTTTACAAGCATCACAAAAGTGTTTATCAAACTTAAGCTTAGGTAGGTTTCTAACTAGTTCCTTTGACGTTAATGATTGTATTAAACGCATATTAGCGTGACCTAGTCTCCTATGCCATAGAGTGAAATTCTCATCTATGGTTGCTAGACAAATCTTATCCTGAGGCTTATTTTCTATTTTCATACCAGATAAGCCATTCTTCCTAACTTCTTTGCCTATGGTCTTGCCATTCTTAGTAATCTCACTACCCTCTTCGGAAAATATTACTCTACACTTATTATCAACCATTTGACTAATACTAAGCAAGTTAAATCATAAGTTATCTGCATGCTCAACATTTCTAATAGTGAGGGAGTCTTGAGTAATCGTACCTTTGCCTATGATGTTGCCTTTAAGGTTGCTACCGAAAGTGACATTACCTCCGTTGTAAGCCTTGTATGATGAGAATAGACTTCGGTTTCCCGTCATATGATTAGTGCAACCACTATCCTTGACCCATTCGTCGGGCTCTAAGTCGATTCCCAAGCATATCTACTGAGTAAGACAAGAACTCAAACATTCGGTCCCCAATATCTCATGGGTCCAAATTTGTTAGTGTTAAACATCCCATGCATTTGTTGCATTTTGTTTGGATGTTGGAATAGAGGATAAATTTCCCATGGCAAGTAACTTCGTTGTTGAAGGTTATTCCAAGTTACGGGATAGTTACTTGGATAACTTTGTCTTCTAAAGTTACTTCTTGGTTGAGGAGTTCTTGACCGAGGTTTAGGAACATTTGTTTTCTAGGTGGAGGAGTCTTTGATCTAGTATCGGGTTTTACAAAGCCAAGCCCGGGGGTTGACAAAGGTTTGTAAAAACTTTTGACCTCCTTTTTACTAGCAACAGGTATTTTAACATTGTTAAATACTATGTGACTTGGTTTAGGACTTAAGTTATTTTTCAGAATCGACCCTATTCTGACTTTAGCAGCGGACGGTACCGCGGTACCACTAAATTTAGTGGTGTCGTCCTCTGCTATTTCAGATTCTCCAGATTTTACAAATTTTACATGTTTAGTTTAACTTGTTGATGCTTTATCTGGATCAAAAACTAAGCCCGCTCCGGCATGTTCTCTATACCTAATGTTTTCTAGCATGTCATTAAGTGCCTTTGTTCCTTTTTCAAACTTAATGATTTTAAGAGCATTTTCTTTGAGTTTTTCATTCTCAACTCGAAGACATATGCATGACCTACATCCAATATCTATTTCTTTATTTTTCTCAAGTCTTTTTACTTGGTATTTTAGTTATAAAATTTTCGCTTCGAGTTCATGCAAAGTTGCTTTTAGTGTTTTATTTCTAGTTATGATTTTAGAACTTACTTCACATAGTTTACTATATTCATCATATGGTATATTGTCATCTATTGAAGAATTATCATCACTATAGTAAGAAGAATCGAAATGTACCTCATTTGAAGCTTGAGCCATAAGACATGTTTCGTCGTTGGGCTTCTCCTCTTCTTCCTCACCGCTATCGCTCCAAGAACCTCCTACAAGTGCTCTTTGGTTCTTGGTTTTAGGTGGTTTAGGACATTCTCTGATGAGATGGTATAGATCTCTACATCTAAAGCATTTTCTATCACTCTTTCCTTTCTCGTCATCCTGGTTCTTTTGGAACGACTTCTTTTCATCACGAGGTTGTCTTAAAAATCTACCTCTTCTCCTACAGAACTTCTTAAAATCTCTAACAGCTAAGGCATACTCTTCGTCTTCACTATCGGAATCCGAGCTCTCCTCATCACTAGACTCCTTATTGGCTTTCAATGCTAGAGAACTTACTTTCTCTCATTTGCCTCAAACAATATCGGAGTCTTTCTTGATTATCATTTCATGAACTTTCAAGTTTCCTATTAGTTCATCAAGTGATAATGTCGTCAAGTTCTTTGACTCTTCAATGGCGGTGACCTTTGCTCTCCATTTGGGATGTAGAGCCCTATAAATTTCCTAACATAGTTCTTGCTAGAGTAACCTTCATCAAGAGCTTTAAGACTAGTAATAATGGTATTAAATCTAACAAAAGCATTATCTATAGATTCATCTTCCGGAATGGAAAATTCTTCATATTGTTGCACAAGAAGATCAATCTTGTTTTCGTTGACTTGATCATTACCTTGATGGGTGACTAACAAAGTTTTCCAAATCTCTTTTTCCGTATTGCACATAAAAATTCTTTCAAATTTCTTTTTCGGCAAAGCATTGTAAATCATCATTTTAGCCTTATTGTTTTTGGCTAGTTTTCTTTTAAGATTATCACTTTGTTGATCATAAGGAATAATTTCATCCTTTTTAGTTACCGGATTCTTTTCAACAGGTTTAAAATCACCCTCGGTAACAGCATGCCAAAGATCAATGTCTTTTGATTTCACATACGTTTTGAATCTTGTTTTTCAATAGATAAAACAATCGGTTTCAAAAAGTGGTGGTCTTTGCATAGATTACCCTTCTTGATATTTGTCTAAATCCATTGATCGATTCAAGTTTTAAAATACAATTTATTTTAAAATCTTGCCTGACGTGGCTCTAGTACCAATTGTGGAAAACTATAATGGGGGGGGGGGGGGTGTTTGAATCGTTTTACCGATTTTTCGTTAATTATAAAAGTTTGCTTGTGAAAAACTTTGATTCAATTGTTTGTGAAACCAACCAACAACAATATGAATACTAAACTACACAACTAAGCGTAAACAATAAGAGTAAAGAGTAAGAGATGGAAAGATCAAACCGAGGCAAAGAGATTTACAGTGGTTCGATAACGAAGCTCTTCTTCGCGTTACTCCACTCCCCGAGTACCCAACTCGAGAGTTCTAAGCACTATGTCAACAAACTCCCTTCAGGAGGAGAAAACCGTACAACGTCGCTTATCCCTATTTCTGACACTAAGCTAAATGTCGAGTACTAATCTAGCTAGTACCAATCTCACTCACGATCCACACGATCCTTACTTCTCACACGATCTACACGATCCTCACTTATCACACGATCTACACGATCCACACAATCTACTCTTGATCCACTTGATCAACACACTAACACACAAGGTACAAGAGATCTCCAAGATCTCAACAAGATCACAATGATCCACACACACAAGCTAAACAAAAGATGAACAACTTGATGTACACCTAGATACAACAAGTATGTAACAAATGTTACAAGTGCACTACTCTAACACTACAACACCTTATATCTTCTTGATACTTTGTGTTCTTCTCTTGCACTAGTAGAGGAATGAAGGTGATCACTTGGTTGGATGAAATGATCACTCTTAAACAAAAGAAAACTAACTAAATAATCAAAGGAAAGTGTATGTGATAGAGAGTTTGAACTCAGAAAGTTTTGTGTGAAAAAAGATACCTAAAAACTGTGGAATGGACTGGTATTTATAGGAAATGAAGATTTGACCATTACAGGGGGGACGGTACCACTAAATTTAGTGGTACCGTCCCAGACAAAGACGCTCAAAAATTTGTTTTTAGTGGTGAAAGTTTATTTGGAGAAGTTTGGAGCTGATTTTTTTTTTTGGGGGGGGAATAGCTGTTGGTGATTTTAAACTTATTTTTTTAATTAAAACATTTCTTTTTAACTCAAAAATAATTTGTAAAATGTATTTTTGGAAAAAAAAATTGTCACATTAAAGATGTGAAGTTTGAAACACAAATTCACAAATTCACTTCTTTGATCATTTGTCAAGTTGTAAATTTATTTGTTCTTACCTAGAGTGATTTACGTAGAAACGGGATATTTGGACTAAAAATTTGTTTACGTTAATTTTGACGTAAAGTGTTTTTACATTTTGTTATTATCAAAATGTAAAGGTATCAAAAAATAAAAATAACATTTAGACATTATTTGTATCAACAGAGTATGAGAGATTTTATAAAAGAGAGTGTAATGCTTAATTGGCATTGTAATAAACTTAAAAAAGTACTCCGTATATTGCAATGAGGATACTCTTAGTAATAAATTGGAGGGTGCAAATTAGTGACGTAAGCAGCTTCTGATAACCATGTAGCCTTTCCTTTTTATCAAACTAGAATATTGTTATATAATAGAACAAGTTATTTATTATTTATATCTTGTGTAAAATGTTAAGAGTAACATACACCGTTACTCCTTGTGGTATTGCCAAATTTCATGTTTAGGTCATTTTCAGAAAAATTCACCAGACGAGTCCCAAACATTCCTGACTATTACACCGTGGGTTCAAAATCGCTAACGACACTAGTGTCAGACCGTTATCTCCGGTCACGTGCAATGCACACGAGTCCAAGAATATCATGTTGCTCAAAAGCTATTTAAATGCTAGCAAACGTAAAAGCTTTTTCTAAACAAAACAACAATTCTGTTACCAAATAGAAAGTGATATTTTCACTTGCACTATTCAGCAATGACCATATTTAATTTGACATTCGAGCTTCTAATAACTACATATTTAAAGTGAGCATACTCCGTCGCTACCTTGTTGTGCAATGGCTGATCCTTATTGTCACTTACATGTTTTTTAACCACAATATATTGGTACATTTGGACTAAATCTTTAAATATAAGTCTTATATTCTGGATAACTAAAAATAAGAAGCGATTTATTGTTTGAAACGTGAGAGTGATGTATTTGTTATGGCGTGAGAATATGACAAAGTCCATAAAAAATAGGACTAACCTATAGGGGCAACGTTAGGAATCATGAATCTTTGGAGGCAATATTCATAATAGTATACTATTAATGACCATATTTGTATTTTACTCATATAATAACAACACCTAACGGAATTACATGCATTCGTCAATTAATATTTTCTTTCATGCCGTAGCATACACCAAGTTCTAAATGTTTCTCAGAGACACTTTGTGCATATCTTAGCTCTCAAAGACACTTTGTGCATATCTTAGCTTTAACAAATTATAAATAAATAATTTCCTCTCTATAACAGGCTAAATTATGTATTTTATCAATATTTACGCCAATTAAAACACATACATATGCATACTCTGCCTCTCCAAAACTAATATTTGATGCCGTCACTTTGAGCAAATACTACCGGTCAGAGACCAAACTTTATCTAAAACCTAACTAGCTAATCAAATTTCTGAAGAAAGTAACTAATAAAATAATAGAACTAAATATATCAGTGTAAAAACCAACCTTAGGGTGGTTACTGTCGAGGTGAAGCACCGTCAAATGGTGGCTTCCACAACGCGCGAACTCTACGAGACTATAAACCACGCGTGTCAAGGGTGCAATTTTGCACTTGTTTGATGTTCTGCATCACCTAACGAAAAATATATATATTTATTTATTATTATTATTATTTTAGTTTGTGAGTATGTGTGAGATATGTTTGTATAAAATAAAATATTTTTATATTTTTTATTTGGTGATTAACTATAACACGTGTTAAGTGACGGGTTAAATAGTGTGTTAAATGATGATACGATGTTGACGTAAAATTAATAAATTTGGTGACCACATCACTAATAATCTAATATGTCTTAGAAATTTTGTTTTGAAATAGAAAGAACTATTAAAAAATAGAAGTTGATAAGATTGTGATATTTTGTTCAAAGAAAGTGTGTGAGACAGAGATATTGACGGATGTTTCTGGACCACATAATATGTGGGTGTTGATTATTCAAAAGAAAAAAGTAATTTTAGGAATAAATAATAGTAGTTGCCCAAATATTTCTGTCCACAAGTTTGGTGCACTGCACTCTACTAGAGCTTTCTATTTGCATTTTCTTTTTTATTTTTGTTTTTATAATTTTATTTTTGTTGTTGGTGGGTTTCTGGTATTTCTTGACCTAAGCCACATGTCTTCTTTATACACAGACTACTCCGCGTATCTTTCTACGTTCGGTATGAAAATAAGTGTAAAATATTTGTTAATAACAATTATATTTGTAAGATTTATAGGGCTTTATTTTGTTAAACAAATGCTTAAAGCACAAAGTATCGAGGCTCAAGCCAAATAACTATATCATCGTCACCTAAGCATCTTATTTTTATCATTCACACACTAAAATACAAGCCATTTTTACTTTTTGAAACTCATCATACTAAATTGAAACACAACATTTACACACAACAAACCCATTTAAAAAAAAAATGGAAAATGGCGTAAGCCAAAGTGAATGGCTTCCAAATTGGCAGGGATCTTGCGTTAATGATATTCACAGAATAATATCTTATTGACAATCTTGTCGACTAAACTTATTAATTAACCAAATATTCAAAATGATATGTCTACTGTACTTGGAACGGATCTTCCACTTTCTTTCGCAAAATCATTGCATCTTTTTAACTCAATTTTGTTATTTTTCAATTAAAAGGCATTTGCTAACAATGAATAAGGCTGTGTTTGATACATGCTGAATGGAATGGTTCAGCACTTAGTGCTGAATCGGTCAGCATTCCGGGTGTTTGATTTGTGCTTCTGAACGCTGAATGCTGAATCATTCCGACTGAATCATTCCACTTATAAGTTGATGCTGAATCATTCCGATTGTTACCTTTTGTTATAAGTTGCTACTGAAGAACGTTGTAACAATTTTGTTATGCCCGTTTCTTTCATTCGGTTGCAAGACAAACACAAGTAACATAAACTAATGATAAAAATGGTAATTTTTTATCATTCAGATAAGTCATTCAGAACCGATATCAAACATACAATTTTCATTCAGAATCAAGTCATTCAGAGCCTTTGAACCATTCAGACTTCAGAATCATTCAGCACTAAATCATTCTGTGTTATCAAACGGCATTTGCTAACAACCAATAAATGTTTCTAACAACTTATTTTCGAAGTGTAAGTAAAGACAGTCGCGATGTTCAAACGAAATCATCAATAATCATGAACCCTTTTAAATTTCTCAAATACAAATACTATTTGCTATTTCCATCGGTCATTTACTCATTCTACCATATTCCAAATAATCCGAAATGCTAGAAATATGTACTTTAGTATGAACATCTTTAATGAAAAGTTATCTAGGTAAGGAAAGAGTGATGTGATGTCCTTGTTTCACTCTGTTTTTTCTTTTAATCTTTTGTAGTAGCTTACGATATTGGCCATTGGGCCCTTATATAATAGCCCATTAAATGCTTGGATAGAGAACAACTATCTTCATAAATATGCCCCATGGATTATTGGCTGGATTATAGTTATTTATTGATATTTGATATAACTCCATTACAAAAGGCAAAAGCAGTATCGAATAGAAACAAATGCTACCAATGGTCAAGGCTTAATGTGGTTAAACTGATAATATGTAATAAAAAAATGATAAAACTTATTGACAACCAATTAAAGTAACACTTTGAAGAAATTGGTGGAGCTTACAAAGTTACAACGAGTCTCGTATAAATTTTGATTTTTTATGGGCCAATTGTTATAAGGCCCAAAATCCATCAATCTTTGCTCCAAAGTTTCTAATTGATCGAATACTAAAGAGAAATGATTGTTATGGCTAATAATCATGCGCATTTGTGTGTTTAATGATTTAATTATGTGATCTGAAGTTGGAGAGAGAACATGCATAATACAGTTGTCAAACAATTTATGTTTAAAACCAAACTGAATGGATCCAGGCCAAAATTCAATTAAGCTAAGACCGATTCAAATTTGGAGCTAGTTTTGCGGTTTAATTTCAATTTTCACGAGCAGAAAACAAAAAATTGTTTATTATACCCTAAGCACCCTAAGTTATCCGGTTTGAATCGATCCAACCGAACAAATGACTCTCACCGTCTCACGAGTGACCAAAACGCTTTACATTTGTTACCTTTTGTTGGTCAAGCACTCAACTACTCAAGCTTGGAGATGTGACTAATGCATAACAACCATCGCCATTATCTAATAAAATAAAAACAAAGTGACCTAACGAACATCAAAAGTGCATATGTATCTCTAGTTCTCTACACGACCATATTGTTGTCAAAGGGCATGACGTAGATACGTAACCATTTAATAATTCGTGATACCGAATTCAGAAAGTATCTGTCAAGAAAATTATTAACAAAATATAGCACTTTAAGAATGTTGTGCAAAATAAACAATGATGTTTCGATAACAAAATGTGTAGGTTAGTTAGTTACACAAGATAATACCAGAGAAAAGTGAATATGTGGCCATCATGTATTTGGGCTTATATGTATAATAAATTCAAAACTAGGTTATAGAGTTTTGAATATATCGAAACTAAATCATTAGAGTATATCAAAATGAGTTCATATGAGTTTTGTTTGATGAATAAAACCTATTTTTTTGCTACGTACATTGCACCTTGTTGACTACTCTTTAAGTTCAATATAGATCTCACTAGCTTCATGGCGGGTTCGCTTCATAAAATTGTTTGACAAAATTATTTTCACGTAAAATAAATAATGAATAATGACAAATATGTTAAACAAAAAAACTGGAAACGAAAATATAGTGTTAATGTATTATAGGAAAAAAGAACAATGATAACTATGACAATAAATAAATTACATGGAATTTGAACAGGCCGAATTCCAAAGCATTCATGATTCACTGGAGGTAACATAAGTTCATACTCTAGCTAAAGGGAGTGAGGCTACCCAGGAGAGGGGCGACTCGCGCCATGTGGCGCTGAGTCAGCAAGTTGGGTAGCCTCAAAAAAAAGGGGGAGTGGTGTTTGGGGCAACTTGAGGGGCGACTCACGACACGTGGCAGACAATAATTGGAGTAATATAAACCTTGTACACGTGGCAAACAATAACTGGGTAAAAGAAAAAAAATAAGGCGATACAAATATATCGCCTGAAAGTTAAAGAGGCAAGGTTGCCATGGGCGGGGCGGTGTTTGGGGCTACTTGAGGGGCGATCCAGGCAAGGTTGCCCCCTTGGAACGCCTCACTCCGTCTAGCCTAAGTTCATACTCTAGCATTTCAGTGTCCAAGAATTACAATTTATGAATATCGTTGCAGAATGTATTATAAAGTTGTAAAGTTATACTCTAACTTATAAATGAAGTATTTACATCCAGAAATAATAATTAAAAACTAAGTACATGTGAGATTGCACAAAGTTGAACTTCCAAACATCATATTTTTGGTGTGTATTTATACAACATGTTGGTTTAAAATCAAAGTTATGTAATACTTACTGTTCAAAAAAAATACATGCGTGTTCAATAGTCGGAGAGGTTTATGGTGTAATTCAGTGTTGCCATAATATATTGGCCTAAGGCTATGTGTAATGGTAAGAAATAGTGAGTGGGGCAAAATTTGACACGTGGCAGGTGAGTCAGCAAAGGGCTTGAATTGTTTAGGTGTGTAATGGTGGGTGGGGCAAAATTTGACACGTGTCACCCTTTTTTTTTTTTTTTTTTTTTTTTTTTTTTTTTTTTTTTTTTTTTTTAATTCAACAAATTAAAACATTCTAAATTAAAACATCATTTTATTAATTAAAAAAAATACAACATCATTTTATTAATTAAAAAAAAATACATTAAATTTTATTTAAACAAACACTAAAATTAAAAACTACTCGTCGTCGTTGTTGTTTATCACATTCCGATTAGTCCACGCTTCTTGTTCCATGTCCGAGATACCGTCGTCGGAACTAGACTCAAGAAGGAAAGAAGAGCTAGGAGAATCCATATATTTTTTATAAAAGTGTGTTTGAGTTAAAGTTGTAGTGATTTGTTTGTGTGAAAAGTGATAAAAAAAAAAGTTGTATGTATAAGAAGAAAAAAAATAGGAACGTTTTTTTTTTGTTGGAAAACAACTCAATTTAATTGCAAAACTATCCGTTTGACTTGGGGAAGCTTCGATCTTTATTGAAAAATACAAAGGGCAAGGCGCCATTTCAAACACGCCCATCCATTTTTTAAGCCAATTAGTGCCCCTGTGTAATGGGGGGGGGGGGGGCCCAATTGGGCGCGAATTGGGGAAAAAAAAGGCAATTCGAGCCCCATTACACACAGCCTAAGTGCAGTGACTTAGACTCTATCTATACAGTAAAAAACAGTTGTCTCAATTTTCTCCAAAATACAAAAAGGTAGAGTATTATGTCATCACTTATGAACAAACAATAAACATATTAGATGACCGTCTTCGTATCGACAAAACTGCCACAAAACTAACTTCGTGATTATACTTGATAAACGAAACTATGTCAACAACCCTAAAGAATACCAACATATTATTACTGAATGAAAAAAACAAAAATATTCGTGTGATACATGAAAAGAGTGAATAAGATATCAAAAGAACAAAATAAATTGCGCTCATTCAAATCCAAAATAAATCTTCTTTGTAAACCCGTTGGCAGTGCACTTTGTATTTCCTTCTTCGTTTTTCCATTAGTTCGATCGTTTAACATCAAGTTTGGATTGAAAACACCTCTACCAGTTCTTGCTTAAAATGCTTCCAAACCTATGTCATGTTACAATAGTTGATTCAGAATTTTCCTGACCATATAACTAAAATGTTGTGAATATGTTTGAAAAACACATAAATAGAATGTGTTATGGACATCTGCAAGTGTCTTTTACAGGCTGTAATGTTACAGATAAATGATTACGCTCCTTAATAAATAGATGTTAAACATATGGATGGAATTTAAGAAATGATTCTTATATCCTCGCAATACACTATCTGTTTTCACGACAATTCTTCTTCCATTCCCAAGGTTTTTCAGGATTTAATTGTTGAAGCCCACAGCAAGCAATCTTCATGACGTATCCCCTTTAATACACTCAGAACCTAGAGAACTTAGAAGATTATTAGCAATTAAAAAGAAAGAAACACGAACATTTATAATGATATGCGCGGAGATCCAGGATCATTTGTCCATAAGCATTTTTACATATGCTCAAAATGTCTCGTATGTGAAGATGACCAGAAGAATTACCCGCCCCTCATTTTCTCATAACCTTGTGCCTCTTATATATGCATTGAGCTGATGGAACTACGAATGAAACTTGATTTCATAGATCGTAATAAAGTAATTCATGTTTAATTAGTGAGAAAAGATGGTTATCAACCAACATTGTGCTTGATGGGATCTCATCATTCTTTAACAAAACTTATTTGCAAAATCACAACTATTGCCTTTTAAAGACTTTCTTGACGGTTTAATAGAAATGGATCTGAAGTATACCTTGACTAAGGCCAAACTGACAAATGACTTTGCTTCTGAGAGTCCATACAAATTTGTTCCGACTGTTGAAGGGATCACCGGGTGAGACGACTACATATTTAGCATTTTATAAGTCATCATTATATATATAGAAGCAATAATCAAGGAACCAACAAAAGGAAACACAATTAAACTTGACCATCGAAAACTGTAATTACCTGTAACGTAAGTAAGAAGCTGCACAGCTGTGAGTCTGTGACGCTCGATATAATGCCGGTAAATTTAAGACCAACCCATTTCACTTTGATCTAAATAGGTTCATCTCTATCTCCGGCGCTATATCTGCTGCCATTTTCCTTCTAATGAGAAATATTGTACAAAGTAGGATTTTCTAGAATAAGTAATATTGCATTTCTAACAAAAAAGTTATTTTCATCATGCTAACCTGCTAATGGAAAAGAACTATACCAATGAGAGCTCCGCCATCCACTGAGGTCCCTGGGATCTATGATCGGAGCATGAAAACCATCGACATCCATTGGTTTCTGTTTAAGGAATCCCTCACAAACAGTAGCCCTTTGCCTCCTAGTCTCTCTAGTCTCTACTACTGATTTTTCGTCAAAGCTGCACAACAAAAAGAATCACTTAAAAAATAGCAGTAAATCATTAGTAATGCCAATAGTTAATTGGGTTACTGAAACAAATGCATCATAATTCCTACTCTTACTTTTTTTCATGGTATATTAGGCTTAAGGTGTTTGCGGTAAAGCTAGTACTGCCTGCGTCGACCCATACACATTTTATACACATTCTGACCCACCCATCCCACCCATCCATTTTGTCAATTTTAAAGTAAACCAATCTTGTTTACCTGAACAACTTCGGTTGCACCATCTTGAATACGCTCTGTCAAGTACTCGAATTTCATCTTTAGTGAAGGAGCATCCAGGTTTCACCTTCAAAGTTGATGAATGTGAGTATAAAGTTCAGTTTTTAAGTCTAAATCGAGTTCTTTCTTTACCTGGAAAAAAAGGAGTGGACTTGTAACTCATAATATGGTTTTTGACGTCCGTAGCATTTGGTATGTTATTCAACCATTATGGATATATGATAAACTTAGTTGCAGATATATAGTTTATTGTTATGCACTTGTTTAAAAACCATAATTTTTAGTGGCATAAGAGCATGAATTTTGTATAAAAGCATACCTGATCCCCTGCGCAACCTTTGTGTCAAATTTCCCTACATAACTGCATCTAAACAAACAGTTTCATCTTGATTCTGTTGCATTAATATGAAAAACGCTTGTGTATACTCATCCATATCTTTTATTTCCTCTCAAACTGTAAGAAGAAGACATGCCTGTCTCCGATGGTTTATAAAAACAGAAACGAAAGTTAGATACAGAATCGATTTCCGAAAATATGTATTCACATAAATACAATGTGGCAGGGAAAAAAGTCAAAAATATTATTTACCTTGAACTTCACCACTGCTTGATACTACACGTTCAGTCCCCATATCATCGGTCAATAAAGGACCAACAGAACTGTTTTGTCGCAGATAACCGAGACCAACTTGTGGCCTTGTTGCAGCATGGCTTTGTTTCCAACACGCGCTTGTATTCAACGATTTTTGAAAACAAAAACAATACTCAAGCATAAAAGCAATCATTAAAATTATACTACTGTGAAACAAATGCAATATATGAGGAAAGAAATCTTAAGTGAATTCGATACAGGGAAGTAATAAACTTATAGGCAATGGGAAAGCCATGGATGATGAAAAAGGGAAGTTAGCTAGTTCATTCATTAATGAAGATTCTACGACCATTTTAGTACAGGAAAAATTCATTTCTTGACAGCAGGATAGTCTGCAATGTAAGAAAAATGCAACTCATTGTCAATTAGAATATTGGTGTTTTTTTTAATTCCAACGAATGATGGTAACTTGGTACTGTTCATGTAAATATGCAAGAACTAATAACACATGAAGCGAGAGTATATTGTCAAAGTACGTTTTTGCAGGAGATGATGTTCTAAAATCTGAATTTTTGCCTGTGAATGTTGTAAGTTATAATCATCACCTTCCATGAAATGTTCTTTTGTGTGTAATACTTTTCAAAAAATTAGAAAATGGTTTGCATGCTAACCTGGTTGGTATGGACAATCTGTTGTGAATACAACTCCCTTTGTTGACTTATCATAATCTAAAGTTCGAGTAAAGAAAATAGTTGTCAGGAACGTACATCACAACTATAACATTTCTACTCATGGCACCAATGCAACCCTTCCGTCTAACGAAGCTAATTGAACCTGAAATAGTCATAAATAAGACCAAGATCATTCACTTAATGGTCCAAATTTGACCAATAGACTTCATATAGCATGCTTGGCAGATATGACTGAAGTTGAAGGATTCAAAAAAGGGTAATCTAAAAATTGTTTAAATCATGATTCCATAATCCATCGTTGCTAAACCGGTTTGAATTTATTTGTTTTTCAGAATATGTCAACATTACGTTTTATAATATGTATAATATTGGATTTAACAAACTATTATTCAAAGTCTGCGCAGGACAATAATCATGGATAAGGAGCAATATAAATCTATAATAGCACGAATAGCTTCTGAAACGCAAGAACCATTATTTGACGTAAAATGGTATTAAAAGATAAAAAAATCACGCACCTGTTCACCCTAGATCGAAGAGGGTTTCGAATTTCTGTGCCATTCTGCTGTGGACCAGACTGTAGGATCTCACGAAAATCCATTATGATAATCCTCATTAATTAATGATAATCCCAACTTACTGTTTAACAAAACCCATTTTTACGGGAAAATTTGAAAATTTTCTTTTATTATTATTATCACCAAGTCATATCAACACAACAATTACCAAATAACTACACTAGTTCACGACATACATTACGGAACATACTTATTTCACAACGACTAATAGTTCACAAATCGCCATTTACACAATTTACAAATTATAGTTAAAACTAATATATCTATAACTTAATTACATATTACACAAATCACATTTCACTAATATAAACCAAGCAGACTAACTGCTCAGCCCACACCACACGGGTCAAAGCCCAATCCCTCGCCCACTGTTTCAGGCCCAACATCGCTATCCAAACCCACACGATCCAAGGCCACACCAAACTCAGTTTTAACCTTATGATTTTTATGGAACTCGACCAGCCACACGCCTCCAAAACGGCTCGAGATCTCCTGATTTTTAAACACGACCCTCGAATATTTTTGCACCATTTTACTCACCACCCACTAGACTCCATATGCGCCAAATTTTAGACTTAGATACCAAGTATTCCTATGGTTTTTAAGACCAATCTCTTCGTCCCAAAACTACCCATACGTAGATAAAGAAACTTCCAAAACACAACTATTTTGAAACCTGATTCCTCCCATAACCTCTTAATAATATTTCTAGCTTAATGTAACTTTCAGAATACGTTTAGGACAGCAGGAAAAATGTGTAACTCGCTAACTCTATTTTTCACCCATTCAAAATACATGTCGACACCTATGTATTTTAGAAATAAGATTTCCTACCTTCCCCTACCTACCTAAGATATTTTCCTAAGCCAGCAAAACATGCCACCTCCCCAAATACTGGTCACAAAACAGTAGAGGCAAATCATTGAGTTGAAAGACTTGAAGTCAATATATATACGTGTACCCTCTATATTAAACCACATATGCTCCTAAATATACCCACGTTTTATACCTTCTCATTTCACATATATTTTATACATAGAAAGGACACCAAAATCTAACAAGAGATCTTCCAAATCTATACCAGATCATCCTTGTAGATTTCCTTTGATCCCATCGTATGATAATATATATATACGTTTACTATATAAAACGTACAACCCACTTCACCACTACCACATCTCACCCCACCCTTCTCAATACATCCATACCTCCTTTTGATCAGTAAAAAGCTCACAAAGAACCAGGACTATCCCTATGTTCCCTTCTCAACTTGTTCGAAGGAAATAAGGTTCACATATATATACGTTCCTCCCCTATCTCTCACCCACTCACTTGCATGCAAACACAAACATTTCCCAAGCCCCTATAACTCAGTTTCATCAAGCCTTGAAGTCCAGAAGCTGTTCTTGTCAATCGGATTCAAGAAAACAAGTCGAAAGAATATTTCTAATATATTCGGTTTAGTTCTTGGACGAGTTGTGCTTCTGTTCGTCTCAGTGGTATAACCCATCATTTTTGGCATTGTAAGTAATCTCCAACCCCACTTCTAACGTCCATATTAAAGTCATATCATGCATGCATGACATTTTTTTTTGTTTCGTTCTCATTTGTATTTCAATCCTTACGTATAACCCAACTCACTCCATGCATCATATGAACACACAAGAACTTTAATATTACACGTATAAGAAAAATGGGAAAAACACTTAGAATAATCTAAGTGCCTTTTTACAGAAAAACGCCCCTAGTGGCCTTAAAAACGTTTTTATATTTCACAACCCAACAAAACAATCACGTTCTTTCTTTGCACGACCTGTCTAACCACCTAGCAAACTAAGTTTTTCATTTATACAATATATAATAAAACCCACGAATCGACCCTCAAAAATGACTCAAGTAATACGTATAAAACTGCTTTGAAAACTGTCACCAATATGCGACCTTGGGCTGTTTAGTTTATTAAATCATTTTGAGCCAACAGGAATGAGCTAGCTTATTGGAACTTTTCAGTATAGAAATGAGTGATTAAAAAACGGACTTTTGACATACCCAACTCACTCCCAAACGTACGTATTAATATTACTAGAATAAAAGAAAACCCAACATTTACAACCATTATGGAACTTGAACCTTAGAAATAAAATGTCAATAGAACAATAAAAGAAAGACTCTCACCTATCTTAACGTGTCGAAAGGAAAGCATGCTAACTAAACGATGTTGAGATTTTCGTAAAACAAACAAGTACATACATTGCACCATCGAGCCTTTGGCTCAATGGTGGAGCCTTTAGTAACCAAGTCGATGTACTTAGGTTCGAAACAGTCGAGAGTCACATAGTATAAATATTACCTCTCAATAATTGTTTTCTTTTGCTACGCCACTACTGAAAACCACAGAATCACGATGGGGCTTACAAGCCCAATGGCCACTTCACATATTTTAAATGGCCACATATGGTATTGGACTTTAAGGCCCATAATGAAATCAGTAACCCTCATTTTGAGAAAGCAGTGTACCATAATGGCTAAAAATATAAACCCTTAAATCGGATCAATGAAAAAGAAAGTAAAACTATGTAAATTATGAACTATGGACTAAGTTTGCAATGCACTTTCCCATCGAGGGACTAAAACTGTCAACCCTCTAAAGCAGGAACTAAATATGTAAAAACAAACCTTTTAAGGGAGTAAACTGATAATATAAACTATTTTAGGTCAAATGTGTCAATCTGACATTAAATATAAATTTTTGGTAAAAAGGACTAGTTTTGGAAAATTTTATCATTCACAAGGAGTGAAGCTGTCAACTACGTAAAAATAATGTCAAAACAATATTTAGAGTGTACTAAAGGCATTTATGGAACATTACAATTGCCAAAATAATTTATTTTGTTAATTGGAGTAAAAAGTGTAAAAACATAAATATTGCAAGGACCAATAGAACCTGATTCATATTTTCATTTCTATAATTCATTTTTCAAATTCTCCGTCACATCACATGCATTATTATATATTTCATTTACTTAATATATAACATTTGTTATATATTTATATAAAGAGTTTTTAAACAATTTAACTCACCATTTCGTTTCACCACTTTCGAGGCAACAATATTATTGATCTTAAAAGCATAAAAATAGGATAATATTATATATATAATATTATGTTTGAAACTCAGACATTTTAAGCATATCACACTCATATCACCGATCAAATCACTATACAATTTCTCATTTCCACATTCGTTATTAGTAGTAAGTTAGACTCTTAGACTTCGCTTATATTCAGGTCTCGTATTGAAGAAGTTTTCGTGATCGTTTACTTGATCTTATAATTTCGTCTTGTCAGATACGCTCCAGGTGAGTCGTGGCCCCTACTTTTCACACTTGTTTTTAATAATTCTTTTGGGGGAGATACATGCTTTAACTGTTTTATATTACTTGAAATATCTTATGATTTACTCAAAATCATCAACTATGCGTTACATGTTTGAATCATACTTGAAAGGAATACATGCTCATTGTATGTACAAACTGCTTGCTTAGCTTAAACACGGAACTTGAAAGATAACTATTTGATGTAACATGATACTGAGACTTATTGTATGCATTCATATAACAAATGAATGTACTGTTACTTTACTATGATATTTCTACATTTCACTGGAAATAATTGCCAAGACCAGAATACGTATATTTTATGAATCCCTGAAACCTATATTGCCTAAGTTTACTTTATTGCCATAAAGTCCCTCGATCATGAGCCATTAATCACTGCGGTGAGCGCGAATATAGTGAACAGCTTCGAAACCTGTTAGAGGCTGACGACCTATCCCACTAAATACTTGGACGGAATGCCTATATGGTTAGTCGTATTTAGTCGCGATGCACTATATTTGAGAAAAATAGGAATTGGCAAATCACCTATTAACATGAGGGCTTAATCACCCATCAGTAACCCTGGTGGGACACCGTCGTTTTACGGAAATTGTTAACGTTTTGCGTGTCATGAGGCTTAGGGCAATATAACTTTATGAATATATGAATGTTTCATATATATTAGGATACAGCTGTATTTAGTAAACCACCACTTTACACTGATAGATTTCAGACTCTAGATTATTATTTTCACTATGTGTTATGATTATGGATCCTGTACTTGAATTTTAACTGTTATCATATGTGACTTAAATGAGAATTCTACAAAAGACAACCCAAAATGCTTGGTATATCGTTACATTTAAAAGCTGACTCAACATTCTATTTCGAGCGTATAACAACGTAGCTCATCTTCATTTAGAACTTGAAACTTATGATCGCTTGAGATCATACATGAATTACTTGTGGATTTTATTCAACACAACTTGTTATTTAATGAAGAACTATTATTTATTTCGACAATCATTGTACACCTCTTAAAATCTATTGAAAGAAAGTTCTTTCTATCAAACTCCACGAACTCACCAACCATTGTGTTGACGTTTTAAGCATGTTTATCTCAGGTAATTAACGGAGCAGGACAAGACACTGAGCGGGCATCTTATACTCTGATAAATAAAATGGTGTAAAATCAAATATGTCATTCTTTCCAAATTACCACATTTTTGTGGGATTTTCATAACAGATATTTTTCCTTTGTACCAAAACTATTATTTTGAATGACATATAACTTTCAAAACGCCTCTTCCAGGCCGTTTTTCTGAAATTTTAACTCGATCCTCACCGTAACACCCTAATTACTTTTTCGCTGCCACTAAACAAATTAGGGGGTGTTACAGATTGGTATCAGAGCCTATGGTTTTAGAGAATCAAATGTTTTCAAACATCGAACTATAACCACACTTTCAAAATGAATGATTTTACACCATACCATTTTACGCCCTCCGTGTCTGCAGACTGCCGTGCTCAATACATTACCTATTAAGATTATTTTGCACTAATCTTTACATGCTTGATAATTACTCTCCACGCGTTACACACTGTATTATTTCACACTTACCGTTACGCTCTTAATGTACGAATTACTTATAATTATTATTTTCGGCTACTACAGTACCATGTCTCCCAAACCAATTGATATTACCAAACTTACCCTCCGTACTACTCGTACATCACCTACTTATCATATCACTCCGGATGCTGAAAATCCTTATGTGTTAATGTCACAACCTCAACCTAATACGGCAACTTACTCAATAACCACTACCCTCATCACCTACCCACTCGCCTCCACATCAGAAACTTAGGAGAACTGCTAATCTTATTCAGATAAAGAGTTGATTGGTTGTCCGACAACATTCGAGGTTGGACAGAATTCACACCAAGAAACGATTTGGAAAGATGTTGAGCCAAATTCTCCATTACCTATACCACCACTCCCATCTGCCCCGGTAGCCCGGCGCCGAAAAGTCAGGATTTTAGCACTTTATGAGCCCGAACCTTTTATGACAACATTTCGGAGCCACCTCAATAGACCTATTAAGAGGATACACCTACGCTTAGTGCCTATTATACTACCATTTCCACTTTATTTCACTACTTCACCCCTAGACATGATTAGGATAACGTCATCATACCTTACCACCACTACTATCACCATCCCCTCCACCGTCGGTTGGACCCAACTACTTGTTAAGACTACTCACCCAGACTTACCCGTTTACACCCCATCAACGGGAGTCGACTCCTAGAAAGAATTTACCCTCTCAGATCTCCCTCATTATTACTGTTTCCACCTGTTTTCACTCCTCCAGCTCGAGTCATTGAGACTGGAGAAAGCGTCAGGACAATAGTAATCCACACACCTACTCCTCCCACCAGCATGACGCGACTGGAGCGTCATAAAGAACAGATTGATACACTCCAGAAAATCATTAACAAAACACCACTCACAACCAACGACACCCTACCTGACCTTTTATCCGACAATATGGACTTTCAGGACGGACTGACGAGGTTTCAGTCAGAGAAATTGAGAAACACTCCCACATGACAATCCTTACAAAGAGAAAGACAGAGGTATATTAACCTGCTGCATGGAACATTAATAAAAGACCCTGTATCGTTTGATTTTGTAAAAACAATCGATCAAGTTATTAATATTAGGATGTTTACAGTGACTATAACCAGACCTACCACAATATTACCTACGATTGTTATGATACCTCAAACATACCATAACTAGGCTATGACCATAGAATTCTCTAAGACAAAATTTTGGAAGAAAACTGGATGAATGATGAGAAAGTTACTGAATTTCGGATTTTTGTAAATGAAACAGTTTGTTCCTTAGCAATCACATACTGATGCGTGGTTTTGCAACCTTACAACAGGTTTTACCTCTCGAGGGATCTCAAGAGGCTTACAACCCCACCAGGCAGTGTACCTGACCGATGTAGTATAGTGTAGTGGTAAGTACTGGGGATTGATCGTTCTCCACAGGGAATAGTGTTCGTTAGGTATGAAAAATCACTCTAATAGGTTTAAGGGTGAGAGAAGATTCTTTTTATGTTTTTATATTTTTATGAAAGCAAGTAAAATCTCGGGTTTGAAAGAGTGGGCGGAATTAGTTGCTAGTCAACTAACCCAAATTACTACGAATGCAAATAAAATAAAATAACAGAAAATGAAAATGTTGGTGAAAACTTATGTGGAGGGAAATGTGTTTACTTAGATTTCCTTACTCCCTAACTATCTTTTACCGGTTGATTAGTGTGTATTAGTTGCGTGGATGACGGGTGTATTCCTTAATACCATTCGTGGGGTGGCGTACGTACTTCCCCAACTCTACAAGCTCCTACTTCACTCCTATGTCGAGCCGGCTAGGAAGCTCCTAACATGGGATCACTAGAATTCGCTTGTGCATTAAATACAACCATAAAAACCTTTAGTACGCATTGGTTCATGTTTCTTAAAACGTTCAAGCAAGTTACCGAATAGGAAGTTAGCCAGTTTTCTTAAGCCTAACATAGATGAACAATTATCCAATACAACTAACAACACACTAATAACCAATAATCAATAGCTAGGTTTCATTAGATCTAAGCAAACACAAGATGAATCTAGCCTAACATGTTAAACAAAAGACAAGAATAAGATAGAATCAAACAACACATAGACATATTGAATGATTAATTGATAACTTATCTTCAATGTAACATGGAAGATCTCAAGGCAAAAAGCCTTGAGAGAGCTGCCAAATTCGTCCTAGGGTTTTCACACACAAAGTTCCCCAATAAGTTCCACACTAATGACAAAGAATTGCAAAACTATATATAGATTTTTGGATCTGACGGCGTCACGTTATGGAGTGTGACGCCGTCACCTCGCCGCTTTTAGGGTTCTCGGATGACCTTCTTGACGCCGTCCCTCTTTAGCTCTCCAAAATCTGTTCTGGCTTATCAAGGCTTGACGCCGTCAGACTATGAACGTGACGCCGTCCCTCTTTAAATTATAATGTGACGACCTTGATCAGATTAAAGCGTGACGCCGTCAGAATTTCCATGCAATTTCTCTGGCTTATCATGAGTAAATTTCACATCCACCACTTTTGCCAAGCCATGACGCCGTCCAGGGTTACTCCTGACGCCGTCAAAGGTAACTTCCAGCAAGATTTTGAGACTTTGTCGTTTTCTTCACTTTTATGCTCCAAAAACGTCCAAAATGCTTCCTTTTTCAGATTTCTTCTCAAAAGTACCTAAAATGACAAAAGGAACGATTTAGGGCAATATTTGATCAAATAAATACGATTTAGGGCTTAAATGACCCCTTAAAAGCGGTACACTTTTCGCTTCATCAAATACCCTTACACTTGAGATTTGCTTGTCCTCAAGCAAATGCGCTTTTATTCTAATCAAAATACAAGTTAGGGGTCATTTAATGCTAACATAAAAGTAATTACAACAAATATTCTTTCCACTTTAATCATAATAAGCACGGAGATTACAAACTAGCACCTCACAAGTAGTGTTTAGATACTCACATCTCTCAAGTGTCATCAAAATAAATCTCATAAATGGAAACGGATAATATCTCTCACTACCTGTCATAGCAAATAGATTACCATAGGCTTGGGAAAGGATCAAAAACCTCCTCCACTAGGCGTAAGCACCTAAGATAAACTATCAAAGAGGGCTTTTAAATGGGTTATAATGTTAGGTGTAGGGATATGATAAACACGGATTTGTTGGATAAGGGATACTTTATTGGTGGCGAGTTAAAGATCTTGATCAATTACATGTACTATACAATGTTGCTAAGCCAAGACTCGACTCAATCTTAAGCTAATGAAAGAAAATAACAAAAACACAAAATAAACATAAAATAAAACGGGATGGTAGTCCGTATGTTTTTTCTACTTCTATTTTTCTTTTTCTTATTTTTTTGTTGTATTTTTTTTTTTTTTTTTTTTTTTTTTTTTTTTTTTTTGCATACACTTTTGCCCTACCATCCAAAATAATACATCATAGGGGCATTGCATTCCCCTTACACTTGAACTTTTACATAACTTTACAAATAACTACTCTAATGACTCGAATTAAGATAATCGAAACACTTGGAGTACTTTTAAAATATTTAACACATATGGGGGTAATAAATGATGATCTTCCCCATTACTCCATTACACTAGTACTTTACCCATGAGTCCCAATCGTCCCAAAACAATATGTACAAGGATATGACTCGACTTAGCAACCATGTAATCAATTAGATAATTAACTTGGGTTTAAACAAATGTTGTAACAATAATGCACTAAAAATAAGTGCATACAAGGTAGGCTAAGGCGATTTGGGTGTACATTTTAGTGGGGTGTAAACAAATTCTTCCTTTAAGTAAAATGCTTAAAGGTCGAAACGAAAAGATAGGCTCTGAGGGGTGTACTAGGGGTATCGTGTACTAAAAATGAGTACAACGCAAAGGGTGTGGGAGAATTACTTGACCAATGTAGCCAATGTAATTATAACAAAAACACAGGTGTAAAACAATGGGTTAATCCTAATGCCTCTTATCATGTAGTAAATCTAACTACACGAATGTAGTCTCACTTGTGGCCTTGGAATGGTACTAACGCAAGTTCTAGAATCTAAGTGCTACCGGTACACACATCATAGCATAAATGCTTTTCCTACCAATTCTAGGGGCGAACCTCACATATTTGGGGGTGGAAAATTTTTTTAGTGGTACGGTTTTTTGTGCTAGTCATATAACTCCTATCCGTGAGATGCTCATTAAGATCAAAGTTTCACTCCTAAATGTTGTAAAAAAAATTTTAAATTTGGCACTAAAATTACCCTAACAGGTATTTATCTCAGTTTTATTACACATCTACCATCAAACAAACACAAATCAAGCGCAATTGTATTCTCTAATCGTACTTTTACCCCCCCCCCCCCTTACACTTAAGATGAACATTGTCCCCAATGTTCAAATAACAAGATGTAAAAGTATAAAGTAAAAGAATGAAATCAAATACTCCCCTGATTCGCTCGGTGGATAATGAAGTAACACGGTTAGATCTTCTTCCAAGATAATGTTGAAGCTCCATGACTAATGCATCGCCAAAAGCTTGATCCAAAACATTTCCTTGTCCAAAATAACCTGTTAAACCTGAGAAAACAAACACGAAAACCTGCATAACATCGGCGGGATAAATCTATATATAAGGATATAATGCTTGTGGAATGATAATTTTGCAGATTCCTGGAGATTATAAGTTATAGATTTAATAAAAACTTTTTATGAAAACAAAACTTCAAAAAATTTTCAGAAAATTAAACCTGACGCCGTCAGGTTGTAATTCCTGACGCCGTCAGAAATGATCTGACAGAATTCTCATGTTACGTTTCCGGAAAAATTTTGGAAAAACCTATACCTTACTTCCTGGAATTCCTGCAAAACTTCATTATGACTCGATACAAGCATTTGACTCAAACAACTACTAATATGTATGTTAATTTATTATTATTATGATTCATGTTCATTTGTGTTCTAATAAACCGATTTAGATTTCCCTTACACTTAACTTTTGCAAAATACCTTTATATGTAGTTAAGACGAAGTTAAAAACAAAATAAAGCATTTTCACAAATTAGTTTTGAACATGAATCAATAATAATAAAATTTAAACATACATACGGAAGCAAATAAAATCAAACAAACAAATAAATAAACACACAAAGCAAATAAAGCTTGGGTTGCCTCCCAAGAAGCGCTTTTCTTTATTAACGAGTCTTGTAGCTAGACTCAAAGTCACGTACATTACGTGACTCCATCATCGGTCACGGTTCCTAGGCCATTTTCATTCCCGGTTTTATATTCCGGTCCCAATTTCAAACAATCCTTGTAGAAACCGAATATCCTTTCCATAACATAGTCTACTCCTTTATTTCTATCCTCATCATTCCTATAGTAAACCGCTTGCTTGAGCTCCTTCTCAACATTTGACAAGTGTTGGAATTGTTCTATCTTATATGGCATTTGGTAGTTTACCTCATCGGTCTCATCCTTAAATCTAACTATCCCTAAGGAAGGTTCATAAGTCATTCTAGAGACCTCAACAAATGGTTTTCCAAAAACCACTTGAGTTAAGGATGCATCGACTATTGGGCGGATATCTTCTACAATTACAAAGTCGGTGACATAGGTGAAGTTTCCTACATAAACCGGTAATCCCTTAACTCTTCCCGTGAAGTTACTCATCCATCCCTTGTCAGGGAACATCCTATACCCAAGTTGATTTTTCATTATCAAGTTGTAGTGGGCTCTAGTCATGATGTTTATGGGTGATCTAAGGTCAATGTAGGCTTTCCACACATGCAAATGTCCGATGTTGCATGGTATGTTGAGATTAGAAGGCTCGCCTATTTCTATAATTGGTCTACCTAGGAAGTATGGTGTCTCGGGGTCATCGAATAAGTTTGTATGATATGCGCGCTCTTCCTTAGTGGGTAGCCTATTGAAGTAGTCCTTATCATCATCTACTTCTTCAATCTCACTTGTCCTAACTTCCTTATCAACCTCGACTTTCTTATCCTCATCCTTAGGTTCACTATTATCCTCATTCCTATCAATTGGTTTAATAGTGACAATGTTGACAAAGTGGACGTGTTTGGATGAAGAGGGGTCTTTTACTTGGGGTCCGCTATTTGTGTTCCTAGCGTCCTTATGTAGAGGTGATAACACTTGGTTATTGAGAGCTTTCAACAAGTTGTCAATTTTATTGGTCATCTCCGTTTGTTGTTGATTGAATTCGGATTCGAATCTAGCTATCCGAGCTTCTTGCGATGCCATAAATTGAGACATCAATCCTTCAAAGTTATTGGTACTACCATTGCCGGAAGGATTGTTGTTGAAAGTACGGTTCGAGTTGGAACCGCTTGATTGGAAACGACTAGGTGGGTTGGAAGAATTGGTTTGTTGTGCGTTTTGGTTTTGTTTCCACCTAAGGTTCGGGTGATTTTTCCATGAGGGGCTGTATGAATCACCGTAGGGGTTTGGCTCGGGTTTGAAAGTGTACCACTTGTCTCCCGCTCCGTCGGTACGCGAGGATGCGTAGTCCACAAAAGCTTGTTCGGGGAGTTCCATGCAATCACGAGTGTCGTGGGGACCACTACATAATTCACATGAAGAAGTGATTTTGTTCACTTGGCTTGAAGGTTTAGGAGCCTCGTAGGATTTCATGAGAAACTTGACTTGGTCTTCAAGTTCTATGATCCTACGGTCGGAAGTGCTTGAATTGTTCGAAGGCAAAGATATTGCCTTGACCGTTTTTTTCAAATCACGGGGGTCACTCCAACTTTCGTTGTCATAAAGAGCAAGGTCTTCTAGGAGAGCCCATGATTGTTTTGCACTTAGATCACGTAGCTTACCACCGGCCGATTGGTCAATGGTTTGCCTCGTGGAGAGATTGATATGGTCATAAAAAATTTGGACTTGGAGCCAAAGTTCTATGCCATGGTGAGGGACTTTTTGGAGTAAGTCCTTGAATCGAGTCCATGCCTCGTAGAGAGTTTCGCCTTGACGTTGTTGGAACATCAAGATATCATTTCTTAGCTTGGTAGTTCTTCCCGGTGGGAAAAACTGAGCAAGGAAACGAGTAGTGAGATCATCCCAAGAGGTGATAGATCCTGCGGGTTGACGTTCTAGCCATTGACTAGCTTGGTCCCGCAGAGAGAATTGAAAGAGACGCAATCGGGTCGTCTCTCGAGTGGCAACATCAAGGTCTACAGAATCAACAATTTTGAGAAAGTCCTTGAGATGTTGATTAGGATCTTCGGAACGAAGTCCATGGAATGTGCATCCGCTTTGCACCAACCGGATGGTGTCGGATCGCAAGGGTGTGACATTGGCTCCTTGAGTGAGCTCAATGGTGTTTCGATAGCCATGGTGGCTAGGACGGGAGTACTCTCCTAAAGTACGGGCTCTAGGAGGTGGTGGTGGTTGTTGTGGTCGTGGGATGTTGGGATCAAGGATATTACCATCTTCCATGATGTCGAATGGTAATGGTTACGAACAAAGAAACGAAGAAAATAGATAGACTAAAGAAAACCTATAAAAAGAAAATAAAAATCTCACTAGAAAGGAATCTAGTGAGTAGACCTATAAAATAAAAATTCAACCTAAACAATAACTATTCCCCGGCAACGGCGCCAAAAACTTGATGCGTGGTTTTGCAACCTTACAACAGCTTTTACCTCTCGAGGGATCTCAAGAGGCTTACAACCCCACCAGGCAGTGTACCTGACCGATGTAGTATAGTGTAGTGGTAAGTACGGGGGATTGATCGTTCTCCACAGGGAATAGTGTTCGTTAGGTATGAAAAATCACTCTAATAGGTCTAAGGGTGAGAGAAGATTCTTTTTATGTTTTTATATTTTTATGAAAGCAAGTAAAATCTCGGGTTTGAAAGAGTGGGCGGAATTAGTTGCTAGTCAACTAACCCAAATTACTACGAATGCAAATAAAATAAAATAACAGAAAATGAAAATGTTGGTGAAAACTTATGTGGAGGGAAATGTGTTTACTTAGATTTCCTTACTCCCTAACTATCTTTTACCGGTTGATTAGTGTGTATTAGTTGCGTGGATGACGGGTGTATTCCTTAATACCATTCGTGGGGTGGCGTACGTACTTCCCCAACTCTACAAGCTCCTACTTCACTCCTATGTCGAGCCGGCTAGGAAGCTCCTAACATGGGATCACTAGAATTCGCTTGTGCATTAAATACAACCATAAAAACCTTTAGTACGCATTGGTTCATGTTTCTTAAGACGTTCAAGCAAGTTACCGAATAGGAAGTTAGCCAGTTTTCTTAAGCCTAACATAGATGAACAATTATCCAATACAACTAACAACACACTAATAACCAATAATCAATAGCTAGGTTTCATTAGATCTAAGCAAACACAAGATGAATCTAGCCTAACATGTTAAACAAAAGACAAGAATAAGATAGAATCAAACAACACATAGACATATTGAATGATTAATTGATAACTTATCTTCAATGTAACATGGAAGATCTCAAGGCAAAAAGCCTTGAGAGAGCTGCCAAATTCGTCCTAGGGTTTTCACACACAAAGTTCCCCAATAAGTTCCACACTAATGACAAAGAATTGCAAAACTATATATAGATTTTTGGATCTGACGGCGTCACGTTATGGAGTGTGACGCCGTCACCCTCGCCGCTTTTAGGGTTCTCGGATGACCTTCTTGACGCCGTCCCTCTTTAGCTCTCCAAAATCCGTTCTGGCTTATCAAGGCTTGACGCCGTCAGACTATGAACGTGACGCCGTCCCTCTTTAAATTATAACGTGACGACCTTGATCAGATTAAAGTGTGACGCCGTCAGAATTTCCATGCAATTTCTCTGGCTTATCATGAGTAAATTTCACATCCACCACTTTTGCCAAGCCATGACGCCGTCCAGGGTTACTCCTGACGCCGTCAAAGGTAACTTCCAGCAAGATTTTGAGACTTTGTCGTTTTCTTCACTTTTATGCTCCAAAAACGTCCAAAATGCTTCCTTTTCCAGATTTCTTCTCAAAAGTACCTAAAATGACAAAAGGAACGATTTAGGGCAATATTTGATCAAATAAATACGATTTAGGGCTTAAATGACCCCTTAAAAGCGGTACACTTTTCGCTTCATCACATACCAAGAGTTGATTAATTATCTACGATACTACACAGACACATAGTAAATTTATGATCCTCAGTTGGTTTTGATTTCGTAATATGACCCCATTGTTAACACTAGTATACAAATACCTTGTTACTCGAATTATTCTGACATGGCCATTAGGTGGATTTAAATCCGTATTTCTTGGGATATCAATAGAATATGGCCAGCATGAGCATTACAAATACCCCACTAACACCAACCACAACTATGACTCCTGAAATTATCCGAAATTTAGTAATCAACATCGTTGCTGTGATACTCGGGGCGACTACAGTAGCTCATCCGAGTAGCAACAATAATACAACCGGAGAAAAGAAAACGACTGCTTCTTATAAACATACCCTTGAAAGTTTCACAGGTTGTAGACCAACTCACTTTAAAGGTACATGAGAACTGAACCTACCATTACCATTACCCAAGGATTTCTAGACCAAAAGTTAGGCGCGACACTACCAGAATCAGCGCCCAACCCAGAGTACCACGTAGGACAGAAAGACCAGTGAAAGAGAATGGAAACTCTTTGGAAAACTTAACAATGCCAGAAGATAACACCCAAGTTTAAGCAGAAGATAAATCCCTATTGTGGATAAGTAAACCCTAGTTTAAAACTTTCTAAGTTGTATTTCCTTATATACTTTACCTTAGGTACGATGGATGTGACCTAAGTGTATCAACTACCTTTCTACCGTATGAAGACTCTACCTCGTAATATTTGCGAAATAATCATAATCCACGTCTATTTCAATTTCTATCCTATTTTCCCTATGCATAGTCATTATGTAACAATACCCTGGTATCACTTTAGAAATTTGATTAAGCATCAACTCTGACCAAACAATAGGTTATCACCACATTGTAAGAAATTCTCACCCAAAACCTAAGTTATACCAAGGATATCCTATATTCACTTTAGAAATTCCTGAATTATCCCCAGAAGATGAACATAAACTTCTTAATTCTTTTGAAAATAATCATAGGGTGTCCGACTTTATGACGGAACCATTATAATTAAACAATATAAAACACTTTGAAGAAGCATAAATATCACAGTGACTGAGCCAAGCATTACATTATTTGGTCCTCAAATTATACATAGCCTGATCAACTATGTCTAATTTAGGAAGAATCATGTCATGAATGAAACAGTTATCTTTCAGATTTCCTAATAACATCTTCTATTCAAAAGCAAAATCTTGAGACAAAATAAATTGCTCATAAAACGTTACATTTGACCAACCACAAATAAATACCTACACATATTACCCACCATTCTTATGATAAGAAACTGACAAAAGTACAAGCATTAGAATCTTAAGAATTCACAAAGACTAATGAAAAGCGCAAGTAGCAAGAAATCTTATTAGAATACACGGAAATTAGTACATGATGATGCTAAAGTTACAACTATTTATTTCAACCTTACTACTATCTATTTTCCCCACGCCATATCCACGATAAGAGCTACAATCATCAGCGGGATGACAAACGCTAAAATCACAACCAAATATTGGAAATCTTCTTCCGGAGCGTACCTCAAGTAGATAACCACAAGAATGACGTACACAATCGCTAGCATAGGGATGAAGTGCGGCATTTTTGAGACGTGGAATGAGAGAAAATAGTTTGTGGAAGAATAGAAATTAAAATGAAGTAATTATAGGCTATATCTAGCCGTTGGAACCAAAACTAGCCGCTGAGAGCACTGTTCACGACCGGTGGTATACACTGATCACTAGCCGTTAAATTCCCACAGTCCCTGACCGTTATTCTCATTATTCGCAATCCTTAGGTTTATTAATTGACCCAACATTCAAATCTATTTCATCCAGCATGAATAAATCTAACTTGATCTCGTTTCCTCGATCTTCGGATAGAAACCTCTCGACAACATTTTCCATAAACTCTCACCTCAGAACACCACATTTTTCAACACCTAACACAGACTGAACTTCGGGACGAAGTTCAAAATTTAGGGGTAGATACTGTAGGATCCCACGAAAATCCATTATGATAATCCTCATTAATTAATGATAATCCCAACTTACTGTTTAACAAAACCCATTTTTACGGGGAAATTTGAAAATTTTCTTTTATTATTATTATCACCAAGTCATATCAACACAACAATTACCAAATAACTACACTAGTTCACGACATACATTACGGAACATACTTATTTCACAACGACTAATAGTTCACAAATCGCCATTTACACAATTTACAAATTATAGTTAAAACTAATATATCTATAACTTAATTACATATTACACAAATCACATTTCACTAATATAAACCAAGCAGACTAACTGCTCAGCCCACACCACACGGGTCAAAGCCCAATCCCTCGCCCACTGTTTCAGGCCCAACATCGCTATCCAAACCCACACGATCCAAGGCCACACCAAACTCAGTTTTAACCTTATGATTTTTATTGAACTCGACCAGCCACACGCCTCCAAAACGGCTCGAGATCTCCTAATTTTTAAACACGACCCTCGAATATTTTTGCACCATTTTACTCATCACCCACTAGACTCCATATGCGCCAAATTTTAGACTTAGATACCAAGTATTCCTAGTTTTTAAGACCAATCTCTTCGTCCCAAAACTACCCATACGTAGATAACGAAACTTCCAAAACACAACTATTTTGAAACCCGATTCCTCCCATAACCTCTTAATAATATTTCTAGCTTAATGTAACTTTCGGAATACGTTTAGGACAGCAGGAAAAATGTGTAACTCGCTAACTCTATTTTTCACCCATTCAAAATACATGTCGACACCTATGTATTTTAGAAATAAGATTTCCTACCTTCCCCTACCTACCTAAGATATTTTCCTAAGCCAGCAAAACATGCCACCTCCCCAAATACTGGTCACGAAACAGTAGAGGCAAATCATTGAGTTGAAAGACTTGAAGTCAATATATATACGTGTACCCTCTATATTAAACCACATATGCTCCTAAATATACCCACGTTTTATACCTTCTCATTTCACATATATTTTATACATAGAAAGGACACCAAAATCTAACAAGAGATCTTCCAAATCTATACCAGATCATCCTTGTAGATTTCCTTTGATCCCATCGTATGATAATATATATATACGTTTACTATATAAAACGTACAACCCACTTCACCACTACCACATCTCACCCCACCCTTCTCAATACATCCATACCTCCTTTTGATCAGTAAAAAGCTCACAAAGAACCAGGACTATCCCTATGTTCCCTTCTCAACTTGTTCGAAGGAAATAAGGTTCACATATATATACGTTCCTCCCCTATCTCTCACCCACTCACTTGCATGCAAACACAAACATTTCCCAAGCCCCTATAACTCAGTTTCATCAAGCCTTGAAGTCCAGAAGCTGTTCTTGTCAATCGGATTCAAGAAAACAAGTCAAAAGAATATTTCTAATATATTCGGTTTAGTTCTTGGACGAGTTGTGCTTCTGTTCGTCTCAGTGGTATAACCCATCATTTTTGGCATTGTAAGTAATCTCCAACCCCACTTCTAACGTCCATATTAAATTCATATCATGCATGCATGACATTTTTTTTTGTTTCGTTCTCATTTGTATTTCAATCCTTACGTATAACCCAACTCACTCCATGCATCATATGAACACACAAGAACTTTAATATTACACGTATAAGAAAAATGGGAAAAACACTTAGAATAATCTAAGTGCCTTTTTACAGAAAAACGCCCCTAGTGGCCTTAAAAACGTTTTTATATTTCACAACCCAACAAAACAATCACGTTCTTTCTTTGCACGACCTGTCTAACCACCTAGCAAACTAAGTTTTTCATTTATACAATATATAATAAAACCCACGAATCGACCCTCAAAAATGACTCAAGTAATACGTATAAAACTGCTTTGAAAACTGTCACCAATATGCGACCTTGGGCTGTTTAGTTTATTAAATCATTTTGAGCCAACAGGAATGAGCTAGCTTATTGGAACTTTTCAGTATAGAAATGAGTGATTAAAAAACGGACTTTTGACATACCCAACTCACTCCCAAACGTACGTATTAATATTACTAGAATAAAAGAAAACCCAACATTTACAACCATTATGGAACTTGAACCTTAGAAATAAAATGTCAATAGAACAATAAAAGAAAGACTCTCACCTATCTTAACGTGTCGAAAGGAAAGCATGCTAACTAAACGATGTTGAGATTTTCGTAAAACAAACAAGTACATACATTGCACCATCGAGCCTTTGGCTCAATGGTGGAGCCTTTAGTAACCAAGTCGATGTACTTAGGTTCGAAACAGTCGAGAGTCACATAGTATAAATATTACCTCTCAATAATTGTTTTCTTTTGCTACGCCACTACTGAAAACCACAGAATCACGATGGGGCTTACAAGCCCAATGGCCACTTCACATATTTTAAATGACCACATATGGTATTGGACTTTAAGGCCCATAATAAAATCAGTAACCCTCATTTTGAGAAAGCAGTGTACCATAATGGCTAAAAATATAAACCCTTAAATCGGATCAATGAAAAAGAAAGTAAAACTATGTAAATTATGAACTATGGACTAAGTTTGCAATGCACTTTCCCATCGAGGGACTAAAACTGTCAACCCTCTAAAGCAGGAACTAAATCTGTAAAAACAAACCTTTTAAGGGAGTAAAGTGATAATATAAACTATTTTAGGTCAAATGTGTCAATCTGACATTAAATATAAATTTTTGGTAAAAAGGACTAGTTTTGCAAAATTTTATCATTCACAAGGAGTGAAGCTGTCAACTACGTAAAAATAATGTCAAAACAATATTTAGAGTGTACTAAAGGCATTTATGGAACATTACAATTGCCAAAATAATTTATTTTGTTAATTGGAGTAAAAAGTGTAAAAACATAAATATTGCAAGGACCAATAGAACTTGATTCATATTTTCATTTCTATAATTCATTTTTCAAATTCTCCGTCACATCACATGCATTATTATATATTTCATTTACTTAATATATAACATTTTTTATATATTTATATAAAGAGTTTTTAAACAATTTAACTCACCATTTCGTTTCACCACTTTCGAGGCAACAATATTATTGATCTTAAAAGCATAAAAATAGGATAATATTATATATATAATATTATGTTTGAAACTCAGACATTTTAAGCATATCACACTCATATCACCGATCAAATCACTATACAATTTCTCATTTCCACATTCGTTATTAGTAGTAAGTTAGACTCTTAGACTTCACTTATATTCAGGTCTCGTATTGAAGAAGTTTTCGTGATCGTTTACTTGATCTTATAATTTCGTCTTGTCAGATACGCTCCAGGTGAGTCGTGGCCCCTACTTTTCACACTTGTTTTTAATAATTCTTTTGGGGGAGATACATGCTTTAACTGTTTTATATTACTTGAAATCTCTTATGATTTACTCAAAATCATCAACTATGCTTTACATGTTTGAATCATACTTGAAAGGAATACATGCTCATTGTATGTACAAATTGCTTGCTTAGCTTAAACACGGAACTTGAAAGATAACTATTTGATGTGACATGATACTGAGACTTATTGTATGCATTCATATAACAAATGAATGTACTGTTACTTTACTATGATATTTCTACATTTCACTGGAAATAATTGCCAAGACCAGAATACGTATATTTTATGAATCCCTGAACCCTATATTGCCTAAGTTTACTTTATTGCCATAAAGTCCCTCGATCATGAGCCATTAATCACTGCGGTGAGCGCGAATATAGTGAACAGCTTCGAAACCTGTTAGAGGCTGACGACCTATCCCACTAAATACTTGGACGGAATGCCTATATGGTTAGTCGTATTTAGTCGCGATGCACTATATTTGAGAAAAATAGGAATTGGCAAATCACCTATTAACGTGAGGGCTTAATCACCCATCAGTAACCCTGGTGGGACACCGCTGTTTTACGGAAATTGTTAACGTTTTGCGTGTCATGAGGCTTAGGGCAATATAACTTTATGAATATATGAATGTTTCATATATATTAGGATACAGCTGTATTTAGTAAACCACCACTTTACACTGATAGATTTCAGACTCTAGATTATTATTTTCACTATGTGTTATGATTATGGATCCTGTACTTGAATTTTAACTGTTATCATATGTGACTTAAATGAGAATTCTACAAAAGACAACCCAAAATGCTTGGTATATCGTTACATTTAAAAGCTGACTCAACATTCTATTTCGAGCGTATAACAACGTAGCTCATCTTCATTTAGAACTTGAAACTTATGATCGCTTGAGATCATACATGAATTACTTGTGGATTTTATTCAACACAACTTGTTATTTAATGAAGAACTATTATTTATTTCGACAATCATTGTACACCTCTTAAAATCTATTGAAAGAAAGTTCTTTCTATCAAACTCCACGAACTCACCAACCATTGTGTTGACGTTTTAAGCATGTTTATCTCAGGTAATTAACGGAGCAGGACAAGACACTGAGCGGGCATCTTATACTCTGATAAATAAAATGGTGTAAAATCAAATATGTCATTCTTTCCAAATTACCACATTTTTGTGGGATTTTCATAACAGATATTTTTTCCTTTGTACCAAAACTATTATTTTGAATGACATATAACTTTCAAAACGCCTCTTCCAGGCCGTTTTTCTGAAATTTTAACTCGATCCTCACCGTAACACCCTAATTACTTTTCCGCTGCTACTAAACAAATTAGGGGGTGTTACACAGACACGGTTTCCCCACTTTCAGAAGATGTTGCTGCATATGAAAAAAATTTCATCTTAGATGGATTAATCATAAACCTAAATCTTACACACAGAAATCCCATATGACAGTAGATTCACCTCGAAAATGGGCTGATAAACCAACTTTTAGTCGCAATGCCCGTTTTGTTTACCATCTATTGTGACTATTTCATTTCAGTTGACTTCCACATAATGGTGTAGACACATAATGTTTTAGTGCCTCTACTATTTTCAAGATACATACTCTCATAAGTGACTATATGCAAAATTGAAATATATAATAAAAAAAAAAATAAATAAATAAAAAAAAAAAAAAAAAAAATCATAACAAATTTTGTAAATAGCATAGTAACTAATAATAAAACTTAAAATAAACCCTAATATCAAAAATGAAAATATTACCTTTACTTGGTATGATTTTTGGAAAAACACTGATGATGATTATGGTGAGGCGTTTTATGTTTTTTGGGTCAAAGGTAGCGCTTGATCATAGATGCCTTAAACTGGTCACCATATGCCTCTTAGATAATCCCTAATTCATTATATATTACACTTGATCAGCCTAGTTCAATCAACCCATAACAAAAATTAAAATTGGTTAACACTTAAAAATTTTAGATTCAATTAAAAATTAACTTCGAAATCAAACAAACCTGGCTAAAATTGTAGATTCAATTGTTTCATTGAGACCCGAATTTCAGTCATCGTCAGTGGTGATTGAAAATCATACAATCATACCCAAAAATAAGGTTGGGATAATATTGTGTGTTTGTAATAAACCGTAATTTTCTTGACGTGATTTTGAAAATTGTATTACATTTTAGGATACAATCGATCAACGGTAACATATTGCTATAGATATATAAATCTAATTAAAAAAATTCACTAAAACTAAACTTATTAGTGATGAAGCAATCCGATACGTAAAATTCGGTTAAGAATTATGGTTTTTAATTAAGATGGTTTGAATTTTGAAATCGCTAGGTTGTGCTTGATTTGGGTTTGAAGCGTTTTTTTGGTTTAAACAACTTATTTTCTTGTTACCTTGGATATGAAATCATAAATTTTGATTGCTTGATCGTGGCCCCAAATCAAATTATATAATCGAAGCTGCTATTCCTGTATTCCCCACAACAGTAATAGCGTATTGAGCAATCACTTATTAGTTCTTTCATAGATAAACAAATATGAGTAACAAACGAACCTTATATGTTTAATGATTCCAGCCACTTTAGCAAACTGTCAACCTAGTTTCCAGCTTCCAAATGAGGCTCAGAAGTATGACTTTAAAAAATGTCTTGTAAGGATCTCCAGACCTGATCAACAACATATAGAAACATGCAATTGTAATGATTATACCTTTGAGCCAACATTTGAAGTTTCACCACTATCATTGTCATCATTAATTCTGTGGATAACCTCCTTTGATCCCTGAGTTAAATTCAATAACAGATTATCTAAACAACTAATCCTAACCCATTCTAGTTTAATTATCTGTCACAGTATAAAAAATCAAACTACCAAAAACTTAAAACGAATCATAACGAGTCAATATTGATTTCAAAACTTACCAAGTCGCGATAGGATAAACCACTTAAATCCCGATAGGAATTAGGTTATGATTTTGTTTCTGTGAATCGTTTGGTGGAATTAAACGCAATTTGAATTTTGCAATAAATAAGGAAACATTTAAAGAAATTAATTTTGACAGCTTCTTTGTCGAGAGGAATTGATTTTAGGCTATGTGAGATTTGAATTGGCATTTAATACAGTAGCATTGAAGAGGAATTGATTTAGGAGCAAGTGGTTTTGATAGTTTGAATTGATTTTGGATGTTATTGTTTTCAAAGCTTTTAACACAAACTTCAAAGCTTTTAACACAAACAACCAAGTGAGCCATTACGTACGAATTTTTTTACTACTCCCTCCGTCCCACAATGGAATCTTGGGATATCCCAAATTAAGTGTCCATATTGTATTCCAACCAATGAGATGAGACTTTAATGGTTAAAAATGATATTTGATTGGTGGAGAGTGTAGTTAGTGGAATTTCCTAAAACTTTGTGCATTTTAGAAGTGGACACTTAATATGAGACGGAGGGAGTATTATTCAGTGAGATTTCCCAGATGTCGTATCCTGACTAAATGTTCGAAAAAAAAAGTGAGCATTACGTACGAATTTTTTTAACATTTCCGATTTGCTGCATACATTATGTGTGCCATGCGGGCAATGACATGGCATTTAAATCTTTGATAATGTGTCATGGTTAGACTATTATATATTGCAGGATATTTGTCATAGATCCAATGAACCAATTCTTGTCATTCATTTTTTTTTATCAAAACAAAAAAAGCTAGTACAATACCCGTGCGTTGCCTGGGTATGACGATTCAATAATTTAAAAAATAAAATTTATAAACTTGTTGTGAGTATATTTTATAAACAATACATGAATTTTATTATCACTAATATATAAATAATACATGAATATTACTATAACTGATATAACTTCTGTAACACATTATACTATAAACAATACATGAATTCTACTTTAATTGCATAACTAATAGATCATTTTATTATTTATCAAACTTCATAGCACCTTTATCACCCCAACTGAATCAACTCACATAGTAAAAGTGAAGGTGCTCATTTTAGCGGTGAATCGATTTTTTTTTTTAACAGTAGCCACTAAAAATTGTTGTGCAACTTTGGTACTGATATATTCCTCCCACAAAACAAAGGCCCACTTCAAGCTTGTTCTCTATACACACATATACATTCATGTTTGCATATATACATGTATCTATACACCAATGGATGTATGTATGTATAAATCATAAATGTATATATGTCCATGCATATGGATGACACCATTCTCTAAACATGTCAGCTATAAATCATATATACATGTATCTATATATCAATGGATGTATGTATGTATGTATAAAGATCATCCAAAGTATCATCAAGAGTATCAACATCCTCATCGAAAATGCTCTCATCGTCCGAGTTTTCGATTTCAATAACATCATTCCATTTCTATGTCGCCAAGATTGCTTCCCTTCTCCTTTTCTTAGATTCGCGAATCACCTCATCAACCAACGGTTGTGTATCAAGTTTCACATTGTCGTCATGCTGTTGTTTAAAGACGACAAACAACATTACGCCTTCATACGAATAAATAGTAATCTGAAACAAAACGAAAGTGTAGAAATGAGTGTTACCTCATGAACATGAAGATCGCCATTATCGTTCCCGACTTGTTATGAGGTTCTCCTCACGTTTTCTCTTTTTTGCTGCCTCATTGTTGATTGCGATATCCTGATATTGAATACAACAGATTAAAAAAACAACCACGACATAAAAAAAAAATGCATGCTGTATATAACGTATAACCTGGTTGTTGTGGTTTGGCATCATAGCATGGTTGATTTCAGCAAGATCCTGAGTAAAAGCAGAAGATTAGAATGCATGGTTTAAAGAAAGTGATAGTTAAACTTGTTTCTTTATGATGTAATATGAACACCTATATGCACACACAATCACCTGCTGGTTTGCCATTTTGATTTGAAGGTAAAGAGTGAAAGTGAAAGCTACTAATAATCGGTTGTATTTTGCAGGGAAAGAGTGAAATTTACTCTCATATATATAGTACAATAGTGACCTAAACCTAGGGGATGCATGGGGTAATTCAGGCGCCAAATATTTGATATTCAAAAGTTGAATATAAGAAGATAAGGAATGCATGGGGTAATTCAAGTGCCCAAAAGTTGATATTCAAAAGTTGAATATAAGAAGATAAGGTCTAAAACAATAGATAAGTATGTGCAGATACATAAAAGCATGCGTTTAATAAGGATGTGATAAGGAGGTGAATGGTTTTATTCAAAAAGTATACTTATCATACTCCCTCTGTCCCTAAATAAATGTCCACTTTGACTTTTTACAGTCTTTCTTGTTCAGCTTTGACTTTAAATAATTTTGTTTGTTTTATATAATACTTGATGAAAATTATACCAATGAAAAATACTTTTAGAACCCAATCCATTCATATATTTTGCATCAAGAATTATATAACATAAACAAAAATATTTAAGGTCAAAGTTGAATAATAAAGACCGCAAAAAGTCCAAGTGGACATTTATTTAGGGACGGAAGGAGTACTATGTTTCATTTTGCACGTGTCATTTAATTAATTCATAGATTTTTGCTCTAGTTTGTTGCTAATGATAATTAAGGATTTACAATGGTCAAGATTGAAAGACTATTGATATAACGGATGACATGATTTTGTTCAAAGTATACCTCGGCAGCAATAGAATAGTAATAAACTTTCACATTTTTTTTTAAATTATATATCTGGCAAATCGTTAATCGTTACGCGAAAAAAATCATACTATCGCGACGAGAATTAAATTATCTTTCTATAGATATGCACTTCTATGTATTCTTTCAACGATTTTTTTTTTCAAAATTTTCGCCCAGAAAAATCACATGGGGCGGAAATTTTGAAAAAAAATGTTCTTCGAAAATATATAGAAGTGCACATCTATAGAAAGATAATTTAATTTTCGTCGCGATGGTGTATTTTTTGTAGCTTGAAGATTTACCGTTTGCAAGATATGTTGTTTAAAAAAAAAAAAAAAAAAAAAAAAAGGTGAAAATTGTTGTGGATGTCCATATAACCCATAATAGGCCCATGGCCCATGTTAGCTATTAGGGTTTTTGCCCTAATGTTTGTCTATATATACTCTTTGTAAATCTCATAGTTAATGATCAATAAGAAGAATATTCATTCCCTCAATTCTTGTATTCACAACACGTTATCAGCACGCTCTGAAGGTTATTTTCAATCTTTTTTCGTGTCAAAAGGTAAATCTCGAACCCTTTTATTCCAAATATATACATATACCGATGAACTTATTGCACTTTCACATATGGTAACGTTTTATAATATATACGATAATAAACAATACTTTCTGTATAAACAATACTTTCCTGTATAAACAATACTTTCCTGTTCCATAATAAACAATATATAAACAATACTTTCCTGTATAAACAATACATAATATTAACAATACAAGAAATTTTAACAATACTATTAACGTTACCATATGGTCACAATCGTAATACAATAAGCTAATTTAATTTGATTGTTCAAAAACACTTTTCAGGGTTTACTGTTCAAATCGTTATGGACAATATTGTTCAAAATAAAATAAAGCGTTGATATATAAATTATTGTGTGTTTTTTCTTTGTTTTTTTCGTTTGAAGATTACCGATGTTACTAAGTTGTAGTATTGCATGATTATTGTGTGCTTATGAGTTGAACGTCATCTAGTTTATGTATTTATTATTAGTACGCAAAAACGTTAATACTTGTCTTATATGAGTTACGTGTCATACTTCAATCGTAATATCAGTTATATTATATTTGTTATCTAGTTAGATTTGTTATTGTTTGGAGTCCATATTTTGTTATTGTTTGGAGTCCATATAATATCATTATATCAGTTATATTGTTTGTCATACTTCAAACTTTGGGCAATGGAGAAGATTTATTACGTTTTTGCTAGAAGTTATTAAATCACATATTTAGCTTAGTTGCTTGCTACAATTATATCAATAATTTAATCTATGATGCAATTATCTTTATAAGTTATTTGTCAATAAAAATAAATAAATATTAGCATTATACTATATCGACTTGATTGAGAAGGAGGTTAAGTCGAATTTAGTTTGTTCTCTATGTTACCATGGTTTTAGTTTACTATGTGTTAGTAGTCATGATTTCTTGTCTGATAAATTAAGTCTTATATTAGATATTAAGTGACGGGACCAATGGTATTACAAAGTAATAGGTTATTGATTGCTTATTGTAAAGCAAAATAGCGAGCTTCTAATTTGACAACCCCTCGCTTAGTTAAACTTTGAGTTAAAATATTTGATCTTGATTTAATACAATGCATGGTTTTATGCACGCTCAAAAAGTTTTTTCTTCTTTGTCTCGATTTTCACTTGTCTGAAAAAAGGATTATAGTTCTTGAGTAAGCAAGGATTATGGCCATATTGTGAAAATTATCATATATTTTTGTCATATGATAGATTATGACCAGGTTTAGCTGACAATAAAAGATGTACTTATGCATTTGGCCAATGAGCTAAACACATTACTTAATTGTAATTAGTTTATGTGGAGTCTTGAATAAATGATAAGATGCAAGGAGCGATATTATTGTGAAGCTTGCTAAAGAATAATGAAGATATTGAATATAATAAAAATGAGATGTCTGCCATATATGTGTGACTTGTTTTCATGTGATAATATTTGCTTCTAAGGCATTTGATGTATTAATTAATGGCATGTATTTTGCAAATTATGCACGTTTACTAGCATAAGAATATGTATAGTATTTGATAATGCTATAGACTAATGTGTATATACTATTAAATTGTGTGAAAGTCATGAAAAAGTTGATTGGAGAAATGTGGGCTCTTCATATTATTCGATTTTTATATAAAATGGTGCAATTGAAGCACATGTGGTCATAAAGTATAAGTTTATGAGCTAAGATATTTATTGGCATTACCGGTAGGACCATCCCGGTTTAGTGATGATGCGAATGTATAGAAGAACGATGTGTTTCTTCCAAAATAAATTTGATTGTTCTCATTGGAAGTTAATTGTTTATTTATAACCACCAAATTAAAGTAAGGATTTTGTTCTATAAAGTTTTGGGAATAACATAAAGGGGATGTATGTAGGCCTATACATCCGCCATGTGAATCATTTTGAGTTTTAAAATCGATGCATCGTCAAAATGATCATTAAATACGCAACTTAAAGTTAGCGTGATTAGTGGCTCGGCTTATAAAATGCGAGCACGGTTTTCCAAATTATATTATTGACAATGGTGGTGAATACTTCCAAGTATTGGGCGATTATTGGAATAAGTGTTGAACATAAAAGTAGCCCATGTTCATACGCGAATTGCTTTTGTTGAAACGTTTATAAAACGTCTTCAGTTGATTGCAAAGCCAATAATATTGTGAGAACAAAACTTTTAGTTTATGGGGCATGTTATGACATATGAATCGCATATTGCCAACAATCTATAATGAATCCTCCCCGTTAGAATGGTTTTGGTCACAAACCAAATTTCCCATGTGAGATTTTGTAATTGTGTGATATATAGTAAATACACCACAACACACAAAATGGGATATTTAAATTGATAATTCATTCAGGGGGAGAGAATGAGCAGCGAGAAATATGGAATGAATTATGATATAGATGTTGATCCTCACATTAATGAATATGAACTTAAAGTTCAAGAGACAAATAACATTCCAGATATAGTAAATGCCAGACATATTTAGTGACCTAAAGAAAGTGACTAGATCATATTATGCTGCTATTGCTCCAATTACAATGTGTGTCCCAACAGTAAAATCATTGATTGGTAGTAAGTCTATGGCACGTCTGCAGCGTGATAGACGAATCGATTTCAAATAAAAAGTCCTTGAATGAATAGATAAAATGGAGCAATAAATTAAGATGGTCGAATCAAGGTAATAAAGACCCCATAATAGTCTATGAAAGAAAAACTAGACATGAAAGGATATTGAAAACCCCGGGTACATGAAAAAAAACTTTGAGATCTCAACAAATGATAGAATATAATGTCTAGTAAAGTGTGGAATCGAAAAGAACTGAAACGACGTCGATAATACTGTATATAATAATGCGCATGATAAATACAAGGTGAGGATCTTGGATATCTACAAGAAGTGTAGTTGTAAAATGAATGGCCAAAGAATATAAAGACGCAAGTAACTAATGAACTATGAAAGTCTCTTATGATGAAACGTGATTATTGGGTGAAATCCATACACATGAATGTTATGAGAAAAGATATTTAATGTTATGTCTGGCAATATGAGAAATAAGTTGTATGCGTCTAATATTATAAAACAAGAGCTCATTTTGTTGAGATTCCTTAAGGAATATAGAATGCATGGAACACGTGTCATGATTTAAAATTCTCGAGAATAGTAGTTGATCAAATTGAACCACAGTAAATCAAATATTTCAATATTTTCAAGGTACAAAGGATATGGGTTTATATTTTACTAACCCGTCAAAACAAGTTTAGTTAGTTTTGCAGATGCAGGATATATGTTTAACTTACAATGATCGATCTCAACATGGATATATTGTTACAAGTGGCGAATATTTTTCCTGGCATTTGATAGAGCAAACAATCAAGGCGACTTCATCAAACCATACATAAATTCTGGAAAGGAGATAGCAACTATTGCATGAAGATAATGTAGCATACCTTGCTATATTCAAGTAACTTTACATCAAAGGCGACAAGACACTTCTCATTCCAGTGATGATTTCGTTGACCTATTTACAAGATACCAAGTGATGTAGTCATCAGAGGGAGATAATATGCGCTGCACTCTTTTTGTCCTTAGTCATGGTTTTGTCCCACTGGGTTTTCCTGGCAAGGTTTTTAATGAGGCAGCATTCCCTAAGCGTATTAACAATATGGACATCCAAGAGGGAGTGTTATGGATAATTATTAGTGGATGTCCATATAACCCATAATAGGCCCATGGCCCATGTTAGCTATTAGGGTTTTTGCCCTAATGTTTGTCTATATATACTCTTTGTAAATCTCATAGTTAATGATCAATAAGAAGAATATTCATTCCCTCAATTCTTGTATTCACAACAAAAATGACTTTTTTTTATTAATTTTGATAAAAAATTGATAGGTAAAATTGATTTATTAGATCTATATTGATCTCAACTCCTCTTCTGAATGGCATTAACTTGTTCTATAATATGAGTTCTAATAAATATAATGTAAAAAAGCTTTTAAAAATTTATGTTAAGTGGAAAATGACAAATAAAAGGATAAATGACCATTTTCATTATTTCAATTTTGAAAAAAGCCATAGTTTTGAGACGGTTCTATACCTAAGCTTAGATACATGTTACATATTCCCTTATTACAAACATAGATAAACAAAAATTTAAAGCAATCACTTTGTCAAATAACATAACAAACAAGACAAAAACACACACACAAATACAAATACAAATACAAATATATTTAAAAAAAAAAAAAAAAAAAAGGATTTTAGTGTGGTCTTCTTTTAGATTGTTGTATTCCAACCTTCAAGTATTCTCATGCTTTCAACTATGTCAGGAGTTAGAAAAATCTGGACGTCGTATATACAACTGCAACTCATTTGGAAGCGAGACCTGACCCAAACGATATATTTGATGCTCTGACAATATTACCGTTTCCTCCGCACAAAAGACCAAGTCACACAATAATGTCTTTTCAAATTAACGGAATTTAACCAATATGAACTCCTTTTTCAAACGTAAGTACGTAACTAACTTTCGGTTTGGTCTAATATCACAAAATTTGGTCTCTTTCAACTAATGGCAGAACTTAAACATTTATCTAAAGGTCGCCGAAATCTTTAAAGTTAAAAATGGACTTTTGTATAACTGAAAATTGTTTGCATAGTCATATATGAGACATATATAAACACGTAAACAGTAAAAAAATATTACTACTGAGGTTTAAGATTCAAATCTAGAATTTAAACTCATAAAAATGAATAATATGAGTCGTTGGTATATGTACAATCACATGTATTTAGTGATACACATGTAACCCTTTAATGAATATATCTTTTGAAATAACATGGGTCGGGTCAGGTCAATTCGGGTCGAGGCTAAAAAAACATACCCGAAGCCGACTTGTTTAGAACTCGGGTTAGTCGAGTTCGGGTCAACTCGGGTTCAAATCTGAATCATTTAAGAATTTTACAATTTTGATGTTTAAACTTGAAAGTTAAATTATAAAACAACTAAAAAAAAGTTGCGGCAACACATTTGTTGCAGTTGCTAAAAAAAAAAAGTTGCAGCATGTAGTATATAAAGTTGCAATATTTCACATTCATGGATGATGAAATTTTTGATACTCGTTAAAACTAGCATTACTGATACGTGTTTGCTCAAATATTGAGCTATAAGCAATGACTACTTACAAAGTCCATTACTTGAGGTTTTGAGAAAACAATTTCCAAACTTTAACACCACCGAGAAATGCGAAAGATGGACCAAAATGTTGGAGCATACAAGCAATAGCTAATTTTTGGTAATATCAGAAAGAAAGAAAAAAAAAATCATACTTATGACACATGGGTTTACAATTCATATGAGTTGATGCATGTTTTTATTCCTAACGCGTCAAATACATAGATTTAAAATACTATTAGGATTGAAATTTGTCAATAAAATGTTTCTACTAAAATGTTAACAAATCTAGCTTTTAACAAGATACTTGGGTTCCTTTGAGTCGGGCTTCATAATATTCGAGCTCGAGTGAACTCATCAAACATAGAGCAGTGCTCGATGAGTCTAACTAGCCGAGTTTTAGAAAGGTAATATTTGGCCCAGTTCGAAAAATCGTTTTACTAATCAGTCAAATGATATATACTGCATTCACTATTCATTTGGAAAAAAATGTCTGCTACTCAAAATTTTATAGTAGTACAGTAATAGTTATTTTATAAAAATATTTTCCACAGCCATATAGACTTATAGAGTACTCTGCATTAACTATTCATGCAAATGTGGATTCGCAATTTGCCGAATCTTTATTCATAAACATTGGTCTATATGTAAATAAGTCGGTTCACATCCAAAACAATACTCCAAGACAAAATCCAACCTACAACTTCATAGATAATACCTATGCTACAGACTTAACAATGTTTCATATAAGCCAAAGCTAAAAATAGTATAACAATAATAAGTTTTGACTGATAGTATTACTTCTCAGTATATATTTACAACCTTTAAAATTGTCTATCTATCATTTTTCTAGATCACATTCTCATTGAGGATTACATGAATTGCGCAATGAAGCATTCGTATCAATTACTTGTCGTGCTCTTACTACCTTTTATTTTCCAGTTTCTCACATCCAAAGCCGATGATTCGGTGTATGAAACTTTTCTAAACTGTATGTCCAGCCGGAACTCGTCAGATCATGTTTCCTCTCTAATCTATAATGCAAACAATTCATCATACAGATCAACGTTACAAGCCTACATAAGAAACCAAAGGTTCAATAAATCGACTACTCCTAAGCCCATAATCATCGTGACCCCATTATACGAATCCCATGTCCAATCTACTATCATTTGCTCCAAGAACATGGGAATGAACCTTAGAATCCGAAGTGGTGGTCATGATTTTGAAGGACTGTCTTATGTTTCCTACACCAACTTTGTTCTACTCGACATGTCTAATTTTCGGTCTATTGATGTCAATATAGAGGAGGAAACTGCAATGGTTCAAGTAGGTGCAACCATTGGTGAACTTTATTATAGAATTTGGGAGAAAAGCAAGGTGCATGCTTTCCCAGCTGGTGTATGCCCAACTGTAGGAATAGGTGGGCATATAAGTGGAGGTGGATAGGGTGTTTTGATAAGAAAATACGGACTAACGGTAGATAATGTTATTGATGCAGTAATAGTTGATGTTAATGGGAATGTTATGAATAGAAAAGCAATGGGAGAAGATCTTTTTTGGGCGATACGAGGTGGAGGAGGTGCAAGTTTTGGAGTTGTACTTTCGTATAAACTACAACTTGTTCGAGTTCCTGAAATCGTCACAGTTTTTCGAGTCATAAAAACATTGGAAGAAAACGCCACTGATATTTTTAACAGGTGACAATATGTAGCGGACAAGATGGATAATGATTTATTCATAAGATTAAATTTAAAACCGGATAATGTTAAAAAGACCATTAGAGCCTATTTCACAGCCTTTTTTTCTTGGAGATTCAGATCGTCTTGTTTTTGTGATGGACAAGGAGTTTCCTGAATTAGGTGTAAAGAAAAATGATTGTAAAGAAACGAGTTGGATAAAATCCGTGTTATTTTGGTCAAGCAACGATAAGGCTCCATTGGAGACTTTGCTAAAAAGAAGTTTTTCTGACAAGTTTGCAAAACGGAAATCAGATAACCTACAAATCCCTATACATAAAAATGGAATCGAATTTATAATGCAAAAAATGCTCGATCTAAGTGTCGTAGGACTAGCTATTAATCCGTATGGTGGAAGAATGAGTGAAATCACAGATTGGGAGACACCGTTCCCACATCGAGCCGGAAACCTTTTTAAAATTGAGTATAGTGTTAACTGGGACGAAGAAGGACCCGAGATTGAGGCTTACTATGTTAATCAAACTGGACACCTTTATGATTTCACGACTCCTTTTGTGTCAAATAACCCGAGAGAAGCATATCTTAACTATAGAGACCTCGACATTGGTACTAATAGTGTCGGGAACAAGAGTTACACGGAAGGTAAAGTTTATGGACAAAAATATTTCAAGGGAAACTTTGAGAGGTTGGTGAAAGTGAAAACTATGGTCGATCCAGGTGATTTCTTTACAAATGAGCAAAGTATTCCAGTTCTAAAAAACTAGGAGGCGTGTGAGGAAGTAGAGCAAACTAGATGTGATAAATTGTATACTTTGTTCGTTATTCTATCTTTTTCGCCATTTATAACATCGAGCTCGACTTATCCCTTTATGATGCGGGGGTTTGGTTATTGGTACTTTCCAAATTGAAAGTACCCTTTATAATTTTATTTTTTTATTTTTATAATTTTGTTTATATTATAAAATTGCGAAATAAAAAAAAATGATAGAAAATTTAAAGTTTAATAAGTCAAAAGTAGTAAACACAAAAAATACGAAGCATAAAACCATAAAAAAATTGTCTTGTCCTGTTAATTTGGGTAAAACTGCCGAAAAAAGTGCGGAACCGAAATTTTAAAGTTTGACAAGTCAAAAATAGTAAAAGTAAAAAAATACAGAAAAAATAAAAAACAAAAAATTGTCTTTTCTGTCAACAAATTGGGTACTAGAAGGGTATTACTTGTAAGAGGTGAGATACACATTTTCTTTAAAGAACGAATGATCAAATCTTGGCATTTGATTTCATTTTGATCTAATGACTATGATCAAAACACTAAATCAATTACTAAAGGCAAACTTGTACTATATAAAAACCCAAAATATTTTACTTATGTTCATTTTACCAAAAAAAAATTAAAATAAGTATAATTCTCTCTCTACAAAAAACACACACAAACCTACCGAAACATACACAAACCACCATAAACCGCCGTCCTCATAGATCCTCCAAATCAATGTTGATCCGCCGTCGATCAGCAGTAGATCCGCTGTCAATCCATCATTGATCGTCGTCGAGCCACCGTCCGCCGTTGATCTAAAAATGGTTGAAAATCATTTAATTGAACAAAAATTGAAAGAAATAGAGGTTATTGAACCAGAAGATGGTGAGCTATAAATTGCACATCTAAGAGATGATGTACAAGAAATTGCAGTAAAAATCATGTGTGATTCTGTTTTGTAATGAAAAAAACTTAGCAAAACAGAAGAACATGTGATTTTAATTGGAACTAATACTACATCTTGTAGATCTGGATCTGAATCATGTGTAACAAGATTTTAAAATTTCATAACCCAATTTTCTTCATCAACAACGTTTATTGCTTTCAAATTTTGTTCTTCTAAAAACCACCAAGGCTATACACGAATTTTTGAGGGCTTCCACCTATTTTTCCTGGGTTCTTACAAGTTCAAGAGAAGTGATAAAAATAGTGCCAAGGTTGCAGGGTCGTTCGTGTGATCGAGGGAATATTGTTTGGGTCGTATTCTTCCAGCCGAGAAGGGTTAATTCGATCGGACTCATCCTCTGTCCATTATTCAATTTGGTATTTTTCTAGTGTCCCTAATATCACTATGATTCATGGAAAATTTATAAAATTTAATCGTGCAAAGTTATATGATCGTTTGAATTAAAATACGATCTAAAACCCTAAAAACCAAATAAATTGTGAATCAGCTATTACGAATTTTGTGTCCTTCAAGCCTATTTTTCTCAGGTCCTATTCGTGCTAGATAACACTAGAAAAATCAGTAACATAATTGTCAAGGCTTAGATTCGTGTTTGGGAATTAATTTGTAATCGGCTGAATTAAAAAGAAAGGTAAATAAAAAGGAAAAAGGTTATACGATTAGGGTTAGGGTTTGTAAAGAATTTTCCTGGAAATAAATGCTTGTAATAATGATGTAATGATGGTGTGTAGGCTTTGGAAAAAATTAGGGCTTGGTTTGGTTGTTTTTAGAAGTAGCCGATTAGGGTTTTAAAAAGAAAAGGGTGTGTTTTGTAATTTTATAAACTTGTGGATTATTTTTGTAAGTGACTTTGGACCAGGGTGAATCATATAAATTATTATATGGGGGTGTTATATGTAAAATTTGTAACTAAAAGATTTATATGGTAATTTGTTTAATTAATTAATCCGATTTGAAAATTTATAAAATAGAGGGACTTGATTTGTAAATTATGTAAAATGGAGGATGTTTCGTATAAATATTAATGTAAGGGGTGTAATGTGTAATTTTGGATAATGAAAGGCTTAATGTGTAAAAATGAATAATTAAGGATTAATTTGTATTTTAATTAATTAAAAGGTTTAATTTGTAATTCAATTAATTAAAGGGTTTAATTTGTAAAATTGTTAAAATTAAAGGATTGGAATTGTAATATGGGAAACTTAAGGGTTAAAATGAATAACTTGTAATACTTGCACTTTAGACCTTTATCTTTGGCATAATTGCATTTAAAACCCTAAAATATAGAAAGTTGTCATATTTAACCCTAAACTATTATAACTTATTAAAATGAACCCTATTCCCATAATAATATTTAATAAATGACTTAACCTAATTACTTTATGGAATTTATCTAATTATGGAAATTTGCTATTTTTGGAAACTTACTAAATAAGAAAACTTTCTAAAGATGGAAACTCACTAATCTTGGAAACCTGCTAAAAATAGAAAGTTACTTAAAACGAGTAAACTTACTTAAAGTGGAAACTTACTAAATATGGAAAGTTGATAAATTTGGAAAGTTACCTAAAATGGAAAGATAAACTAAAATTAGTAATCTGAGTTATAGGAACCACTTGTAATTCTGTCTTCTACTCCTTTAGGTGTAAAGAAGGAGTGATCTGATTCTTTTCAGTGTTTGCTATCTTGTGTTTGTTTGCGTTCCGAATAAGGTACAGATATTCTGACCTTCTCACAGGTTTCTCATGAACTCTCTCTCTCTCTATTGTCTATCTTACTCCCTTGAACCTTGCTATGCTCCCCTTGATTTATGAACCTTGCTATGCTCCCCTTGATTTGTGAACCTTGCTATGCTCCCTTTGATAAATTGAACCTTGCTATGTTCCCTTGATACTTGATATAATTCGTTCGTCACCCTGTGACATGAATATTCAAATCCTTGGATACCTTGAAGGTTCATTTGATATTATAACTGGATGCGAAAACCTTTCTTAATTATATATGAAAATGTTTTGAGAAAAGCTATTTTAAAACGATGTTGTTGAGCACGATGCGATACCACTTTTAAATGAAATTTTACTAAAAGTTTTATGAAAACTACTTTTAAAGACTATCTTTATGAAAGACTTTACTAAATATCATTTTATGAAAGTCACTTATTGAAAGATTACTTCTAAATACGCGTTTGATATGAAACCTTTGAATTAAATCTTTACTATGAACCTACGAATCATTTGATTATGAACCTTTGATATGATCTATTTGAACTTTGATTTGAACCTTTGCTATAAACCTTATGCTATGATTCTTGATTTGAACCTTGACGACTTGAACCTTGATATAAACCTTGATATGATATACTTGAAATGGAAACTTGACTTGAACCACTTGATATGAAGCTTGAACTTGGACACTTGATACTTGATTTGACCCTTGATCCACAGTTTGAGACTACGAGCCACCACTTGTATACTAGGCATGAGGGTTTCATGTCCTTGTCATTGATGCACCGATGGCATGACTCTAGGGTAGGAGAGTGATGACCTATCCCGTCCCTGACTTGACTTGTTACGTAGAGGAAGTACTTGGCCTACTGGGGCGTATGGATGCATCCTAGATTTGTTACTTGTTTCGATGGATTTATCATGATATTACTTGTTATATACTTGGTGACTGATGGTGTGTGCGATACACGTCTTTCACAGCTTGGGAGTTAGCTACTCCAACTTTTGAGGCATCCCCTCACATTATACTTGGTATCCCGAGGTCACCCCTCCGGATACATGGCTACTTGGTTACTTGATACTTGACTTGATACTTGACTTGATACTTGGCTTGATACTTGACTTGACTTGGGCTCGTGGTGGATTACTGTTTTCTTTACCTTATAATCTTTTACTTTTTCCCTAACTCTTATTATACCTTGCATTGTTTCCCTTACTTCACTATTCCATTATTACTGCTTGTTACCTCTATATCTGTTCACTGGGCTTTTTAAGCTCAGCCGCATTTCTTTTCCTGCGGCAGGTTTTTGTAAGAAGCTGGGTTATGAGTGGAGAGTACCGTTGGACTTAGAGGACTACACTTTGATAGCTATTTTGAAATAGAGATGACTAGAAGGATTTGCATTTTCAGACTTAGTATTTATCTCTTTGTTCTCTTTTGTAACTTTGTATTTCCTTTGTAACCTTTGAGATTCCTTTGTATTACTAAAGATGTATGCTTGTGTTTGCTTTGATATGTCACCATAATGTGGCACTTCTACCCTTGTCGGGTTGGGGTGTTACAACTTATGGTATCAGAGAACAGGTTGACGACTTGTAATACATAAACCTGGACCTGTGAGTTTTGGACCATTAGGCTTCCACTATAAGAATATAGGAGAACACCTTGAGAACTTGCTTTAGGATTTCTTAATATGAACTTAAGTTTTGACAAGTGAGGAATGGGTAGACTATAAGGCATTTGTTTAAGTATCATTGCTTCCGCATCACTCTGATTCGTGCCTTGCTTTTGGTTAAAGCCTGTTAAGATCACTTTTGGAGATTGAAAGCTTATGCTTTGCACCACCTAAGATTTGAAACCTAAATAAATCTTGAAGGCATTGAGAATTGCATAGTAATTGCCTGACACTATTTGATCCTTATCTTCAGATTCCGACTCTGACCTCTGATCCTTTTGTTAATCATTTTGATGCCTCTTCGGGCATTATGAGAATCTCCATGGCGATGACGTACTTGATACATTCTGTGATTTGTCTCTTGCTTTTGATAAGCATCTATGAATCTTCCGACGCTATTTGATTTCGTCTTACCCATCTCTGTCCCTATGAGAAGTCTTGTGGTGTTTAACCACGAGTATAAGAATGTTTCCCTCTCACTTTTGAACAATAAGATTTGCTATGTTGATTTGTCTTTCTTTGGATAGTTAACTTCGATTTTATTCTGATAAGGGATTGGTTGATTGAGCATTCAAAATATTGACAACTATCCTCCTATGTCTCACCTTTGGCGCTTGAAACAATTTTGAACTCCCTACCATGATTACCGATTGTTAAACTTTTGGCTATCACTATTACTCTGGAGACTCGTGTGTTACTTTCGCGGTTATGAAGTTTTCCTAGAACACATTTCGTACACCAATGAATGAACCTTATCTTGAGAATTATTTGGCACCCTGAGTTTTCTGAATATGATTCCTGGTTGAACCACCAAGTTTTCCACCGGAGTGTGAAGTAGGATTTGACATGATACCGAGAGATTATCTAGTCACCAAGCGAAGATGTCTTTCAGATGTGTCCGGGATCATACCAGTTGATTTGAGCAACTAGGAAGAGCAGCAACCGAAGACCAGGAAGTGAGTTTGCTTAAGTGTATCTTCTGGGCGTGTTTCAGTTTCGTTCGCGATAAAGAAGGATGGTGACAGGGGATATGTATTGATTACTGGAAGCTGAACCGTATTGCTGTTAGGAACCATTAATTCTCCACCCTGAAAAGACTATGTATCTGTTCAATTTCAGAGCGCAAAGTTTCCTTCAGATGGAAGTATGAATTGAGGTTATTCTTGGAATCGCCTTCCGTATTCGTAACGACTGCTATGACGGTTAGTGATGCTACTAGTATTAGCTAAAGCTCTGACTGTTTTGTGAATTTGATAAATGATGTTTTCTCGTGAGTACTTGGGCAAATGGTCATTGAATGACTTAATAGTACATTCGGAGACGAGGAAGAGCATGAAAATCATTTTTGCACTTTGTTAGAAATTTGACGATCATTTATGCATTCTGGGAGGTTGATATTTGTTGAGACAACGGTGTTCTTAATTGAGGATATCTCTTTAAATCCCGATAGTTTTGAAACTATCACCAAGTGGTCAAGACCGATAACAGAGTGGAGAACTGAAATCTTTTGAACTTTGCAGAAGAATTCTAGAAGATGTTTACAACTTGCGTTACCATTGATAAATTTCGTGAACAGAGAGAAACAGTTTAGTTTGAGTGAGAATGGAGTTTTGGAAAAGCTAAAATATAAATTAGCTTCCATACCTTCAGGCGGAACAAATTTTGGGACATTTCAGAAAGGGACATTCTGACCTTCTCACAAGTTTCTCATGAACTCTCTCTCTCTCTTGTCTATCTTACTCCCTTGAACCTTGCTATGCTCCCCTTGATTTGTGAACCTTGCTATGCTCCCCTTGATAAATTGAACCTTGCTATGTTCCCTTGATACTTGATATAATTCGTTCGTCACCCTGTGACATGAATATTCAAATCCTTGGATACCTTGAAGGTTCATTTGATATTATAACTGGATGCGAAAACCTTTCTTAATTATATATGAAAATGTTTTGAGAAAAGCTATTTTAAAACGATGTTGTTGAGCACGATGCGATACCACTTTTAAATGAAATTTTACTAAAAGTTTTATGAAAACTACTTTTAAAGACTATCTTTATGAAAGACTTTACTAAATATCATTTTATGAAAGTCACTTATTGAAAGATTACTTCTAAATACGCGTTTGATATGAAACCTTTGAATTAAATCTTTACTATGAACCTACGAATCATTTGATTATGAACCTTTGATATGATCTATTTGAACTTTGATTTGAACCTTTGCTATAAACCCTATGCTATGATTCTTGATTTGAACCTTGACTTGAACCTTGATATAAACCTTGATATGATATACTTGAAATGGAAACTTGACTTGAACCACTTGATATGAAACTTGAACTTGGACACTTGATACTTGATTTGACCCTTGATCCACAGTTTGAGACTACGAGCCACCACTTGTATACTAGGCATGAGGGTTTATGTCCTTGTCATTGATGCACCGATGTCATGACTCTAGGGTAGGAGAGTGATGACCTATCCCGTCCCTGACTTGACTTGTTACGTAGAGGAAGTACTTGGCCTACTAGGGCGTATGGATGCATCCTAGATTTGTTACTTGTTTCGATGGATTTATCATGATATTACTTGTTATATACTTGGTGACTGATGGTGTGTGCGATTGATGTGTCGTTGTATAGGTGATTATTCCTTATCAAGTTTTACATTTATATTTCGCCGACTTAACCTATAACAACACTAACGGGCAGTGTACCCGATCAATGTATCTTAGTTGGTAAGTAGGGTGTCGATCACTAAGAGTGAGATTTATAATATACTAATTCTAGAGGTATTCGACTCTTCTAAACTAACGTAAAGGGGGGTTCAGCCTGAGAGACTGGCACGAGTTTGGTTTTATACTAAACTAATTAAACTAAGCTAAACAAACGCTAGAAGCTTGAAGGTATCAAAAATAAGAAGAACGTGTTAACCAAGTTCAGTCATATATGATTAAGTTTTGATAAGTTTCTAAGACATGTAGTGATGGTGCTCACGACTAGGCGCGGTCTATCCTAAATAGGCGAGGAAGGGGCATGGCGACCCAAGCAATGCTCAGCTAGACACAGAGGTTATCAATGCACTAATAAAAGTCACCAAAGCGTTGGCTCTAATCTTATCGGCGAGTAAACCCTTAATGATTACTTATGTCTATCCTATTCTAGATTCCATTTTAAGTCTTTTTGACTGACTAATCCTGCCACAATTAATCAGAACCCGCATAAAGCTGCTTAATGATTACCACGTTTATATATTATTTAGCCCTTAAGGGGCTTACATTAATCACGCAAACGATATTAATGAAGTATAAACTAATAAAGTAATCAAAACGAAGACCAAGCAACCAATCGAATTAGAAACTAATTAAACCATCAAATACTCATAAACTTGGCTAACACATAAGAGTGTTAGCCCATAATCTCTGTAACAAAATACAAAAACATAATCAAGACGAATAGAGTGTGAAACATAGTGAATACGATATGCTAACCGAATGATTAAGTAATATAACAATGATAAGAGATGTTCTTCAAGTATAATTGGGTCTTCAAGGGTGATCTTCTGCTGTTTTGAGAGGCTTTGATCGTCTGGGAATGGCCCTAAGGGTTCCCAAAGATGCCCAAATTCGTTAATGAGTTCGGTATTTATAGATTCTGAAATCTGGGTCGATACGGCGCATCTATAGAGTTAGATGCGCCGCATCTATAATTAAACGTAGCCTCCAAGTCTGAAACTGACCCAATACGGCGCATCTAAATACCAGATGCGCCTCATCTCCCAATACGGCGCATCTAAGGACCAGATGCGCCGCATCTCCTTCAGATACAGGTAGATCTCCTTTTTCTCTTTCCGTGGCCGCTTGAATCACCTAAAACGGAGTCCGGATGAAGATTTTATGGCCAAAATACGAAAGCATCTTCAAGTGTCAACTTGTAATCTTGACTTCTTCATTAGGCTTCTAATCTTCACTTGATCTCTTGAATTCTTGGTAAGGATTGTATATGGCCGATACGGCGCATCGGATTGGTCCGATGCGGCGTATCACGGTAACTTCGCGTGGGGTCCAGGATTATAATATTTGCGAATATTCTTCAATATCTTGGATATCTGGTGAAGTCTTGAGATTGATACGTCGCATATCAGGAGCTTCATGCGGCGCATCTGGAGTAAAACAAGTTGGTTCTTCTCGTTGACCAAGGTTTCATATGCGGCGCATGGGATAAATCCATGCGGCGCATTCTTCAAAGTCAGGCAATGGTCCTTAATCTCTTCAATTCAGTAGACTTTTCCAATCTTGCTTGTTTTGCTCCATTTTTAGTCCAAAATTGCTTAGTTTCACCAAATGCTTGTTTTTACCTGAGAATTACAAAAGTAAGCAATTAAGTATCAATTCTCATATATAATATAATAAAACAAGTCAAATATATAGGATAAATGATGGTAATAAAATGTACTTATTTGAGTTCATCAGCGATACACGTCTTTCACAGCTTGGGAGTTAGCTACTCCAACCTTTGAGGCATCCCCTCACATTATACTTGGTATCCCGAGGTCACCCCTCCGGATACATGGCTACTTGGTTACTTGATACTTGACTTGATACTTGGCTTGATACTTGACTTGACTTGGGCTCGTGGTGGATTACTGTTTTCTTTACCTTATAATCTTTTACTTTTTCCCTAACTCTTATTATACCTTGCATTGTTTCCCTTACTTCACTATTCCATTATTACTGCTTGTTACCTCTATATCTGTTCACTGGGCTTTTTAAGCTCAGCCGCATTTCTTTTCCTGTGGCATGTTTTTGTAAGAAGCTGGGTTATGAGTGGAGAGTACCGTTGGACTTAGAGGACTACACTTTGATAGCTATTTTGAAATAGAGATGACTAGAAGGATTTGCATTTTCAGACTTAGTATTTATCTCTTTGTTCTCTTTTGTAGCTTTGTATTTCCTTTGTAACCTTTGAGATTCCTTTGTATTACTAAAGATGTATGCTTGTGTTTGCTTTAATATGTCACCATAATGTGGCACTTCTACCCTTGTCGGGTTGGGGTTTTACACACTCCATGCCTTGCTTTGCTCCGCTAATTTCGTGAGATAACATGCTTAAAAGTCAACAAAAATGTTGAGTGAAATCATAGAGTTTGAAGTTTAATAATCAGTTCGATACACAAGTAAGATTGTATTGGGAATACAACCAGTTTGAAAAGTTGATATTGCAGTTCATATATATTGCCCTAAGTCTCATGACACGCAAACGTTAACAAAGTACCGTAAAACGGAGGAGTCACATCAGGGATACTGATGGATATGTGCCCTCGTGTAATAGGTGATTTGCCAATTCCTATTTTTCTCAAATATAATGCATCGCGACTAATACGACTAGCAAAAAGCATTCCGTCAAAGTATTAGTGGGATAGGTCGTCAGCCTCTAATAGATCTATTCATTATATTCGAGTTCACATACAAGTGATTAATGGCTCATGATAAAGGGTCTTGTGGCAATAAGGTAACTTAGGCATATATCAAGTCAGGTAGCATACAGAAAAATACTTGTGATCTGTTTATAGCATGTATCTCCCTCACGGAGTTTAAAATTTGTAAAATAGTAAAAGTGAGGTGATTCGTCTAAAAACGTATATATAAATATAAATAGTCTCAGAACGAATACTCGTGAACAATTACAAATTACCCCTTTGTGAAAAAGGATACTTGCAAAAACTCACGTTCGTGTGTAGTGTTAAGACAGGCAAATAATTACCCGAATCGTTTCCCAACGAGGTGTGAATGGGCCAACTGTGAAAAGCTAGGATTAGAGTGACTGATGATTTAGATTGCTTTTGATTTTGCTTTTAAACAATTCTAAATAACAAATGATAAACAAATATTCACAAGATAATTAAACGCGAATAAAATGAAACTAAAACGCGTAACGGAAAAGCTAAAATGGGACAAAAAATGAAATTTATGAAATTTAAAACCTAAAATGAAAAATGACTTAAAACTTATTTTAAAAACTAAAATTATATTTTTTTTATGCTTTTTATTTACTTATTATTAATTACTTATTAAACTATTTAAATTTATAAAAAATACTAAATGAACAAAGAAAATTCTAAAACTTTTTCTAAAAATATTACTAAGTAAATAGAAGCTAAGAAAATTATAAAAATGAAACTTACTTAATTAAAATTTAAAAAGATAAATTCTATTAAATAGAAGCTATCACTTTATTTCTATTTTTGGTTTTTCTTAAGGTCTAAAAATGATATTATATTTTTCCTAGATTGTAATTAATAAAAGAAAATTATGAAAATTAAAATTATATTTTTCTGATTAATATTTTATTTATTATGATTTAATTACTATTAAGAACTAATTAAAAGATAAAAAATATTAAAACTATTAATAAAAATCTGAAACTTTTTCCTAAATTATTTTATATGATTACTGAGCTAACAAAATTAAAATGGTGTTGACAGCTTTCTCTAATAAGCTACAATTAAGCTAATAAGCTACTGAATAAATAAGTTATTTAAATTAAACTGCTATTGCTATTTATATAATAAAGGGTGCAGAGATATAATGCAAAAGACCTACGGGCACACTGGGTGGGGTGTTGGGTTTGTGTTCAGGAGGTCAGGGGTTCGAATCCCAACACAGACCTTTTTGCTAAACTATTTTTTTTTAACTTTTTTTTTTTTTTTTTTTTTCTAATTACTTTTTAACTGATAATAAGCAACTTTAATTAAGACACTATTTTTATAATAAGCTAAATAAGCTAGTTTAAGCTGCTTATTCTCAACAGTAGGTATATAAAAGGTTTTTAAAGCTAAGATTTTTTAAAACAAGCTAATAAGTTGGAAATAAGCTACAAGCTACTGAGGAAGGCTAAATGGGATATAGACAAGTATGAATATGCTAAAAAGACAAGGAAAAGCTAGGCACAAGAGCTGAAAAGCTCAAAATAAGCTTAAACCAAAACACATGTCTGCTGTTAAGGCAGTGGTGCAGGGCAAAATGGCTTATTTCAAGCTCTTGAAAAGCTGTGAAAAGCTTATCTAAAAATCTGACAAAAAATACTAGTGATATATGAGCTGGTGAACTTCAATAATCCAGAAATTGAGCTAATAAGAGCTTATGAGGTGGGAGATAAAAAATCATTTAGGGGCTGCAAAAACCACAAAAGCCAATTTTTGTAGTCTGCTTGTGTGCAGACTTGGGATTTGTGTTGTGCAGGCCTTGTGAACCAAACCAACCTTTGTGTTTACACTATATGGACTATATGGGACTTAGAGAAACCAAAATTAAGGACCAAAACAGCTTATTGCTGTATTTGGCTTATTTGAGCAGCTTGAAGGCTTAAATTGACACAGTCAACACAAAACCATATTTTCTATTGAATAGGCTAGATGGGACTTAAAAAACAGCTTAATCTACTAAAATAAGCAGGATTAAAGTTGTACTAATGGTAATTGTACAGTAACAATACAAATTGGACCCAAAATAAGCTACAGCCAAACACTCTCTTATTGGGACTGTTTTGGATTTTCTATTAGCACAGGTTGAATTAAGCTAAGATTTAAATTAAACTAAGTTTATATGACTTAATTAGGTACTAAAAAGTGATTATCAACTATAAATAAGCTGTATTAAGCAGTTTCTAATATAGGTCTATTTTTTTGGTTTTTTAGAGTTTTTAAGGAAAATTAAGACAAGAGCTATATAAAACTTGATTAACTGATGACTGATGATTACAAATTACTAATAAGCATAGAATAACATAAATAAGCTGATAAATAAGCTATGGTACAGTAAATAGGAAAATTAAGAAAAAGACTGAAAATTTCTTACAACTGCAAAGGGCTTTTAGAACAAGAACCAAGGATCAAAAACTACTCCTAGCTTGTTGTCAACAAGCTAGAAACCAGAAAAGCCATCCAGCTTAGCTTCTATCCCCCCAGAACTGCTTATTGGACCTCCCAGTTGACTTTTGTTGACTATTTTCCATATTTGAATATTAAGCAACTTAATTCTATATAAACTTATAATAAGCTATGATAAGCTCTTATAAGCTTATAGCAAGGGTTTTTGTGGCTTTTGATTGGTTCTAGGTAGCTAAACAACTAAATACGAATTACAGAGAACATGGACACTTGAACTTTCATTAACTCTTGGAATAATCAGTACAATACATGAGTAAACTAGTACATAGAACTTGAAACAAACTAGAATTACAAATAACAATTTAACTTGAACCTGAAATAACATTAGCTGCTTTTCTACACTAATTTTGGTCCTAATCTACTGACAACTTGTTCTCTGTGGCTTCTCTTCCTTTTTATACATCCCAATAGCTTCTCTGACCTTTCTTGAACATATCCCCACCGTTTGATTAGCCAAAATTGATCTCAATCGTTCAATTGCTTTTTGGCGGGAAATTGCTTCCACGTGCCTAGGAGCAGTTTTAAGCTAATTAAAGCTTCTTGGAGTGATGCATAGGTGGAAGGGACAAGGTATTGTGGGTTTTGAGGAGTGGGAGTACAAGTTGTAAGATTAGCAGTTTAAAACTATGGGGAGTAGTGGTTTTGAGGGGAAAGTAGTGGGGATGCATTAATGGTGGTTGTGGGCTAGGTGTGAGGTGGAAGAGGTGAGAGGGGAGAGTAGGTAATGAGCTGGAGGGGGTGAGGTGGTGGTGAAGTTTACAGGTGGCTATGGAGAGGTGGAGGTGTTGGCGGTATGGGGAAGAAGAAGAGAAGTTTGACTTCTCTTCTGGGTTTTGTTTGACCCCGTATTATTAGTTAAAAAAGTGGGCTGGGTTATATTTTAAAGGGATTGGGCTTGGTGATGGGTTGTATTTATTTTTGGGATTGGCTGGGCTTAGGTTTTGGTTGTATTTATTTTTGGGTTTGGGGTATTTATTTGGTCCGGATTAGGTGTGGTTTGATTAGGATAGGTTTTTAATTTTAGGGATCATTTGTGTAACTTTTGGATTTTTGAGGGGTTGAAAGTGTAACTTTCCCAAAGTTGACACAAGGGTTAAACATGCCAAATTTCAATATCCCAAAGACCATAAATGTTATTTTTCCATTTTATACAACCAGGGGTATTTTCTGTCAACTTTGAAAGTTCAGGGACTGATTTTGCCAATTTGTGAAACTTTGCTCGTTTTTCATCTGTTTTCACTCCTTTTGCACCTGAATCATATAAAAACACATTTTATGATATTTTCTGTATTATTTGACTTTTCAAAGTGTTTTTGGCAGTTTATGTGGGTTTAAACAAGGTAAATATATGTGTATTCAGACACATATCATGAGGCTATGACTCACCTTAAGTGATACTGATGATGGTAAAAGTAAATTCGGGTGTGATTATAGTAACGGCTCCAAAAGAAAACCTGGTAAATACATGTGTCTGAGAATCTGACTAAATACTAGTGGTGGGTGTGAAATGAATAACGAATGATGAATAACGACCGGGTCGTTGAGTGGGAGTGTGTTATGCTTTAAAGTGCTTACAATGCAAGAATAATGTTATATATTATGATTATCTTGATTTTTAAGTCAAGTAATCCGTAATGTTATTCTTCAAAAACGTTAAAATGCTATGCAATGATAACTCGTAACGAAAGTTAAATAATACATAAATAAAATGTGTAAATATGCATATGACGTGAAGGCGAGACGAAAAATGGAAAATGAAATAAGAATGTCAAGTAAAAACAGTAGGCCCTTGTTCTTTTACAGATTTTACACTTTTTACCCTAACTGTGTTTGCGTTACGTCGTTAGTCCTTCGTTAAGTCCAAAGTCCATAAATAGTCCAAAACTGTCCATATGTACATATACGGCTTGGAATTTAATCATATGTCTATTTCTAACCTATACAATCTGTTTTCACTGCTTCAGTCCACATAGTTCTCGGTTTGGCAGTTTTGGTCCTTCTAATTAGATTGCGTTACATTTTTAGTCCAAAAATATAGGGAAAAATGTGGCGAGTTTTCCTAAGGCTTATTTTAGTGATTTTTAACTTATTTCAACTGCTTATTAGGCCGTTTGCTTATTTTAGCTATTAATGGGCTTTAACGATCCATTTTGGTGGCCCATTAACGTATATTAATCCATGGGTCTTGGGGGGGTTTGGATTATCAAAATGGTTCATTTTTACATAAAAAAGCTTATTCTGAAAATGCCATGTCACCAGCTTATTCCTAGCTTATTAAAATCAGTGAGTTGGGCTCACAGTCCATTCGTTATATATTAAGGGTCTTCAAAATAGATTTTTGTGAAACACTTTGGCTGTTTTAAAGGGTCTCGTCGTGGTTTTCATGGCTTGTGGTATGAACGAAAAATGTAGCTTGTTATGTACTTAAATGGGTCGTGTGAAGAAAACATGCGTTTGTGTGACAAGTTTATGAGATACACGAGGGTTTTCTAGGCGAGTTTGGCACGTTTTCAAAATAAAGACTTAGATAAATTTCTGGTTCGATTACATATATGTTGAACGTGTAGGATTTATGTGTTCGTGAGTTGAGTTAACATGTTCTATGGTATGTGGAGTTAAGATGAGAGGGCGAGATGGTCGTGAAGGTCTTGTGTGAGTTCATTCGTTATTTACATGATGTCTTCGTTTAACATTTATACGTACCACTTAATATATAATCGTTCGAATGCAAATGTTAAGAAAGGTGATATGCATGAGATACTAACGTGAGTTTATGTGGTCTACTGTGGTACTAGATGTGTGTTGGTCATAACATGAAACCTTCTTATTTTGTTTTAACGTGACATATGTTATGGAAGGAAAAGTGATACGTTCAACTTATATATGTGCCATGCATGAACTAATAACTTAACGTGTAAAAGATATAGAAAAGGGAGATCATGAACACATACCACACCTTAGAAAGGTGGTGATGAGGCTGTGAAGTTCGAATGAGACACAAAGATAGGGAGGCAGTCCACTGAGCTTCGAATACGTTTTTAAACGTATTCACTTCTTAACTCGTTTGCTTCCCAAGAAGAGACAGAAAGTTTCTGGTCGTTTTAGGGTATTTGGTGAGGTGAAAGAAAGTGAAATGTGGGTAGGGTAGAGTGGGATAGGATGAGGTATTCTTATAGAAGGATATACACACGTTTCATTGACCTCTTGACTTTCAAAGCTTATCATTGGCCTCTACTGTGGATGACCAGTGATTGAGAGGACACCTAAGCTTGTTTACTAACACTAGTAGATCTTGGGAAAGATATTTGGAGGTAGGTACATTGTATTTTGTTTCTTGAAGAATATATGTATTCAGTTTGTATTAATAAAGGTGCCAAAATGATATTTTGTAGGATTTATGATACGAGGGGATCCGATAGGCAGGGTAATGACCGTCGTGGATATGATAATCGGGGGTATGGTAGACAGAATGACCGTCGGAGTTATGATGCTCGTGGATCTGACAGACAGGGGTATGGCAACCAGAGGTCAGGTCGAGACCAACAGTAGAGGGGACAGCAGGATTATCGGACTGCGGGTGCATCTGGACAGAAAGGGCGTGTGGATGCGGATATTTGCAAGACATGTGGGAAGTCACACCCTGGGAGACAGTGTCATAGGATTTCGGGGGCATGTTTTAACTGCAGTCAGACGGGACACCTGGCTAGAGATTGTCCTAAGCCAGTTGGATATAACAACCGGGGTTCTGGTGGAGATCGTCAGCCGGCTACTACTGGCCGAGTTCATGCCTTGACCAGGCACCAGGCTGCTAACGCTTCAGGTACCGTTTCGGGCACTCTACGTTTATTTGATCGCATGGCTTTTGTTTTATTTGATACGGGCGCTACGCATTCTGTGATATCCATTTCTTTTGCTAAACATACTAATACACCTGCAACACCATTAAAACATCATCTATCCATCTCTACTCCGATGAAAATTTATGTTATTATTGATCGTGAATTCTTGAACTATCCCATACATCTCGGCGATAAGATTCGTCCTGCGAACTTACTTCCTTTGGACATGTATGATTTTGATATCATTTTGGGGATGGACTGGTTATCTGAGCACCGGGCGACCATTGATTGTCATAACAGACGAGTTCTATTTGGCGATTTACGTACTCCTGAATTTTGCTACCAAGGTTCTCAACCTGGTAATTCTATCAAAATCATTTCGGCCTTGAAAGCTCGTTCACTACTTTCACATGGCTGTGAAGGGTTTCTAGCATCGATTAAGGATACTTCCTTGGATAGTCCTTGTCTCGAGAACATTTCCATTGTTTGTGATTTTCCTGATGTTTTTCCTGATGAGATGCTGGGTATGCCACCCGCACGTGAGGTTGAATTCAGTATTGATTTGATTCCAGGTGCTGAACCCATTTCCAAAGCTCCTTATCGTATAGCACCTATTGAACTGAAGGAGTTGAAAGAACAATTACAGGAACTTCTTAATTGTGGTTTCATCCGCCCGAGTGTTTCGCCTTGGGGTGCTCCCGTGTTATTTGTGAAGAAGAAGGATGGGAGTATGAGATTATGCATTGATTATCGCGAGCTGAATCGCATTACTATTTGTAACCGTTATCCGCTTCCTCGTATCGACGACTTGTTTGATCAGCTCCAGGGGGCAAAATTTTTCTCTAAGATTGACTTGAGATCGGGATACCATCAGTTGCGAGTGAAGGAGCAAGATGTTCCTAAGACCGCTTTCCGTACTAGATATGGTCACTACGAATTTCTCGTTATGCCTTTTGGTTTGACGAATGCTCCAGCCGTTTTTATGGACTTAATGAATCGTGTTTTCCATGAGTACCTCGACAAGTTTGTCATTGTGTTCATCGATGATATTTTGGTGTATTCTAAAACAAAGGAGGAGCATGAGTATCATCTTCGTACCGTTTTGGGAATCCTACGACAAGAGAAGTTGTATGCTAAATTCTCTAAGTGCGAGTTCTGGTTGGGGCAAGTTGCTTTTCTAGGTCATATTGTATCCGCCGATGGTATTACCATGGATCCGGCAAAGGTTGAGGCTATCACCAAGTGGCCGAGGCCTACTAATGTGACCGAAGTCAGAAGTTTCTTAGGGCTTGCTGGCTATTATCGGAGATTTGTTGAGGGGTTTTCACGATTAGCTTTGCCGATGACGAAACTTATGCGAAAGGGTGAGAAGTTTGAGTGGACCGACGAAAGGGAGCAGAGTTTTGAGGAGCTAAAGAAGAGATTAGTTTCTGCTCCTATACTTACTCTTCCATCTGGTACGGGCGGTTATCAGATCTACAGTGACGCTTCAAAGAAAGGGTTGGGTTGTGTACTCATGCAGCATGGGAAGGTGATTGCCTATGCGTCTCGACAGTTGAAACCTTATGAGGAGAATTACCCAACTCATGATCTGGAACTGGCGGCGGTGATTTTTGCGCTTAAGATTTGGAGGCATTATCTTTATGGTGAGTCTTGTGATATCTTCACGGATCATAAGAGTCTCAAATATATTTTCACGCAGAAAGAGTTGAATATGAGGCAAAGGCGCTGGTTGGAACTTTTGAAGGATTACGATGCCAACATTCAGTACCATCCGGGTAAAGCGAATGTTGTAGCAGATGCCCTTAGTAGGAAATCAGGTATGATTGCTAGTCTGGAGATTGAGCCTCGATTACTCAACGATTTGGAACAGTTGGATATAGAGCTATGCGTTCGGGGTTATGATGGATACTGGGCTAGTCTAAAGGTTGAATCAAACCTTATCATGCGGATTAAAGAAGCTTAGAAGGATGATGGCGAGTTATGGTCCATCGTTCAGAACGTAGAGGAAGGGAAACAGACGGAGTTTCGGGTCGATGACGACGGCATTGTTTGGTTTGGTAATCGTCTATGTGTTCCTAATGATTCCTCGCTTCGTGAAACTGTGTTGTCTGAAGCACACAGTTCCCCATTCACTATTCATCCAGGTTCTACCAAGATGTACCGAGATTTAAAACAACATTTCTAGTGGAACGGCATGAAACAAGATGTAGCGTTGCATGTGGCTAAGTGCATGACCTGTCAGCAGGTTAAAATTGAGCATCGGCGCACTAGTGGTCTACTACAGCCGTTAGAAATTCCTACATGGAAGTGGGACCAGATTTCCATGGACTTTGTTACAGGTTTGCCACGTACTCTTCGGAAGAACGACGCTATTTGGGTGGTTGTTGACCGTCTTACCAAATCCGCGCATTTCTTACCTATTCGGAAAGAGTATTCTATTGCTAGATTGACAGAAATCTTCCGTCAGGAAATTGTTCGTTTACATGGCACTCTAGCGGCCATTGTATCGGATAGAGATACGCGTTTTACCTCACGTTTCTGGAGGGGTTTGAACAAATCTTGGAGTACCCAACTTAAGTTTAGTACGGCTTTTCATCCGCAGACCGACGGGCAGTCAGAATGCACTATACAGACTTTGGAAGATATGCTGAGAGCTTGTGCTTTGGAGTGGACTGGACATTGGGATAATTACTTATGTTTGGTGGAGTTCGCTTATAACAACAGCTGGCATGCGAGTATTAAGGCAGCACCGTTCGAGTTGCTATATGGTAGGAAGTGTAGGGCACCCATATGTTGGAATGAGGTGGGTGAACGTATTATTGAGGGTCCCGAATTGATCGCAGAGACCAATGAGAAAGTTGCTACCGCTACTGAGAAGCTCAAGGAAGCTAGAGCTAGGCAGAAAAGTTATGCGGATCGTCACCGTCGTGCTTTAGAGTTTAGTCCAGGAGATCGCGTTTTTCTTAAGGTTTCTCCATTTCGTGGGGTTAAGCGTGTGAAAAACTAGAAGGGGGGTTGAATAGTTTTTACCGTTTTAAAGTTTTCTTTGCTTTGTTACTGTATGTTAATTTCAAAGGAAACAATCACAAATAAATAATCACACAATATAAACAAAAGATAAAGAGAGGAAAGATCAAACCACACGACACTGTTGTTTATAGTGGTTCGGCTACAAGGACTCTCTTCCTTGCCCTACTCCACTCCCCGAGTTTCCTACTCGAGAGTTTATCTTTCACTAAGAAACAAACTCCTTTTCCAGGCGGAGAAAACCTTTACACATCGCTTACTTCCTTTTCCGGTACTAAGCTAAACACCGGGTTCTTTCACAAGGTAGAACCAACCTGACGTCGCCTATTTACTTTACCGACACTAAGCTAGATGTCGAGTTCTTTACACGGGTACAACTACTCCCTACACTCCTTGTGCTTTAAGGACTAAAGCACTAACCACACTCACTGATTACAAATGATAGATATGATGTGTGAAACAAACTACAATATCACACAGTAATGCAACTAAAGGATTACGGTTCTGTAGATCCTTGAATGCTTGATCTCCTTTCTACAAAATGAAAGATCAAAGTGAAATGCAACTATGAATGATGTTAGTAAGATATGTACTGAATGAATATGTGTGTTAAAGCTATATGAGTGATGAGAGAGCCAAATGATCAGCTTCCTATTTATAGGCAAGCTGATCTTCAGCTCACGGATCCCACGGATCCCTCACAAGGGATCCGTCCCTTATGTGATTTGGATCCGTGGGACATGACAGCTAAGGTATAGTTGTCTCTTACCATATCTTAGTTGTATCTTACCAAATCATCCAAGATCTTCAAATGTCAACTATGTATCTTGCAAATCTAACCAAGATATATCAAAGATCTTCTATGTGATGCATGCAATGATGTCATGGAATGGTTTTAGAATTAAAGTTTCCTTTTAAGGAAACAAGTTACTAAACTTGTAATTCTTAGTTAATATGTGAAGTGTAAAATGTGTACTTAAGAGACTTAAGCTAGTATTTATTATTTGCTAAAAGATATTCCTTATATTTGTCATTAACAAAACTAATGAAAGATCAAAGAATATAAATAACGTTTTTGAGACGCTATTTGTATTAACAATCTCCCCCTTTTTGTTGATGACAAAACATAAGGTATATTTTTGAGCAAGAGAATAAATATAGCATGAGTTCTTAAAAATATATATTAAGTTTGTTTATTAAAGAAAAGTTTTGTAAAAAATGTATGTACTGTGATGAATCACAGTTGATGCAAACTTAGTTCCTTTCTCCTCCTTTTTGTCGAAACAAAAAGAGTAGCGTAGCGGAATGCGATTTTGAGAACTTTAAAGCTCCCCCTTGTTTTATACTCCCCCTAGATGGAGTAATCAAAGAAATAATGCATGAATCTACAAAACAAACGGTTAGTATATGAAATGCTTATGAGATGCTCCCCCTTGATGTATACTCCTCACTTCTCGAGTACCAACGTATACTATGAAGGGTATGATATGCTGCAAATGAAGTGTTAGTAATGAATGATTTCAATGAAGAAGTAGAATGCTTGTGAAGCATTCTCCTAAACAAGCCTTTCAATAAGTTTTGACTTTTAAAAGTCAAATTAAGTGTCTGATCATTATATGTACCTAGGGTAATCATAAGCAAGGTATAATATATGCTATATAAGAATGTTAGTTCACAATGATAATGATAATATGCAATATGTTGATCACTCATAAGCATAAAAACATCACATTCATTAATTGAAAATTATGTGACAAAAGTCACAAATATGATATGATGTTACATTACAAAATAAATCCTAAATAAAGACAACTACAACATCATCCTAGAAGGTTCCTAACAACACTTTTATTGAGGCGGATGAGAGATTGCATTGAGACGCTCGAGAACATGGTTCAAAATGAACCTCATCTCATTTTGAAGCTCATGGACCAAAATGTTGGTCCTTTGGGCCAAGTGAGATGTTCTCTCACAATGTGCGCAATCATGACTTGAGAAGCCGGGAGGAAGATTAGGCTCCAAGTTTTGTGGTGGTGGTGGTGATGGTGGTTGGTTGTTGTTGTTGTTTAATGGTTGTTGTGGTGTTTGGAGGGAGTTCATAAGGATGTTTTGAATGTCCATTGCTTCATGAAGACGATGGTCAACCATACCCGAGAGAGTGTAGAGACGGTTGAGCTCTTCACTAATCTCTTCTTGGGTTTGAGGCACATTCATCCACATTGCCTCGTCAATGGCAACTAGAGTGGATGTGGGTGATAGAGGTTGTTGTTGAGGTTGGGATGATTGTGCATCGTGGTATAAAGGGCCATGGATATCCGGGTAAACCGGGTGAAAAAGCATGGTTTGTTGACCTTCAAAGGTCATGGGTGGAAGATTGGGTAATTTTGGTGAAAGTTCTTCTAAGTCATCAAGATGTGGTGATGTAGGAGGAGTCCTAAATAATTCCAAGGGTTGGAGTTTGGGTGATTTTGGTGGTGATGGTGATCTAACAGGCTGTGATGGAGCCGGTGGTGGAGTAGAGGCTATTGGAGTAATGGTTGGTGGTGGTGTTTGTATAACAACATTTGATGGTGTTGGGGTGGAGAGTGTAAGGAAATTTTCACTAGCAATGGGTGATGATATATTGAGAGGAGAATTTTCCTCAGATGATGAGTTTGCTAAGTTGATAAAACAACAGGGTTTAACACTAATGCGGGCTGTTCTTCTTGAAGGTCTAGATGTGGAAGAGTTGTTTGACTTAGTCATGGTGAAGTATGATAGCTAAGATGTACAGGAGAGGAAATGGTTGTTGTGTGAAGGGATGATCCTAAAGTGCTAATTTATAGACAGAAGGTTTGTGAGTCTGTGTGTTTGGATTTGATGTGAATCCAATAGTGAATGTTGGTTACTAATGATTTGGAACAAAAATTTGTGCAGGTCATATCAAGGAAGTCAATCCATTGAGCTTTGGTTGAGTAATATGTTGTGGATTTGCAGTTATTACAAGAAGATAGTGGAAAGCATGATGATTTGATATTTCCACGGATTTGACGGATCCCTAAAAAGGGTTCCTTCTTTGTATCTGTTTGGTAACTCACACCTAAAATTTAAAAATTTAAATTTTGGTGGGAAATTTTGTTCCTAAGTTTCTAAGAATTCCTAAATGATTCTAAGAGGAATTGTGATCAGTGAATGAATCCTAAGTGATACTAAACATTTAAGATTTAAGAATCGGGATAAGTCGAAAAAGTTTTGTAATTTTACTGGGAAACCTGCGGATCCAAATGGTTGCAAATGCGGAACCATGGTTAGCGATCCGCCAAATCCGCAGGATGGCGGATGGCGGATCCAACGATAAGCCTTGGCGGAACCCTGTTTTGGGATCCGCAGGATCCGTATGCCTAAAACTTAAAAACTAAACAGAACATATGTCATATTTTTCGTTTTTCGACGAAAACCCGAAAATTCACCTAGACCTTATTTAGCATCTAATATGTATAGCAAAACAACTAAATATGATTACATTAACACATGATTGCACATAGTTTAATCCGTACTTAGAAACTTACCGTTTTGGGTGTTATGCCAAACACTGGCTATAACCCGGAAAATTGATAACCATGATGGTTATCCACCTGCAAGTGTTAGTTATTACACATACACAACAAGTATTATCAGATAAATTCTAGACACATAGAAGTTTAACAACACAATATCCAACATTGTTTAAAACCAAACACTCCATCAACTCAGCTTCTTCTTCAACTTCTTCATCCCCTTGTGTAATTTCATCATCCAACGACCCAGATTCTTCACCATTCCTTTGATGTTTCGATACTCAGCGGATTCATGTTGAATTGGAGGAAGATGGCTCAAGTACTCGGGTGGAGGAATCCTAGAATTTGGCATACCATCATCTTCACTCATTGAAGATGATGAGGATGATGTTGGAACACGAGGACGTTTGCCCTTATCAACACTAACCCTAAAGTCACTCAAAGGAACGAAGGTATGTTCAATTTCATTGTAATCCGGAACAAAGCCTAGATGGTTTGGACGAGCGGGTGCAAAGGCTCTATAAAGTCGGGTTAAGAGCATACCATAAGGCATTGCAATCTTGCTTTGAACCGGAATGTCACACATTCTTTTGGCAACATAATAAGCAAGATTGAAGGGTTGATGAGTAGAGATGTTGTACATCATGTGACATAAACAAGCATTGATATGATCACGGTTTCCTATGGTGCACATCACATTTGCCCTTAATACATCCTCCATCTTCTTGAACTCGGGTTTGAGTTCATTAAGCTCCATTGCAAATGGATCTCTAGCAACTTCACGACCACGATACATTCTTGTGGGGTTGTTCTTAGGAATGAAGAGATGTTCCCTAATCACTTCTTTTGATTCGAGAGGAGTGGCATATGGTGCCGTCCTATCGAGATTGGAGTCTAAGATTGTTAAGGACCATTTGTCCGAGTAAATACATGTCCCTTGGCTTGGAATTCCTAAGACCTCACCAAATTGATCAAGAGGGATGTTGACAAGATTTCCATTTAGAGTAAAATGAAGACTTAAGTAACCTTCATCACTCGAACTAAGACCTACACTAGCATAGAACTCAAGTATGAACCTAGGAATGATTGGTTCATCTATGTCTAAAAGAGAATCAAATCGAATTGCGGCTAATTGTTCCCTAAGTTGAGTTCCTTCATAGAATGATGAATCTACGGCTCTACCCTCATGGACATACTTTTTCTCTAAGGCTTTGAAAATTTCGATTTGGGCATTGGTTAGACCTTTGGTTTTGTGGACTTTGGGTAAGTAGTTAACGGTTTTCTTGTGATCGTAGTTGGTTGCGGGAGGCATGATTTTCCTAAGTACAAAAGTTACATAGTTTTAGTTAAAATGATCAAATGAAGTGTAAAATTCCTAGTGTGTGCCTACATTGGGACAATGTGGAGGTGCGGTTATCTCGACTCCTTTTGATGCAAGAAAAATTAGTTTATGCAAGTTTTGTTTACAAACGAGAGATAACCCAAACACTCCTATTTCAATGTAGCTACGGTTGAATGTACCCGAAAATACATATTAATTATGTATTCCCTTTAGCATTCAAGAGACATTATGCAAGTGAAGTCTAAAAGATAACGTTTTTGCATTTGTATGAACAATGTAAGAAAAAATCATTTTACCTAGTCGTTAGAAGATTTTAGTGAAAAATTTTCATGGGGTTTTTGTTAAATTAAGACAATGTGCTATGAGATGCAATTCCTAACTAAGAAAAACATGTTTTTAAGTATAATGCAATAAATATGCTTCATGATTTTTCAAGAATTATGCATATACCCCAAGTTTTGGTTTTGTGCATGAAATGGAAATCCTAGACGCAGATCAGGAGTATAAATATGATAAGAATACTTACAGTGATGTTAGAAGCACAAATTTGTGGAAGAAAATGGTCTAAAATGTGATGGAGATTAAGTGTGTGTCGAATGTAGTAAGGTGATATGTTTTGGAGTGAGGAATGAATAGTAGCTGTTCTTGTTTATTTAATAATAAACTGAACTCAGCATGCGACGGATCCGGCGGATCCCAAACAAAGGATCCGTCCTTGTTGTCGATTGGATCCGCGGATTCAGAACACATGTTTTGGTTTAGTGTCGTGTGTGGCTAAACTAATGTTTATACTAATGTTTCTCCTAATCACTAGGTTCCATTAATCCTAATCCAAGTCTAAGATAATTGAAAGGTTCTCGTTTAAGTGGTTTAGTGAGAATATCGGCAATGTTGTCCTCTGAGGAAACTTTCTCAATTGAGATGATTCCCTTCTGTACATTGTCGCGAAGGAAGTGATGGCGTATTTCAATATGTTTGGTTCTAGCGTGTTGGACTGGATTTTTGCTTAGATCGATAGCACCTTTGTTGTCGCAAAGAATGGGAATGTTGTTGAGTTCAATTCCATAGTCGACGAGAGCTTGTTTCATCCATAGTGCTTGTTGACACGCCTTTCCTGCAGACACATACTCTGCCTCTGTTGTTGAGATTGCGAGGGCAGTTTGTTTCTTAGCGAACCATGATGTTAGACAATATCCTACAAAAGTACAAATACCGCTAGTACTTTTTCTATCAACATAATCACCTGCGTGATCAGAGTCAGTATACACTATGGTTTCTACACCCGTTCCTTTGGGATACCATAATCCTAAGTGTGTAGTACCTTTGATATACCTAAAGATTCTTTTAACGGCTTCAAGATGGGAAGTTTTTGGATCTTCTTGAAAACGTGCGCATAGACAAACACTAAACATAATGTCAGGCCTACTAGCCGTAAGATAGAGTAAACTACCAATCATTCCTCTATATTTAGTGCTATCTATGGATTCATTTTCTTCATCCTTAGTAAGTTTGGTTTCGGAGGACATGGGTGTTCTCATAGGTTTTGAGTCTTCAAGACCAAACTTCTTAAGCATATCTTTGATATACTTTGATTGGTTGAAGAATATCCCATCTTCTAATTGTTTAATTTGGAGACCTAAGAAAAAGTTTAGTTCCCCCATCATACTCATTTCAAACTCGTCATGCATGATTTTTGAGAAATCGTCGCATAACTCTTGACAAGTTGAACCGAATATAATGTCATCCACATATATTTGGACTATGATAATATGTGATCCCTTTTTCTTGGTGAAGAGAGTATTGTCTACTAGGCCCATGGTATACTTATGGTCAACTAGGAAAGTCTTAAGTCGATCATACCAAGCTTTTGGTGCTTGCTTAAGTCCGTATAAAGCTTTCTTAAGTTTGAAAACATAATTTGGTTTTTCAAAGTCGGCAAAGCCGGGAGGTTGTGCAACATATACTTCTTCATTTATAAGACCATTTAAGAAAGCACTTTTGACATCCATTTGAAATAACTTAAAATCATGTGCACATGCATATGCAAGTAATATCCTAATAGACTCAAGTCTAGCTACTGGTGCAAAGGTTTCATCGTAATCTATACCTTCTTGTTGATTGTAACCTTGAGCTACTAGCCTAGCTTTATTTCTAGATATAATACCCTTTTCATCCATTTTATTTCTAAAGACCCATTTGGTGCCTATTATGGTTTGGTTTTTAGGTGGAGGTACCAAAGTCCAAACATCATTTCTAATAAATTGATTAAGTTCTTCTTGCATAGCAATTACCCAAGATTCATCTTTTATTGCCTCGTCTATATTTTTAGGTTCAATGGTTGAAATAAAGCAAAAATAATTACTTTCATTTTGAGCTTTGGATCTTAATGTTCTTTCATTAAGTTTTCCTATGACGTTTTCTAATGGATGACTTTTAGTTTCTTTAATATTGACTATTTCTCCTTTTACGGGTTCATTGTCATTTTCAATGTTTTCTATATCATTAACCATTTGACTTTCAACTAAGTCATCATCTACCAAAGGTGATGTCTTAGAGGGAGGTGGACTTTCATTGAATGTTACGTTCAACGATTCCTCGACTCTTGATGTTTCCTTGTTTAATACAATGTATGCTTTACTGTTTTGTGAATACCCAAGAAATACACCTTCATACGACTTTGGGTCGAACTTAGTGAGATAATTTTTTGTGTTTAAAATGAAGCACTTGCTTTCAAAAACTCTAAAATATCATAATGTAGGCTTTTTGCCTCGATAAATTTCATAAGGAGTTTTATTTAAAAATTGTCTAATTAAAACTCTATTTAGGATATAGGTAGAAGTATCTACAGCGTGACACCAAAACTTTTGTGGTATGTTTTGTTCATTTAACATAGTTCTACTCATTTCTTGAATTGTTCTATTTTTACGTTCTACTACACCATTAGATTGAGGTGTACGAGGAGCCGAGAAATTATGAGTTATTCCATTATTATCACAAAAATTTCCAAATTGAATTTCATTGTCAAATTCTCGACCATGGTCAGTTCTAATAGATACTATATTACTTCCTATTTGATTTTGAATTTTCTTGCTTAGAATTTCAAATTTGTCGAATGCCTCATTTTTAGTTTTCAAAAACTTTGTCCATGTATATCTAGAGTAATCATCTACTATGACTAGAGTGTAAAAATTTCCTCCATAACTTTGTATAGCCGACGGGCCAAACAAATCCATATGTAATAATTCTAGGCATCTAGATGTAGATACCATGTTTTTAGCCTTATGGCTATTATGTACTTGTTTCCCAATTTTGCAAGCATCACAAAAGTGTTGGTCATATTTCAACTTGGGTAGGTTCCTAACGAGTTCTTTGGATGACAAAGATTGAATAAGCCTCATATTAGCATGACCTAAGCGTCGATGCCATAGAGTTGAGTTTTCGTCCAAGGAGGTAAGACATAACTTATCTTTAGGTGTTTTATCTAATTTCATAACATAGTCATTATTCTTTAAAACACCTTTTCCTACGGTTATGCCTTCTTTAAGTATTTTACTTCCATTTTCACTGAAAAGGACGTTATACTTTTTGCGGCATAATTGACTTATACTAAGTAAATTAAATCCTAAATTATCTACATGAGCAACATCATCAATAGATAGAGAGTCATGAGAGATTGTACCTTTTCCGATGATTTTACTTTTAAGCTTGCTACCGAATGTGACATTACCTCCGTCATACACTTGATAGGTTGAGAAAAGATTTTTGTTTCCCGTCATGTGTCTTGAGCACCCACTATCTTTGATCCACTCATCAGGTTCAAGATCAACTTTCAAGCATACCTAAGTTCATAAAAGACTCAAGCATTTGGTCCCCAATATCTCATGGGTCCGTTTGGGTTAAACATGACATTATCATGGTTTATGTATGTAAATGGTGGACCATTGTTCCATGACATATAGCTAGGACCATGAAAGTTTCTAGGCAAGTTTTGGTTCCAATTATTTTGATAAGTATGTTGTGGATTAACTATACTCTTTGGAAAGGGGTGTTTGGGAAAACTTATTTGAGGTCTCTGTTGATCCGTTTTAACTCTATATTCATTTCTAGCTTGTCCTCTTCCTAAAGATACTGCTGGTTTATGTTTATTATTGGTTATACTACTGTTAGGTTTCTTAGTAACTTTAACAAATTCGGAACGGTCGACTTTGTGAACCTTCTGTTCAACTTGAGTACCCGCGGATCCTTTGGATACACTTGGCGGATCCAAATTTTTGGATCCGTCGGATCCGTGAGTGTCCAACTTGGTTGAATCAGTTTTATTCACAGTCTGTTCCTTATACTCACTTAAGGTTCCTAGTTTCATAAAGCCTAGTCCTGTTTTATCATGAGGTAGTTTTTGCATTTTCATTATTTCATCTGCACAACTTATCTTTTTATCAAACCTTTTAAACTTTGAATTTTGTTTGATCAAATCTTCCTGTGTGGTTCTTAAGGTTTCTAATTCAAGTTTTAGTTCTAGACAAGACACATATATTTCTTTACTATCTTTACCTTTTTCAATTCGTATTGCTTTTTCTTTAAGCCACAATACTTCATTTTCTAAAAGTGTTGTCTTTGTTTTCAAAAACTTGTTTTTGTTTATGATTTTTAAAGTAACGTCACACAGTTTGTTATATTCTATTTCTAAGGTTTCGTCATCTATAGAGGAGTATGAATCAGAATGTACCTCTTCTGTGTCATTAGCCATAAGTGCCATTTCGTTGTTCTTAGGCTTATCATCATCATCTCCTTCACTATCGCTCCAAGCTCCACTAACGAAGGCTCTTTGAGACTTGGTCTTTGGAGGCTTTGGACATTCTCCTATTAAGTGACTGGAGTCACCACACCTATAGCATTTCCTATCAACCTTACCTTTCTTATCGTCACGATCTTTCCGAGAGGATTTCTTTTCATCACGAGGTGGTTTTACAAACTTTCCTCGTCTTCTGAAGAATTTCTTGAAATCCCTCACGGCCATGGCATACTCTTCATCATCACTGTTTGAACAAGACTCATCATCATCACTTGACTCGACTTTGGCTTTCAAGGCAATAGACTTAATCTTCTCCCTTTTGCCTTTGACAATTTCCGAGTCTTTTTCCATAATCATTTCGTGAACTTTAAGGTTTCCTATGAGCTCATCCAGTGTCATGCTTGAGAGATCTTTAGATTCTTCAATAGCTGTCACCTTTGCTCTCCATTTCGGATGGAGTGCTCTTAGAAATTTCCTGACAAAATTCTTACTAGAAAAAGATTCATCAAGTGCTTTAAGTGATGTAATAATAGTATTGAACTTAGCAAACGCACTATCAATGGTCTCATCTTCAGAGATAACAAATTGTTCGTATTGTTGGACAAGAAGATCAATTTTGTTATCTTTTACTTGTGAGTTCCCTTGATGTGTGATAATAAGAGATTGCCAAATATCCTTAGCCGTTTTACACATAAAAACTCTTTCATATTCTTTCTTAGGTAAGGCATTATAAAGCATCATTTTGGCTTCATTATTTTTGGCAATTAGTTTCTTTTGCTCATCACTGTGACGAGTAAGAGAAGCTCCTTCATCCCGACCACCCGAAATATTATTACTAATAGGTTTGTAATCACCATCAACTATAATATACCATAGATCTATGTCCTTTGACTTTACATAAGTCTCAAAGCGATTTTTCCAATAAATAAAACAATTTGGTTCAAATAGAGGTGGTCTCTGCATAGATTGCCCTTCTTTAAAGTTTTCAAAATTCATGGATCGTTTTAAGTTTTAAAATACAATATATTTTAAAGATCTTAAGTAACGTAGCTCTTGATGCCAATTGTGGAAAACTAGAAGGGGGGTTGAATAGTTTTTACCGTTTTAAAGTTTTCTTTGCTTTGTTACTATATGTTAATTTCAAAGGAAACAATCACAAATAAATAATCACACAATATAAACAAAAGATAAAGAGAGGAAAGATCAAACGATACGACACTGTTGTTTATAGTGGTTCGGCTACAAGGACTCTCTTCCTTGCCCTACTCCACTCCCCGAGTTTCCTACTCGAGAGTTTATCTTTCACTAAGAAACAAACTCCTTTTCCAGGCGGAGAAAACCTTTACACGTCGCTTACTTCCTTTTCCGGTACTAAGCTAAACACCGGGTTCTTTCACAAGGTAGAACCAACCTGACGTCGCCTATTTACTTTACCGACACTAAGCTAGATGTCGAGTTCTTTACACGGGTACAACTACTCCCTACACTCCTTGTGCTTTAAGGACTAAAGCACTAACCACACTCACTGATTACAAATGATAGATATGATGTGTGAAACAAACTACAATATCACACAGTAATGCAACTAAAGGATTACGGTTCTGTAGATCCTTGAATGCTTGATCTCCTTTCTACAAAATGAAAGATCAAAGTGAAATGCAACTATGAATGATGTTAGTAAGATATGTACTGAATGAATATGTGTGTTAAGGCTATATGAGTGATGAGAGAGCCAAATGATCAGCTTCCTATTTATAGGCAAGCTGATCTTCAGCTCACGGATCCCACGGATCCCTCACAAGGGATCCGTCCTTTATGTGATTTGGATCCGTAGGACATGACAGCTAAGGTATAGTTGTCTCTTACCATATCTTAGTTGTATCTTACCAAATCATCCAAGATCTTCAAATGTCAACTATGTATCTTGCAAATCTAACCAAGATATATCAAAGATCTTCTATGTGATGCATGCAATGATGTCATGGAATGGTTTTAGAATTAAAGTTTCCTTTTAAGGAAACAAGTTACTAAACTTGTAATTCTTAGTTAATATGTGAAGTGTAAAATGTGTACTTAAGAGACTTAAGCTAGTATTTATTATTTGCTAAAAGATATTCCTTATATTTGTCATTAACAAAACTAATGAAAGATCAAAGAATATAAATAACGTTTTTGAGACGCTATTTGTATTAACAAAGCGCTTTGGTATTCAGGGGAAACTTAGTCCGCGTTACATTGGACCGTTTGAGATCTTAGACCGCGTTGGTGAAGTTTCGTACCGTTTGGCATTACCTCCACAACTCTCTCATGTGCATAATGTATTCCATGTATCACTCCTGAGGGGATATAACTACCATCCTCTCCATGTTGCTTCTTATCCATTTGATCAGATTCGGGAAGATTTATCTTTTGTTGAGGAGCCTGAAGCTATTTTGGAGCGTGAGGATCGAGTCATGAGAACTAAAACCATTCCTTTCGTTAAGATACTTTGGAAAAATCATCCCGAGAGCGAGGCTACTTGGGAAACGGAGGAGTCTATGCGTGCTAGTTATCTACATTTCTTTTCGTGATTCGGTACGTTTCGTTTGATTTCTTATCTCAATTTCGCGGACGAAATTTTCTTTTTAGGAGGGGAGAATTATAATACCCGTTAAATCTCAAACATATATTAATTATAACCTAAGTATTTATGAGACAATAATTGAACTTTATGTATTATACTAAATCATAACAATCATATAATATGCATATGTATAGCTTGGTCACGCCTAAATGAAATTTTGCATGGGCTGAATAAATGAGATTCTTGGACAGTAACCTAAACCGAATACTAGCCCAAGCCCAAAATTAAACTAAATATAGAAATTTACTATCACAATCCCATATTACACGGTAATCTTTGATTTGTTTCTATCCTTTCACTCGGTTTTCCCTATACCGATTACATTACATAAACACAAATAAAACCCTAAACAAATATATACTAAACGGCTAGTCTTTGCCTCCAAGAAAATCAAGTTCGGAGAGGGTATAACTAAGGTGGGTGATCGACTTCTAATTGTTCTAGCAGTAGTGTGTTCGTGGAGGTGATCGGCTGTTGGTGTAATAGTAGTTCGCTAGTGTGGTCTTGATTTCGAATAAGGGTTGGTTCTGGTTTCCTGTTTGCCTCGTTAAAACTGCCTCAAGGTATCCCCGTCTCTTTGTGTTTCCTCCATTCGACACTCACCTAGGATGTATAAAATCAGAATACCACATATAAATATGTCACATAAAATCATGAACTTTGGAACCTCTATATGTCGATCTTGTTCTTGTTCTGCTATTAGAATATGGTGGTTATATACGTCTTAAATCTGGTCATGTGAGCCTTAGTATGTTCAGTTAAATCAACCTTAAAAACCTGGATAATTATATGTCGACCTTGTTTTCTATTCTTGCTATTTGAATCTGTGATGTTATACGTTTGAATCTGGTCTTTCGACACTCGTCTCGATCACTAATTTACAATCTGAAAGCTGGTTATTAAACGTAAGAAATATAAAATGGGATTCGTTATTGCATGATCTCGTTTCGTGTTTGCTGCTGTCGCATGGTGTAAAAGCATTCCCATTTTAATACATAAAGCAAGGGTGATTGAATGTGTGGGTCGTATATATAAGAAATATGTGTGTGTGTGCATGAGATTAACTAGAAGTGTTTGTTCGAGGGTGTTTTGGTTTGGTTTGAGAGGTCCCAATGATAGTGCACTTAAGGGTATTGGTGGTTCGGTATTTTTGGACTCGTTAGATATAAAACGTTTTGGCTAAAATGGAAATTAACAAGGGCTAGGTTTTGGAGTTAAAACGATTTAGTAAACAAAAAGGGTTGTGGTCTTAGTTCGTATTTTTGGGTCAATCATGTGTGGTGTTGATCTCGTAATCGTGGGTTAACAAAAGGGTCTCGGGTCTACTTTAAAGTTGAGTTGAGTTAAGAATTAAACAACATAAGAGAAATAATGTGCATGCATTCATAATCGGCTAAAAACTAATATTGATCTTACATTTTCACAATTGGCATAATAGACCCTATACATTAATATATTGACACTTTAAACCCTAAACTAATATAAGTTGTCTTTTAAACCCTAAACTACTATATAAATCGTACTAAACCTTTAAGTTATTAAATTGTCAATTATAACACTAATTCGGGAAATTTACTTAATCGAGAACTTACTAATTAAGGACACTTATTAATTCAGGAAACCTGATAAAATGAAAGGCATACTAAAATAAGTAACCTAATGCAATTGGACATAGAATAATACTTGATTATTATATTCGTGTAGATCCGGTGTAGCGGGAGGAGTTCTCATCTTGTGTGATCATCTTTTACTTCCTTGTTTGCTTTCGTTAAGGTACAGATATTCTATCCCTTTTCAGTAGGGGTTCTCTCATGACTTCGATCTTGTACTTTTGATACGTATTAGGATTCCCTAATGCCATTGCTATGCTTCCTCATTATTTGACTTCTTTGATTTGAATCCTTTGCTTTGAATCTTTGATATTTGAACCTTTGCTTTGGACCCTTGATATTTGAACCTTCGATATGAACCATTGCTATGATCCCTTTTGATATGATTCATGATATGATATGACATTCGTTGTTACCCATTTGATTTGATATGATTTGTTTGATATACTATGATGATATGCTTTGTTTCGTTTCGTACTCTTATGCCCGAGTTTACTAACTAGTCATGGAGGTACCATGGCCATGTCATTGAGGCACTAATGGCATGACACTTTCTGTGGAGGTGTGATTGATCCACGGCGTCCCCATTTCGATATATTATGATATGTGATCACTTGGCCATTTTGACATATGTGTAGACCTGTCATGCGAGCAGGTATATATATATATATATATATATATATATATATATATATATATATATATATATATATATTATATATATATATATATTATATATATATATATAATGATTTTGTTTTGCAGGGGGCGTATGGATGCATCCTAGGCTTTGTTTCGTTTAGGTAAGATTTTGTAGTGTGATGGCCGTACGTGCTCTGTACCCCATTCACCTTTGGGAGTATGAACGACTCCATGTGGTACTTAGAGGTCTCCCCTCTTTGTATCCTTCGATATGTGACATTGTGTGATTATGTGATTATGTGATTTTGAGATCTATCGAGTACCTCGGTAGGTCGGCTCGTGGCTTTCCTATATTTCTTTGTGTCTATTCAAGTACCTTGTTTAGACAATCCTTTGTTGTTACGTGCTCATTGTTTCTCTTATGATTGTGCTTATGTTGATACCTTTTTGATGCTTTATTTCCCTATGAGTTGTGATACATTATGCCATCTTCGATCTTTCTCTTTTCGTTTGCTTATTACTTTGCTTTGCATATATATCTGTTCACTGAGCTTTTCATGCTCAGCCGCGTTTTCTTTTCCATGCGGCAGGTAATAAGCGGGATGCTGGGCTCGAGTGTTGAGAGTAGGAGCTTAGAGACCTACACCTTAGTTTCCCCATTTGTTTTGAACTATTTTGGATTGATGTTGGATGTTATGTTATTTCTTTTCTTTTAAGTACCTTGTTGGAACTTTGGAATTTTCTAAGTCATGATGATCTTGACTTACTTATTTATAAGACTTCCGCTTGTGTTATGATCTTTTATGCTTTGATATGTCACCATAATGTGACGCTTTTACCCTTTATCGGGTAGGGGTGTTACAATTGGCCTCTACTGTGGATGACCAGTGATTGAGAGGACACCTAAGCTTGTTTAATGACACTAGTAGATCTTGGGAAAGATATTTGGAGGTAGGTACATTGTATTTTGTTTCTTGAAGTATATATGTATTCAGTTTGTATTAATAAAGGTGCCAAAATGAAACTAGCGAGTCACAGACTTTTTCTGCAGTCCAATCCTTCTTTTAAACATCATATTATGTCAGAAATGTCATTAGGAGATCGCAGGAAAAAGCGGGGTTCAAAATGGTTTAGTTTTGCAATTTATTTCTATACGTATAGGTCGAATTTTGGGACAAACAAAGTGATCTTAGTTACTGTAATAATATTCGGCATCTACGGCTGGGATTTTGCACAAAGATAATTTGATGGATGGTGATCATCATAGTGTAAAGACATGTATGGGTTGCATTTAAATTTATGAAGTTACGATGCGTTTTTGTGAGTGGGTTTGTGATCGGGTATCAAAGGAAGAAAGAAAGGAAAAAAATAAATAATAACTCATGGGCTTGTGATTGGCTGTGGTGATGGGCTTAAGGGTTTAAGGTCCGGTTGGTTTGTAGTGTCATTAGGGAGTTAATTAGTGTTAAGGGAAATAATTAGTTATAATTTAAATGTAGTCATTCGGAAATAATTTAGTTTAACTAGGAAATGTAATATTGTTAGTATAGGCATTTCATTATTATTTGGCATTATTGGTGACGTTTGAATTGGGTGAGAACGTGGTGTCGTGATATATATGTGTCTCGAGTACGTGTCACTATTTAATATATATATCGTTAAAACGTAACGTGATAATAATAACAATAAGAGAAAATTTTAAATTTCCCCGTAAAAATGGGATTTATTAATCGGTAACTCAAGGTTATCACTAATTAATGAGAATTATCACAATGGATTTTTGTAGAATCTTACACTCCTCCTACGCCACTAACCACCGTGAAACCACCACCACCAACCATCACAAACCGTCACCATCAAACACCAGACCCAACACAAAACCCTCACTATAAATTACTAATTATCACAAACGCTACAACGACTGTAAAACCCTAAAATCCGTTTCTTCCAAATTTCCCATATAATTTGAAATTTTCATAAGCTTCGTGAACTAAACCTAATATTGAGTACGATAAGTTATAATATAAATTTTGAAAGCATGGAATCATAAACTATATTTGATAAGAAAATCAACTTAACTAATGTCTTACAAAATATATATAACACGCTTAAAACTTATTTGAATGGACTGATTTATATTGAATTATGTGCACACAATATTATAAACAAGTCAAGTAAAATCAACTAAATGACCACTTCAATTCTCCCCGTAAATCACGGCCAAATCATATCTTAAATTGGGCAATCATCTCCTAATCAATCACCCATAACTTTCTACACTTTCCCTAGTGATATCCCTACCTACACGTTTTATTAAATGATATAAACTCCCATGGCAATGCTTCTAGCCCACTAAAAGAGTATTAAAACCATACTTTATTCCTCTATCCTAAATTCACGCCAAAAAGAAAGCTGTACATTGGACATAGTTAACTTTAAAAAAATCCCATGATATGCACTCCCTTTATTGCATGTGATTCACACGCTTTCTATTTAATTATGTTTCTTTTGATTCGAGCATATCAAGTATCAACATGCACACGTCCTTGGTCATGAATTGGCATAAATATCAAATTTGCGTGTTCCCCAAATCAAACGAAAATCTCGCCAAGAATCACGTTCAAATCCCCGACTTCTCGGCCCATGACCATTTTATAAACAGTCGCCTCTCACTTATAATCAATCAAAAAAATTCTCATCTCTTTTTCACCCTAAAACCCTTAAATAAAATAGAAGGGGCGGCAGTCTTGGATCCCATTCGCTGCTCCATATCAAGGACCATACCTCACACTTGTGTCCTCACACGAACCCTAAAACAAAACCAGTTGGCGGCATTCTGTGATATCCAAGAAAAGGGGTGCGAGAGAAGTGAAAAAGGGTGGTACAAAGAGGTATTTGATCGTAGGTCTTGCGGGGTTCGTGAGACTTTCGTCTGATCGATTCATGTTCTGGGTAGGAGTTCGTTCATTCTTGTTTTTCCTCTCCTCTAAAGCGCCCAAAGGTACCACCATCAATCTCTTGTTTCCTTCCAAGTAATTCGACATACAAGTACATGCTAATCTGAATTTTATATACACCTATGAAACTGAATAAGTGTTGTGTATATAACCTGTATGTGTCGAGTACCTGTAATCTGATTGATAACTCTAAACTCCAGCCCTTGTCGACCTAAATGTAAACCTAACAATCTGATTATATGATCTCTAAAATACAATCTGAAGTCTGAATATAAAACGCAAGAATTAAAATGGAGAATATATATTTGATTACGTAACTTAAGGACTTGAATACATGTGATGATATGAAAACAAAAGTTTTGTTTCGTTAATAAAAGCTATACGAGGGAAGATATATGTCGAGTATAATTAAATTCGTTGTGTTGCAATATGTCTACTCTTTTTTTTCCCACGTTTTAAATAGATGTCGCTAAAGATGATACAAGATATATTTAATACATGAAAGTTGTAGGAACATATGCATGCACCTGCTAATACGAAATATGAAGAAACCTTGTTATACATGTTTTGAAAGTTCTGTGGTGTGTTCCTTTTATTGATACGCATGTATGCAATGTCATGGGGCCAAACATATATTTTACTTAATACTTTAAGAATTAAAAGAAAGAAAAAGAAGCTGTTTGCATTGAACATGTTTTGGCCCACTCTTATACGACTAAAATGAGTAATTCGATTTAAGATAAGTTAATAAAAATCGACTAAATCATAAGTTGGTTATTATGAAACTAAATTACGCTTTAAACCCTAAAGTATAATAAGTTGTCGTATTAAACCCTAAACTATAATGTCGGTCACATTACGTCTTAAAGTTATTTAATTGTCATTAATAACCCTAAAAGTCACTAAAAATGGAAAGCCGACGAAAACGAGTAAATCTGATTTGAAATGAATTATTAATAATTAGCCGATCATTAATTCGTGTAGATTCGCTGAAGAGGGAGTGACTTCCTATTCTTATCTTATGGTTTCGTTGGCGGGTTAAGGTACAGATACTCTGCCCTTTTTCAATAAGGGTGTCTTATTTCTCTGACATGATATGATTTCTGATTTGCATCTTCTGATCTGTTAAAATCTGATTTGGATCTTGATACTTCTGAAAAGATTTGATTTGAACCTTTTGTTATGAGCCATCTATTTTGATCTATCTGTTTTGAACCTTTGGATATGACTTTCTGATATGATATGATTTGTGACTCTTAGTTTGATACCCGAGCCAAAATTTGTGACCCTAGCCATGAAGGTAACATGGCCGTGTCTGTGATGCACCACTGGCATGACTAGTGTGTAGCCCTAGTGATTTGGTTACACCGTCCCTTTGTTTTGGTCTGCATGTGATTGGGTAGGGGCATATGGATGCATCCTAGATCTGTTCTGTTTAGTGGATTTAATTGTATATGATATGATTTCTGTTCTGGTGACTGGTACTGTGTGCAATACATGCCTTTCACATATGTCTGGGAGCTAGCTACTCCATTTGAAGAATGAGGACACCCCTCATATTATCTGATTATCTGAGAGGTCTCCCCTCTATATGATTTGAAGATTTATGGTTACGATATGATATGATTTGTTTCTGGGCTCGTGGTGGATTACTATCCCTTTTCTCTTTTCCTTATACTTATTCATGGACTTACCCCTTGAACCATATTACATCTGTTTGACCTTTGTTTCTGCTATTCTGCACTTTTCTATATTACTTTTCGTTATCGTTATATCTGTTCACTGGGCTTTTTAAGCTCAGCCGCACGTTTTCTTTTCGTGTGTGGCAGGTATAAGCAGGACGACGGGTTTGGGTATGAGTGAAGAGATTTTGGGACTTAGAAGACTTTGATAGTTATTCTGAAGTAGAGACCATTAGAAGGAGTTGCTTTTGCAGATTTAGTGTTTAGCTTTTGTTTCCGTTGTAACCTTGTAAATTTCAGAATTTCATTTGTAACCTTTGAGAATTTTTGTATTACTTGGAATGTATGCTTTGTTTTGATCTGATGTGAAACCATTAGTGTGACATCTTTACCCTTGTCGGGTTGGGGTGTTACAATTATGGTATCAGAGAGACAGGCTGCGATTCGTAATACATTTACCCTTGACCTGTGTAAGTTAGGACCACTAAGCTTCCACTGTTGGCGCTCATAAGTTAACCTTTAAGTTTTGCTTTAGGATTTCCCTATAAGAACTTAAGTTTTGACCAGTGAGGAATGGGGAGACTATAAGGCATTTGTTTAGGTATTATTACTTCCGCATCACTCTGCTTCGTGCCTTGCTTTTGGTTAGATCCTGTTGATATCACTTTTGGAAATTGAAAGCTTATGCCTTACACCTAAGTTTTGAAACCTAAATGAATCTTGAAAGCATTAAGAATTGCATAGTAAATTCCTGACACTATTTAATCCTTACCTTCAGATTCCGACTCTGACCTCTGATCTTTGTTAATCATTTCGATGCCTCTTGGGCATTTTGAGAATTTCCATGGCGAGTAGTTGGCTTTCCCTCTTGATTATGACATTTGTTTTTGTTGACCTCTGAGACTGTAAAAGTACTAGGTGGATGAAGGTAGATTGTTTTGCTTACGACTCGAGATAAAGTATGATCATCATGAAGGCATAATTATGTGGTGCTGGTATTATTAACGTGATAATACTTACACCATATAACGTGCCCTCATTGTGGCCATAGGATGTCTTGGGAAGTACCTAAGAAGTTTAGAACTTGATTTCCGTTGGATTATCTGTGATTAGTGAGACCTTAGGTTCATTCTACCTATGCGTATACTCTGCCTTCGTTCGTCAAATATCTGGATTAGTTTGGACTCTTGTACTGCGTTCGGTTGACCTCAGTTATGAACCTTAAACTCCTTGAAGAGCTCCCTACTGTAGATACAATTAATTCGATTTGAAATTCTTGTTCGCATTTCGTATGAGTATTCCGTTCCCTTTCTCCCTGCTTCCTGCAAATTTCGAGGACGAAATCTTTCTGTTTCCTTGCAAATTTCGAGGACGAAATTTTCTTTTTAGAGGGGAAGAATTGTAAAACCCTAAAATCCGTTTCTTCCAAATTTCCCATATAATTTGAAATTTTCATAAGCTTCGTGAACTAAACCTAATATTGAGTACGATAAGTTATAATATAAATTTTGAAAGCATGGAATCATAAACTATATTTGATAAGAAAATCAACTTAACTAATGTCTTACAAAATATATATAACACGCTTAAAACTTATTTGAATGGACTGATTTATATTGAATTATGTGCACACAATATTATAAACAAGTCAAGTAAAATCAACTAAATGACCACTTCAATTCTCCCCGTAAATCACGGCCAAATCATATCTTAAATTGGGCAATCATCTCCTAATCAATCACCCATAACTTTCTACACTTTCCCTAGTGATATCCCTACCTACACGTTTTATTAAATGATATAAACTCCCATGGCAATGCTTCTAGCCCACTAAAAGAGTATTAAAACCATACTTTATTCCTCTATCCTAAATTCACGCCAAAAAGAAAGCTGTACATTGGACATAGTTAACTTTAAAAAAATCCCATGATATGCACTCCCTTTATTGCATGTGATTCACACGCTTTCTATTTAATTATGTTTCTTTTGATTCGAGCATATCAAGTATCAACATGCACACGTCCTTGGTCATGAATTGGCATAAATATCAAATTTGCGTGTTCCCCAAATCAAACGAAAATCTCGCCAAGAATCACGTTCAAATCCCCGACTTCTCGGCCCATGACCATTTTATAAACAGTCGCCTCTCACTTATAATCAATCAAAAAAATTCTCATCTCTTTTTCACCCTAAAACCCTTAAATAAAATAGAAGGGGCGGCAGTCTTGGATCCCATTCGCTGCTCCATATCAAGGACCATACCTCACACTTGTGTCCTCACACGAACCCTAAAACAAAACCAGTTGGCGGCATTCTGTGATATCCAAGAAAAGGGGTGCGAGAGAAGTGAAAAAGGGTGGTACAAAGAGGTATTTGATCGTAGGTCTTGCGGGGTTCGTGAGACTTTCGTCTGATCGATTCATGTTCTGGGTAGGAGTTCGTTCATTCTTGTTTTTCCTCTCCTCTAAAGCGCCCAAAGGTACCACCATCAATCTCTTGTTTCCTTCCAAGTAATTCGACATACAAGTACATGCTAATCTGAATTTTTATATACACCTATGAAACTGAATAAGTGTTGTGTATATAACCTGTATGTGTCGAGTACCTGTAATCTGATTGATAACTCTAAACTCCAGCCCTTGTCGACCTAAATGTAAACCTAACAATCTGATTATATGATCTCTAAAATACAATCTGAAGTCTGAATATAAAACGCAAGAATTAAAATGGAGAATATATATTTGATTACGTAACTTAAGGACTTGAATACATGTGATGATATGAAAACAAAAGTTTTGTTTCGTTAATAAAAGCTATACGAGGGAAGATATATGTCGAGTATAATTAAATTCGTTGTGTCGCAATATGTCTACTCTTTTTTTTCCCACGTTTTAAATAGATGTCGCTAAAGATGATACAAGATATATTTAATACATGAAAGTTGTAGGAACATATGCATGCACCTACTAATACGAAATATGAAGAAACCTTGTTATACATGTTTTGAAGTTCTGTGGTGTGTTCCTTTTATTGATACGCATGTATGCAATGTCATGGGGCCAAACATATATTTTACTTAATACTTTAAGAATTAAAAGAAAGAAAAAGAAGCTGTTTGCATTGAACATGTTTTGGCCCACTCTTATACGACTAAAATGAGTAATTCGATTTAAGATAAGTTAATAAAAATCGACTAAATCATAAGTTGGTTATTATGAAACTAAATTACGCTTTAAACCCTAAAGTATAATAAGTTGTCGTATTAAACCCTAAACTATAATGTCGGTCACATTACGTCTTAAAGTTATTTAATTGTCATTAATAACCCTAAAAGTCACTAAAAATGGAAAGCCGACGAAAACGAGTAAATCTGATTTGAAATGAATTATTAATAATTAGCCGATCATTAATTCGTGTAGATTCGCTGAAGAGGGAGTGACTTCCTATTCTTATCTTATGGTTTCGTTGGCGGGTTAAGGTACAGATACTCTGCCCTTTTTCAGTAAGGGTGTCTTATTTCTCTGACATGATATGATTTCTGATTTGCATCTTCTGATCTGTTAAAATCTGATTTGGATCTTGATACTTCTGAAAAGATTTGATTTGAACCTTTTGTTATGAGCCATCTATTTTGATCTATCTGTTTTGAACCTTTGGATATGACTTTCTGATATGATATGATTTGTGACTCTTAGTTTGATACCCGAGCCAAAATTTGTGACCCTAGCCATGAAGGTAACATGGCCGTGTCTGTGATGCACCACTGGCATGACTAGTGTGTAGCCCTAGTGATTTGGTTACACCGTCCCTTTGTTTTGGTCTGCATGTGATTGGGTAGGGGCGTATGGATGCATCCTAGATCTGTTCTGTTTAGTGGATTTAATTGTATATGATATGATTTCTGTTCTGGTGACTGGTACTGTGTGCAATACATGCCTTTCACATATGTCTGGGAGCTAGCTACTCCATTTGAAGAATGAGGACACCCATCATATTATCTGATTATCTGAGAGGTCTCCCCTCTATATGATTTGAAGATTTATGGTTACGATATGATATGATTTGTTTCTGGGCTCGTGGTGGATTACTATCCCTTTTCTCTTTTCCTTATACTTATTCATGGACTTACCCCTTGAACCATATTACATCTGTTTGACCTTTGTTTCTGCTATTCTGCACTTTTCTATATTACTTTTCGTTATCGTTATATCTGTTCACTGGGCTTTTTAAGCTCAGCCGCACGTTTTCTTTTCGTGTGCGGCAGGTATAAGCAGGACGACGGGTTTGGGTATGAGTGAAGAGATTTTGGGACTTAGAAGACTTTGATAGTTATTCTGAAGTAGAGACCATTAGAAGGAGTTGCTTTTGCAGATTTAGTGTTTAGCTTTTGTTTCCGTTGTAACCTTGTAAATTTCAGAATTTCATTTGTAACCTTTGAGAATTTTTGTATTACTTGGAATGTATGCTTTGTTTTGATCTGATGTGAAACCATTAGTGTGACATCTTTACCCTTGTCGGGTTGGGGTGTTACTAATTATCACAAACGCTACAACGACCGCAGTTACAACGGTGGCGTTTACAACAACCACCGCCGCAACAACATCTCCGGTGGCCGGAAAATGAGTGACACGACATCACTAATGGTAAAAAAAAAAAAAAAAAGACGATACAAGCAACAGTTCACCTTTTCATTGTGCTACTCTATAAGATATTTGATTTTGATAGAAAAAAGTTAGGATTTAATTTTGGGGATTGGGGAAAGAAGTTGGTGAGAGAGAGAAATAAATGAAACGAGTGTGTGTTATGAAATGTGAGAAATGAAAAAATGAATGAGATATGACTGACCCTAACAGGGTGTGTTATTTTTGAATGTGTGATTACAAATATGCCTTTCAGTAACTAATTAAAATTAAATAACAATTAATCTCCACCATCAGTGTTAAGATGATAGGTGGTTGAGATCAAGGAATTTGTTATTTAGATAAAATGTGTTCTGTTAAGAACTTTTCTCTTTGTCGATAATTGGCTATCTTTTAATAAAAGACATAACTACTGATGTGAATTATTGATTATTGCATAAGTTGTTTCTTTCGAAGCGTGTGTATTTCTTTAAAGAGTTTGCTGGCTAATAACCAACTGTGTTTTTGTTTCTTTCGACTCCTTGTAACTCTCGTGATAGATTGATGCCTGTATCTTTAGTTTTTGTTCTTTGGGTCTCATCCTCTTTTAATTGGCTTGATTAATTGAGGTGGGATGCCTTTGTTTGTATATTTTGTTTTGTTAATGTATTGTTGCCTTTCAAAAAAAAAAAAAAAAAAAAAAAAAAAAGCTATGTGTATGGAAATAACTACATACATATTTCTTCTTGAATCGCACATATGCACTCCCATAGGCATCAAGTATAAATGTTCTCAAAAAAAATACATACAACGACAATAAATAGGGAGATGATTTGCACTCATTTTATTTTAATTTGCATACTCCAATATACAATTAGTTAAAGCAGAATGTATAAACAGTAAAACTGTTTAATGCACAGGTTGGAGTGTCTAAATCAAAAAATGAAGTGTGCAAATCAATAAACTTGTAGAAAAAACATAGGGCCTAAAGCGGCTTGTTGTAGCAACGGTAGGGGGTAACATTGCACTCTTGTTAAAATCTAAGGAGAAAAACAGAAACATAGAGAAAAGCGATTTAAAACCAAAACTAGACGAAAACAATTCTAATTGAAGAAGACCGGCGATGGAAAAAGAAGGACAAAAATACGTATGGGAAGGTGCCATTCCTTTACAAATTCATCTTCACGACTCTGAAGTCACCACTCTTCCCCCTCCCTCACCTGCACTGGTATCCTTTTTTTTTTCCCACCAATTACTGTAAACTATTTGTTGTTATTGTTGAAGACTTATTGGGAATTTTTTGGTTTACTTTTTAATCAAGTATTGGTGATATTTTATCCTTGTTTAGTCAATGATTTGGATAGTTTATTTATGTGAATTGCGTTGAATTTTTTTATAGACCATAAGCTTAGGAAATGGATTTCAACTAGATGGAATCTAAAGACAAAAATATATATGAATTACAGAGTTACCAGGTTCATTTCGGAAAAAAAAAATCATGATTTTTGACAAAATTCACACTATGTAAATAAAATCAATGGTGAACCCCCTGGAAGTCCGCCCCTGAATGGGCCTTTGGTCCACTGGTATCCGTGAGATGGTTATGTCCCCAGCCAAGAGGTTGTGGGTTCGAGTAACGCAAGGAACGAAACTGAGATTGTTGTGATTGTGTGAGAATGCATATATATTGTGGTTGCGTGTATTAGTTTGACTTTTTTTTTTTGTAAAAAAAGGATGGAACTTAAAGTTTTCCGCTGAAAATATGTTTCATGTGCTTATCTTTTGTTTTACATTTATAAAGTTATTCCAAATAAAATACTTGTGATTAAAATGCGGTATTGACTTTCCTGATCCGCGCCTCGGGTTGGTACCTGGTCTCTGAGACATTACTGCCGTGGTGACTATCGACCCGAGCCCAAAGAAGGAAAAAAATGAACGGACACAAAGCTATGAACTATGAACATTCTTTGATACATGATAGGAGTCGGTCAGTTCGCTTTGTGTGTGTGGGGCTGGGGGGATAAACCTTTGTCATCTGATTACCAGTATTCTATGAGCAGAGCTACTGTCTAAAAGGCTTTACATGATACTACTGTTTACGATTTATGTTTTTGTACTGGTATGGGGACTACGTTGCTGTTTCTATTAATCTGTCACGTATTTAGAAGTTGAAATAGTGGAGACAGGCATTGTCCAAATGAAGTTTTCTGCCTACTGTGTAGGAAAAGTGATACAACGTGGTTTTTCTAATTGGTGTTCCTATCCTAGTCATGATAAAGGACTTTAAATTGAACTACTTAGTGATTAGCATGTATAGATTTGCCTCAGTAAGCTTATGGAAATGCCTTTTCTAAATAAAGTACTATTTTCCCGAGGATCATCAGCTGCATTATAAGGGATTAGCGCATTTTCGTATGTGAACTCAGAATCTTAAGTGTATCCTGTTTTATTAGTGATGATAATTTGATTAGTCCTGATGCATTGATGTGATTTTCCGAGTCACTCGTGCATGCTCGGTCATATCTCATTTCTATATCCTATTTTAAAGTTCCTTAAGGGGTATCAAGGGTGGTTGAGTTAGAATTCTGAACACCTAATAAACCTATGTGTGGTGTCATCCATTTGGCTAATGTTAGGCTTTTCTTAAGTGTCAATAACAGTGGTGCACAATAAGCTCTCTTTTGGAGCATCAAATGTTGATGTGGATGTCTTACCACAGAAGGATCGATAGATTAGAGGCACCGAATGAGGAAAAAAAGAGTGCACTCCTGTTTGATATGGTTTGCTCCTGTCTAATATATACCTTTGGATGCAGTAATGATAGAAATGACATGTACGAAAACGATGTGTTAGTGGGTGTATTCTGTGGTAATAGAATTATGGACCAAGATAGGGAATAAGTAGTCACAAGAATTTTGTGAAAAAGGCATATATAATAACTTAGACATAATATCCATATAGTGGCAGGACACCATCCATGCTCCCTGTCCTAGGAATGGTCACCGTTCATCTCATTTATATGGGTCTCTTGACTTATTTACAGATTACATTGAACAAAGGATTTGTTTTGGTTGTTGTTGACTTGTTGGTATGTGTTTGGTGTATATATGTCCTTTTTCTGGGAGGTTAGGAGGGGTTCCTTAGTTATGTCCTTGGATTTTCATGTACAAGACCCTTAATTTGCTTTCCCTGCTCTCCGAGTAGCCATCTTATTGCTTGCTTGCGCGCTTTGTGTGTGTATCTATGTTTGAAAGGTTTCCTATTCTTATATTACTGCATGGTGCAATGCATCATTTACTTGATCTGATGTTGTAGCATTGTCTGCCAATCATGGTTAAACTATTAGAATGGCGTTATTAACTATTTTTTTGCTCAATGTATAAGCGAATCTGTGGTTTATCGAAAATCTAATAGCAAATTCTTATGTTTCTGTTAAGTTCAGATTCTAGCTCCTCGAATAGGGTACCTACCTCTGTTATCATCTCAACTTAAGCCATTCTTCAGTGGCGCACTTCCTCCTGGAGTCGACACTATCTGGTTCGAGTACAAAGGATTGCCCCTTAAATGGTATAGTATTTTCTTGATGATTTTGATGTATAATTATTTTTTATGCTATGATATGAGTTTTCTTTCTCCTTATATTTAAAGTTGCAACGTGAGAACTGGGCTAGTAGAAGATTATTAATTATTGATCTGCGGAACGACGCTATTTTGATAAGTTGCACACTAAAGTTACACTTGTATTATGAAAATTACAATATTCATCACATGGGTGTCCTAGATAATTACAACACTTTATGAGAAAAGTCTGTTATAGCATTCATATATTTGCTCATTATCATCATTGCAGCGACTTAGTGGAATTTTGGGTATATGATTAAAATACACCCCACTCTATAAGTTTCAGATATTGTTACATCGACCTTATAAGATTGTGTTCATAAGTAGGTTCGCCTCTAAACATAAAAACTGACTGAGGTTTATCCTTTTTTTGGGTAAAGGGTTTATACCCGGTGAATAACTGAGGTTTATCCTTTGATAGTGTAAGGCAGCTATCCGTGTTGTGTGTTACTTGTGGCTTTATCTTCAATAATTTCCCACGTAAAGTCATGTCTTGTCGCTTCTCATTCATTTTCTGTGTTATATGTACTTCTATTTCCCTGCTTTATAAAAGAGAAAATTTAGACGCAACTATTTACGAGATAACACCTCTGTTTTACAGCATGGATCATAAGTTCATTCATGTTTAGGTTCCTCTTAGTCTCTTTGCTAAGATTGGCAGTTGTATGTGACTTCCAAGTCTACGGAGTTGGGCTTATTATCTGACATCATACTGGATTTTTCAGGTATATACCAACAGGGGTCCTCTTTGATCTACTTTGTGCTGAACCAGAAAGACCTTGGAATTTGACGGTATATATCTTAAACTTTTTGTCTTGACATATTTTACACGAATCTTGTTCGACTAGTGTGAAACTATATTATGATTGAATGTATGTTGGGAAGCTCTATTCTTATCATCTTTAGATAGACCCTAGCTCTACTATTCCTAGCTATAAAATGTACTATTAGTTATGTCACATATATGTTGTAATTCCATATTAAGAGGACAGAACCATTTACGTTTTAGCAAAATATAGCTGTCCAATTTAAGAATAAAACTACTAATTATCCAAAGATGTTTTCAAAAGATGAATAGTTATCATTTTAATTAAGGGCAACAACCGTCTAGTAAAAGACTTATTATTTAAGTTGACTTTCGTTTAACAGTGTTTGTATCTTGGTTTGTGGTAATAGTGTAAATTAGAGGTGGCAAAACGGGTGGGCCGGGCGGGCACGGGCACGGGCTAGAATGGGCACGGGCTAGAATGGGCACGGGCTTAAACGGGCACATGTTATACAAATCGCTTTATAGAAGACCGAAAATGACGAAATAAATTCCTTAAACGTAATACCCCATTTATATTTAAAAAATTAAATATATTATATATATAAGTTTTTTTTCAAAAACGATTATAATGTTCTCTAATTGAGAGGAAATATGTGCCCGTTGTGCCCATTTAACTTTTCAATGGGCTATATGTGCCCATTTTGAAAAAAAGAAGAGGGCTAAATGTGCCCAAATCTTTTACAAAGTAGTCAAAATTAGCCATTTTTTTTTTCATTTTGGGCACAAATTGCCACCTCTAGTGTAAATAGTGGGACTCATAAACATGACAGGAACTTTCATACTGGAATATATAGAATACAAGATGAGTTAGGAGGTTGAGAATATCACTTAGAAATGCAAGAAGATAAATTTATGCATAAATTACATATTTATTTACCTCTTAAATCATATCACTCAGCTGAAATTTCTCTTTTATCATATGTGGTGTTTCAGTATATGTGAAACCTGCTTGCCAAATTTAGATCTCAAAAGTTAATGACTGTAAGTTATGTTTACGGTGTTCTCAGTCATGTTTTCATTCCCGCTGCAGGTACATTTTAGGGGATACCCAGGAAATATCTTGATTCCCTGTGATGGAGAAGATAGTGTAAAATGGAGCTATATCAACTCATTAAAAGAGGTTTGAGTTTGAGAATGACTGTTTCATCTCGCTGTCCATGTCTTCCTCTATTTGCATAGTAGCTAATAGGGGTTGAAACAAGCCGAGCCGAGCCCGAGCCTGCCAGAGCTTGAGCTCGGCTCGTTTATGTTTTATAAAGCTCAAGCTCGAGCTATCTCGAGCTCGAGCTCGGCTCGCGGTATGTTATACAGGCTCGGGCTCGGCTCGAGCTCGGCTCGTTTATACGATTTGGTAATGGAAAATTAAAGCTTGGCTCGAGCTTAGCTCGTAATATATCTATTTTGAGCTTGTTAATAAGCTGGTAATTGAGCTCGTTAATAAGCTTGTTATTGAGCTCGTTAATAAGCTCGCCTATAATACAAATGCACAAGGTTTTATATAGGGATGAGCAGCGGCACCGGAAAAATGGTACAGTACCGGAACCGTACCGGTACCGACCTTTACCGGTACCGGTTTTTAATACCCGGTACGGTATCGGTACCACGAAAATGGTGGAAAAAAAATACGGTACCACACAAATTCGGTGCGGGATAATAACGGGAATTCTCGAATTCGATACTGGACTACAGAGGGTTGGCTTTTTGAAATAAACCCATGATCCAAACACTCTTATTCAGATTTCCATGCATACTATAACGTTTGTAAACAAAAAAAGCCCACATATCAAACCCTCCCAAAACCTTCTGTAACAAGTTAATCTCCGTAAACAACTATTGCATACTTCAAAACTCTCACACAAATCAAATCCTACCCTTTTACAATCACTAAAATCATTTAGGCTATAAAACTGATACAGATTCATGAATCTGTATATCAATTAGGACATGCTGGTACATTAGAGATTAAGAACCCAGCATGGTAACTTACTAACTTAAGGCACTCATTATATGTAAAAAGGAATAGCGTACTGGCTATTTGATCATGAGTGCATTCATGTATATGTTGGTTGTCTATGCATGTAGACTGTAGTTGCATGGTATAGTCAAATAACAGAAACATAGTATCAAACATAATAAAGAGTGCACAAAATCAATAAAATATAGATGCTATGATTAATCAAATAACGAAGCTCAAAATGTGACTTTTGTATCGTCTGACCATTATGGATGCTAACAAATAGAGGACCAGATATACTTTTTGATTAGAGGTATTATTCAGAATTTGTTTTAAAAGTTAGACGGTACTCTACCCGTATTAGTACCGTTGTACCGGAACCGGTATCGGAACCGGTATCGGGTACGGTTCCGGGAACGGGACTTTGAATTTAGGTCGGGAAAAAATCCAGTACACCAAAAACGGTGCTGGTATGGTGCCAAAATGGTACCGCGCTCATCCCTAGTTTTATATATGTTTAATACTTAAAAATATCCTAGTGTCGTTTAGGCGAGCGAGCCCAATCGAGCTTTGTATGTAAAGCTCGGGCTCGAGCTCGATTAATAAATGAGCTGCAACTTAGGCTCGAGCTCGGGCTCGAACTCGTTTAGGCTCGGCTCGTTCAAGCTTTTTACCGATCCGATCCCGAGCTTTTCACTAGCGGCTCGACTCATTTCCACCTCTAGTAGCTAATAAAACTTTATATCTCATATGTATGTGTGTGTACACATATATCTTAAGGGCTTAATCATATCTTGACAATTTCTGACCCGACACGAAACCCGACACGAAAATTAACAGGTTCGGGTTGAGCTAAATAGATTTAGGGTCAGGTTTGGGTCGACATATCTAACACGTTTATTAAACAGGTCAGGTTCGGGTTGGGAATAAAATAAACGGGTCGACCCGCCAACCCGTTTAAGATTTTTTTTCTTAAATTAAAAATTATTTATATTTAATTATACGGGTTAAATGGGTTAAACGGGTCGACCCACTAACCCGTTTAACCCGTTTAACTAGTGTAATGTGCTAACTTTTTTATATAAAACGGGTTAAATGGGTCAACCCGAAACCCGTTTAACATATTCAACCCGTGTAACCTATTTAACCCGTCAACCCAAGTATATATACGGGTTAAATGGGTCAGGTTCGGGTTACGTATAAACAGGTTAGGGTTGACGTAGCTGACCCGATGATTTAAATGGGTCAGGTTCGGGTTGGGGTTTTCTGACCCGCCAACCTGACAACCCGAACCCGCCAACCCGAACCCGACCCGAATTGCCACCCCTAATCTTAATCATATCTTAACTATAAATAAAGAGTAAAGGCCTCTAATCTGAATGTTGAAATTTTCAGTAGGAAAATTACTATTTTACCCTTTATTACCCTTCATTAATTTGTGTATGAAATTTCCTGCTTGGCAGCTCATTAATTATTTGTTATTTTCGAGCCCACCTGCCTTATTTACTTTTCTTTCTTAACTTCCAGCTAAACCGAATCAAATAAACCAACTTGAATTTTGATAGTCGTAAATCTTTTAAACCATCTTCAATTTTGATGGTATGTTTATTTTAGTTTGCAAAAGTCCAAACGTGTTTTGAGCTATAGTTTCTTGGGCCAAGTTGAAGGCAATTTCTTCAAAAAGACTTTGGTTTGGTTAAAACTGAAAGCGAAAAACCGAATGGTTTCAGTTTGGTTTTAGCCAAAAACTGAACCGATCCAAAACCATGCTCACCCCTACTTCCAGCCCAACTCACAGCAGAAACAATTAAACACACATAATCAAAATTACAAATTACAACATTCTAACTTTTTTTACAGGCAGGAAGAAAACATATAATGGAAAACATTGTTTACCGAAACGCGCGATTACCCTACTAGTAAATATTGAAAAGTGGAAGGATTTGGGTATAGGGCATGCCGTCAGGGCGATTATTAGTTTTTCCTTAAATGCTTGCATAAACTTGTGTGATGATGGCTACTTTTAACATTATATACTTGTACATTATTTTCTTCAGGCCGCTTATATAATTCATGGAAGCAGCAAGAATGTTATGAACATGTCTCATCCTGACCAGCTTGAGTTGTGGTGTTCTGTTATGAATGGTATGCTATATATATTTTGAATACTTAGTGTTATTGTGACTCCAATACATGATTAAGTAGTTATACTTGTAGTTATTTTATGGCTAAGGACTAGTGAGGAGAACCTAAACAATAAGCTCATTTTTATATGTCTGTTCTCGACATATTCTCCTCCTTTATGTGAAACTTTTGCTATGTTCCAACTTTAGCGCTTACTTGTTCGCAGGTAAACTGGAGATATACAACCGCATTTCATCAAAGCTTAAACTTGGAATACTTGGAGATGAATTTTCTGCAAGATCGAACCCATCTTCTTTAAAAGCTCAGCACAGTTTTAGTGAGACAGATGCAACTGCAGCACCGAAAGCATGTAAGTGTGTACATGTTACTTAAAATGTATAAGAATAAGTGTAGCTAAGCAAGTTAGTGTGTACAAGTCACTTAAGTGTATAAGAATAACTGTAGCTAGTCTGCTATATAGCTTCTTCTGAACAGTTGTTCCTAGTCCATGCTTTGTTATTTACTTATTATTGCATAGTTTGTGGATTTTCTAGGTTCAGTTGGAAAAGTTGCCTACTAACTCCTACATTAAACTGTATAAGTGAAAGCAGCATTGTATTTGCTGACAATTTTTGTAGAAAATGTGTTTAATATATAAATGAAATGATTCAAGTACGAAATGAAGTTCCAATCTCTTCTGTGTGATACTAATATTCCCCTATGCACTCGAATTGTGAACAACAATTACATCTGTTAAGTTCTTATAGTTTATTGCAGATGATGTTCTCAACTTACAAATTAAAACCTGAAGCTGTTTGAATTTTGCACAGATTAGTTTTATGGCCACAGGGTTAGTGCTAAACCGAATCCATCTTCTGGTGGCTTACTTAATACTTTTCGAAAGACAAGGTATAGGTTGAGATCTTGGTGAAAATGTAGCTAAAATTGCCATTTCTTCTAATTAATGTTACATGACTACAGAACTGAACCATCATCTGATACTGTTTTCAGCCTTATTTTGCATCAATTTGCAACCAAACACATCAATTTGTATTATCTCTACTCCATGGACATTGTTCAAGTTACTTATAAATAATGAAGAGATTATGTGCAATTTGCAAACTAGGAGTATCTTCATTGGTAATAGATGGAAGGATAGTTCCCCATTAATTAGGAATTAAACATACAGATACATCTGACCTTGAGATGGAAATTGTTCCTTAAGGCTTTGTAAGAAGTCTCGGAAATTTTCTTTGATAATCTGTGAAATAATTGAATGACTTTAGATAGGTACTATATATCTTTTAACTGAAGTAAACATGAATATCTTTTTTTTTCTGGACGTCAAGGTGCTGAATCGGAAGTAAAAAGTAAAACCGTGTATGATCTCTTTTAGTTGGAAGGTGACATCATATCTTCTATTCTTATATTGGTTCTACTAATATGTGCCCTCAAAGGAACACTGTTGCCATGTTTCTAAATATTTCAAATTCCTCATGAATTGAACGTGTGATTAATCATATAATGATGTTCTGATTAAATCGTAATGGGCTCTTGTTAGGTAGAATTCCTGTTCGTTTGTACCTCTGGACTGTTGATGAAGATTTTGACGATCTAGAAGCAGCACCGAGTTTTGATAGCTGGGACCAAATCTCTTACATAAACCAGCCTGTTGAAATTAACGGAGAAGGTATGCTGAAATGTTGACTTGGCTATTTTCCTGAAAGCATAAAATTCTGACTTTTTTTAACTGACCAAACAAGAGGTGGCAAATGGGTCAAGTCTAAAAAGATACCTAAAACTAAATGGGGTTAAGCTAGTTGAAAATCTCCCAAGCGTTAGTCAAATACTCAAATGTTTTCAACCTTCTAAAAAATTTATTCAAACATATTAGAACTTATATCTGCCTTTCAGATCTATAATTAGATAATGTTTTTGTATTATTATAAAATACAAACAATTTTAGAAAGAGTGCAAAAAGTGTTGGTCGGCCAAGCTGATTCACACGGTTTCTAGGCTATTCTGCTCATTTTCTTCTTTTAAGAGTATCATATCACATCTTCACTACAGCATGTGTGACAACTATGGCACTTGCATGACCATCATGAATGCAGGAAAATATTTTACTTTGCTTGATGCAGTAAAATCAATTCTGCCAGAATTTTATCCTGATTCCTCAAACACGATCAAAGCAGAAATCAAGAAAGAAGAGATAAATGAGGAAACAACAGTGGAAAGTGTAGAAACCGAATCTACTACAGGTCATCCAGTGATCAAACTTCTTCGTATTCAAGGCATTAAACCCAAAATGGATATTCCATTTTCTTGGGTGGTCAACAACTTGATGAACCCTGATTACTTCCTTCATATCTGTCTTTACATCAAGGCTGCCAAACCAATCAGTACATGACAAGTTCCAGTTTAATGTACACTGCCCTATGTTCTCGGGGTTTATAGTCAAGCATGCAAACTGTACAGAATAGTAAAACGCTCGTTTGTTAATTCTTTTTCCTAACTCATTTAGTAAAAAGGTTTGGGTTCTCCTATCATTGGTTCTTGTTGTGAGCTAGTTAGAATTCAGATGTACTGATTCAAGTAGATAGAGTTTGGTACTGATGAAACTTATTCATTTAGGGTTCTATGATGTTTCCACTTGGCATTCTAGTGAAAATTTGGTGACTAAAAATGGGTAGTTGATTTGTTGATCATTGTCCAGATATTGACTCTTTTGCTGGTCATCATATTAAATGTGCACGATGTGTTTGCTTAAATCATGTGGCATGTGCATCAGCTAGTTCCTTTCCTGGGCTGAGATGGCCAAATTTGCGGTAATCATCCTTCATGAACTGCCCCTTTTACGCACAACAGGTTGTACCATTTTCAGGTTTTGGCCATTCCTAAAAAGGCGAGTTTAGTGGGTTTTCATATTTGACCTATCAAGTCAAAATGTAGTCGATATTTCTTAAGTATTACTTGAATTAGAATATTCTCTTTTAACTACAACTGGTTTGTTTTCTTTCGCTGTAAATTTGTCAACTCTGCCGGCATTGTTGTATTTGATTGTCCCTCGGCGTGAAACCTTCTCTTAACTTTTTGTGATGAAACAACTGTATGTGGCAAAACCAAAGATTTTCTTGTGGGGTGAACACAATGAGCTCCATAGTGACACATATATAAACATAAATCTTGTTTCTCTCACTAGCATTAAAATTCACAGAAATCAAATAAAAGAGATCGTAAATGGGAAAGGATAATGTGAAGCTTTTGAGTATGTGGGCAAGTCCCTTCTGCATGAGAGTGAAGATTGCTTTGGCAGAAAAGGATATCGCTTATGAAGAGATCCTAGAGGAGGATTTGATGAATGGGAAGAGCGAGTTGTTGCTCAAATCCAACCCTGTGCACAAACAAGTGCCTGTGCTCTTACATGACGACAAGCCCATTGTCGATTCCACCAACATCATCACCTACATCGATGAAGTCTGGCCTGAGAAACCCTTGTTTTCTGCTTGTGAATATGAGAAATCCCGAGCCAGGTTCTGGGCCGACTATATTGACCGCAAGGTAAGTCCTTTTTCTTGATGAAGTCATACTCGCTACTCGAGAATGGCTATCAGTAGTACCGGAAGTCAGTACTCAACCATGATGGTTAAGAAAAGATGAATGCCTTTTCCTTTTTTTTTTTTTTTTGGGAAAAAAGATGTATGCTTATGCTCAATACTAGAGAGATCTCTAAAAAGTTGGTAACTAAAGTCATTGTCGTCAAGTTCTTTGAAAAACAATTGCTCGCACTATGATTAGCACATTTGGTCGTTATTTGACCACCACTTGTCAACTGTAGCAATTTAGAAGGTTTGATTTGATTCACCTATGCCATATTCCTCCAGCATGAGTAAATAAGACTAGTCAGTATTTTTTTTTCTCAAAATAAATAAAGGGACATCATAAATATAGTGTTAAAACTTAAAACAGAGACGCTAGTGACTGCAGTTTTATAAAATTTGTATTGACATATAAACGCAAAGCATGCTCATCTTCTATATTTGCATAAACTAGGTCTATCCAGCCGGCCGTGCCATTTGGAGCTCAAAAGAAAAGGCTGAAGTAGAGGCCGCTAAGAAAGAGTTTCTTGACATCATGTTCTACTTGGATGGAACTTTGGGAGACAAAAATTTCTTCAATGGCGACACCTTCGGGTTAGTGGACATTTTACTCATAGGTCTAACCTCATGGTTCCCAGCCTATGAAAAGTTTGGTGGCTTTAAGTTGGAGGATCACTACCCAAAATTGGCAGCATGGATCACACGATCATGGGCTAGAGAATCAGTTTCTGAATCCTTAACCAGCCCCGAAAAGATCACAAACTTTGTTGCAATGATGCGAAAGATGTATGGTATCGAGTAAAGGCGGCTTCATCAAGATTATATGCTTGTGAATGGTGCTTTTTTTTTTTTTTTTCTTTTAGTGGGGCATGAGTTTTAAGGCCTCTTACAAAGAATAAAAATAAGAATGGTTTTCAAGATTATGCTTGAAGGCATTAATGTTGTATTTGAGGGGGAAAATGAGTTCAATCTATGCTTTATTTTATGTATCCAATCCAATTGGATATCTTGTTGAATGATAAAGCATGTGATTAATAACATTTAGAGTAAACTGCGCCGTTCGTCCTTGTGTTTTGCGTTGACCGACAAGTTTCGTTTTTTGAAAAAAAAAATACACCGTCTGTCCTTAAATACGAAACGTTATGTATCGTTAGTCTTTCACTTTAACCATCATTTTAACTTTCCTTTAAATCTCTCATGTGCCTTACACATGAGAGTAAATTAGTCTTTTTTTCTCTTTTTTTTCCTCACATATCTTTCTTCCTAAACACAAAAGTCAAACATTTTCTCTTTTTCTATAAACATAAAAAGTCATTGTCTCTCGCTCCTCACTAAAAAGTCATGGTCTCTCTCTCCTCACTAAGCCTCTCCTTTTACACTTCTTCTTCTACTTTAACATAACAACTCTGTTAAAAAAAAAAAAAAAAAAACACACCAACCAACCTTTAAATTCATCCATGACATCTAATTCACAGGTACATAAACTTATCATTCCTAATAGGGGTATTATCGGGTCGGGTTATCAGGTTATCGGATTTATCGGGTCGGGTTGAGTCGGATTTTGAGTTTTTAAAAAGTGACCCGCAAAGCGACCCGATAAGAAATCGGGTTATCGGGTTTGGGTGTTTATCGGGTTGGGTGATTCGGGTTGTCGGGTTATGAGATTAGTCTTTGTCTATATAAATGAAGTACAGTAGTAAACAACTTAGAGGTTGTTTCTTTAGCACTTAATGGATCCTTATCTAATATGCGTATACCCACAAAACATAATTTAGTATTTCTTTTTTCAATGGTTCCTACCAAATTCCATTATTTCCTCTGTATCTAGTAGGCATGAAATATGATTCTCTCCCCAATAAGTGGAAGAAACAGACATGTATGACCCACAATACTTATAAACCACTTAATCAAGTAAAAAAAAGAAACAGAGCCTCAGTCTATATAAATGATGTCACTAAAAATAATAAGTAAACAGAACCTGTATTGTTGTGTAACTAAATTATCGACGGCTTAAAACCGATATATGATTTAGAATATACATCCATTGTTAGTGCAAAATGTGTGAAGGGTATGGAATTGGGCTAAGGTTGCGTGTTGGACTACTTGAGTGGGCCGTAGATGGGTTAAGTTTGCACTAATCCAAGTGATGGAATGATTCCCTGCACAAATGAAAGTAAACCGTTAGCGTTACCGTGGGGACGGACCCCACGATTAAGCTCCGGCGTGAGAGTAAGTAATCATGTTCATAAGAGAACGTTTGTAGTATGTGTTTATGTGTGTGAAAGTCATACCTCGTAAAGTGTGTGAGAGCCCCCTTTTATAGGTGAGTTCAATATTAGGGTTTTCTAGTATTTCACTTTTTATAGTTAGTGGCCAGAGTGAGACCCTTTTCGGGTAAGGATCCGCTACAATCGTGATTGCAGACACAGATCATCTTCCGCGGCCCATGGTTGATCCGTGGTGGGACTACGAAAGTGCCCTTTAGATGATCTGCGTGCGTCTCTGTTCGTCCGAGCCGTAACTCGTCTGTTATTGGGCTTATGAGAGGATTGTAATACACTTTGTAGGATGTTAGTCCTTGATAACGTGTGTATATGATACTTTGAGTGAATATGATTAAGTATGCGGAATCTACTTAACCACACTTAGAAGGATATTGGTTATGAAAATGGAACAGTGATGCTTGTTATTTGAACAATGAACACAGAAAGTATAACACCAAACGATTCAATATTATTGAGAATAATACGAGTGATCTTCACTATCACTAGGGTTACAAACCTTGAATCTCTATTACAAAGATAACTATTTCTGTTATGTTCAACTCTATCAGTTAATATCTAATAGTTACTCTTCTAGATACTTAACTAGTCACTTTTAATATCTAGGCTAAGATCTCCCTTTTATAGACCAAAGGAGATCTTTACAATATTGTCAAGTCTTGTCAAACTACTTGCTTGTTATGTGTGTCAGTAGCAAAGATACAACATGTTCTGTGTATACAACTTGTTGACTGATCACTTATCAAAGATATTATCTACCGTATATACTTGACTTTTATACACAAAATATCTTTTTCATATTTATCCTTTCAGCAGTAGTATACGCGACATTTATCCTTTCAGCAGTAGTATGAGTCACTCCAACAGCAGTATTCAATCAACAGTACATTTGTTTGTACTAGCAGTACTAACTTATCAGTTAGTACTGTTAGTTATATCTTGAACAGACTTCAAATATACACTAGCAGTTAGAACTGTTAGTGTATTCTTCTCAGCAGTACTAACCTTGTGAACATTCAATTCCCAATACTAATCTTCAGAACATTTAATTCCCAACAATCCTCCCCTAAACTTGTGATTTATTCCAAATCATCAAGTTTCTTCGGAATTAAATGAGGATTGTGAGAGTCTTCCAAACACTACATAGTCAGACTCTTTGATCTGAGCTTTTCTTTGTTCTGCAAGATTAACTATCTTTTTGTCTAACTCATCTGCCATCTGTGAATCACTTTCAGCCATTTTCTTTGTCTTTAACACTAGCAGTACCTTGTTCATGCTCCAAGCATTGCCTAAAAGATGGTGCAATTTCCTTGGATGGGGGAATTATAAGAGGCAATGGTGCTGTGTATCTTGGATGCTTGTAGTATGATATTATATTCCCTATAATTTCTCTAAGAAGATAATTCATCTCTCAGCAAGCCATGCTAGTGATGAACAAACGTAGTGAACTGAAATTGAAACTGAAAGAACTTTCTCCATTTGAACTTTGAAGAGAGATGAATTGCTTCATCCCTTCTGAATATATATAATACTCCAGAATCTTTCTCTTCTGTTTGATCAATTTAAACTTCCTCCCCTGAAACTGAGCATACACATTCACAGTCTCTCATCCTCTGATAATCTTCCTCCCCAATATTTTCATCAATTTGGGCAATTTTTCTCCCCAATTTTTCCATCAATTTGGGCAATTTTCCTCCCCAATCTTTTGGTTAATCTTCCTCCCCTGTTTGGAAGATCTCTCACCATCATCTGAACTTGACTCCTTTGATGAACTAGAAGAAGTTCATATTCCAATTTGGATACCTTATTAGACAATATTGTACATAAAGCCATCAATTCCTTAAATTCCACTTTGCTGCCCTCATCACTTCCAGGTGTGTTAACTCCTATGAGAGGTGAATCATGGGGCAATAACTCATAATCCATCATTAGATGGGTTTCTGAGCCATTATGAATCCAAAAGATTTTAAGAAACTTTTGACTTAGCAGTATGAACTTGATTTTAATTTGAAAAATCATACTGCTAACAACCATTTTGAAGGGATTAAGTGTAGTAACAGACACTTAATCAAGATTTCGGTTTAAATTAACCTCTGGTTGTGTGAGAACCAATATGTTCAGTTATAAATAACTGCCTGTATACAGATAAACCCATTCAAAGGGCTTTCTTGACAGGGTTTCCAGCTCGTGGCAGTTGTTGCCTCTAACACAAGTGTTAGATTCACATTTGCTCGCTGTTCTTTCTATCAGATGTCCTTAGACTTGCTCATTATACTAAAAAGTATAAAATGATAGAAAGTGAGTTGAGTCAGTTACTATCTGATCAACTAAGCCATTAATTCAAAATGAAATATCATAATAAGTTTCAAGAGAAAAGTTTTAAAGAATTTATTAACTTAGGTATACACCTTTGCTAATGAATTCCCAAACTCTGACTATCATTAACCTATTATGTCAGCAACTTGAATTACCAACTTTTGTTTGTTTACATTTTGCACTTGTAACTTCGTTTGTGCTCAATTTTCATACCTGAAAATGTTAGTCCAAAACCAAGAAAACAAAATGCAAAGCATTTGGTTTATAGCAGTATAATCATTTGACTAACAGTATGAACAAAACAATCCAAATTTGTACTAGCAGTACAAACTTTTCAATACCAATACTAATTGATAATGCTAGCAGTACAAATCCAATTTATATACAAAACCACATATTTTTGAAAAACATTAAGGATTAAGCATCCCAATACTTGCTACCAAGTATTGAAACCTTCCAACATCAAAAGCTTTTGTGAGAAGATCTGCAAAGTTGTGATCAGAATCAATTTTAACCACTTGAATCAACTTTTTCTCATTGCAGTCTCTAATAAAATGATGTCTAATTTCTATATGTTTTGTTTTAGAGTGTTGCACAGGATTTTTAATTATGCAAATTGTACTACTATTATCAATATATATGACAGTGTTCATGAAATTGTACCCATAGTCAAGAAGTTGATTTTGAAGCCATAGCACTTGACCACAGCAACTTGCAGCAGCTACATACTCAACTTCGGTTGTTGAAGTTGCTACAATTGTTTGCTTCTTACACTGCCATGAAATGAGTCTACATCCAAGGAATTGACATCCTCCAGTTGTTGACTTTCTGTCCAAGCTTGCACCTGCATAATCACTGTCTGAATATGCTACCAAGTCAAAAGGTGATTCTCTAGAATACCATAGACCCAACCTAGGTTGACCTTTGAGATATCTAAAAATCCTCTTGACTGCTGTTAAGTGAGAAACCTTAGGAGTTACTTGAAATCTTGCACAAGCACAAACAGAGAACATGATATCAGGTCTTGATGATGTGAGATACATCAAAGAGCCTATCATAGATCTGTATGTGTGTACATCCACATTGTCTCCATCTACATCTTTAAGAAGAGGCTTCTGAGAGTCCATTGGTGTGCTTGCTACCTTTGCATCAACAAATTGAAATTTCCTTAGAATCTCTGCTACATATTTATCTTGGCTGATAAATATGCCTTCACTTGATTGCTTAACTTGCAGACCCAAAAAGAAAGTAAGTTCCCCCATGAAACTCATCTGAAACTTATCATGCATAAGTTTCTCAAACTCTAAACACATCTCCTTCCTTGTAGATCCAAAGATGATATCATCCACATACACCTGAACTAGCAAAAGATCCTTCTTGTGCTTCTTGATGAATAATGTCTGATCAATCTTGCCTCTTTGAAATCCATTTTCAATTAAATAGGAAGCCAATATTTCATACCATGCCCTTGGAGCCTGATGAAGGCCATAAAGAGCCTTGACAACCTTGTACACCTTGTCTGGATGTTCTGGATCAATAAAACCTGGAGGTTGTGAGACATAAACCTCCTCTTCAATAGTACCATATAAGAAAGCACTCTTGACATCCATTTGATAAACTGTGAAGCCCATAAATGAAGCATAAGCCAAGAATAGCCTAATTGCCTCAATTCTTGCTACTGGAGCAAAAACCTCTTCATAGTCTATACCCTCCTCTTGTGTGTACCCTTGGGCTACAAGTCTAGCCTTATTTCTTATCACTATGCCCCTTTCATCCCTTTTGTTCCTGAAAACCCATTTAGTGCCAATTACCCTTACACCCTTGGGTAAATCAACTAGCACCCAAACCTTCTGAATTTTAAATTGGAGAAGCTCCTCTTGCATAGCTTCTACCCAGCTTGAATCATCTAAGGCTTTGAGAACATTCTTGGGTTCTGCTTGTGAGAGGAAACATACAAATAAGCAAGAGTGTGCATCTTCATGCTCCTGATTGGTCTGAAGACATAAGTTGATTCCTTGTCTTCACTCCTGATTACACATCACCAATCACATTGTCCAGGGAGTGGACTTTGTGAATCCTTGTGTGTGGTGTAGAAGGAACTTGATAATGAGGTGGGAGATTGTTGAAATCCACTTCATCTTCTGAGAATTCTGCTTCATTTGAGTTTGATGAGCCAGCAGTAGGATCAATTGGCTCAGCAGTAGAAACTTGTGGCTCAGCAGTAGAAACATTTGGCTTAGCAGTATCAAGTTGGGTCTCAGCAGTACTATCATCATTAGTACTGTTAACTTGATTCTCTTGTTCCTCAGTTCCATCTTCCTTGTTTTCACCTTCAATCCCTTCTTTAGCTTCATCAGAAGAAGGTTCATCATTTATTGAAGTTGAATCCACACTTGTCCATATTGGCATTATCACATAATCTTGTTCATTCTCCTTTCCCAAACCTGCTTCATTTGTTGCATCATCAGCTTCTGAACCTAAAAAATCATTAGTTTCTGCAACAACAGGCACATAATTCATTGACTGGGTTAGTGCCTCAAGATCAAATAGCCATTTAGGACCTTCACCTGCTACATTGGATTTGTTCTCTAAAAATTTCATATGCAGGTTTTCCTCAACTCTCCTAGTTCTTGAATTGTATACTCTAAATGCTTTGCTATTGAGAGAATATCCAACCAAGAATCCTTCATCTGCTTTACCATCAAATTTTCCTAGATGGTCTAAGGTATTCAGAATTGTCACATGACATCCAAAAGGTCTAAGAAATCCTATTGCAGGAGTTCTACCTCTAAAAAGCTCATAGGATGTCTTATTGTGAGACTTGACAACCAAAACCCTGTTCTGGACATAGCAAGCAGTACTAACTGCTTCAGCCCAAAAAGTGAATAGGCAACTTAGAGTCAGCTAACATGGTTCTAGCAGCTTCTATGAGTGTCTTATTTCTCCTCTCAGCTACTCCATTTTGCTGAGGAGTTCTAGCAACACTAAATTCTCTTCTAATACCCTTTTCTTTGCAGAAATCATCCATAACTCTATTCTTAAACTCTGTCCCATTATCACATCTAATGACTTTTACTTTCTTGTCTACTAAGTTTTCTATCTCTGTAATGAATGTCTTAAGAATGCTAGAAGTCTCATCCTTAGAACTTAAAAAGAAAACCCATGTAAATCTGCTATAGTCATCAGTAACAACAAGACAATATCTCTTATGCTTTATACTACTCACAGAAGTAGGTCCAAATAAGTCCATATGAAGCATAAACAATGATTGATCAATAGAGTTAAAAATCTTGGGCTTACAAGTGGCTTTATGTTGTTTGCCTTTGAGACAAGCAACGCATGTTTGGTCATTTTCAAATCTTTTCTGAGGCAAGCCTCTTACCAAATCATCTTTGACAATTTTATTTATGGTTTTAAAATTAATGTGACCAAGCCTCCTATGCCATTTCATCGATTCATTCAATGTGGCCTTTGCAACAAGACAAGTAAGGGCCTCTTTAAGAACAATTTTCATTATATCAACACTGTACATGTTGCCCTTTCTTGGAATTTTAAGAAGTACTTGACTGTCATCAGGCATCTTAAAATCAGAAGAAAGCACAAGACATTCAATGTCAGTAAAAAGAACTTTGTTCTTTTTGTCACACATTTGTGAGACACTAAACAGGTTATACTTAAGCTCTTGTACATAGTACACATCTTCAAAATCCAATTTACCGGTTTTAAGAGTACCTTTACCAGTAATTCTTCCTCCAATTCCTCCACCAAAGGTAACATATCCTCCATCCAATGATTGAAAGTCTGAAAGATAAGACATGTTGCCTGTCATGTGCCTTGAACACCCACTATCTGAATATCCTTGATCTTCATCATCTGCTTGTGAATGTCCCTGCACATAAATAAGAAAATTAGTTTCCTTGGGGAACCCAAGCCATTACTGACTTGAGTTTGCCTCGTGCATCAATGTAATTAAATCTTTTGAGAGCAGTTGATGCACCATTGGATTTAAGAGGTCTCCCAATCCAACATGCTGAGGCCTTAACAGCATTAGCCCTCTTTTCCCTAGCAGCAGTATGAACTGCTTGCCTAACAGTATGAACTCCTAGCTTTGCAGTTGTACCCTTTGGTTTCCAAATTTGTTTTTGGACCACTACTTTTGATTGAAAAGGCTTTTGAGCAGTTGTAGATGCATATTTTAAAGTTGTTTTTGCATTTTGAACTGCTGGTTTTGGGTAAACAGTCTTAAATGGTCTAGCAGTACTAACTGCTTGTCTAGCAGTAGAAACTTGTTTTGGGCCAGACTTTAATGAAACTGCTCTGGGTGATGTTCTAGTAAAATTAGAGTGACTTTTAGTTGTATGCCTTTTTAAATTCACCCTATGGTTTGAATACCCAGATACCCTTAGGTTGCAGAAGGCTGCAAGATGGTCAAAATCTCCACAAACGAAACAAGCTTTGTTATAGAAGACAAAGTCATCACCTAGTTGGTGAGACTTGAGGTCATTCCAATTCCTTTGGTTACCTCTGGGCTTGTTTGTGGTTCTATATTGCTCACAATATCTTACTGGTTGCCTAACATGCTTAACATGTGTTTTAGGCCTAACAGTATCATTTTTGACCAACTTAGGAATACTTGTTCCTGCTATCTTAACAACATCAGGTTTAGACATAACCTGTTCTTCCTTATCATCATCAGATGTCCAGTCCTCAATGATTGGACCACCTGATTTCCTATCAGAGGACACCTCGTCCTCAGGAAGTGAAGTATTACTTAAACTTTCACTTACTTTTATAGGTTCATCAACAACTACATTTTCTTTTGGTTGAACACCATATTCTAATATAGGTTGTTGAAATTCAGACAAGCCTGTATGCTCTAGGTCTATCCCTGGGGGTGCAGGAATTCCTCTGTAAGGAGGTGGGACATTCTTATATCCTAACCTATACTTGGCTTTGTTGATCACTTGACATTCAATTATTTTGTTCACACCTTTAGAGGCTGATGAACTCAAATAAGTACATTTTATTACCATCATTTATCCTATTAATTTGACTTGTTTTATTATATTATGTATGAGGATTGATACTTAATCGTTTACTTTTGTAATTCTCAGTTGAAAACAAGCATTTGGTGAAACTTGGCGATTTTGGACTAATTATGGGGCAAAACATGCAAGAAGTTAAGAGTCTACTGAAATGTACAAGATCAAGACTAATCTGCTCCAGATGCGCCGCATCTTGCTTATCACATACGGCGCATCACTATCAATATTTCACCAGATACGATCCAAGATACAAGAGGACATGCGCCGCATCTAATTATGGAGTTACGCCGCATCTTCTGGCGGTGTACAAATATTCCTGAATATTATAATCTTGGACCCCACGCGAAGTTAAGTAAATGCGCCGCATCTACTTACTAGATGCGCCGCATCTTACCCTCAGACAGAAACTATAAATACCCCAAGACTAGACGAATTTCGGGGGACATATATTATATACGAAGACTTAAGTACAGAAACCAAGGACGAATTCAGTCGAATAGCGAGCACAAGACACACTCAAATCAAAGATACAAGAGCTGTAAGAAGGTGCTGCATGTGTTTAATTCATTAAGTAGTTTTGTTTTATTGTGTTAGTAAACTTTAATTCATCAAGATTGGTGGCTTGTGTAATGTGACAACGGAAAGATTGCACTCCCTTAAAACTGCTTTCTCATTAATTAAAGTTTATATGTTGATGTCTTTGGTGACTTTTATTAGTGCATTGATAACCTCTGTGTCTAGCTGAGCGTTGATCGGGTCGCCATGCCTCTGCCCTCGCCTATTTATTAGATCGCCTATGCATTCTATGGTCTATAGAAAAGTAGGAGAAAGATAAATAGGATAGTCATAAGTAATCATTAAGGGTTTACTCGCCGATAAGATTAGAACCAACGAGAAAGGACTTAATCTCGGTGCGTTGCATCGAACTATACACTTCATATAACACTAGCAATAAAACAAGTGACAAACTACTTATCTATCAGGACAGCCCTCTTATTGTCTCAAGTATTTATCTGTGTACGTGTGTGCTATTCGCTGATTCGTGCCTATTGGTTTAGTTTATTATTTAATTGCAACCAAATCGTGCCAGTCTCTCAGGCTGAAACCCCCCTTGCATTAGATTAGGTTGTATAGCTAACTTAATATATTAAAATACTGATTAGAATAACTAGATAATACGTTCCACTCTTAGTGATTGACACTCTACTTACCATTATATTCATACTGACCGGGTACACTGCTCGTTAAGTGTGTGTGTTATTGATAAGTCGGCTAAATATAAATTTAAAACTTGATTAGGCATTAAAACTGCTAAACCGCAACGACACATCGCACGCATCAAGTTTTTGGCGCCGCTGCCGGGGAGTGAATTGTTATTATCTGTTAATTTGTTTAGTATTTTAATTAGGTTTCTAATTTTTTTTTATCTAACCGCTAATTTTGTTGTGTATTAGATTAATTTGCATTCATTGTACTATTTTGCATATTTTCTGTTTTTGTGTGTTATTTGTTTGTTTTCTTTGTGTTTATTTTCGTGTGTTTTTTATTTGTTTTAATTTTTCGTGTTTTTTTTTTTGTGTTTTGCTATCGTTGTACTGAGCTAAATCAAACGATACGGCGCATCTGATTTCTCAGATACGGCGTATTGCGTTTAATTTTTATAAAATACAACGCGTTTAATTAATTCGATACGACGCATCTTTTCCCCAAGATACGGCGTATCTGTTTTTGATAAAATTTTTTTTTCTAAACGTTAACGCCATACGACGCATCTGCTTCAGCAGATACGGCGTATCTATTATTTTAATTAAAAACAGTTTTCGAATTATTAAAAAGATACGGCGTATCGATTTTTATCGATACGACGCATCCTCTGAATCAAAAATCTTATATTTTGAAACGTAACGAAGATACGGCGCATTAACTTTTGTTAATACGACGCATTTAATTTTAAATAAATATCGATTTTTGATAATTAAAATTGATACGGCGCATTCTAATTTATAAGCGGCGTATCCATTTTCTGAATAAAGACTGATTTAATTTTAACGATTATAAGATACGGCGTATCCAACTTTTTGGATACGGCGCATCGTCTGCAGATATCAGCAACTTTTATTTTTCTCATCTCAGAGCGGAAAATACTCTGACCCTTATACCTGGAAACTTTTACTTTGAAATCTACCTCTCTTTAATTTTCAGGAATAATGTTCGATATTTTCCCCAACTTGTTCGGAAGACCCCAAAGAAATCTTACCATGGAAGAGTTTGCACTGCAAATCGCTCAAGCCAATGAAAAAGAACATCATGAAGTAAGAAACTTTATTAATGAATTCAAAGGCAGTCATGAGCTTTTACTAAAGGAACAAAACAAAATGATTTATGGATTGGCAATTGAAGTGCACCAATTGTCAACGGTGCTTAATAGGGTTCTTTTGGTAAAGCAAGACTTGAAAGGGATTACAACTAGAGGCGGAAAGTCGACCTTTCAGATCGGAGAGACACCAGAGGATGACGATACAAACAAGATTTCCCCTGAATCTTTATCACCTGAGCGAGAGCAACCAAAAGAGACTGATCCGAAACCTGTAATCAGAGAAGAACCTTCTGTTGAGCCTAAACGATCAACACTACCTTTCCCACATAGGGTAAGGAAAGAGAAAGAAGATGCCTATCAAAAGAAATTCCTGGAGAATCTCAAGCAGCTACAGCTAAGCATACCATTTATGGAAGCCCTGGTGCAAATGCCAAAATATGCTAAATATCTGAAGAGCTTGCTTACAAACAAGTCTAAACTTGAAGAGGCTTGCACAATAACAATGGGGAAAAGAAGCTCAGCTGCATTGCTCAACAAACTTCCGTCTAAAGAAAAAGATCCAGGGAGTTTCACTATTCCTTGTCAAATTAAAAATTTGCATATTGAAAATGCTTTAGCCGACCTAGGAGCTAGTATAAGTCTTATGCCCTCTTCTATGTATGATAAATTAGGTCTTGGTGAACCAAAACCTACTAGGATATGCTTAGAACTAGCTGATAGGTCCATACAATACCCATTAGGAATAGCTGAAAATATATTAATAAAAGTTGATAAATTTGAATTACCTATCGACTTTGTTATCCTCGATATGCCTGAAAATTCTAGCACTCCTATAATATTAGGACGACCATTTTTAGCCACTGCTAGGGCCATAATTGATGTTTTTAATAAAAAAATAACTCTTACCATAGGAAAAGATGAGGTTGAGTTTAACATGGAACAATCTATGAGTAAAGATAAATCCGATGACGATGAATGCTATAATATCGATGTTTCTGATGACACGATTAATCAATTTACTCAGAAATTGTTAAAATATAATTTGCTTGATTCTTTTCTGCTTAAAAATTTAGAAAACACAATTGCTATAGAAGATCAAGTTGATGAGAATACTATTGATTATAATTTAGCTGCTGACTCTGCTGTATGTAACGCGATACGGCG